>CM032454.1:58079172-58102449 GCA_019049505.1 Pachyrhynchus sulphureomaculatus | reverse complement strand
CACCGCATGGACTTTTCGTTTTTTTTTTTTTTTTTTTTTTTTTTTTTTTTTTTGTATTGGTCTAGCACACGTGCTGCAGGGAAGTCCCTAAAACGCTCCAGGAGCGGCACGAGTGCGGAAAAAAAAGCGATTCACGTTGTTCTTGAATCGCTGTAAATTGTACTCGGTGGGAAACACAGCGCTGGGCGAATTATTCCAAAGGGATGATGTTCTTCATATAAAAGATTGCTTGAAAAGCGTCGTACGCGGAGTAACAAGCTGAACCTCATACGGATGCGAAGCACCAGCGCGACGTGTATTTCTAACATGCACCGCTTTGGGAGGAATTAAGCGGGCTACATCCTTCGAACACTTTCCATGAAAAACTTGTAGAACAGACTCAAGTCGCCAACCGTTCTTCGATGTTCCAGCGAATCAAGGCCGCCGGTCAATTCCGGGTCCCCAATCAGACGGACCGCTCTTCTCTGAACAGAATCCAACAAATGCAGTGTATGTTTGGGAGCGGAGCCCCAAAACGTGGGAGCAGTATTCCATAGTTGGTCGAATTTGGGCTTTGTAAAGAATTAACAGTTGCTGTGGGGTGTAAAGCTTTCTGGTTCTAAATAATATTCCCAATTTTTGAGAAGCTCCTCCTTGCTATGCCTGCAACATGTTCATGCCAAGACACATTTGCTCCCAAACTAACGCCCAACAAATTGAGCGACGATGCTAGGGGAATGGAGTGCCCCGACATAACTATGTCGGGTTCAGCAACGTTAACTTTTTTAGAAAAAACTGCCGCTTGGGTTTTTGTAGCGTTAAATTCCACTTGGTTACTGTCACCCCAAGATAGAATTTCTTCCAGGTCTTTGTTAAGTTGAACGACCTCCTGCTGTCTGCGGATATTCGCCTGAGGCAGCCGATGTCCGAGCGTTCAAGGTGAATGAAGAGACAAGCGTACTGTCATCTGCAAAGCTATAGATTGGATTCCCGGTCTTTTCCAGCAGATCGTTAATGTAAATGAGAAAGAGAGTAGGAGACAGTATGGAGCCCTGGGGCACACCGGCGTTGATAGTGAGGGTGTTAGAAAGAAATCCGTCGACCGCCACTCGTAAAGAACGCTCTCTGAGGAAACATGAGAGCCACAAACAGAACCTTTCAGACATACCATAAGAGCGCAACTTAGCCAACAGTCCATCCAGGCAACTGACAATGGACCTGCCAAAAGTGTTGTGAAGGCGAGTAAGCCGACACCCACCAAGGCGGGAAAATCAGGGCAACGCATGAGTTATACTACAGGAACAAACGAACACACCATGCGTTGCTTTGATAAAAGCACAATTTACAGCGATTCAAGAACAACGTGAATCGCTTTTTCCGCACTCGTGCCGCTCCTGGAGCGCTTTAGGGACTTCCCTGCAGCACGTGTGCTAGACCAATAAAAAAAAAAAAAAAAAAAAAAAAAAAAAAAAATCGTGCCAAACACGGTCGAATGCCTTGGATATGTCAAGAGCAACCGCTCGAGATTCTCCAAAGTGTTCAATTGCGTTGTTCCAAACATGTGTTACATAAGTCAGAAGATCTCCTGTTGATCTATGTTTACGAAAACCATATTGGTGATCGCTAATAATATTGAATCGTTCAAGATATTTTAGAAGATGCTCATTGATAACCTTTTCCATGACTTTCGATATTATTGAAAGCAGTGCAACTGGTCGGTAGTTATTTGGCAAGGACTTCTTACCTTTTTTAGGTATCGGCTGAACCGTGGCACATTTCCAGCAGGACGGAAATATTCCCTTTCTGTAGGATAGGTTAAAAAGTCTACAGAAAACTGGTGTTAGTTCCCTTGCACAGTTTTTGAGAACTATGGCAGGTATTCCGTCAGCGCCAGAAGCCTTCTTGGTGTCTAGCTTCATTAAAATACGCTTTATGATGCGCTGTCTGAAGACAACATCGGGCATCCTTGACTGCAATATGGGAATAGTAGGTGGTGTTTTTCCTTGGAAATCGACAGTAGAATGTGAAGCAAAGAGTTCAGCCAACAAGTTCGCTCTCTCAACAGGTGTGGTTGCAATGGAATTATCTGGCCGTGTGAGTGGTGGTATCGTGGATTTGGTAAAGTTTTGACTAACTGCCTTAGCGACTGCCCAAAAGGACCTGGAATTGTTGGGACAAGCGAGAAGTTTGTTTCTAATTCGTTGATTGTGTGCCTCCTTGGTTTCGTCGATAATTCCCTTGCATCTGTTCCGGGCATGAACAAAGATGTTTCGATTTAAGGTGTTAGGATTTTCACGCCATTGTCGGTAGGCAATATGTTTAGAAGCAACAGCTTCTTTGCATTTTCGGTCGAACCAAGGCTTGCCGTTGGAGGAGCATTTCTTCGAAAAAGGGATGTAAGCTTCCATACCAGCCAAAATAACATCGGAGACCTCCCTGGCGCAGTTTAAACATTATGTTTAGAATGTTCAGATGTTTTAAACAAAACAATGAATTTTGCTATATTTCTAATAAGGACTGCATTTTTTTTTGTCAAGTGTTGTATATTATTTATGTTCGCGTTTATACATATGTGTCAATACACCGCGCCCATTTGCCTATTAGGGTAAATGTGGGATAGTTGCCCACCTTTATGAAATGTATGATTATCATACAGAAGATAAGCATTTAATAATCTTATACTTTAGTGTTGGTTTATGTACTTATCAATGAAGAATATAATCAGGATAATTTAATATTATTTGTTTTATTTCTTTAGTTATAAACTAAATAAAAAAGTCCTATAGACGGGGATAGATGCCTACTGTGTGGGTTAGATGCCGCGATGGTATTTTGACTCGTGGGATAGTTGCTCTAAGGAAAAAATAAAAAGAATATTCCAGATTTTTTCAACTTTAATCAACGTTAACTAAATGGGACAATAAAATCAAATAATAAGAATAATCATATATTTTTATAATCATTTATATGGCGAAAAAATATTTTGATTTACCAGATGACACAATAATATTTAGTACTTACTTACCTTAAATACTCTTTTATTAATATAGATTGTCAAAATCCTTATCCAGCAGACTATTTATGATTGTTTACTTTACGCATTGTATTATTTTATCGTTGTATAATAATAATTTTTTTTATAAGGTAGTTTTAAACGCAATTTTTTTTATTTGTAGAGAATATCTTAACTCTAATTAACGTTAGCTAGATGGCACAATCATCTTTGGTACTAACTCAAATACTTTTCATCATTAAAAATAATCACAAGCCTTTTCCAGGTTCTTCTTTCTTTTCCTTTTTTTTCGTTTCTTTTCTTACCATATTATTTTTTACTTTTAAACGTCATATTTCTTCATCTTTTTTTCATGGCGTATTTTTAAACGCTGAAATTGGTTACAATAATCGCCGTACATTGTGCAGGTTTCGTGCAGCCACTTTTTACATATGACGCGCTGAATCCAGTCTACTTTAGATTTTGTCTTCTCAAAATCTTCAAAACATTCTACACATTCATTTGTCCCATTCTGAGATGAATCGGAGTCGTTTGAAAGAGCTTCGTCTCTTTGATTGGAAACTTGACGTATTTGTTTTGTTACCTGAGCTTTGCAAGCAGGATGCTGAATTGTATTTTGGATATTCACATTCTTTGCCTGATTTTTTTTTTCTAAATCTCAGTTTTTTTAGCTCTCTGTTCTTTTGTCTTTTTCACAATAACATTAGGTTCATTTTCTATTGAAGAGAGAAGCACAAGTTAAACTTTCACTTGTTTCCTCTGAAGATGCTCTAGCCCTTTTTTTTGTCAATTTTCTGGGTTGCTTGCTACTTTTGCTTGGTATGTTAGGAGTAGCTTTACCCTTATTTTTCCTAATAGTAATGTTTTCTTTAGAAGTCAATACTGCAGCTGTCTGTTTTTCTCTTTTGTGTAACGGTACCGGAATTTTTGGTATGGGAGAAAATTCTTGCAAATATGTACTTACTAGGCGTCTCCTTTTGTATTTCTGCACCAGGCTGTGGAGAAAGCATAGATGGATCAGGCTGTAAAGAGATCATAGATGAACCAGGCTGTGACGAGAGCATAGATGGACCAGGATATAGAGCAAGCAAGGATGGACCAGGCTGTTGAGAATGCAATGATGGAGAATCGGGAAGATCCCGTTTCTCGAAGTTAGGGCTTTCAGAGACTTCGTGAATTGGATCAGGATTCGGTGGTGTATTCGGTGGTGTATTACGAACGGTAGACAAGTCAGAAATTGCAAAGACACTTTCTGGAATAGCAGCCGGATTATACGGATAAATACCGCAAGCTCTAAACCCCGAAACGGCATTAGAAGGATGCTGCTGCTCGGATCCATGCGTTACCACTCAGTTTGCCAGCTATTAATCGATTAATTTTTTTTTTCTTTATTTACAAGCATCCAGGTTGTGGTCTCAGCTGCATAAAAAGTTTTGAAAAAGAATTATATCATTTTTTCTGCAGTCTCTAACATTTCAACAGAATTAGTGTGAGAAGAATGCCCATCTAGAAGCAAAATAACTTTACCTTGAGGCTTCCGGGGTACAAAATGCTGTTCTAGCCACTTATGGAATAAGTCCGCGTTAACATAAGCCGATTTTTTGCTCATGTAAACATTTGAGCCAGGTGGAAGTTCATCTAGAAATTCTGGCTTTTTGTTAACTCCCTTTATAATAACAACTGGAGGGAGAATATTTCCAGCAGCATTGCAGCAGGCTATAATCGACATTGTCTCCTCTTTTTCCCCGGATGTTACAGAATGAACCGATTTGGCACCCTTCGTAGCAATAACTTTTCCAGGTTTATCATTCAATTGGACACCAGTTTCGTCAATGTTAAATATACGGTCTGGCTTGTCCAGTAAATCATACTTTATTAAAACCTGAAGCAAGAGCTCTTGTTAACTTCTTCACGATTCAGTCCCTGAGCTCGAGCAACGGATAAACATTCAGCTTGTCGAACGCTAAGTTCTGAGCGACGTTCCAGAAAAGACTGTAGCCAATGAGGTCCAGCTTTGCGAGTTTCTTTGTTAAAGTTATGTTTTACGCCAAGTTTTTCAGCAAATTCAAAAGCTAGTCTTCGTATCATACTTCGTGTTACAGGAAATCCTGCAGCCTCTAATTTTTGAACATGTGCAACGATGCGTTTTTTCATTGTCGAAATCTAAAACGGGGTGTTTCCCTAAAAATAAATTAATCCGGAAATAAATAAACGGTAAAGATTTGTATTTAAATTTTTAAAACCCTAGATATTTACCTAGTGTCAATTTTTTCGTATCCTGTTTCGCAAATCGTCTTCTTACGGTTCTAGATGGAATACCATACTGACGGGAAATTTCATTAATAGAACTTTTGTTTTGTCTCAGGTCTTCAAAGGCGGCTAAAAGAGCGTCTTCAGTCCACACACCTCGAGGTTTCGCACCTGCTTTGCGCACGTACTTTCGTGGCATGTCTAGAAAACGAGAAAATAATTTATTAAGTACATGATCTGATGCTTCGTGGGATAGATGGCCTCGAGGGCATCTATACTTACAAAACCTGGGGCATCTATCCTTTATTGTGGGGATAGACGCCCTCTCAATTTTCCAAATAAATGGTATTAAAAAAAAAACCGGTCAAGTGCAAGTTGAACTTGCGCAATTAGTGTTCCGTACGTTGATTGCTTTTCAAATAAAAAATTTGTTATAGAAGTATAAAATGATCATTAACTTCACAAAACACACCCCAAATGAGTTTTCAACAAAGTTTGTTTCCAATCTTTATTGAAATCTGATGACTTTGAAATTTTTGTTTTTTTTTTATATACTAGATAAATTACACTGGTCAACACAGGTCTTGTTTTCTTTATTTTTTTTTCTGTTATTGGGTATTTCTATGGCCCTGACTATGAAAAAAATACTGGGAGATTGCTAACAGCAATACCTTTTGAAATATACAGTTTTATTATTTTGCCAAAAAAATAATACATTATGTTAACAAAATTTCTATTGAACACTAGCAAATGATCTTTTATAAGATTTCCTTGAATGAACGACTTTAGGTAGATCTCGTTGCAAACTCCAACAGTAGTCTGCCATCATATGTGAGTCCCACCGCCCCTGATAACGCTCTTCCATTGTCCGAAGATCCTGATGAAATCTTTCACCCTGCTCCTCACTAAAATCACCCAGATTTTGTGGAAATCGGTCTAAATGCGAGTGCAGGAAGTGTAATTTTATGCTCATGTTGCACCCTAGCTCTTGCAAGTTCGATAGCATGCACTCAACAAGCTCGACATGGTCGTCAGATTACCTTTTTGCCTAGGAAGCTACTCATAACCGAAACAAATGAATTCCAAGCTTTGGATTCGACTTCAGTCATTGATTTGACAAAATTAGGATCACTCACGAGTTGCCTAATCTGTGGCCCATCAAAAATACCAGCTTTCAATTTTTCTGAACTTAATCCTGGAAACTTGCGTGAAAGAAAATTAAAACATTCGCCACTTTTGCCCAGCGCCTTCACAAACTGTTTCATTATGCCGAGTTTAATATGAAGTGGTGGAAGTATGATGCGGTCTCGGCTAGCTAAAGGCACGTTTATAACATTTTTTGTACCAACTTGTAGCTCTTCCCGCACTGGTCAAACTTTTTGTGACCAATGGTGTTGTTTGTCACGACTATCCCAGAGACACATGAAACAAGGGAACTTTGTGTACCCCCCTTGTTGACCTAACAGAAAGTTAACCATTTTCAGATCAACACAAATGACCCATTTGTGGTTTTGATAATTAATTTTTTCCATAACCTTACAAACATTTACGTATTCTTCTTTTAAAGTCGTCGACTGTGCAATAGGTATAGATCCGTACTTGTTACCGTTATGAAGCAAAACACACTTTAAACTTCTTTTGCTGCTGTCTATGAAAAGACGCCAATCACTAGATTGGTACTGTTTTAATCCCATCTGCTGCAAAATACCACCAACATCGTTACAAAAAACTAAATCCTTCTCTTGAGAAAAATACGGAAACAGATTTGTTTCTCGGGTACGATAAAATGTAATGTTGGTTTCCGGAGTAAGCAAATTTTTTTCTTTTAAACGAGATGCTAAAATTTCAGAAGCTTCTTTTGGTAAGTTCAGATCTCTTACTAAGTCATTTAGTTCTTTCTGATTAAATGGTTGAGGTTCTGAAAGGCTACATTTGTAGTCTGAATCAGAGTCTTCACTTGATATATTTCGTTCGGGTTCACAGAGATCTGGATCATCAGAAGATTTAGATGTGCTGGGTTGTACCTCTTGTGATTTTAATTGAGGTCGTTGAGCAGAAGATAAGTTAGGATATGACCACTGATTTCGATTTCCAGGGTTAATTCCGTTTATTTTCACAACGCAGAAGTAGCAATCGTCATGATGGTTTCGAGGTTCTCGCCAAATCATGGATGTTACGAACATTATTGCATCTCTTTTTCCACTGGACCATAACCGTAGACATACCACACATTTCTGGCATATAATATGAGGAACCCATGGCTTGTCCTGATTACACAATTTTATTTTAAAGTATTGATGATACGCAGTTTTGACAAAGTCCGATATAGGTTTTCGATATTTTTCAAATATATATACACCACAAATATAGCAAAAACAATCGGGATTAAGCACACAACATCTTCTTGACGAAGCCATATCTAAAACAACAACAAAATATATTTTAGTGTCCAATAAAAAAACGAAAATCTAAGTAAAAATGGTAAATGAGGGTAGTTAGCTATAACTCAAAAACAAAAGCTGTTAGAGAAAAATTGTTGCCACATTTAAAAAATACGCGTTAATTTGAGATAGAAACAAAAAAAAATCACAGGAAACAAGCAATTTTCTTTTTTTTGTTGACCAGGGTTATTAAAGGTAATGCACTCGTGATAATTTTCGTTCATTCTACACCCCGTGGAGAATATTCCAGAATTTTTTCAAAATTTTTTGATAAGTACCTTTCGAGATAAGGCAGGTGGACAGCGATTTTTCGCGATTTTTTTAAAAATAATACAAAGAAAAGTGCGCGCTAGTATTACATTATATATATATATATATATATATATATATATATATATATATATATATATATATATTTTACACGTGTTTTCACAAGCTTTCATTTGACATCACACTCGATTACCTAGTAAAAAATTTTTTTTTTCACTTCCGATTTCACCCCCCAAAACTAACCCCTTAAGTCAAAATTTAACTTTCAAAACTACATGGCTCCGATGAGGCCATCAATTCCGTTATTATTACCAAATTTCAACTTTCTATGACAAATAGTTTCGGAGAAAATCGGGTGTGACAGACGGACAGACACCGAAGTGATCTTATAAGTGTTCCGTACGGAACACTAAAAATAACCTTTAATTGGTCTTATTTGATACATATATAGGTCATAAATACAAAAAATATAAGTACTTACTTTATAAACAACAACAACAACAGTTCCGAGCGCATAAAGATTAGTATAAAAAATAAAATCCAGTAATCTGTCGTTGCGTAAAATGGTTTTGTCGCTACAACTCGTGATACGTCCGTTCCAGCGAAGTGCTCGGCGTTGACTGGTAGGGGGGAAGAGGTAAGGTTACAAAAGTCAAAACACTGCGAACCTCGTTTCCTACAAGTCGCTATGTGAGTACTTCGGCATCTATCCCCCTAGGACATCTATCCCACATTTACCCTATAGTTGGACCTTCTGTATTGGTAAGTGACCTATTGACATTTAGCATTTTCAATTAATATTACGTAAGGTACTTTCATTTGTGACCATGGACCTTAGAAAATTTTAAAATGTCTTCTAGGTATGAATAGATACATAAAATTTAAATTTAAGTAGATATCTGGAAATCGTGTTTTCACGTTCTTATTGGCTCCTAATGCTACATACACCATAGCCTTGTGAGGTATGTGAAAATCCACCAAATTCCATAACGAGCCGCCACTGGTTCGATGTTACCCTGGATGGTGTTTAAAAATAAATAAAACAAAATTGATTAATTTTTAATCAACTCTAAAATAATAAACTCAAGAAAAATAGTTCTGATTTTAAAGTTACTAATAATGGTTATTTTACAATACTAGTAATTAATCTTGATCAACATATAAAAATCTAGTATAAACGCATATCAATTAAAGATTTTTTATAATTATAAAAACTACTTAAATACTCAAGCCGCTAAACTTAAACTCTGAGATTCTATTATTTTACATAAGTGGACCAGATGACTGCGATATTATTTAGCATAAAAATATTATAGACCAAGAGGGCGACCCGAAACTTTGAACTTTTGACTAACCGTCTGCCTAGTTATTCATTCTGTCGAACGAGTCGACTAAAAGCCTTTAACGTTGAGTTTGCGGCACCCGTGCCCGGGAATAATAATAATAATAATAATAATACTCCATACCCCACAGCTGGTTAATCAGAGCCCTAGAAATCTATAAAATCAACCAACACCTCAGGCAATTTCTAGCGCAAATTATGAAAACATGGAAAACCAAAATACGCCTAGAAACACAAACCGAACGCATCCAAACAGAAGAGCTGTACATCAGACGGGGTATATTTCAGGGAGACTCGCTCAGCGCTCTATGGTTTTGCCTCTGTCTTAATCCACTCTCAAATATACTAAACAGAACAGAGCATGGCTTCAATATCAGACACCAAAAAGGGAATCAACATAAAATAAACCACCTCCTATATATGGATGACATAAAACTCTACTCTGCCACAAAAACACAGCTGAAAGAACTCCTCAAAATCACAGAAATATTCACCTTAGATGTCAATATGGAATTTGGTATAAGTAAATGCAAAGTGCTCCACATCAACAAAGGCCAATGGAAGTACCACCATGAGACAGAAACCATCAACAATGAAACACTCGATAACATGTTTGACAAAGAAACATACAAATATCTAGGCTTTCAACAAAGCACCAAACTCAACCATACTCACATCAAAACAGAGCTCAGAACCGAATTCAAGAACAGACTGACGAAACTTTTACAAACAAAACTCAACTCCAAATATCTCACTAAAGCCATCAACACGTTCGCTATACCTATACTCACATATTCATTTGGTATCATCAAATGGTCACAAACAGACTTAGAAAATATTCACATCCTTATACGGTCTCAATTCACCAAATACAGGAAATTACACCCCAACGCATGCAAAGAAAGACTTACCATCGAGAGGAAGGCAGGAGGAAGAGGAATTATAGACATCAGATCATTACACACAAAACAAATACAAGCACTTAGGAAATTCTTTCACACCAAGCAAACCAGCCTCCACACAGCAACAGTCAAAGCAGACAAAAACTATACCCCACTCGACTTATCCCGGGTAGACCACCCAGCAGATACACACAGTCACATCCAATTACAACAGGAAAAGATGAAAACGTGGTCAGAAAAAACACTTCACGGAAAACACAGATACCACATAGAGCAAGACCACGTAAATAAAAAACAATCATACACCTGGTTACGGGATGGGCAGCTATTCCCAGAAACAGAAGGCTTCTTAATTGCCATCCAGGATAAAGTCATATTAACCAGAAACTACCAAAAGCATATTATCAAAGACCCAACTATTACAGAAGACAGATGCAGAAAATGTCACCAACAGAAAGAAACGATCGAACACATAACAAACGGATGTAAAATATTAGCCGGAACGGAATACACAGCCAGACATGACTCAGCGGCAAAAGTAGTTCACCAAGCACTAGCCACCACATACAAGCTCATAGAAAACACAGATCCCTACTACAAATATACACCAACATCCGTACTTGAAAATAAAGATTACAAACTCTACTGGGACATCAGTATCCATACAGATAAAACAGTCTCCGCCAATAGACCCGATATGACTTTTCAGTGCAAAAAAGAAAAAGTCACCTATCTAATTGACATAGCTGTCCCCAACGACACAAACATCCAAACGAAATACACAGAAAAAATTTCCAAATACACAGACCTTGCAACGGAAATAAAAAGGCTATGGAAACAAGAAAAATTCATCATTGTCCCCCTCATTATATCAGCCACAGGCCTTACACCAACAACATTCACACCACAATTAGTACAATTAGGACTCAACACAAACATACACAAAAACATTCAGAAGTCAGTGATTTTGAAAACATGTAACATTGTCAGGTCATTCCTTAATACACAATGATAATGCGTTTGTGCTGACTTGGTTTCCGCCCGTCAGCCAAATGTGGAACCACATTGACCAAATGTGAGAAAGAAAAACGAGAACAGTCATAATATGACAATGAAACACTCGATAACATGTTCGACAAAGAAACATACAAATATCTAGGCTTCCAACAAAGCACCAAACTCAACCATACTCACATCAAAACAGAGCTCAGAACCGAATTCTAGAATAGACTGACGAAACTTTTTACAAACAAAACTCAACTCCAAATATCTCACTAAAGCCATCAACACGTTCGCTATACCTATACTCACATATTCATTTGGTATCATCAAATGGTCACAAACAGACATAGAAAATATTCACATCCTTATACGATCTCAATTCACCAAATACAGGAAATTACACCCCAACGCATGCAAAGAAAGACTTACCATCAAGAGGAAGGGAGGAGGAAGAGGAATGATAGACATCAGATCATTACACACAAAACAAATACAAGCACTTAGGAAATTCTTTCACACCAAGCAAACCAGCCTCCACACAGCAATAGTCAAAGCAGACAAAAACTATACCCCACTCGACTTATCCCGGGTAGACCACCCAGCTGATACACACAGTCACATCCAATTACAACAGGAAAAGATGAAAACGTGGTCAGAAAAAAACTCCACGGAAAACACAGATACCACATAGAACAAGACCACGTAAATAAAAAACAATCGTACACCTGGTTACGGGATGGGCAGCTATTCCCGGAAACAGAAGGCTTCTTACTTGCCATCCAGGATAAAGTCATATTAACCAGAAACTACCAAAAGCATATCATCAAATACCCAACTATTACAGAAGACAGATGCAGAAAATGTCACCAGCAGAAAGAAACGGTCGAACACATAACAAGCGGATGTAAAATATTAGCCGGAACGGAATACACAGCCAGACATGACTCAGCGGCAAAAGTAGTTCACCAAGCACTAGCCACAACATACAAGCTCATAGAAAACACAGATCCCAACTACAAATACACACCAACATCCGTACTTGAAAATAAAGATTACAAACTCTACTGGGACATCAGTATCCATACAGATAAAACAGTCTCCGCCAATAGACCCGATATTACTTTTCAGTGCAAAAAAAAAGTCACCTATCTAATTGACATAGCTGTCCCCAACGACACAAACATCCAAACGAAATACACAGAAAAAATTTCCAAATACACAGACCTTGCAACGGAAATAAAAAGGCTATGGAAACAAGAAAAAGTCATCATTGTCCCCCTCATTATATCAGCCACAGGCCTTACACCAACAACATTCACGCCACACTTAGTACAATTAGGACTCAACACAAACATACACAAAAACATTCAGAAGTCAGTGATTTTGAAAACATGTAACATTGTCAGGTCATTCCTTAATACACAATGGTAATGCGTTTGTGCTGACTTGGTTTGCGCCCGTCAGCCAAACATGGAACCACATTGACCAAATGTGAGAAAGAAAAAACGAGAACAGTCATAAAATTGCTTGTTTCCTGTGATTTCTTTTTTGTTTCTATCTCAAATTGACGCGTATTATTTAAATATGGCAACAATTTTTTCTCTAACAGCTTTTGTTTTTGAGTTATAGCTAACTACCCTCATTTACTATTTTTACTTAGATTTTCGTTTTTTATTGGACACTAAAATATATTTTGTTGTTGTTTTAGATATGGCTTCGTCAAGAAGATGTTGTGTGCTTAATCCCGATTATTTTTGCTATATTTGCGGTGAATATATATTTGCAAAATATCGAAAACCTATATCGGACTTTGTGAAAACTGCGTATCATCAATACTTTAAAATAAAATTGTGTAATCAGGACAAGCCATGGGTTCCTCATATTGTATGCCAGAAATGTGTGGTATGTCTACGGTTATGGTCCAGTGGAAAAAGAGATGCAATAATGTTCGTAACATCCATGATTCGGCGAGAACCTCGAAACCATCATGACGATTGCTACTTCTGCGTTGTGAAAATAAACGGAATTAACCCTGGAAATCGAAGTAAGTGGTCATATCCTAACTTATCTTCTGCTCAACGACCTCAATTAAAATCACAAGAGGTACAACCCAGCACATCTAAATCTTCTAATGATCCAAATCTCTGTGAACCCGAACGAGATACATCAAGTGAAGACTCTGATTCAGACTACAAATGTAGCCTTTCAGAACCTCAACCATTTAATCAGAAAGAACTAAATGACTTAGTAAGAGATCTGAACTTACCAAAAGAAGCTTCTGAAATTTTAGCATCTCGTTTAAAAGAAAAAAATTTGCTTACTCCGGAAACCAACATTACATTTTATCGTACCCGAGAAAAAAATCTGTTACCGTATTTTTCTCAAGAGAAGGATTTAGTTTTTTGTAATGATGTTGTGGTATTTTGCAGCAGATGGGATTAAAATAGTACCAACCTAGTGATTGGTGTCTTTTCATAGACAGCAGCAAAAGAAGTTTAAAGTGTGTTTTGCATCATAACGGTAACAAGTACGGATACCTATTGCACATTCGACGACTTTAAAAGAAGAATACGTAAATGTTTCTAAGGTTATGGAAAAATTAAGTATCAAGACCACAAATTTGTGTTGATCTGAAAATGATTAACTTTCTTTTAGGTCAACAAGGGGGGTACACAAAGTTCCCTTGTTTCATGTGTCTCTGGGATAGTCGTGACAAATAACACTATTGGTCACAAAAAGTTTGGCCAGTGCGGGAAGAGCTAAAAGTTGGTACAAAAAATGTTATAAACGTGCCTTTAGTTAGCCGAGACCGCATCATACTTCCACCACTTCATATTAAACTCGGCATAATGAAACAGTTTGTGAAGGCGCTTGACAAAAGTGGCGAATGTTTTAATTTTTTTTCACGCAAGTTTCCAAGAATAAGTTTAGAAACATTAAAAGCTGGTATTTTTGATGGGCCACAGATTAGGCAACTCGTAAAAGATCCTAATTTTGTCAAATCAATGACTGAAGTCGAATCCAAAGCTTGGAATTCATTTGTTTTGGTTATGAGTAGCTTCCTAGGCAAAAAGAAATCTGACGACCATGTCGAGCTTGTTGAGTGCATGCTATCGAACTTGCAAGAGCTAGGGTGCAACATGAGCATAAAATTACACTTCCTGCACTCGCATTAAGACCGATTTCCACAAAATCTGGGTGATTTTAGTGAGGAACAGGGTGAAAGATTTCATCAGGATCTTCGGACAATGGAAGAGCGTTATCAGGAGCGGTGGGACTCACATATGATGGCAGACTACTGCTGGAGTTTGCAACGAGATCTACCTAAAGTCGTTCATTCAAGGAAATCTTATAAAAGATCATTTGCTAGTGTTCAATAGAAATTTTGTTAACATAATGTATTATTTTTTTTGGCAAAATAATAAAACTGTATATTTCAAAATGTAAAGCTGTTAGCAATCTCCCAGTATTTTTTTCATAGTCAAGGCCATAGAAATACCCAATAACAGAAAAAAAAATAAAGGAAACAAGACTTGTGTAAACCAGTGTAATAATAACCCTCAGGGGCTGGGGGAATCCCAAGATTCTCCTAGTACGGGCATTGACGATCCCGAGGTACCTGAGTCATGTAGTGCTGTCCTGTGTTGTCCAGATTATGTGTAATAAAAACGCAATCTTAAGGTGTTTACCGTGCCGAGAAGATGAATGGCTCAGCGTTTATGACTCGCGAACGGTTCCCCCGGATACCGGGCGCCCCCTCCGGGAGTAAGTAGTCTTGCTGTGGCATCCAGGCTCTGCCGCAGTCGACCCTTCTTTCCTAGGATACTCGTGGGAATACTATGTTAAATAATAATAATTATAGTAATGAAAATGGAAGGGTGTTGCGGAGGCGGACCCCTGTCATACAAACAGCTACAGCAACACCACAACAACAACAACCACAGACGAACCAAACAACCGCCTCAGCCGAAACTACTCCCGAGAGTTTTATCAGATCCGACATTGTAGGTGATGGAAATTGCCTTTTCCGTGCAGTTAGCTTACACTTATATGGCCACCAAAACCATCATGAGAAACTCCGAGAGGTTGCTCTAAGATATTTACAACAAAACTGGGCGGAACTTCACACATTTTCATTAATTGAAGTCGACGATATAAAAGACTTCAATAACTATTATAATTATATGAGGAAAAATGGCACCTATGGAACGAGCCTAGAGATACTTGCCCTCTCGGAAACACAAAATAGCAACTTTCATATCTTCTTAAAACAACGAAGAACAAGACATACAAAAATAACTTTTAAGGACAGACCAACAATAATAAGCACGGAAAATACAACAAAACCATTTACCTTCTACTAACAGGCAACCCAATGTCGGGACACTTTGAGCTTCTGACACCACAAAAACATTGAAAACATTCCAGAGAACAGCAGACCAATAAAAGAAGCATCGGGCGAGCGATGTAACGGTCGAGGACGTCGCGGGAAATGGCAGCTCGACCAAAACGATGAAGACCAGGCAACCGAAAATGGACCTGCCAAAAGTGTTGTGTCGGCGACTTAGTCGACGCCCACCAAGGCGGGAAAATCACAGCAGCGCATGAGTTGCACCACAGGAATCAACGAACACGCCATGCGTTGCTGTAATGAAAACACAAAACCTTACAAAGAAATCACTGAGAAGAGAATCACTCGCCGCTTGGACCCACCAACACCAATCCCAAGTGCAACCGACGTAGATGCGGACAAACACAACCACCAAAGCCAGGCCAGGGCCCATATGATTTGCAAGGACAACACGCAACTACCAAGGCTGGCAAACCAAGACAGCGGTTAAAGTGGACGGATGAGATAAATAGGACGGTGATGCGCTGTTACTACACCGCCACCAAACTCGAAACAATAACATCGGGCTACAGACCGGAACTGCACAGACTTTTCTTGACCGAATATCCACATCTGCAATTACTTGTTTCAGAACAGAGAGTAATAGACCAAAAAAGAGTTATTACCAAGAACAATCGTCTCACACCTCTCGAATTGTAAACTATCAAGGACACAGTGGCTGTTGAACTGTGACGAACAAACAATAGCAACAATAAAGCAGATTCCGAATCAGCCTGACACACACCACCACCCAGTCGAACACAACAAGACCCACCACCCAGGAGGAGCATAACGCAAAATAATATTGCGAGTACCGCGCAACACCATATCACAGACAACAACATGAATCACTCGCCACCCTCAACAACATCCACACAACATCACCCCGAATCACCTCTCATACAAACACTTAAAGCAAAAATGGAGTCACATCTAGCTCGATGGTCAGGCACCGACCCCACAACAAGAAATCCCATCCCTCGTTTAATCTCAACACACTAAACAAGCAGATAATACCTCAGTATATAACAGACTTAAGCACAATCGAAGACATTCACACAATAATATACGCAGCAGCAATCACCACTCTAACACAAAATAATCAAAAACTCCCTCAACGACAAGGAAACACTAACAGGACAAAACCAAAATTCAAATGGCAAATAAGAACAGAAAACAAAATCAACATCAGGAGAGATCTAGGACATCTTACCCAGTTTATAAGCGGGAACGCGTTCAAACGTGTCACACAGGGGGCAAACAAGATCAAATCTAAGTCTCCCAACAGAACACTGCCAGAAATCCTCGATACCTTGAAACAAAAACTATCTGTATATGCCGCAAGACTCCGTAGATACAAAGAATCAAATGAGAGGAAAGACACCAACGACCTCTTCCGAAGAAGCGAAAAAGTTCAGTTCTACCGGGAAAACTATGTACAACAAACAGATAGCAGTGACTGAACCACCAAAGAAGCAAGAACTCACAGATTATTGGAAAAGTATCTGGTCAGAACCCAAACTACACAATAATGACACCCCCTGGATCAAAGCCGAAGGAGACAAACATAAACATGTGACAGAACAAGAAAATCCCACATTAAATACACAAGAAATTACAGAAACTATCAAATACACACACAACTGGAAATGTCCTGGAATAGACAATATACAAAACTTTTGGTATAAACAGTTTACCATCACACACGAAGCACTCACACATCAAATCAACAAAGCCATTCTACAACCACACACATTTCCCACT
This sequence comes from Pachyrhynchus sulphureomaculatus, assembly GCA_019049505.1. Lineage (NCBI taxonomy): Eukaryota > Metazoa > Arthropoda > Insecta > Coleoptera > Curculionidae > Pachyrhynchus > Pachyrhynchus sulphureomaculatus. The sequence continues at coordinate 58,085,096 of CM032454.1, read as the reverse complement.
TTCCTTACACAAGGAATAACATACGTTAAACCCAAAAGCTCAGACACCACAAACCCGTCAAACTACCGACCTATCACCTGTCTTCCAACCCTATACAAGATCATCACAGCCACAATTTCGAAGAAAATAGAACAACACCTAACAGACAACAATATTCTCACAGAAGAGCAGAAGGGATGCAGGAAAAATAGTCGAGGATGCAAAGAGCAGCTGATTATAGATAGCGTGATTATGGGACAAACCAGAAAAGAACACAGAAACCTTCACATCGGCTACATAGACTATAAAAAAGCCTTCGACTCCATACCCCACAGCTGGTTAATCAGAGCCCTAGAAATCTATAAAATCAACCAACATCTCAGGCAGTTTCTCGCGCATATTATGAAAACATGGTAAACCAAAATACGCCTAGAAACACAAACCGAACGCATCCAAACAGAAGAACTGTACATCAGACGGGGTATATTTCAGGGAGGCTCGCTCAGCGCTCTATGGTTTTGCCTCTGTCTCAATCCACTCTCAAATATACTAAACAGAACAGAGCATGGGTTCAATATCAGACACCAAAAAGTGAATCAACATAAAATAAACCACCTCCTATATATAGACGACATAAAACTCTACGCTGCCACACAAACACAGCTGAAAGAACTCCTCAAAATCACAGAAATATTCACCTTAGATGTCAATATGGAATTTGGTATAAGTAAATGCAAAGTGCTCCACATCAACAAAGGCCAATGGAAGTGCCACCATGAGACAGAAACCATCAACAATGAAACACTCGATAACATTTTCGACAAAGAAACATACAAATATCTAGGCTTCCAACAAAGCACCAAACTCAACCACACTCACATCAAAACAGAGCTCAGAACCGAATTCAAAAACAGACTGACGAAATTTTTGCAAACAAAACTAAACTCTAAGAATCTCACTAAAGCCATCAACACGTTCGCTATACCTATACTCACATATTCATTTGGTATCATCAAATGGTCACAAACAGACATAGAAAATATTCATATCCTTATACGATCTCAATTCACCAAATACAGGAAATTACACCCCAACGCATGCAAAGAAAGACTTACCATCGAGAGGAAGGCAGTAGGAAGAGGAATTATAGACATCAGATCATTACACACAAAACAAATACAAGCGCTTAGGAAATTCTTTCACAGCAAGCAAACCAACCTCCACACAGCGACAGTGAAAGCAGACAAAAACTACACACCTCTCGACATAGCCCGGGCAGACAACTTAGCAGACACACACAGTCACACCCAATTACAACAGGAAAAGATGAAAACGTGGTCAGAGAAAACACTCCACGGAAAACACAGATACCACATAAGATAAGACCACGTAAATAAAAAACAATCATACACCTGGTTACAGGATGGGCAGCTATTCCCTGAAACAGAAGGCTTCTTACTTGTCATCCAGGATAAAGTCATATTAACCACAAACTACCAAAAGCATATCATCAAAGACCCGACTATTGCAGAGGACAGATGTAGGAAATGCCACCAGCAGAAAGAAACGATCGAACACATAACGAGCGGATGTAAAATATTGGCCGGAACAGAGTACACAGCCAGGCATGATTCAGCTGCCAAAGTAGTTCACCAAGCACTAGCCACAACATAGAAACTCATAGAAAACACAGATCCCTACTACAAATACAGGCCAACATCCATACTTGAAAATGAAGATTACAAGCTCTACTAAGACATCGGTATCCATACAGATAAAACAGTCTCCGCCAATAGACCCGATATTACTTTTCAGTGCAAAAAGGAAAAGTCACCTATCTAATTGACATAGCTGTCCCCAACGACACAAACATCCAAACGAAATACACAGAAAAAATTTCCAAGTACAAAGACCTTGCAACGGAAATAAAAAGGCTACGGAGACAAGAAAAAGTCATCATTTTCCCCCTCATTATATCAGCCACAGGCCTTACACAAATAACATTCACACCACATTTAGTACAATTAGGACTCAACACAAACATACACAAAAACATTCAGAAGTCAGTGATTTTGAAAACATGTAACATTGTCAGGTCATTCCTTAATACATAATGGTAATAGCGTTTGTGCTGACTTGGTTTTGGCCCGTCAGACAAACATGGAACCACATTGATGAGAGATGTGAGAAAGAAGAACTTTTTGTAATAATAATAAATCCCTACTACAAATACACACCAACATCCATACTTGAAAATAAAGATTACAAGCTCTACTGGGACATCAGTATCCATACAGATAAAACTGTCTCCGCCAATAGACCCGATATTACTTTTCAGTGCAAAAAAGGAAAAGTCACTTATGTAATTGACATAGCTGTCCCCAACGACACAAACATCCAAACGAAATACACAGAAAGAAATCGCCAAATACACAGACCTTGCAACATAAATAAAAAGGCTATGGAAACAAGAAAAAGTCATCATTGTCCCTCTCGTCACATCAGCGACTGGCCTTACATCAACAACATTCACACCACACTTAGTACAATTAGGACTCAACACAAACATACACAAAAACATTCAGAAGTCAGTGATTTTGAAAACATGTAACATTGTCAGGTCATTCCTTATTACACAATAGTAAATGCGTTCGTGCTGACTTGGTTTGCGCCCGTCAGCCAAACATGGAACCACATTGACCAAATGTGAGAAAGAAAAACAAAAATAATCATAATAATAATAGCTTTATTACCCAACAGTTTCCCATTCATAGGGTAAATATTTAGACATTTACATATTTAATGACAGTCTGTAGTAATTGCTTCTTAGTACAACAGTATATGTCACAAACATTACAAATATGATTAAAATTAGTACACATTACATGAATAGGTGAATTCAATAACAAATTAGTATTGGGTCTATTACATCTAAAAAACATGTTTGATCGTGAGTGTATCCGTGGCACATTGATGTTAATACGAGACAATATATCCCTGCAATCAATCATATTGTGCAATACTCTATATAAGAATAATATTGAGGCACAAACTCTCCTGATTCCCAGGCTAAGAATATTTGTCTGTTCACACAAATAATCACTGCTGATTCCCCGTTCAGCATACATTCCATTAATCCTAAACAACAGAAATTTCAGAAATCTACTCTGCACTTTTTCAAGTGAAACTCTATGCACCTCGTACATTGGACTCCAAACGATACTTGCATATTCTAGTTTCGAGCGAACAAAGCAGAAATATAAAACCTTCAGTGATGCAATATTAGTGAAACCCCTACAATTCCTAATGATGAACCCGTAAGACTTCATTGCTTCAGAAGCTTTCAATGTCATATGCTGAGTAAATGTTAGTTTTGTATCAAAAACAACTCCCAAATCCTTAGCTGTGCTACACCTACTTAAATTATGGTCTCGAATTCTATATTGAAACTCTATTGACGCTACCCTCCTAGTATATGTTAGAACTTTGCATTTTTGAGTATTTAGATATAGTTTGTTGTCACAACACCAAGAATGTACGAAATTCAACTACCTCTATAGATTAGGAACAATCCTCAGTTTTTTTCTATTGGCATAAACATTTTTAGATCATCACATAAACTAGTCTGTTACATTTTAAATCATCGCAAAGATCATTTACGAACATAATGAAGAGCAAGGGTCCCAAATTTGAACCTTGTGGAACGCCTGAGATAGCTGCAAATCTTTCTGATTTGAATCCGTTGTAGGCTACAAACTGAGTTCGAATTAAACAAGTAAGAACGCATACGAGCCCTCGTACCATCAGTGAAACCAAAGAAAGACAACTTATTGATGAGAACATGATAGTCGATCCTATCAAAGGCCTTCGAGAAATCTGTAATAAATAATATCAACCTGCCCACCATCATCTAATATTTCCGAAATGAACTGTGTCATAACAAGTTAGATTTGTTACCGTAGATCTCTTACTAACAAATCCGTGCTGATAAGGAGAAATTTGATTTTTAATTTGGCTATAGATACGTGCATACAAGACTGACTCAAAAACCTTTGAGAAGTTACAAAGTAGAACGACACCCCTGTAATTTTCAACATTTCCCCTGTCTCCATTCTTAAAAATAGGACATAATCTACCTTCTTTCCATCGTTTCGGATAAACACCCCCTGTTTAATTGATAAATTAAAAATATAATGTCCAGGTAAGGCCTAAAATGCTCCGTCCAAAAATGAACTGTAGTTTTAACCACTTAAATCAAGTACCATAATATTTGTTGATTCTAAAAAGGTCGCTCCAAAGGGCAGACGCCGCCGAGACCGGACCCAACTCCAGGGCCCAAAAAAACATCAATCGGAGTTCAAAAACTGGAAAAAGCTGGTCCGGTTTCATCCTCCGGTATTGACGGCGTCTACCTTTTGCAGGTTCCCTCTTATTTTATCAAGAACAAACTAAATTTTTTGATTTTATATGGTTAAAATTTTTTTTTTTTTGGATCAATCGTTTCTTGGGTCATAAAACTGGGTCCGGTTTCGGAGACGTCTGCCCTTTGGGGCGCTCGACTTTTTTTAGTGTCAAAAAATGTTATGGCACTTGATTTAAGTGGTTAAACGACAGTCCATAATTGGATGTAGCATTTTGAGCATTCAAGAGCATGGGGCCGCAAAATCAATGTTAAAATCTTTTATTCGACTCGCCCGATAGAATGAACACCTAGGCAGACGGTTAGTCGACGGGTCAAAATTTCGGGTCTCCTGGCGCTCTTGGTCTATTAGTTTTATTGGAAAACTGAAACTATTAATTCTACAAAATAAGTCTCAGGTTTTCAACAGGGCTCAAAACTATATCAAAAATCTCCAAAGTTTTATCAATATCACGTAATGAAACACACGAATTTCACTTAACTCATTATATGCGTAAAATAATTTTTAAACAGTAACCTGACTATTTACTTAGTAGAATTTAGGAATAACAGAAATAAAATAAATAACCAGTCAAGTGCAAGTTGAACTTGCGCAATTAGTGTTCCGTATGTTGATTGCTTTTAAAATAAAAAATGTTGTAACGGAAGTATAAAAATGATCAGTGACTTCACAAAACACACCCCAAATGAGTTTTCAACAAAGTTGTATTTCCAATCTTTACTGAAATTGACGACCTTGAAATTTCTGTTTTTTTTATATACCAGTAAATTATTACGGGTAATGCACTCGTGATAATTTTTCGTTCAATCTACAGCCCGTGGAGAATATTCCAGAATTTTTTTCAAAATTTTTTGATAAGTACTTTTCGAGATAAGGCGGGTGGATAGCAATTTTTTCGCGATTTTTTTAAAAATAATACAAAGAAAAGTGCGCGCAAGTATTACATTATATATATAATTTTACTCGTGTTTTCACAAGCTTTAATTTGACACCACACCACTCGTTTTCCTAGTAAAAAAATTTTTTTTTCACTTCCGATTTCACCCCCCAAAACTAACTCCTTAAGTCAAAATTTAACTTTCAAAACTACATGGCTCTGATGAGGCCATCAATTCCTATGTTATTACCAAATTTCAACTTTTCTATGACAAACAGTTTCGGAGAAATCGGGTGTGACAGACGGACAGACACCGAAGTGATTTTATAAGTGTTCCGTACGGAACACTAAAAACAATTTAGAAATACCATGCCTCAAACTGCAGAATACAAAAATCTCCTTTTAAAACATTTGGCCAATAATTTATAACATCGTAGCAACTTATCTAAAAAATTTAAGCTATAGTACTTCCAAAAATAACTAAAAAAATATCTTCACGGAGTTAGAATGAAAAAATTATTAATTATTAATCAAAATCCCACCCATCTGTATAGACTAGTAAGTTACTGTCATTTTTGGATTATTGTAAATATTTTATTTGTTATTATTACTACTCTTACACATATAATCCACACATATCCACTATA
>CM032454.1:57911562-58074062 GCA_019049505.1 Pachyrhynchus sulphureomaculatus | reverse complement strand
TAATGTTTATCAAGCTTCTCTTTAGTCTCCTGAGGCGTTTTGCCTTTCATAAAGTAATGTCTAATCACCACACGAAATTCTTTTTCGTCCATTTCTTGAAAATCACTCGATTTCCTTGATTCACACGAATGCCAAACACAAAGAAATAGACCAATATGGCTGAAACTTGGTGTGCGTTCATTCAAGAGATGCTACTAACTAAACATGACCTCGATACGCGCCGGTGGTGCCATCTCTCGGACTTTGCACGGACTTTCCAAACCAGCCTCGTATAAGTCAGAAGATCTCCTGTTGATCTTTCCTTACGAAAACCAAATTAATGTTCGCTAATAATAGTGAATCTTTCTAAATATTTTAAAAGATGATGCTCGATTAATTTCGATAAAATTGAAAGCAGTGCTACTGGTGGGTAGTTGTTGGTCTACTTGTCTTTTTTGGGTATGGACTGAACTGTGGCGCATTTCTAGCAGGAAATGTTCCCTTTCTGTAGGATAGGTTGAAAGTCTACAAAAAACTAGTGTTAGTTCGTTCGCGCATATTTTGAGTACTATAGCAGGTATTCCATCAGCGCCAGAAACTTTTTTGGTATATAGCCTTAATAAAATACGTTTTATGATATGCGGTGTGAATGTAATATCAGGCATCCTTGTCTGCACTATGTTTTTCCTTGAAAGTCGACAGTAGAACGTGAAACAAAGAGTTCAGCTAACAAGTTGGCTTTGTCAAGTAGTGTTGTTGCAATAGTATTATCTGACTGTGTGAGTAGTGGTATAGTGGTATCCGTGTTGGTTCATGGATAAGCTGAGTAAACTCACAACTAATTAAGAATGATTCAGCTTAACGACCTTATTCATCCATCGTATTTGAATACTTAAGCCAGCTGATGTTCTGGACTCGGCTAATTAATTTGTGAATGATCAATAATGTCTATAAGAGAAGGAAAAAAAGTGTTCTAAAGTGGTCGATAGTAGATGAACTCTGTGGTTTGTGAATTCTTTATTTTTAATTCAATAACATTAACGTTTCGGGGCTCCGGAGTCTCTTCTCGTTGGCAAGAGATGTCGCTTCTGATAAAGAAATAAATTCCAAAGTTATGCCTAAACCGAGTATCTAGGATGGAGAAAGTTAACTATATTGACCGGTGAACTGACCTTGGTTCCTCAGAGAGTAAATACCTGAAACATTTGATTGCAAGTGTTGGTGCACTGAATTTATGTTCGAGGTCAAACCTAAAAAAATCTGACATTTATAATATCAATATGCATAATTGTCCAAAAAAAAGTATTTTAGTAAAATATAAAAGTAGGTAATTTCAAATTTATTGATCACTAGCCGGGCCCGCTGCTCCGCTCGCATGGACTTGAGTCACTACTATCGTCACTGCTTATTCCTTATGTTACCCATCGTAATAAAATATCTCCCATTTTTTCCCCTTATCTCCCAATATTTCTCCTTATCTCCCATTATCTCTACATAATTTCCATTATCTAGGCTTATCTCTGCTCATCTCCCATTATTTCTCCTTATCTCCCATTATTTCTCCTTATCTCCCATTATTTCTCCTTATCTCTCATTGGCTCACCTTACTTCCCATTATCTAGGCTTATGTCGACTTATCTCGCAATATTTCTCCTTATCTCCCATTATTTCTCCTTATCTCCCATTATCTCACCATAACTCCCATTATCTAGACTTATCTCTGCTTATCTCCCATTATTTCTCTCTATCTCCCATTATCTATACTTATCTCCCATAACTCACCTTATCTCCCATTATCGAGGCTTATATCGAATTATATAGAACATATGTATAAATTTATAAAAACACATTCTCGAATGATAAGCACACTAACGGACAGACAGACAGAGAGACGCTGCATTTTATATATATTATAATCTTTGCTATATGATATTGTTCCATATTTAATGCTTTAGGCAGTGTATTGTAAGAGAACGCGTTAGCGGCAAACTTTTCTCCTACCTGATTCACTATTATCGTCACTGCTTATTCTTTATGTCACCTAACGTAATAAAATATATCCTATAACCTGGCCAGAGAACATATGTATGTTTAAAAAAAAAGCACGTAAATCGGATAAGTGATTCTCCAGTGATAACCGCACTAACGGACGGACAGACAGACAGATGGACAGAAAGACGTTGCATTTTATATATATTATAGATATAGATTATTATTATTATTATTATATAACCTGGCTAAAGAATACATGTATGAATTTAAAAAAGGACACGTAAATCGGATAAGTGGTTTTCGCGTGATAAGCGCACTAATGGACAAATAGACAGAGAGACATTACATTTTATATATATTATAGATTATAGATATTATCTGCTACATAATATTGTTCTATATTTAATGGTTTAGATTCTGTATAGCAAGAGAACGCGCTAGCGGCAAACTTTTTTTCCGACTTCATTCACTATTATCGTCACTACTTATTCCTTATGCTACCTATCGTAATAAAATATAGCCTATAACCTGGCCGGAGAACATATGTATGTTTTTTTAAAAAAAGTACGAAAATCGTATGAGTGGTTCTCCAGTGATAAGCGCACTAACGGACAGACAGACAGACAGACAGAAATACGTTGCATTTTATATATATTACACAGGTTTACAAATTTTTAATTTGGAAAAATACCAAGAACGCCACATGCCTAGATAAGTTAATTGGGACCTCCTGAACACGAAAAACGCTATAATTTTTTTTTTAAGTACCGTTTTTTAGATAACGGTACTTTTGTGTTTTTCGGTGTATGGTCCCACTCAAACCCTTATGGAGCCCAACCGAGAAGTCCGATCGAGATAAATGTCATACCGTTGGAAAGGCAACTAAATGCCTTTTCCGGCGGTATACTATAAATTTCTATGTGACAAGAAGTGGCTGAGTTATAACACCTCAAAGTTCAAAATTTGCCTATTTTTTACGTTTTTTTTTTTTTCAAAATTTTTCATTTTTATTTGGTTTTTTTTTTTTCTACGTTATTGTAAAGATCTGGAATGTTTTATTTTTTTTACCAAGTAGTTTATTTAATAACCAACATTTTAAACGTAACTTGAAAAAAAAAAGGATGAAAAATAAAGTTTTTATTAAGGATTTTTGTGGAACGACAATATTTTCATTTTCATTGCTCACACGCTATATTCGGCGTCCATCAGAATTTGAATCACTGTATACGTTGGTAGCCCTGACACACGCTATATTCGGCGTCCATCAGAATTTGAATCACTGTATACGTTGGTAGCCCTGACACACGCTATATTCGGCGTCCATCAGAATTTGAATCTGATCACAGTAAACAGTTTGGCTTTGTACGTGCAAAAAATAAAATGTGTTCAATCGATCCCAACGAATTTTGTTATGTTTGTGGAGTTCTTGTGAAAAAGAAATCACAGCATTTGATGCGAAAAAATGAATACGAAAAATTTATCTGAAGCGTATAAGAAGTATTTCGGCTTTCGACCTGCGTCTCTGGACAAACCGTGGACACCGAATAATGCATGTAACAACTGCCGAACAATATTAAATAAAATTGGTAAGGGTCAAGAGTGTTTCTTCACATTTGGAAAGCCAATGCAATGGAGAAACCCGATCAGTCATACAACAGATTGTTATTTCTGTTTAACGGAAAAGGCTGTCGGACGTAGAATTGAACCAGTTTATCCAGTTGTTAGCTCGGTGACGCTGCCAGTGCCGCACTCAGTATCGTGCCCCAAACCGCAGCTGATTGTAGCAGAGCCCACAAAAATACGAAAAAGAACAACAATAAGTGATTCATCAGATGAGTGCAGTGAATCAGAAATGCAATCAAATAAGAAACCCCATTTACTTACTCAGGCCGAGCTTAATGATTTGTGCCGAGATTTGTATTTGCCGAAATCGAAATCCGAATTACTTGCATCGCGATTGCAACAGTGGGGATATTGTGCTCCTGAGACACGTGTTACATATTACCGTGATCGTAGCAAACAACTTGCAGTTTTTTTCGCAAAAACGGGAAACTTTTGTTTTTGTGCCAACATACGTGGTCTTTTCAATGCTCTCCAACAAAGTTATGACCCAGTGGAATGGCGTCTTTTTCTGGATGGAGGCAAGGATTGTTTGAAGGCAGTCTTGCTTCATGAAGGGAATACGAAACCATCAATTCCAATCGGATATGGAAAATACATAAAGGAAACATATGAAGCAATGAAAGAACTTCTCGCTCTCATACAATATGACCAACATCAATGGAAAGTTTGCTCTGATTTTAAATTAGTTGCCATACTATCTGGATTGCAGGTGGCGGGCAGGGGGGGGGCCCCCCCCCCCCCGGGGGGGGGCAATACGAAGTTTCCCTGTTTTCTATGTCTATGGGACAGCCGTGACCGTCAGAATCACTACATCCGAAAAGTTTGACCCGAACGAAGTGGGCGTACGCACGGAGAGTACAATATTAAAAATGACCCACTCATTCCTCAGGAGAAGATAATACTTCCTCCACTACATATTAAGCTTGGGTTATTTACAAATATTGTGAAAACGTTGCCAAAAGACAGTCTTGCCATGAATTACCTTAAACAAAAATTTCCGAGAGCCACAGCGAGCAAAATTGAAGCTGGTATATTTGATGGACTCTCAAATTCGGGCTCTGTACGGTGACCAAGCATTTAATGAGTGTTTAGGTCCAGCTCATTTGGAGGCATGGGAAGCATTCCAGGACATCGTTTACAACTTTTTGGGAGGGAAACTACAGAAGTCCTGATTACGCTGAGAAGATCGATACATTACTGCAAAAATTCAATGCCATTGGTAAGCGTTGAGTGAAAGCATGTATATCAAAAAGGCCGTTATCATTTGAAAATTATTTGAAATTTATTCTTTTTAACTTTTAGGTTCAAATATGACACCTAAACTACACTTTTTATTCAGTCATTTGGATTTTTTCCCCATGAACTTGGGATCCGAAAGTGATGAGCAGGGTGAAAGATTTCACCAGGAAATGCAAGAAATCGAGAGACGTTACAAGGGCTGGTGGTGGGATGAACAAATGATGGCAGACTATTGTTGGTTCCTCATTCACGAAGATACATCCGAAAAAAAAAAAACGGAAAAATTCAAGTCACTCGTCATTTTAATTTAAATTTTTTTTTAATTTACGCCGAATATAGCGTGTGAGCAATGAAAATGAAAATATTGTCGTTCCACAAAATCCTTAATAAAAACTTTATTTTTCATCCTTTTTTTTTCAAATTACGTTTTAAAATGTTGGTTATTAAATAAACTACTTGGTTAAAAAAATAAAACATTCCAGATCTTTACAATAACGTAGAAAAAAAAACCAAATAAAAAATGAAAAATTTTGAAAATAAAAAAAAAACGTAAAAAATAGGCAAATTTTGAACTTTGAGGTGTTATAACTCAGCCACTTCTTGTCACATAGAAATTTATAGTATACCGCCGGAAAAGGCATTTAGTTGCCTTTCCAACGGTATGACATTTATCTCGATCGGACTTTTCGGTTGGGCTCCATAAGGGTTTGAGTGGGACCATACACCGAAAAAACACAAAAGTACCGTTATCTAAAAAAAACGGTACTTAAAAAAAAAAAAAAATTATAGCGTTTTTCGTGTTCAGGAGGTCCCAATTAACTTATCTAGGCATGTGGCGTTCTTGGTATTTTTTGGCTGTAAACCAGTGTTATAGATGTAATAAAATATATATCTGTAACGTGGTCAGAGAAACATATTTATGAATTTAAAAAATCATGTAAATTGGGTAAGTGATTCTCGAGGGATAAGCGCACTAACGGACAGACAGACAGATAGAAACGTTGCATTTTATGTATATTATAGACATAGATTATTATATTATTTTATAACCTGGCCAAAGAATATATGTATGAATTTAAAAAAAAGACACGTAAATCGAATAAGTGGTTCTCGCGTGATAAACGCACTAATAGACAGACAGACAGACAGAGAGACATTGCATTTTATATATATTGTAGATTATAGATTATAGATATTCTCTGCTACATAATATTGTTCCATAATTAATGGTTTTAGACTGTGTATTGCAAGGGAACGCGCTAGCGGCAAACTTTTTTCCGACTTCACTCACTATTTTACGTCACTGCTCATTCCTTATGCTACCTATCGTAATAAATTATAGCTTATAACCTGGCTAGAGAACATATGTATGTTTAAAAAAAAAAGTACGTAAATCGGATAAGTAGTTCTCCAGTGATAAGCGCACTAACGGACAGACAGACAGACAGACAGAGAGACGTTGCATTTTATATATTTTATAGAAGATGAAGATCGAGTGTATTGTAATCAGAGATTTGTAAGTGTAGCTCTACAGGGTAACAGACAATGAATGAAATTACAATCAGAAAATTGAAAATACGCATTCAGATTTAATATATTTATAATTTGAAATCTTACTTGTTTGTACGAAATCTGTCTTAGTAGTCAGGTTCACGCTGTGTCAACTAGTAAGCGATTATGATAGTTTTTTATCGCTATAATCGCACAAAATTCCATAGTTTTTCATTGCACTTATCAATACTTTTTTATAATAATACTTCATTTTGTTGTGGCAATTTGTAACTCTCGCCAAAGTCACTTACTGTAGTTGAGTGTTGTCTATACGTAAGGTACTCTTTTATAAATGTATTTTTATGATTTTGTCTCTATAATCGTGTCGCGGAAAATAGCCTAGTTTAAGGCAATTAGCTCAGGATTTTTCTAATTGTCTAATTCTGTTATATGTAGGTTTTACCGTTATATTATAAATTCTACTTCACACCTTGATAACATAATTTTTTACAAGAAAAGAGGACATATCAAAATAATACTATCTTTAATAGTTGCCGATAACTTGGAAGATCTGCGAATTCTAATTAATAAGATGATTGATATTGGCGATTAGTATGGTCTACGTATAAATACAGTAATACCCCGCTTTACGCGAGGGATACGTTCCGAAAAAAATCGCGTTAACTGAAATTCGCGTATATCGAGGTTTATGATTAAACATAGTCAAAATTTAATACAAAAAAATACAAATCATTTTAATCAATCACTTTAATTCTAAGAACACTTTATGCAATACATACTCTTATTTTTTACGGAAAAATACATCTATTGTCTTTTGGGTAACGTTTTGTTTACGTTCTTGTAAAATACGTTCATAACACCCAACACTGTTTTTAATTGTTTGACACACGGTCAAGACACGGTCATCATTATTGTCTATACTCTGCAATATGTCCAAACCTGAATAAATTTTTGAAAGTGCATTTTGTATTTCCCCTGAAGATAAAACTTTCTCTTCTACTTGTTCTTCCTCATCGTAGATAGGATTATTCTGTAACTCGATCAGATCTTCATTGCTAATAGGATCGTCGTGCGTTGCTACAAGTTCTACGAGATCTTCTACCGTGACATCTTCAAGTTCAGACCCCTCAATCATTGCAGCAATGTCTTCAAGCACTTGTCTCTGCATCTGGACAATTCTTCTAGGTGCTTCCACTACATCTGGCCAAAGATTACGCCACACCCCATTCATACAACTCATTTTAACTTCCTTCCAAGCCTCTTCTATGTTGTGAATAGACTTCATAATGTTGTATGACTTCCACCACTCTCGCATAGACTGTCTTCCTTCCCCGTCAGTTTCATGAATTAGTTGGCTAAAAGTGCGGCGATGGTAATAAGCTTTGAAGTTTGCTATTGCTCCCTGGTCCATAGGTTGTAATATTGACGTAGTGTTTGGTGGAAGGAACTTTACGTACACTTTTAAGTCTCTGGGCGTATCAAGTGAGGTTGGATGTCCTGGGGCATTGTCTAAGAGTAATATAACTTTAGGTTCAAGCCCATTTCTGTCACAGTATGATTTGACTGATGGGCAAAAACTATTAGAATACCATTCTTGAAAAATTTCCCGTGTAACCCACGCCTTTCTGTTTGATCGCCACACAACTGGTAGACTTGTCTTGTCTGTGCCTCGCATTGCACGGGGTGTTTCTGAATGGTACACTAGTAAAGGTTTCAGTTTGAAATCACCAGTGGCATTACCACCCAGCAGAAGTGTTAGTCGATCTTTCGCAGCTTTGAAACCACTGGCTTGACGTTCTTCCTTAGAAATGAATGTTCGAGATGGCATTTTTTTCCAGTAAAGTGCGGTCTCATCAACATTGAAGATGAGACAAGCAGGAATTTTCTCTCGTCTAACGAAGTCTTGAAACTTGTCTGGAAACTCAGCTGCAGCTTGAATGTCCGCGCTGGCCGCCTCGCCTGTTATGTGGATATTGTGAAGATTAGAACGCTGCTTGAACCGATGGAACCAGCCTCTGCTGGCAGCAAAAGTCGGAGTGGCACTCCCTTCTCCTTCTTTTGTTTTCAGCATCTCATACAAAGATTTTGCTTTTGTGCATATGAGATCTTGACTTAGTGGTGTGTTCTTCTTATTCAAATCTTCGATCCAGACTGACAGTAATTTCTCCATTCTTTCTAAGATAGATGATCTCGAACGAGAAAGTTTTGTTGCACTTATAGGTGTTGAACCTTCGCTGGAGATTTTAATTTTTTCCCGATTTTTATAAATCGTTCTCACAGTCGATTCTGAGAGTCCAAAATCTCTCCCAACAATTGTTGCTTTGCCTCCATTTTCCATTCTTCTTAACACTTTCATCTTCAATTCCAAAGTGACGCTTTTACGCTCTTTTTTCTTTACAGGCGGCATTTTTAACGTAGGGTTAAATTATGTATGTATGTATCTCCAATAAATATTAAAACAGAACTGCCAGCCGACCGAACTAACATTACGGAACAAATGAACACACGAAACGAACGAGGAAATCCCCATAGAACAAAGTCGAAGGACAGGGAATTCCCAATTCTTCAAAGAGAATATTCAGAGAAAGCGGGGATCCCCCCGCGACCATAGAGAAGTTAATGACTACATGAGCGCGAAATTTGAAATTCGCGTTATAGTGAAACCGCGCGTAACGGGGGGTCGCGCTAAGCGGGGTATTACTGTACTCGAAAAACCAAAAATATGGTGATTAATAGACACCCCCAAGAGGATACATCTCTCTTTATAAATGGTTAAGAGATTGAGAGGGTTACTAAATTCAAAGATCTTGGCTCTGTCGTCAACGAACGATGAGACTGTAATGGGGAAGTTAAACTACGGATTGGCATGGCAAAGTTGAAAGATGTGCTGCTTCAAGGACAATTGCCACTCGTTCTGCGCCTACGAGTAACAAAATGGCCGGTTCTCTTATATAGTGTAGGGATATGATCGTTAAAAGGAGATCATTGAATCGTATCGAAGCTTTCGAGCTATGGATACTGCGACGTTTGCTACAAATTTCTTGGACATGGAATGGACAGACAACTACTTGATATCGTAAAACAAAGAAAGGTGTTTTATTCGGGACATATACTAAGAAGTGACCGCTACTTGATTCGGAAACTTATTCTTCAGGGAAAAATGAAGGGTCGGCGAGGACCCAGTAGAGAGCAATACTTGTGACTTCGGAATATTAGGGAGTGGTGTGGAGTTCCGGATGCTGCGTCCATTTTTCGACTAGCAGAAAATAACAACCTCAATAAATAAACTGAAGAAATGGTGCAGAGATCCTGACGTTTGTGAATACATTGGACAGGAAGAAGAAGAATGTAGAATTCATATCACAATGATAAAATCCAAATTGTACAAACTAGAGCACAGGATTAAAAAAAAAATCAATCCAGGCCAATCATACAAAAACTAGTTTCACGATTGGACGTTCAAACTAATAAAAATAATTTTTAAGATTAACTCTTGACGTAGAAGCTCATTAGTTTTTACGTGTTGTAGGTTGAGTGTTGTGTCTTGAACAAGAGACAGGAGCATATTTAACATGAGATCGTACGCGTAGGCCATGGATATGAAATATTACTGCAGTCACTTCGTTAGGTAACGTAACTAAGATTGGGATCTTGAAGAGATGCTGTTTTTGTTTTTAAAACCTAAAAAAAACAAAGAGTTATTCTGTTACAATGTATAATACAAAATAGAAACTTGTTTAAAAAAAATCTTTTTTAAAATTTAAAGTAAATATACAGGGTGTTGACTATGTTTTAAATTGCTGTTATATTAATGGACTGGTTAATTATAATGCAAAAATTTGATCAAAACAGAAAAAAAAACATCTCCGCCTGCCTAGACTAATCTTAGCCTCAGTACAAGGACATCCTAGAAGTAGAAAAACTGCTAACAAGTTTTATCTTGAATTATTTTATGTAACGACTTTTTCCATTTAGAATATGTTATTTTAAAAGCTACATAGGCTAGTTATGCTTAGGACCATGCACTGTGACATGTTCACAAATTAATGGATCAGTAACATTGTGTAGATGACTTGATGCCCAACTAAAGAAAAACTATCTTTTTTGGATTCACCAACTTCCTACTATTAACACAATGTACAATAATGCTCGCTTTGACAGTTTATCAGTGTCTGTGCAAAGCAGTATGACATGGTACAGTCTGTCAAGTAAAAACGTGTCCGCGATAATCCATTTTTGGTTAGATGTGAATGTAGCGATTCAACAAAAAATCAATAGAGGGAACTTTTGTCTACGACGCATTTTAGTAAAAGTATCAGTCTATTACACACGTCGAAATATAATAATAATATCATAATAATAATTTTATTTCATCTTTTCTGCAAAACAACATTAATATTACACTTTACATTATACATTTCAATATTGCTGCTACAAAAAGAAGAAAAAGGAGCTGAAAACAATTAAAATTGTTCAAAGTTCAACCCCATGTAAACTACATCCTCTAGCATAAATGTTCATGAATTAAAGAAAATAATAAACTAAACGAGATAAAGAAAGAGGGGAGAGAAAGAGTGAGAAATGCGACAGAAATTAAGCTAATTAACTAATTGGTTTAAAATACTTTTTATCCGCTTTCTAAATATCTCAGGTTTAAGGGTTTTTGAAGTAGCAGGTACGGTATTATAAAGTTTATAAATATTGTAGAAAAAGCTTCTTTTAAAAAGAGCCGTTCGGTGAGGTGGCGGAGATATAAGTCCACCAAATCTTAAATTTAACCTATGAACATCTGTTCTATAAATAATTTTATTTGTTAGGTAAGGTCGGCAGTTATTAACAACAAAAACATGAGGCATTACCAAAGAATGTAGTCTACGTCTGAGACACGGACTGAAATTTTCTTATACCATATATGAAACGTAAACAGCTCTTTGCATTTTTCAGTTCTATTTAAGTTTACTTTATCTAAACACGGTCCATACATAATATCACAATAATTAAAGTGACTTAAAACAAGGGAATTTGCCAATTTTACCTTGAGAGATTCTTCCAAAAGATGTCGATGTAAGTAAAGCATTTTCAGTGGCATATAGGCTCTTTGTATAATATGCCCTACGTGTTCTTCGAAACGCAAATCTGTATCTATTATAACACCAAAATTTTTTAAACTATTTTGCAATTCCAAACGTTGACCAGAAATGTTTATACTGATATCACGCTGCAAACGATCCCTATGTTTACCAAAAATCATGACAGATGATTTATCAGGGTTAATTAGCAAATCATGGCGCTCCGAAAACTCCACCAAAGCACTTAAATCATTGTTTACCATTTCTTCAGCCATTCTCCAATCACTAGACAAAAAGAAGTACAGCAGTTGGGTGCCATCGGCATAGAGATACAAGATGAAAAGAAATAAAATTATTCTTACAAATTGTCAAACGTAGAGGTCCCAATATGGAGCCCTGTGGCACGCCACACTTCACCAATTCCCTCGATGACTGTCCCATGGACGTTTCAACGTACTGGAGTCTGTTGCTTAAATAATAATCACGTAAATCCAAAATGAGACCTTCGTTTGCGGGTCGGTTGGAGGCAGTCTCTCTTTGTTCCCATCCAGAAGGGCCTAAAATGATACATTCCGTGGCCACTAGATATATTAAAAAGTTTGTGTCGTTTGATCTCTGGTAAAGAGAAAGCTCAGAGGGAAGACTCTGAGGACACTGATATATATATATATATATATATATATATATATATATATATATATATATATAAATATGTATATATATATATATATATATATATATATATATATATATATATATATTTATATATATATATATATATATATATATATATATATATATATATATATATATATATATATATATATATCTATATATATATATATATATATATATATATATATATATATATATATATATATATATATATATTTGTATATATATATATATATATATATATATATATATATATACATATATATATATATATATATATATATATATATATATATATATATATATATACATACAGTGACTCACAGCTTAAATGATGCAGTCGCTATAAGAAAAGACTAACTGGTCTCAGTGCCTCTTTATTTATTTGGAAAAAAACAACTTATTGAAATTAAATTAGTAAAGAGTCTTCTCAAAAAGTATGAATTACTTTTTGTCTTAAATATGCCTTACTTAATTAACAATAAATAATTAATTGAATTATATGCGATTTTAACGTCACAGCTTAAATGATGCAAAATTCAATATACCAAAATTATTAGAGAAAACAAACTGTAGAATTTGAAATAAGCCTGCTAACATTTGGTCGGGCCTCCCTCATTATCAATAACGGCTTGTAATCTTCTGGACATTGATTCAACTAACTTTCTAGTATACTCCGAGGAAATAGTGTTCCATGCTTCAGTAATTTTTATTTTAATTCAGTTTTATTTGATATTGGGGCACTATTTACTTTATTTTTTAAAGTCAGCCACAAATTTTCAATTACATTTAAGTCTGGTGACTGGGCTAGTGTTTTAATAACATTTGGACAGTTATAAAGCAACCAAATGCGGACTCGAAATGACGTGTGCTTTGGATCATTGTCGTGATAGAACCGATAATTGTTTTAAATGTCTAATTTTTGGCCACTAGCGACGAGATACTGCCTTAGTATATCCAAGTACACATATTGGTTCATATTCCCTTCGACGAAATGCATGTTACCTACTCCTGCAGATGACATACAGCCCCATAACATCACTCCACCTCCACCGTGCTTTACCGTAGCTTTCATAATTTTCAATTTTAATTCTTCGTTAGGCTTTCTCCACACTGATATTTTTCCATCGGACCCAAATAAGTTTATTTTGGTCTCATTAGCAAATATTACTGAATTCCAGAACTTCAAGTCTTTATTGATATGCTCTCTGGAAAATTCCAATCTCACGCGTCTATTTCTTTGGCTAATGAAAGGCTTATTTCTAGCAGTTCGACCATGTAAATTATTATTTCGCAAGATCCGTCGAACTGTTGGGGGGTTACACCTTTTTCCAAACTGTCTTTCCACCTCGGCGCACAACTTTGGCGCATTTTTTTTTGTATTATTTGATACCTCTCTTAAAATCCATCTTTCTTCACGTTCATTGAAGATCTTATTTGAAACCAACCTTGACTTATTCTCGGCTCTATTTTCATTCCGGTAACGTTCAATGATATGCTGAACAGTTGACGGACATTTATTTACCATTTTGGCTATGTCTCTTTGGCTGTATCCATTCCTGTAATGAGTAATAATTAAATTTCTCTCAGAAATTGTAGTTCGACCCATTCTTAAACAATTTCGTTTTATTGAATGAAAAAATGTCAAACTAAACAAAAAACAATTGCACTAAGAAATTAAAACAACGCCACCTTCGTAAATTTCAAAATGCGATAAGTTTTGACCCCTGTTGTTATTTTGCATCATTTAAGCTGTGACGTTAAAATTGCATATGATTTGATTAGTTATTTATTGTTAATTAAGTAAGGTATATTTAAGACAAAAAGTAATTGATACTTTTTTTAGAAGACTCTTTACTAATTTAATTTCAATAAGTTGTTTTTTTTTTCCAAATAAATAAAGAGGCACTGAGACCAGTTAATCTTTTCTTATAGCGACTGCATCATTTATGCTGTGAGTCACTGTATATATATAATATATATATATATATATATATATATATATATATATATATATATATATATATATATATATATAAAATGCAACGTCTCTTTGTCTCTCTGTCTGTCTGTTAGTGCGCTTATCACTGGAGAACCACTTATCCGATTTAAGTGATTTTTTAAATTCCTATATATGTTCTCTGGCCAGGTTATAGGATATATTTTATTATGTTAGGTAACATAAGGGATAAACAGTGACGTTAATAGTGAATCAAGTCGAAAAAAGTTTGCCGCTAGTGCGGTCTCTTGCAATACGCTGCCTAAACCGTTAAATATGGAACAATATTATGTAGCAAAGAATATAATATATATAAAAGGCAACGTCTCTCTGTCTGTCTGTCTATCCTTTAGTGCGCTTATCACGCGACAACCACTTATCCGATTCTCGTGTTTTTTTTTCTAAATTTATACATATGTTCTTTGCCCAGGTTATATAATAATCTATATCTATAATATACATAAAACTAGCCGTGCCCGCGGCTCCGCTCGCGCGGACTTGATTCACTATTATCGCCACTGCTTATTCCTTATGTTGCCTAACGTAATAGAATATATCCTATAACCTGACCAGAGAACTTATGTATGAATTTAAAAAAAAAAAACACCTAAATCGGATAAGTGATTTTCGAATTATAAGCGCAGTAACGAACAGACAGACAGAGAGATGATGCATTTTATATATATTATATTCTTTCCTTCATGATATTGTTCCATATTTAACGGTTTAGTCAGCGTATTGCAAGAGAGCGCGCTAGTGGCAAACTTTTTACCGGCTTGATTCGCTATTATCGTCACTACTTATTCCTTATGTTACTTTACATAATAGGATATATCCTATAACCTGGCCAGAGAACATATGTATGAATTAAAATAAAATCACGTAAATCGGATAAGTGGTTGTCGAGTGATAAGCGCACTAAGGGACAGACAAACAGGCAGACAGAAAAACGTTGAATTTTATATATATTATAGATCCAACGTCTCTCCATCTGTCTGTCCGTTAGTGCCCTTGTCACTCGAGAACCACTTATCCGACTTACGTGATTTTTTTTTTTAAATCATACATATGTTCTCTGACCAGGTTATACATACATATATATACATATATATATATATATATATATATATATATATATATATATATATATATGTATATATATATATATATATATATATATATATATATATATATATATATGTATATATATATATATATATATATATATATATATATATATATATATATATATATATATATATCTATACATATCTATATGGATATACGAGGCTGGTTTGAAAAGTCCGTGCAAAAATAAAAACTACTTATGTGTTTGGGGTAAACCTTTTTTATTTTTCGACATAGTCTCCTTTTAGGCTTATACATTTCGTCCAACGATGTTCTAGTTTGTTGATCCCTTCCGAATAATAGGATTTGTCCAAGTCTGCAAAATATCCATTAGTGTCTGCAATCACCTCCTCGTTTGAATAAAATCTTTGTCCCGCCAGCCATTTCTTCAAATTGGGGAACAAATAGTAGTCCGAGGGAGCCAAGTCTGGAGAATAGGGGGGATGTGAAACGAGTTGGAATCCTATTTCCATTAATTTTGCGACCACAACTGCTGAGGTGTGTGCTGGTGCGTTGTCGTGATGGAAAAGGACTTTCTTGTGGGCCAATCGCGGGCGTTTTTCTTGCAGCTCGGTTTTCAAACGGTCCAATAACGATGAATAATATTCACCTGTAATAGTTTTACCCTTTTCCAGATAGCCGATGAGGATTATCCCTTGCGAATCCTAAAAGACAGTCGCCATAACCTTTCCGGCCGAAGGAACGATCTTCGCCTTTTTTGGTGCAGATTCCCCCTTGGTAACCCATTGTTTAGATTGTTGTTTGGTCTCAGGAGTATAGTAATGTATCCATGTTTCATCCACAGTGACGAAACGACGCTTAAAGTCCTCCGGATTCTTCTGGAACAGCTGCAAACCATCCTTGCAACACTTCATACGATTCCGTTTTTGGTCAAGCGTGAGCAATCGCGGGACCCATCTTGCGGATAGCTTTCTCATGTCCAAATGTTTATGCAAAATATTATGTACCCGTTCAGTCGAGATGCCCACAGCACTAGCAATCTCACGCACCTTAACTCTTCTGTCATCCATCACCATATCATGGATTTGATCAATGATTTCTGGAGTCGTAACCTCCACAGGCCGTCCAGAACGTTCAGCGTCACTTGTGCCCATATGGCCAGTCCGAAAATTTTGAAACCACTTATAAACTGTTCTAATCGAAGGTGCAGAGTCACCATAATGTTTATCAAGCTTCTCTTTAGTCTCCTGAGGCGTTTTGCCTTTGATGAAGTAATGTTTAATCACCACACGAAATTCTTTTTCGTCCATTTCTTGAAAATCACTCGACTTCCTTGATTCACACGAATGCCAAACACAAAGAAATAGACCTATATGGCTGAAACTTGGTGTGCGTTCATTCAAGAGATGCTACTAACTAAACATGACCTCGATACGCGCCGGTGATGCCATCTCTCGGACTTTGCACGGACTTTTCAAACCAGCCTCGTATATATATATATATATATATATATATATATATATATATATATATATATATATATATATATATATGTATATATATATATATATATATATATATATATATATATATATATATATATATATATATATATATATATATATATATATATATATATATATATATATATATATATATATATATATATATATTATTATTATTATGTTAGGCAACATAAAGAATAAGCAGTGGCGATAATAGTGAATCAAGTCCATGCGAGCGGAGCCGTGGGCACGGCTAGTATATATATATATATATATATATATATATATATATATATATATATATATATATATATGTATGTATGTATGTATGTATGTATGAAATTTATTTGTGTTTGCTAGTGATTTCCTTCTTTTATTTTATTTTAAAATATACCTATCAGAAAAGTAACACAGTAGAAAACCCAAAGCATGATTAATGTGATTCAGAGGAAGTCAAGGCCCACTCGAATTTACAAGAAGGAAACTAATGCATATCGAATGAGTTGAAAAGCTAATTATGGAGTGCCGGAGCGCGATGTTTCAAATTCTCAATTTCGCCAGAGCAGCCTCTCGAATGTCACCTGTCACTTATCGTCGTCATCAAAATAACGATGTAGTAGCATAAAGGATATTAAAAATGATTAACATTTAGGAGATTAATTAGAAACTTTTCCAAGTTTAGAGGTGTATTTGTTGTCTTCGTGCTCACATGAAAAAGTTTAATATAGAGGGACCCACAAAAAAATTACTTATATACAGGGTGTGCATAATATGCACAATAATGGAGTATCAAATTGTTGTTGTAAAATAACTAAATGGAAATTGAAACTGTTCTGATCTACCGGGATATGCGATATTTTTTTTGCTTTAACTCACTAAGGTAACTGTTAGTCAACTCGCGAAAATGGCAACTGATCATTCTAATATTTCTATGAAACTGCTAAAAACGAATATATAAAATATTATTTATCCCCTAACAGCTTTAATTAGTGTGGTTATTCACTTGATATGTTTCGCAGACATTTTAAAATATCGTGAAATTCTAATAACTCGAGATCAATAGTCCCGCCAATGCTAAAAATTATAAATTTATTTAAAATTCACGTTACAAAACTGGAGCAAATAACAACATTAAAAAGCAAACTATATTCTTTACCGAGCGACCAAACCCATAGATCTTTCCATTAATCATCTATTTTTCATAACTGTTGATGGTCAAGAGAGAGATGTTTTCAGCTGTGATGACGACAAAGGATTTCGATAATGTATCTCATATAATATGTATTAAGAAACTTTACTCTATATCTTGATTCTCCTCGGCTTTACTCAGTTAAATTTTTCCTGTCTAGTTGGTGCCAGTCTATTTCCTGTGAAAAGCCCCAGTCCTAGACGTTGTTCGTTGTATACATAAACGATTTTGTCATTGCTGTTCTTCATACAAATTCAACTCTGTTTGTGGATAGGATACACACATCGTACCCAGATAAAGAAACTTCCCTGAAAAGTCATTTTCAAAAAAAATAAAATATAGTTTACTCAAAATAACCATGCTTTAGATATCCATAACAGAGTAAATATATATTTGTTTCTCAACGATCTATGAAGGACATTAAAAGTAATAAAACATAAGTTAAAATTCATTTATATAGGGGTAATTTAGCTTTTAAAATTTCCCAAAGTATGTATCTTATTTGGTATCTTTCTAAGACTATCGACATCTCAGTTTCTATCTTAGCTTATTATGTACTAATTGCATCCCATATACGAGGCTGGTTTGAAAAGTCTGTGCAAAAATAAAAACTACTTATGTGTTTGGGGTAAACCTTTTTTATTTTTCGACATAGTCTCCTTTTAGGCTTATACACTTCGTCCAACGATGTTCTAGTTTGTTGATCCCTTCCGAATAATAGGATTTGCCCAAGTCTGCAAAATATCCATTAGTGTCTGCAATCACCTCCTCGTTTGAATAAAATCTTTGTACCGCCAGCCATTTCTTCAAATTGGAGAACAAATAGTAGTCCGAAGGAGCCAAGTCTGGAGAATAGGGGGGATTTTGCGACCACAACTGCTGAGGTGTGTGCTGGTGCGTTGTCGTGATGGAAAAGGACTTTCTTGTGGGCCAATCGCGGGCGTTTTTCTTGCAGCTCGGTTTTCAAACGGCCCGATAACGATGAATAATATTCACCTGTAATAGTTTTACCTTTTTCCAGATAGTCGATGAGGATTATCCCTTGCGAATCCCAAAAGACAGTCGCCATAATCTTTCCGGCCGAAGGAACGGCCTTCGCCTTTTTTGGTGCAGATTCCCCCTTGGTAACCCATTGTTTAGATTGTTGTTTGGTCTCAGGAGTATAGTAATGTATCCATGTTTCATCCACAGTGACGAAACAACGCTTAAAGTCCTTCGGATTCTTCTGGAACAGCTGCAAACCATCCTTGCAACACTTCACACGATTCCGTTTTTGGTCAAGCGTGAGCAATCGCGGCACCCATCTTGCGGATAGCTTTCTCATGTTCAAATGTTTATGCAAAATATTATGTACCCGTTCAGTCGAGATGCCCACAGCACTAGCAATCTCATGCACCTTAACTCTTCTGTCATCCATCACCATATCATGGATTTGATCAATGATTTCTGGAGTCGTAACCTCCACAGGCCGTCCAGAACGTTCAGCGTCACTTGTGCCCATATGGCCAGTCCGAAAATTTTTGAAACCACTTATAAACTGTTCTAATCGAAGATGCAGAGTCACCATAATGTTTATCAAGCTTCTCTTTAGTCTCCTGAGGCGTTTTGCCTTTGATGAAGTAATGTTTAATCACCACACGAAATTCTTTTTCGTCCATTTCTTGAAAATCACTCGACTTCCTTGATTCACACGAATGCCAAACACAAAGAAATAGACCAGTATGGCTGAAACTTGGTGTGCGTTCATTCAAGAGATGCTACTAACTAAACATGACCTCGATACGTGCCGGTGGTGCCATCTCTCGGACTTTGCACGGACTTTCCAAACCAGCCTCGTACTACATTTATTAAACTGGGGTTAAACACCATCAGCAGCGAGAACAAAAACTTATTAACTTCACATCTCAACATTACATTCCATGTTCATCTATAATCGCTTATTTCATATTTAAGGCAACTATATTAGTTCTGCTCTAACTATATAGTACATAGCCAAAAAAAAAACACAGAATGACTAATATAGAACCTATTTTTACGAACTAAATTTAAGCCAACCTGGTAGCACCTACTTTTGTGTCAAGTTCTTCAATGGACATTATCTCAAACAACTTATAGAAATATCTTAGAAAAACTAGAAAATATAAATTGCGGCGTACATTCTACTGTTTGCAAATACATTAACAGCACTATAACGGGTGACACAGCCAATATGTTACATATTTGTATTTTTAGATACTAAAATGGGAAATTATTAGGCTTTTTTATCATTTAAGAAATATTTTTAACTACTTCCGGTTTGACCGGAAGTGACTGCAACTTTAGTATTTTTAATACAACCCTGTATATTTTTTTATCAATTTCAGTTCGCTTTGAAATTCTCTTTCCAACGATGTATCACAAGTTGACTTTTGTTTTACATGTGACCGGCAAAAACTGATTTAAACTCTTAGACTTAGACGGCCATGGTGGATATACTAGCAATTGTTTGTGTTCGTTTTATCTCACTTTGGAAAGAATTGAGATCACAATCTAATCATCCGCAAAACACAGAGTATACACCATTTCATCGTTGAGAGGTATACCCATATTTCTACATTTGGCATCTCTTGGAGATCACCTGTCCTATTTTTACTTTGGAGGAATTAGTTTCGTATAGTTTTTTTTTAAACGGCTTAATTAACGTGATACTTATGTTAGTAGTATATATGCTTTCTTAAGGTCAACGTAGAATAGGTGTGTTTCATGGTTTCTACCCACTCTTTTATCGTCTCCAGTTTCCTTATCATGATATTCAGCATTAATTCGTTTATTTAACAGCTTTCTATACACCCTTGAAATCGAACTCTGGACAGCAATCTCTATGAAGTTATCGCAATCGTCCTTGCTTCCCTTCTTGTGAATTGTAGTTATATAGGAAGTGTTTCACTCGTCTGGGATAGTAATTTCGTTAATACACCTTTGAAAAAGTGTGGCTACTGTTTGACCAGCTTGTCCGTTCCATATCTCAACAGTTCCGGCGGAATATTGCCGGGTCCTGGAGACTTTAGGGTTTTTAAGGATTGGGAAATTTCTTTAATTTCTCTACTGGTAATCTGTATTGGTGATGCTATAGTGAGTATTTTTATAGTGATTTTCTGCTGTTGACATTTGATGACAATTTTCAGTTAATAGGTTGGAAAAGTGATCGTCCTAATTTGTAATGTAATTCGCGTTATATCTTTTGTTCTTTTTTTGTAGGAGGGTTCGTAATATTTTCCTACTTGTTGTACTTCTGCTTTTTCCTGTATACGTATTGATTTTCACGCAGTTTATTTCACTCATTTTTCTTTATCTTTACCATCTTACGAACTTTAGCTTGCGTCTCTTCATATTCCATATTATCTTGGTAAGTTTTTGTAGCGAAAAATTTGTTATACTTTTCCCTTTTAACGCTTATCAACTGTTCAATCTTTTGTTCCCACCAATATGGTTTTCTTTTTTCTTGTTGTTTGTAGTTACCTGAAGTTTTTTTCTGCTGTTTCTGTAGATATTTTTTAATGTATTTGTGGTGTTGTTCGGTACTATCAAAATTTTCTCGTGTTAGCTTTTCATCTTATCGTTTTGATATGTTTGTGTCTACATATTTCTATTTCTTTGTTGTTCTTAACTGACACGAAAGGTAGGATTTTAGACCTGTGAGGATAAGGGTCACTTCCGCAAGTTGCTTCTCTGTATGAACGAATTTTTTTAGCACTATCGCATTATCACATAATCTATAATGGATTTCAGATTTTCGAATGTTGTACCTAAATATATTTATATATTGATCGATACTGGAAAAAAACATTTAAGATTCGTAATTCATTTTGTTCACATATGTCGGTAAGTCGTGTTCCATTGCCGTTTACGCTGTTTTCTCCATATGGTCCAACTTGTTTTCTCGTGACGTTTCTTTCCCATTCTAGCATTTTTTTCTCCTAGTAAGTTTACTTCTCTTAATGTTCCTAGTTTTTGAAATTTCGTATGCTAGTTGCTCATAGTATATATTGTTTTCTTTAGCTGGAAAATCCTCGTTTACACCATATGTTCCTAAAATTTCGATTTTATTTTCATATGCACTCAAGTTCATCTTGATCAGCGGTTCGTTGACTAACTCCCAAAAAGTTATACGTCTTCTCATCATTATCATCATCAGCTTATACCGTCCACTGCTGGACGAACGCCAAGTCTTGCCACCTTGTTCTGTTCTAGGCCACTTGTACTCAATTTCTAGCCACTCTCTTCAAATCATCAGTCCACTGACTTGGTGGTCTACCTCTACTTCGATAGGGTTCGGATCTTCGTCGCAACTCTATAATTTTTTTGTCCAACGTCCAATCTTAAACCTAGCAGCATGTCCAGCTCAGTTCCGTTTAAGATGTAGAATGAATTTGACTGCGTCTTGTAACCCCGTTCTTTTCCTGATAACGTGATTTGGGTTGTAATCTTTAAGAGTAACACATATTTTGCTGATATTTTTCTTCGTCAATGTGAGAGTATAGGCTCTGTACGTAAGAACGGGTAGTACGCATCTGTCATAAACTTTTCTTTTTAACCACATCGGAAGATTAGAATTAAACATATAGACCAGTTTACCATATGCAGTCCAGGAAAGGCCTATTCTCCGCTGAATTTCATGTGTTTGGTTGCCTCGCTCTATGCTGACTTCATGTCCTAAGTATTTGTATCGGTGTGTTCTTGTTCGATCTGCACGTTATTCAATTTTATAGTGCCGTTTAATACAAGATTTGTCATAAACTGAGTCTTGGATAGATTGATTTTTAAACCAACCCTTTATAAAGCTTCTTGAAGTATGTGCAGCATAATTTGTGCTTCTAGCATATAGTCTGTTGTTAAAACAATGTCGTCGGCAAACAAAATACCGTCAATATTAAGCTCCATTTTTCCCCAGTTTATTGATTTTAGCATACTTTCTAGAAGTGTCATGAAAAGCTTGGGAGAGAGCGTATCACCCTGGCGCACTCCTTTTCGATTTGAAATTTGATAGTGGATTGATTAGTTTATGTTTTGACATTAGCGGTGGGATCTTCATACATATATGTATATAATTGTATTGATGATTAATACGACATTTAGCAAGCGCTTCCAAGAGTCTCAGCTGATTTACAGAATCAAAAGCCTTTTCGAAATCCACGAATATGAGCACCAGAGGCTATACATTTTTCGATAAGAACTTTAACTGTAAGCAAATGGTCGTTTGTTCCATACCCTGTGCGGAGACCTGTCTACTTTTTGAAAGAAATAACTCAAATTTATTTGCTAGACGTTTAGTAAGTATTTTAGTGAATAATTTGAATATATGACTCAGGAGGCTAATGGGTTAATAGTTTGTAATGCCAATAGTTGCATTACTCCATTACGATTAGTAACATTTTCAGAGCTTTGATAATCTGTTGTCCTCCTTGTCTAATTGACTCTATTACAATATTGTCTTCACCGGTGCTTTGCAATTTTTCATGTTCTTCATGGCTGTTATTTCTTCTTCTGTGATTTATGGAATTTTTTGTTTGCTATTATATTATCATCTATGTCCTTAATCTTGCATATGTCCTTCCTTCCCATTGTACATATCTCCTTATTTAAAATCCTATATTTGTCTGTATTTTTATCCACCATTTCTCTCCTTAGCCTCATTAACTGTTTTACTCTTTGATTTAATTTCTGTTCTCCTTATTGTTTTGGGCAAGTTCTTCAATCGATACTATTCGATACTACCCTCTTAATGTTTTTCAGACGCCCTTCTCGAGCTCGTTTGCGTTTCAATATTCCTGGGTAAAAATGTTCACAGTGATGTTCTAGATTTTCCGAACCTTGCCCTTTCTTTTTAGTTTTAGCCAATACTGTAATGTCCATGTTTTTCAATTCAGAGGTAATCTCATTTAGTTTTAGGAAAATACTTTGTACGTTTCAAGTACCAATATCCATTATGCATTTCCTTAGCTTGCATCGTCGTCTTTTAATCCGTCCCATCCGATGTCTGTTACTTGAAATCTAACCATGTATTTCTTTTACGAGTAACGAGCGGTTCGCTCGATGCCTCAACCTCCAACCTGGAGAGCCAGAGTTTTGTCTTTATAGTTTCAATTTCCTAGATAAGTTGTCTTCACTGCGACTACGACTCTGGAAACTTACGAGTATCTTCCCCATGCATGCAGGATTATTACATCTTAAAAACAGGGTTGCCACTTCCGCCATCCTTGCCATTTTTGAAGACCCTCCTCATTGCCGCCGCTACCGTTGTGGTCTTCACCCGCACCCTGGGCAAGGGACCCTTGGCAAGTGCTAGCTTCCCGAGTCTGGAAGCTCCTGGAATCTACAGTAGACAGGTACTGATTCAGTTTTCCTGAATAGGACTGTCTTGCGGAGTTCCTACCTGCTACCTGTGCAACATACCTAATATTATTCTGTTTAATATCTGGGTTGTTTTTTGTTCCATAAATCACCCTTTTTGTAATTTTTATATATTGTGTCCTTGCAACTGTATATGAATTGCATCATATTGTATTTTTGCAGGGCTATATAGTATCCAAAAGAAAATAACTTTGTGAATTTAAGAAAAAATACAAGATTTGTAGTTGTAGGTAGTAAGGATTGGGAAATGGACTTAGACTATATTTGTGCTAAAGAATAGTCACGGATTATAAAAGCTAAGTTAAGAAAAAAATAACGAATTTAAAAAAATATATTAAAAAAAAAAAACATGACTCTTTCTTAAATCTAATCATAATAAATGGATTCCGCAACCTCAAACACCCAGTGTAAGTTGACTAATTTGCTGCTGCTAGGTGGCCGTGTCACCCGACTGGGACACGATCTGGCTTATTTTCATATTGATAAGCACATCATCGCGAGGCCCACCGGCTGGTAGTGCGTGGGTTGACATACACAACTGTGGACAGGTAAAAATAAGCTTCTGTACGATTTTTTTTAACGTGACGATCCATCAAATAAAAGATTTCGTGTTAGGTGAAAACGAACGCAGGATGTGTCAAGATAAACTATAATTTGAAAGTTTTATTAAATAATGCATGTTTATGCAACACTGTATCAGCATCTTATCTTTTTATACAGCCCCAGTTATTGAATTCAGTCGAGTATCTTTTTTTCAAAAATGTTGTCATCACCCGTGAGATTTCACTTATTTTTTCTGAGGTTGGATGAAAACAGGAAACTTGATGTTTCAAAAAATTACAGGCTTTATCAACTATACAATGAAAGAAAAATATTGTAATGATAGAGTAAATAATCATTTACGTAAATTTTTAAAACTCTGTAAAACATCTGACTCAATATTTAAAAAAAGAAAAAGTTTTCCTGCTGGTGTACATAATTAGCATATATATATATATATATATATATATATATATATATATATATATATATATATATATATATATATATATATATATAAATATATATCTAAATATATATG
Source organism: Pachyrhynchus sulphureomaculatus (assembly GCA_019049505.1). Lineage (NCBI taxonomy): Eukaryota > Metazoa > Arthropoda > Insecta > Coleoptera > Curculionidae > Pachyrhynchus > Pachyrhynchus sulphureomaculatus. The sequence continues at coordinate 58,048,720 of CM032454.1, read as the reverse complement.
TATATATATATATATATATATATATATATATATATATATATATATATATATATATAATATATAAAATATATATAAAATGCAACGTCTCTCTGTCTATCTGTCTGTCTGTCTGTCCGTTAGTGCGCCTATCACTGAAGAACCACTTATCCGATTTACGTACTTTTTTTTTTTAAAACATACATATGTTCTCTGGCCAGGTTATAGGCTATATTTTATTACGATAGGTAGCATAAGGAATGAGCAGTGACGTAAAATAGTGAATGATTTCGGAAATAAGTTTGCTGCTAGCGCGTGCCTTTGCAATACACAGCCTAAACCATTAAATATGGAACAATATTATGTAGCAAAGAATATCTATAATGTATAATCTATAATATATAAAATGCAATGTCTCTCTGTCTGTCTGTCTGTCCATTAGTGCGTTTATCACGCGGGAACCACTTATCCGATTTACCTGTCTTTTTTTAAATTCATACATATATTCTTTGGCCAGGTTATATAATAATAATAATAAATCTATATCTATAATATATAAAATGCAATGTTTGTCTGTCTGTCTGTCTGTCCGTTAATGCGCTTATCCCTCGAGAACCACTTATCCGATTTACGTGATTTTTTAAATTCATACATATGTTCTCTGACCAGGTTATAGGTATATATTTTATTACATCTATAATATATATAAAATGCAACGTATCTCTGTCTGTCTGTCTGTCCGTTAGTGCGCTTATCACTGGAGAACCACTTATCCGATTTTCGTACTTTTTTTTTTTAAACTTACATATGTTCTCCGCCAGGTTATAGGCTATATTTTATTACGATAGGTAGCATAAGGAATGAGCAGTAACAATAATAGTAAATGAAGTCGGACAAAGTTTGCCGCTAGCGCGTTCTCTTGCAATACACAGTCCGAACCATTAAATATGGAACAATATTATGTAGCAGAGAATATCTATAATATATATAAAATGCAATGTCTCTCTGTCCGTCTGTCTGTCTGTCCGTCCGTTAGTGTGCTTATCACTGGAGAACCACTTATCCGATTTACGTGTTTTTTTTTTTTAAACATACGTATGTTCTCTGGCCAGGTTATAGAATATATTCTATTAGGTGACATAAGGAATAAGCAGTAACGATAATAGTGAATCAAGTCGGAGAAAAGTTTGTCGCTAGCGCGTTCTCTTACAATACACTCCCTAAAGCATTAAATATGGAACCATATCATGTAGCAAAGAATACAATATATATAAAATGCAACGTCTCTCTGTCTGTCTGTCTGTCCGTTAGTGCGCTTATTACTCGAGAACCACTTATCCGATTTACGTGTTTTTATAAATTTATACATATGTTCTATATACTTCGATATAAGCCTAGATAATGAGAGATAAGTTGAGATAATGGGAGATAAGGAGAAATAATGGGAGATAAGTCGAGATAAGCCTCGATAATGGGAGATAAGGTGAGGTAATGGGAGATAAGTATAAATAATGGGAGATAAGGACAGATAATGGGAGATGAGCAGAGATAAGCTTAAGTAATGGAAATTATGTAGAGATAATGGGAAATAAGGAGAAATATTGGGAGATAAGGAGAAATAATGGGAGGTATTTTATTACGTTGGGTAACATAAGGAATAAGCAGTGACGATAGTAGTGAATCAAGTCCACGCGAGCGGAGCCGCTGGCCCTGCTTGTATATATATATATATATATATATATATATATATATATATATATATATATATATATATATATATATTAGGAGGATAGTCTTGACCGACTATTTAAACAGCAAACTTGAAATTTTTAGGGTCGTGGGAATAGGGCTAAAAGATTTTTAATACATTCTTAGCTACGCTAAGCTTTCGAAAATATTTTATTTTCTTGTTCAGTGTGCTAAGTCGTGCCTTTTTAGATAATTCCTTTGAACAAAAAAACAACACATTGCTGTTAATATTTATTAGGAAAACATGGAAAAATTTCAACAAGAACACTTTTAAACAATATAAAAAATCATTTACTCCATTTTGTTACGTATGGTACCAACAACTGTGTCACACAGTTGTTCGTAATGTGGTTTTTTGTTGAAATGAATTATCCAGAAGGGACCACTTAGCACCCTGAAGAAAAAAATAAAATATTTTCGGAAGCTTGGAGTAGCCCTATTCCCATGACCGCTTACCCCAAGAATTTCAAGTTTGCTATATATATATATATATATATATATATATATATATATATATATATATAATATATATATATGTATATGTATGTATGTATATATGTATATATATATATATATATATATATATATATATATATATATATATATATATATATATTATGAGTCTAGCACACGTGCTGCAGGGAAGTCCCTAAAGCGCTACGGGAGCGACATGTGTACGGAAAAAAAAGCGATTCACGTTGTTCTTGAATCGCTGTAAATTGTATTCGGTGGGAAACACAGTCCTGGGCAAATTATTTCAAAAGGATGATGTTCTCCATAAAAAACTGCTTGAAAAGCGTTGTACGAAGAGTAACAAGCTGAACCTCATACGGATGTGAACTATTAGCTCGACGTGTATTTCTAACATGCACCGCTCTGGGAAGAATTAAGCGGGCTACATCCTTAGAACACTTTCCATGAAAATACTTGTAGAATAGGTTCAAGTCGCCAACCGTTCTTCGATGTTACAGCGATTCAAGACCGCCGGTCAGTTCCGGGTCTCCAATCAGACGAACAGCTCTTCTTTGAATAAAGTTCAACTAATGCAGTTCAAATTAATATTCCCAACTTTTGAGAAGCTCTCCTTGCTATGTCTGCAACATGTTTGAGTGACGATGTTAGAGCAATGGAGTGCCCCCACATAACTATATCGGGTTCAGCAAGTTTAACATTTTTAGAAAAAACTGCCGCCTGGGTTTTTGTAGCGTTAAATTCCACTTGGTTACTGTCACCCCAAGATAGAATTTCTTCCAGGTCTTTGTTAAGTTGAATGACTTCCTACCGTCTGCGAATATTCGTCTGAGTAGCCGATGTCCGAGCGTTCAAACTGAATGAAAAGATAAGCGTATTGTCATCTGCAAAGCTGTAGATTGGATTCCCGGTCTTTTCCAGCAGATCATTATTGTAAATGAGAAAGAGAGTAGGAGACAGTATGGAGTCTTGGGGCACATCGGCGTTTATAGTGAAGGTGTTAAAAATAAATCCGTCGACTGCCACTCGTAATGAACGCTCTCTGAGGAAACATGGTAGCCACAAACAAAACTTTTCAGACATACCAGAAGAGCGTAGCTTAGCCAAAAGTCCATCGTGTCAAACACGGTCGAATGCCTTGGATACGTCAAAAGCAACCGCTCTCCAAAGTGTTCAGTTGCGTTGTTCCAAACATGTGCTACATAAGTCAGAAGATCTCCAGTTGATCTATTTTTTACGAAAGCCATATTGGTGATCGCTAATAATGTCGAATCCTTATTATTGTCAAGGTCTTCTTGCCCTTTATATATATATATATATAATATAAAAATATTTCCTTTCAAAGGTTCTAGATCTTTCTTGAGAAACTTATTATTTTCGTTATATATTTTTTTTATTTTATTATATATTTTAGAAAAAAAAGTTATATAACCTATACAAAGACAATTTTAATGTTGAGAGTTGAAAGATTATACCATTTACTTTGTTATAAATATTTTCGTAATAAAAAAATGAAACATCCTTATCAGTTTTGCACTTAAAATTGTAGTGCAACAATATCCAAATAACCAAAGAGCATTCCTGCCTAAGCATTCTCCCAATTAGATTTACATGTATGTTCTATTTATATATGTATTGCAGAGATAAAAAAAACCAGGACTCATGATTATAAAGATATCAAGTAAAACCGAAGAAAGAGCATAACGAGAAAAAATAAAAAATGGATTTAAAACTGGTGATGTGAACTTTCACTGCAAACTATCTTGTGACAAACCTGGAGTGAAAACTATAAGTTTAAAACAATCTGATGGTTTAATGCCTTATCTACTTCAGAACGTGATGTGGGAGTTTTCAAAAACAAATCATGAGCCCTGCATCGTCTCGCACTCTACTGACATCAGCTTCCCATTCCAAATTGCAAAACAGACTTAATTTTAGAGTTAAAGTAACAAAAAACAGGTAAACAAGAAGTAAGTTATCACTCTGTTGCCACCGCCTGCTTATAGGAGACTCTCGAATTCGACACAAGAAGCTAAATGTTAAGAAATAAGGTTGCAAATATTGATTTAAACAGTGCTAAACGTTAATTGAATATAAGTTCAAACCATTATTAAATATAAATAAAAATAAAGAATTCGATAAGTTCAAATGTCAATATGAGGATAGACCTGCCAACCACGTTGTTCCAAAGATAAAAATTTCCAAGGAAGGAAATACGTAATAGAGTTATCGCTATTTGAAGCATACGCCCACCGTTCAGAGCTTGCGCAGTATTGAAACAAAAGAAGAGAAACCTTTATTAAGGATAACGATTTCCCTTATTTAGGAACTCATGAGAGAGGAAATTTGAAGTTATGGTAAGGCCTATTTTTTCTCCTACTTACTTTTTTTTCTCCTACTGCAAACCACTAAAAAAATACAGTAAAATTGAAATTATAATAATCTTTTATAGCAAATAACACTGACAACAGTTAATTAGTGTTCAGATTATGTTGGGATCTCTAGCACGGTGGCATTACAGAATAGTTATTACCACTACAACAAACACTATGTTTTTGCACCTGACACTCGTTTTTTGAACTATATAAGCATCATCACGAGTGATGACTGATTGTCGACTTACTAATCGCTTCTGATGATGCTAACATGGTTCGTGTAACACGTGTCGAATGAAAAAATAAAGTGTTTGGTGCAGTGGTGATAAATATTGTCTAGTGCTAATTTCAAATGAAATTGTATTGTATTTATCGCACATTCGCATTAAATTGGAAATATTGAAGGAAGTGATAGAAACCTGCTAGACACAACTTTAATTTAGGAACTTGTGTTGACCCATCAAATGCTAATAACCGGTGTGCTTAACCATGAAATGAATGAAAAAAAAATCCACTAAGTTTATAGAATATAAATACTAACATAACCTTACTTTTAATTTATTTTATTGCCAGTGAGAAAACGTAATTTCTTCGCATTAATACTACGTATACTTGAGATAACGATAAGGACAAAGGCATGTACAAAATAAGCGTTGCAAAATCTCTCTAATAACATCTATAAATGCTTACATTACTACCTGCTAAAACTATTGTAGTTAATTATAGTAGAAGTGAAATATAAATAATAGCATAGATTATTATAATTTATATAATGTCTTACATGCGCACACTTTTCTTTGTATTATTTTGAAAAAATCGCGAAAAATCGCTGTATCTCGAAAAGTACTGATCCAAAAATTTTGAAGAAATTCTGGAATATTCTCCGCGGGGTGTAGACTGGATGAAAATTATCACGAGTGCATTACCTTTAATAATTTATCTGGTATATAAAAAAAAATATAAAAATTTGAAGGTCATCAATTTTCAGTAAAGATCGGAAACAGACTTTGTTAGTGTTCCGTACGGAACACTTATAAGATCACTTCGGTGTCTGTCTGTCTGTCTGTCTGTCTGTCTGCCTGTCTGTCTGTCTGTCACACCCGATTTTCTCCGAAACTATTTGACATAGACAGGTGAAATTTGGTAATAATATAGGAATTGATGGCCTTATCAGAGCCATGTAGTTTTGAGAATTAAATTTTGACTTAAGGGGTTAATTTTGGGGGTGAAGTCAGAAGTGAAAAAAAAAATTTTTACTAGGTCATCGAGTGTGGTGTCAAATGAAAGCTTGTGATAACACGAGTAAAATATATATATATATATATATATATATATATATATATATATATATATATATATATATATATATATAATATTGTACTTGCGCGCACTTTTCTTTGTATTATTTTTAAAAATTCGCGAAAAATCGCTGTCCCGGGCCTTATCTCGAAAAGTACTTATCAAAAAATTTTGAAAAAATTCTGGAATATTCTCCACGGGGTATAGATTGAACGAAAATTATCACGAGTGCATTACCTTTAAGAATTTATTTGGTATATAAAAAAAAAAAAATTCAAGGTCACCAGTTTTCAGTAAAGATTGGAAACAAACTTTGTTGAAAACTCATTTGGGGTGTGTTTTGTGAAGTCACTGATCATTTTATACCACCCTAACAAAAATTTTTATTTTAAAAAACAATCAATGTACGGAACACTAATTGTGCAAGTTCAACTTGCACTTGACCGGTTTTGAAAACTCATTTGGGGTGTGTTTTGTGAAGTCACTGAACATTTTATATCTCCGTAACAAAAATTTTTATTTCAGAAGCAATCAATGTATGGAACACTAATTGCGCAAGTTCAACTTGCACTTGACCGGTTATTTTAAATTATTCTGGCTTTATACTTTTATCATCTTCATTTCTAAATTCAATTATTTTTAAAATAAAGATCGAATTAATTTGTTTTGTTTATAGGAATATAACCTATCTTTTTATATATTAAACTTTGGAGACTTCGTAAAAAATATTTTTGGAAAAATAATATGTGGTTTTTTTGTTTGATTTTTATTTGATTAACAGTTGAAAAAGTTTGCTGAATAATTAATTTTAAGTAAGAAAACATTGCATATTACATGTGTCAAAAACACTTTAGTTTTTCTTCGTAGTGGTTAGGTGCCTTCTTAGTTTTGTTGTTAAGATGGCTGAGATTTCAATCTAAGAAAGTTACTTCCACGTTTTAGGACTATTTTGACAGACAGGAGTGGAATTCCAATTTAATAAAATATCATTAACTTTTTCTAATAATTTTAAAGAAAAGTAGTTTTATTGTTTCGAACTTTTTGATAAATCGGTTTTGATGGATGACAGATTTTTGACTTTGCGTTTTTTTAATATATATTTTTTTTTAATAATTAATAACTCGAGTACTCGAGTGGAGTACCTGTGAAAGGTGTGGTTACCGAACTTATCTGTTAGACCTGGCATAGTTAAATTACTTTTGGATTTCTAATGGGAGGTGAATTTGGGGATTTTAGGTTTTAATTCGTTGTGATTTTGCTAGCAATATAGACTTCCCGAGATGTTCCAATTTCTTTTCTGGCACAAAATTAGAGAATGGTTTAATTTTTTCCGTGAAAGTTTAAAACGGGTAAATAATAAGTAAAAATTAAATATTTGGGCTGTGGTTTTATTTGGTTAAACTTCCACCAGCCGTAATGACGTTTTGAATTCTTTCTTTTGTGTATAAGGGTTTTGGAAGACATTTTTTAAAACTCGAGGTGAGTAGCCATTTTTGAGTACGATTAGATTGCTTCTTTCAGAGAGATTTTTCGCATAGTCTATGGAAACCAATGGCAACCTTGATGTTTAGAATTTTTGGGATAAATGGTATATAGGATTATGTATTTTTAGGATTTTTTTGCATTTGCGAGATTATATTTATGATTCAGCTGTCACGCTCCAGTTCAACTTTAAGTTTATTAATAAGATACCATGTTCCAGTACAGAGTTTTCTTTTTCTTCCCTGAGTGACATCTGTTCTAATCCAAACAACTATTTGGTTAAGCGGAGCATGTGACTGTAAATTTTCACCAATCAGATTGTACTTAAGAAATAAAGATAAGTACTAGGAAGTAAAATGTATTATTTCTTGTTTTAACGGCTACGAAACATAAAAGAGCTTAATCCCTGCGTTCAGCTATGTATTAAGAAGGCATAGCCTTCTGTATTTAATGGAATCTTCAATAATCCAGATGATATATATGCGCATTTCTATAAATTGTTGGTATGTCAGCGGTTCAAAAAAGATCGAGCGATTTATTGAAATCCTTCATCGTGGATCCTGATAAAGTTTTTGTCTTTTATATAATGGCCATTTTTGCCCATTTTTTGCCCATTTTATATCTCTTAGTCCAATTACCGTTTAGGTACACTTTTGTTATGTTCTTTGACATCCTGACTTCGAATTTTTGTGCACCTTGTTGATATTAGGATATCGTTTTCAAGTTATGGTCAGATTTTAGAAACTTTTTGGTCAGAAATAGACTTAAATTAAAAATGGTGAATTAAAAGATATTAATCTTACAGCCAATGTAAGACGTGGGCTGAAAAGTTTTGGGTCCAACTACTTAAAACACATTTTTTTTTTGCAAAATTCGACTTTCTTCATCAATATAGTCTTCTTCAAGAGCGATACAATCAGTCGCTGGGGGCCAAATCTGGAGAATACGGTGGATTAGGAAGTAATTCGAACTCCAGTTCCTCAATTTTGCCATCGTAACCATTGACTTATGACACGACGCATTGTCTTCATGAAGGAGAACTTTTTTCTTGTTCATTTGAAGCCGTTTCTTTGCGATTTCTGCCTTCAAACGCACCAATAACTTGTTTGTTTAAAAATGACTGCAATTAAATTTAGAATAAACCATTAAATTAAAAGCCTATCAGAGTTTATTTTTTAAACTATTAAGTACGCTGAAAGTAACTTTTGACCTCGATTTGCCTGGATACTAATAATTTTTTTCCCGTATATTTTTTTTTCTCTTTGGTCCACTATAATAGCTCATAAAGCCAGCTTATAATTAAATAAAATTTGGTGGTGTCCATATGGTTGTGACAAATTTCTAATAGTAACTAAGTCTAGACCAAATTAGTTGGAAAAACAAAAATAACGAATTTACCATGCGATGAGCTAACAAAAAATAGAGCTACAGGCACTCGAGCTTTTTGGCCGTTTAATGGTAAATGATGATATGTAGAACCTTTCTAGACTCAGGGGGCTCAACACTGCACTATTTTATTTAACCGCTGTAAATTCAGAAATATTCGAATTTCGCTTGAAGAACTTTCTTACATAATAGTATTGCCTTTGGTTAGTTATATATCTCTTGGGGGGCCTAACAGAAAGACTAAGCGTAGTGAGAGAAGATTCCTAACTGGAGTACTTAAGGCTTCTATAACGGACTAGGATTTTTTAGGTGGAGTCCAGAAAATATCAGTTTAACAGAAACCGGTAATACTCAACAATCTGTAGTAATTTTTTAGTGAGCCTCAAGCGAGAGAGCCTTAGGTGTTAATAAAGCCAATGATTTTAAAAGAAAGTTTTATTTCGTATATTTCAGTCGCTTCATCAAAAATAAATAAAGGAAAGAAATGAAATAGTCTAAACAACCTGGATGGATCAGATCATGTACTATATCGTTGAAAAATAGAGATTTAAATAAACGAAACAAAAATTAAAAACTCAATTCAAGCATGCAAAGTAATGCAAGTTAATAAGAGAATGTAAACAAGGCAACGCTACAAGGCTGTATGATTCTAAAATCTGTGCTTGAAAACTGGAAAGTAATTGAGCAAATATGATTTAATATTGTTAATATAAAAATTATATAGCTTTATAAAAATTATGTATATTGTAAGACATAAACTCTACAACATATTTTAGAGACTTTTATATAAGGTGTCAATATTCTGCAATATAGGGGAAATGAATAGAAATGGTTAAATTTGAAATATATTTTGTGTAAACAGCTGACTATAATTTTAACATAACATAAATTGAAATAACAGTATTCGGTTTAGTTCAGTAATACCGCCCGTCGGGTGGTAGGATGCATTTCATATTCCAACGTAATCTTCTTCTTTAAAACTCTGTCTATTCACTTTTATTTTAAACTTGATAACTGAAATATATCAATTTCTTCAAAAGATGGCTATGAAAATGATAAATGTTTGTTCCATACTTAAGCTTGTACAAATGGTCAAGGTAATTTAAAAGTAGTTGTAAGAAAGTTGAAGATACTGAAAAGTCGGACCGTTAGGAAACAGGACAAAGCCAAGTTAATATTTAAAAAGGCTTCATTTTATTTAAGAAACCCTGAAATTCTAGGGGGATTGATCGAACATAAATGAGCACAACATTTTGACCAATCGTAAATATTTTAATTCTAGTTGCGGGGGAGGAGAAGCTGATCTGAATGGCGTATTTTAGAAAAATAAAGGACAATAATATGGTAAAATAAGGCAAAGCCACTTATAGAGGGACGATTGTTCTAAAACCAAGTTTATGTGGTCAGTAGACATATTCAACTAATTTACCACTCTGCGACTTCATTCTCTTTCTCCGAGTTCATTTGCCGATGAAAGAATAGCATATATATATATATATATATATATATATATATATATATATATATATATATATATATATATATATATATATATATATATGTTTTGACGAATGTTCTCACGGGTGTGAAATGTAGTAGTGGTTTTTCGAGTATCCCGGGTTAGCTTAAAGTCCCTTGATGGACGGTTTCGCTGACGTTTCGATGGAATCTAATCCATCTTTTTCAAAGCGTTGATAACTGGTCGGTGTCTTGGCGTTGAACGAACGTTGAATTCAACGCCAAGACACCGACCAGTGATCAACGCTTTGAAAAAGATGGATGAGATTCCATCGAAACGTCAGCGAAACCGTCCATCATGGGACTTTAAGCTAACACGGGATACCCGAAAAACCACTACTACTATATACATATATATACATATATATAGATATATATATATATATATATATATATATATATATATATATATATATATATATATATATATATATATATAGCCATATGGCTGGTAGATCGCACCGTTAGTCATAAACCGATATTAGTTGGTATTGGGATCATAATATGGTAGGGTCCGAACGTTCTTCTTAATTTTGTGGGTGTCATTTGTCGTCCATATCTCGCACTTATAAGTGACTATTAGTCTTATAATGCTTTTATAGGCTTTCACCTTTGAAGTTCTAGATATAATTTTCTACTTCAGGAAGAGAAGAGATATCGATTTGCGGATTGAATTCTGTTTATTATCAGCTATAATTTTAGCTTCTACGTATTTGAATCGCTCCACTCTTTATATGTGTCTAATGTTACGTTTTGCACTATTCTATCTCTGGGTTCCCGCCTGTGAATGCACTTATATTTGTTCTTCTTAGAAGAAGAGTCAATGATGAAACATGCATATATATATATATATATATATATATATATATATATATATATATATATATATATATATATATATATATATATATATATATATATATGATGATAAAAGATCTACATACACTCCGAATGTGCTGCTGTTATTATCAGGACTTAAAAATTGCCGACGTCTACTTATAAATCTCGGAGATACAATTTTACCAAAATAGACGGAATACTGCATGTTTAGTATTCCGTACACCTATAGAATCACTTCGGTATCTGTCTGTTTGTTCGTCTCTCTGTTACACCCGATCTTCTCCAAAACTATTTGACATAGAAATTTGACATTTCGCACAAATTTAAGAATTGATGGCTCAATCAGAGCCGTGTAGTTTTGAAAATTAGGTTTTGACTTAAGGGGTTAGTTTTGGGGGTGAAATCGGAAGAGAAGGAAAATTTTTTTATCATGTCATCGAGTAGGGTGTCAAATGAAAGCTTGTAAAAACATGAGTTCAAAGATATATATGATGTAATACTTGCGCAAACTTTTCTTTGTATAATTTTAAAAAAAATGGCCAAGAATCCCTTGTCCACCCAACTTATCTTGAAAAGAACTGAGCAAAAAATTTTGAAAAAATTGTGGAATAGTCCCCATAAAGTGTAGATTCCATGAAAATTATTATGAATGCATTACGTTTGATAATTTATGTAATATTAAAAAAAAACTATGAAAAGATAGTTTTCCTAATTTTGCTTGACATTATGGTGGAGCTTTCATTAATATGCTTTACAATATATTGCTGTTCACTCGTCTGTACAGAGACAAAAGAATTTTATTTTATTTGTTTATAATTAAACAAATATTTAGATAGTAAATATTTGTTTTACCCCTTCAGTACTAGATTCTAGCTGATTCTGAGCTGGATTGATTTATTAGCTATTATGTAGCTGAGATGCTACAACTATTATATATTATTGACTAAGAAAAACGTGAAAATACAGATTGGATCTTAAGATATCTACATATTAGGGACTTAATCAACTTAGCCTAGGTAAGGATTTCATTTTAAAGGCAATCACGTAACGGAACACTACGAGGCTGGTTTGAAAAGTCCGTGCAAAGTCCGAGAGATGGCACCACCGGCGCGTATCGAGGTCATGTTTAGTTAGTAGCATCTCTTGAATGAACGCACACCAAGTTTCAGCCATATTGGTCTATTTCTTTGTGTTTGGCATTCGTGTGAATCAAGGAAGTCGAGTGATTTTCAAGAAATGGATGAAAAAGAATTTCGTGTGGTGATAAAACAATATTTTATGAAAGGCAAAACGCCTCAGGAGACTAAAGAGAAGCTTGATAAACATTATGGTGACTCTGCACCTTCGATTAGAACAGTTTATAAGTGGTTTCAAAATTTTCGGACTGGCCATATGGGCACAAATGACGCTGAACGTTCTGGACGGCCTGTGGAGGTTACGACTCCAGAAATCATTGATCAAATCCATGATATGGTAATCGATGACAGAAGAGTTAAGGTGCGTGAGATTGCTAGTGCTGTGGGCATCTCGACTGAACGGGTACATAATATTTTGCATAAACATTTGGACATGAGAAAGCTATCCGCAAGATGGGTGCCGCGATTGCTCACGCTTGACCAAAAACGGAACCGTGTGAAGTGTTGCAAGGATGGTTTGCAGCTGTTCAGCAGAAGAATCCGGAGGACTTTAAGCGTCGTTTCGTCACTGTGGATGAAACATGGATACATTACTATACTCTTGAGACCAAACAACAATCTAAATAATGGGTTACCAAGGGGAATCTGCACCAAAAAAGGCGAAGACCGTTCCTTCGGCCGGAAAGGTTATGGCAACTGTCTTTTGGGATTCACAAGGGATAATCCTCATCGACTATCTGGAAAAGGGTAAAACTATTACATGTGAATATTATTCATCGTTATCGGACCGTTTGAAAACCGAGCTGCAAGAAAAACGCCCGCGATTGGCCCACAAGAAAGTCCTTTTCCATCACGACAACGCACCAGCACACACCTCAGCAGTTGTGGTTGCAAAATTAATGGAAATAGGATTCCAACTCGTTTCACATCCCCCTATTCTCCAGACTTGGCTCCCTCGGACTACTATTTGTTCCCCAATTTGAAGAAATGGCTGGCAGGACAAAGATTTTATTCAAACGAGGAGGTGATTGCAGACACTAATGGATATTTTGCAGACTTGGATAAATCCTATTATTCGGAAGGGATCAACAAACTAGAACATCGTTGGACGAAGTGTATAAGCCTAAAAGGAGACTATGTCGAAAAATCAAAAAGGTTTACCCCAAACACATAAGTAGTTTTTATTTTTGCACGGACTTTTCAAACCAGCCTCGTAATTGCGTAAGTCCAACTTGCACTTAACCGATTATTTTTATACTAGACTGCGTAACTATCAACTATCAAAGTTGCCAAGAATACATCGTAACAAAAACTTTTATACCAACAATAACTCAATAGAATTAGTTTATAAACAAGATAACAAACCCTGATAAAAAATAATACAGTAAATCTTACAGTAATTTTTCTTTGTTGTCATAAATTTTCGACATACCTGTAGAATTTGTAGTGCATTATTTTTAGGAAATTCCATTTTATTTCAAGTTCGCCGTGGTCCATTTTTCATTTGACGTCTAGAAGGGATGGGCACGAAGACTGCAACGTTATTAATATTTCACAAATTTATTTTTGGCTACCAAGACATTTCTTTTTATGATTCTTGTTAACAGGTAATAGGGGGAAAGGTAAAAATACTTTAAAAATAACAATTAATTATTTCCTGGAAATATTTAAAAGACTTTTAAAAATAGTATTTAGCAAATAGTTTTAAATATTATCACTCTACCAAATTGGAGCAAAGTTTTTATTTCGACAATTATGTATTGCTTTCTCATCTGTTGAACTATTTAAGGACGCGCATTTCTTCGTATCACAAATCGACAGCCGAAATAAGATCAACGGAAAATTGAGCAAAAATCAATACTTTATCGCCGTTTTCGCAAAATATAGCGATGAGTTACAATAGGTTATATCTCTGGCTTTGGGTATTTTAAAATTTGTTAGGCAGGTTTTGTTAATAAATAAAAAATATTATACACGAAGATTTGGGCATTGAAAAACCAAAGAGGCATATACCCCCTATCAGTATTGATGTTATTGGGGGTTTTTCATGTAAAAAATATTCACCTCACTGATTATCAATTTTTAAATTTGCAGAATTTCACCTCAGGAAAGGATTTTCTTTTTAAAAAGCGTGTACGTTTTTTCCAGTTCCACTATAGAATAAGGCTATTCTGAGAAAAAACTCCCCTCTCCTCGTCATCGATTTTTAAATTGAAACTAGCTTGTAACGAAGTTATATAGTTTTTCAGGGTCAATATACGCGTTGAATCTCTCTTCCATGTTTTACGTTCAAAAAGGTCCATTTTTGCTTTAACAAGTAACTATAAACTTACGCATATTAATCCATCCATATATTCTTTTGCCGAAAACGCAGTAAATAGGTTTTTCAATTTTCCAACCGCGTTTAGAGCGGGTATTATTCCCACACCGTTAACAACACGCCAAGCCGCTCGTATGTGCATCTCTGTTTAATATGCACGTAGATGTATACTGCGGATCAGTGAGACCATTACACTTCTTACGGCCCCCATTTCCCTGGCGAACTGATAGACTAGCTGCAGATCAATAAGATCAACAGCTCGTATCTCTCTAGCACGCACCTAGACCTATTACAAATCGGTGAGACCAGTATGTGTCTTTCCACAACCTGCCCCTTGTACACCCGCTAAGCGGATTTTTACGGGCCCACATAATCAGTATTCCGTTTCCGTCTAGCATACAGCTAGAAAAATGCTGCGGAACGATGTGAGCAATATTATTCTCTTTGTGAGACACACGTTGATTCTAACACTGTCAAGGCATGATTCTGACCCAAAAGGCCTACTATCCGACTTTATTGTAAACTTACTTACGCGTTACGTTCTGGTAAAATTACAAGCCTATCAGATAATAAACGTAAGTAGTCGCTCACACGCTCTGTTCCCAGAGTATTTAACCGAGCAATCAGCGTTGAAGTTGAATCAAAAACCACCCGCTGTGACTCCAAACAAGCTTGATACAGGGCCAGAAGAACTGCAAACCACCACCGCTTCCAGGACCGCCGCCTACCCACTTTCAAAGCTACTAGCGAACCGTAATACACCGCCAAGATTCAGCGACTGCCGGAATCAACGCTCGATATCGTCATCGGCATTCCTGTCCATCGTCAACCGCACACGTGTTGCTTCCCGTCCTTGCGATACACCGATCAAAGTATCATGAAACTAAGTACTGCTGAAAAGAAAATTTATGCCGCGATACCGACCGAGATAGGACATTCGGCTGCAACTGGGATTGTTGCTGGGAATGTCTGGCGCTGTTTCAAATAAGAGTACCGACCGACGTAAGACATTCTGGTTTATCCGATCGTCATGCCGCTACTTGCCGTCCACGGTTCACGTCCGCGCCTGTCATGATCGACAGAAACGATTGCCTCGTCGTAGGTACTCCTTCAGATTCCATCTGTCATTCCCGTACATGCACCCATACTGTCTCACACCATCTTCATTTAGTAGTACCTTTATTAAACGGGTTGTTTTATTTCTTTTCATTATCCCATTTGCTTTTCTCGTCGCATCCAAGATAGGGTACCATCAGCTAGTTGCTAACATGCGCATTGAACCTTGGGTTACTGTTTCTCCACTGTAATAAGTTACCTGGGCCTCCGGAGGGCCCTTTACAACGTGAATCCAAAGGGTTGCGCCCGAGGTTTAACCGTTTGATAATCATCCGAAAGTGTACCGACCGACAGATAACCAATGCCCTCGTGTGCCGAAGAGATGAAGCGCCGCTACACGCTTTTAAAAAGCCACTGCATAAGGGTCCGTCCTGTTTATGAAAAATTTCCACCCCCCGGGTTTTTAGCCTACTGTAATGGGAGCGGCTTAAGTGTTTACAGTACCAATGCAAAATGGTTTTTTTTTATCAAAGGTATTCGCTACCCGGTTGTCCTTTAACGCTCCGACCTTTGTCGATTAGCGTCACGTTCTATAAGAAGCTTCTCCAAAGTAGAAACTAGCGAAACAAAAATTCTCAAGAACATTTGGCCGCTTGAAAGACGACTAAAGTTATTTTGTTGCGAAATGTTATGGGCGTTCAGACCCTGGTATTCTGTTGAGATCTTCTCACAAATTAGAAGTCGAACTAAACACAATTTTTTTGTGGAGTTTTCAACCTATCTCACAGAAAGGGCATCATTCCTTCTTGCTGGAAATGCGCTACAGTTCAGCCGATACTCAAAAAATGCCAAACAAATACCGACTAATCACAGTGCTTCCAATAATATCGAAAGTTATGGAAAATATCTTGAAGGATTGAATATTATTAGCAACCATCAACACGGTTTTCGTAAGATCAACAGGAGATCTTCTAATTTATGTAGCCATATTTGTAATAACGCAATTAAACACAGAATCTCGAGTAGTTGCACTTGATATAGCCAAGGCGTTCGCCCGTGTTTGGCATTATGCATTATTGCATATATGCACTTATGGTATGTCCGAAAAATTCTGTTTATGGTTCTAGTCTTTCCTCAGGGAGCGTACTTTACCAGTGGCAGTAGACAGATTGTTTTCTAACACCTTCACTATCAACGCCGTTGTGCTGGTTCCATATTATCTCCTATCCTCCTCCTTTATATTAACGATTTGCTGGAAAGGACCAGGAATTATTCACCTTGAATGCTCGAGCATCGGCTGCTTATGCAAGTATCCGCAGGCAGCAGGAAGTCGGTCAACTTAATTAAGACCTGGAAGAAATTCTATTTTAAGGTGACAGTAAATAGGTAAAATTGAACTCTACAAAAATTTAGGCAGTAGTATTTTCTAAATAAGTTAACGTTTCTGAACCCCACATAGTTATGTCGGGACACTCCATTCTTCTAGCATCGTCATTTAATTTGCTGGGCATTAATTTGGGAGCAAAAATGTCTTAGTATGAACAAAGAGAGTTTCTCAAGAGCTGAGAATATTATTTCAAACTAGAAAGCTTGACACTACGATACAACTGTTATTTCTGTACAATGCTCAAATTTGACCAACTTTAATACTTTTCCCATTATTGGGGCTCTGCTCCCAAACATACACTGCATTTGCTGACCTCTATTCGGACTAGAGCAGTTCGCCTGATTGGAGACCCAAAACTGACCAGCAACCTTCATTCCTTGGGTCATCGAAGAACGGTTAGAGATTATTCTACAAGTATTTCCATGGAAGATGTTCAATGGATGTCGCTCGCTTAATTCCTCCCAAAGCAAGTATGCAAGGAATACACGTCACGCTAATACTTCACATCCGTATGAATTCAAGCTTGTCACCCCGCGTACAACCTTTTCAAGCAGTCTTTTATATGGAGAATCTCATCCCTTTCGAATGATTTACATAGGACTGTGTTTCCACCGAGTACAATTTACAGCGATTCAAGACAAACGTGAGACGCTCTTTCTGTACACGTGTCTCTCCGGTAGTGCTTTAGGGATATCCCTGCAGCACGTGTGCTATGCTTATAAAAGAAACACAATTAAGGCAGGGTTTACGAAAAAATGATTTCAAATCTGAAGCAGGCCCTCAAAGAGAAACATCGGAGACAATTAAGAACCAATTCTTCGCTGCTGCACAACTGCAGGGTTTACAAGGCTCGCATTATTCAAGCCATTATCGAAAACTGTGGATTTACCGAGTTACAACATGACTAGACTCCTATGTAGACCTTTGCAATTTTCTGTATCAGGATTTTTGCATTCAGAGGAAAGTATATTGGATTTATTTGCATGCGGAATAGGATAAGTTATGCAAATCAGTTGACGATATTGTATAGGCACTAAAGCAACTGTAATATAAATATAAAAAGCTCCTGCGATTTAGGCTATTTTTAGTGTTTCGTAAAGAACACTTAAGAGATCACTTCGGTGTCCGCCTATCGGTCTGTAACACCCGATTATTTGACGTAGAAAGTTTAAATTTGGCACAAATCCAGAAATTGATGGCCCAATCAGAGCTGCGTAGTTTTAAAATTAAACTTTTAAATTTTGACTTAAGGGGTTAGTTTTGAGGGGTGAAATCGGAAGTGAAAAAAAAATTACCAGGTCATCGAGTGGGTGCCAAATGAAACGTTGTGGAAACGTGTTCAAAAATATATATGATGTAATACTTGCGCATACTTTCTTTTTATTATTTTAAAACAAATTTCAAAAAATTCTGAAAAAATTCTTAAATATTAAATTGAGCAAACTGAAACGTTTGATAATTTATCTGATATATATATATATATATATATATATATATATATATATATATATATATATATATATATATATATATATATATATATATATATATATATATATATATATATATATATATATATATATATATATATATATATATATATTATTTTGCTTGGGTTGGAAGTTTTTTAATATACTTTTCAGTACACACACTGGTGGCCAACGGATAGTTACCGAGACAAAATTATTTTATTTTATTTGTTTATAATTAAACAAATATTCAGGTAGTAAATATTTGTTTTACACTTTTATTACTTAATTCAAGATTGAGCTAGATTGATTTATTGGCTCTTAGGTAGCTAAGATGCTATAACTATTATACATTATTTACTAAGAAAAGACGTGAAAATACACATTGGATCTGAAGGTATATACATGTCAGGGATCTAATTAACTTAGCCTAGGTAAGAAACACTAATTGAGCAAGTCCAACTTGCCCTTGGCCGGTTTCTTTTTAGTGTTCCGTACTGAACACTTATAAAATCATTTCGGTGTCTGTCTGTTTGTCTGCCTGTCCGTCTGTCTGTCTGTGACACCCGATTTTCTCCGAAACTATTTGTCATAGAAAGTTTGTGAAAACACGAGTAAAAAAAATATATATAATGTAATACTTGCGCATACTTTTCTTCGTATTACTTTTAAAAAATTTTCTTTGTATTATTAAAAAATCGCGAAACATCACTGTACCTCCACCTTATCTCGAAAAGTACTGATCAAAAAATTTTGAAACAAACTCTGGAATATTCTCTAGGGGGTGTAGATTAAACGAAAATTATCACGAGTGAATTACCTTCAATAATTAATCTGGTATATAAAAAAAAATCAAGGTCATCAATTTTCAGTAAAGATTGGAAACAAGCTTTGTTGAAAACTTATTTGGGGTGTGTTTTGTGAAGTCACTGATCATTTTATACCACCGTAACAATATTTTTTATTTTAAAAAGTAATCAACGTACGGAACATTAATTGTGCAAGTTCAACTTGCATATGAGCGGTTATTTAAAGTAAAAGGATTGAATTCATAATTAGCATTCTGCAAGTATGCCATTACGTTTATATTTATCTCTTTATTATTTTTGTTTCTAGTATGACCATTTATTTCATTTAAATAGGAGTTTCAACCTTAAAACAATACTAATGATAAAATGGGGACATTAAGAAGTTGGTACCAGTATTGTGAAAGAGTACTGAAATCCATGATTTAGGTGATACAGCCATTACACCCTAAATGTATTTTAAGGGTACACTTACTATGATACCCAAAATCAATAGAAATGATTTTTTCATTTAAAACTCATAAATATCAAATAATATGCTCTCGATATCTTGACTGGAAAGTCAATGTGTTTATATTTTTAATTTTCCTCTTTGAGAAAAAATAACAGATACACTTTCTGTTATAATCCGATTTTGATAGCCTATGAACATTTCCTTGAAAATTTGATAAACAACACTTTAAAAAGTTTGAAGAAAAATGGGAGAAATCATTGTGCAAAAAAAACGTCGCTCTAATAACCCTAATTACAATCTCTGGGCTTTTAGAAAACCTTCTGGCAGGTATAATTAAAGTGGGGAAAATACACGTACAGTGACGTGGTTTTTAGAGGTACGGGTCTAAAAATAAATGAATTTCAAATATTCGAAGCATGTTACAATCTATTTGGTATCTAATTTGGTGGAAAAATGGATACAAGTAAAAAAAAGTCCTATCCGAACAGCAGCTTAAATAAGTACTAAAAAGAGTAATTAGAGAATTATTCGTAACTTACTTCTTCATAATCATTTTTGAAATTTTTTAGAAATACCACTAACGAACTATATTTGAGCACACCGAGATTTGAACCTATTCGTCCTAATGAAGTCCTTATTTATGTTAAGGTTCAGGCCATAGGAAACTTGCTTAGGTACGTTTTTTATACATTTAGAATATTTTAATTAACCAGAACTAGACGAAACTTATTGTGTGTGTCATAAATATTAATATACCTATTGAATAATTTCTTCTGATTAGAGATGATTCAATCTTTTATAAGAAAGTCAGATTACGTTCAGTTATACAAAATTTAATACGAACTGGTATATACTTCAAAATGTAATAACTTCATCGCATTCATATACGAAAAGAATAAAATGACGCTATTTCCTGTTCAGAAGTACTTACTTTGATAATTAACAGAAGCTTTTTATATGGACTTGAACTAACCTGAACTAAAATTACAATAGATAGAATGAATATCAAGTTCTTTTTCTTAAGAGAAAGTTTCCGAAAGCCAGTAATTAAAAGGTCCGAATTGAGTATGAGTATGTTGAGTAAGTCTGTATTTCTCAGTTATCTAATAATAAATATTTTTCGATTGTCATTCCGCCTGGAAGCCATACAATTTTTATTATTAGACTTCCGAAGGTTTCCTGATAGACTATAAGGTGTATTCCATAATCTTATCTGTAAATAATAACTTTGTGGACGGAAGCTGGAAGATGGCATGACGAATATTCCGGAACTAGTGTCGTCCGAAACGAAATTTGAATAACACTGTTTACATTGGCTATTATAACTTGTGCTACCGTTGAACGCCACTTCCAGATCAAAGTTCAATCATCCATTGCATTTAAAATTTTTCGGTAGTTCTTAGTTAATAAATATCGATGCTGGGTCAATATGGCTTCCATAAAAAAAGACAATTAATTGTCCTTACTAACTTTTATTGATAAACTAATATCATCACTAATCCAAGATAATTCTAGCAATTCTTTCACGTTTCGATCGTTTATTGAACTTAAAAAAGTCTTTTCCTGGACGCTGGCGAAATGAACCCGTCTCCTTTTTGAATGTGTATGTTTCTAACCTAGTAATAGTTTCAGAAATCCATATTTCTAAGAAATGCGTCCTTTAGAGGGAATATTGGACATAGAAACCTGTACTGTACTATCACAAAAGCTTAAGCAGGCGTAGAGACTTTCTAGAAAATGTGGTCGTAAAAAGACGCAAACACATACTTAATATTTTCTGAATACACAGAGAAATCTGTATATTAAAATAAGACTGAATAAAGTAATTAGGAGGTACGACTTTTTCAAGGAAGCAACGGCCGCCGGGGTTCAATCTCCATCAATATTTGAATAAGTTTCTATACCTGTAGTCAACCATGAACTTCAAGAGAATCATACCTACCATTAAAATTACCTGGGCCGTTACGTAGAAAGCACTTTTCAACTAACGGTAGAGAAGAAGAAAGTGTGTTAAAAAAAATTCCTGGCCTCTGGCTAAGAATTACAATTTTTCAACTGATGCCAGCCGTTTGCGAAGAAAATTTAATCATGTCTGGTTAGATCCGTACGCACTATGGTTATTCTACTCCAACTGACAGTAGGGTGTTCTCTATAAACACTCCTTCCTCCTACCAATGGCACTGTTAGAGAGTTTTTGGGATTGTTCATAATCAGACCATTTGCGAAGTTTAAGAGTATACACGAGGGCTGCCAAAATCTTGTCAAAAGTGCAACAGCTGGTGCGATTGCTTTCCTCGAAGATATGCATGTGAATGTTTAACTCATAAAACATTGTACAAGAAAAACGGATTAAATATAATAAAATGATAACTTATTTTTTTATCTTAGTTTTACAGAAAAATACACAAACAAAAGATTCCCGAGAATTCTCGAATCAGACGCCAATTACAGCGTTCGCAATGATGACGATACGCTCATATCTGGGATCAAAAAGTAAATCGTAAGTAAAAATGGCTGGTCAAGTGCAAGTTGAACTTGCGCAATTACTGTTCCGTACGTTGATTGTTTGTAAAATAAAAAATTTTGTTACGGAGGTATAAAATGATCAGTGACTTCACAAATCACATCCCAAATGTTCCCATCTTTATTGAAAACTGATGACCTTAAATTTTTTTTATATATACCAGATAAATTACTAAAGGTAATGTACTCGTGATAATTCTCGTTCAATCTACACCCCGTGGAGAATATTCCAGAATTTTTTCAAAATTTTTTTGATCAATACTTTTCGAAATAAGGGGGGAAGACAGCGATCTTTTGCGATTTTTTAAAAATAATACAAAGAAAAGTGTACGCAAATATTACATTATATATATTTTTGAACTCGTGCTTTTACAAGCTTTCATTTGACATCCCACTAAACCTGTAAAAAAAAAATTTCACTTTCGATTTCACCCCCCAAAACTAACCCCTCAAGTCAAAATTTAACTTTCAAAACTACACGGCTCTGATGAGGCCATCAATTCCTGTTTTAGTACCAAATTTAACTTTCTATGTCAAATAGTTTCGGAGAAAATCGGGTGTGACAGACGGAAGGACGGACGGACACCGAAGTGATCGTTCGGTTTATTGGTTTATTGAAATGTATTAATGGGTTAAGATTGGTGTCGTGAACAGTCAATATGGTCAATGCATTGTTTTAAATTTAATGTCACTACCATATTCTTTGTTTTTATATATTTCTTACTTTAGAAATACCTTAAATCTTAATATGGAATAAATTCATTTTTAATTTCTTTCCTAACAGAAGTATTGTTTTTGTCAAAAAATCTGTACTTCGACGTAAAATTTACTACTACAAAATTTGTGATTTCGGGTTATCGTGGCATCTATCATAAAAATGCTCACGTTTTCATGATAGATGCCAGAACAAAACATTGAATATAGAAATCTTGAACCTTATATAGAAATTGCCATTGGTTTACATCATATAAGAAAAAGTAGTGTAATAACCATTTTAAAAATTCTTTCCTGTGAAATTACCCACATGCAGTTACGACACGTTACCTCTGGGGTACAGAAATAACATCGAAGATTTTTAGTTTTACACGTTTCGAGGTCCTCATATCAAAAAAACATTGTCTCCCATTTCTGTTAGTCTGTTTGTCTATCGATCTCTTTTTCTATCTGCCAGTTAGCACAAAAACTCTCGAACGATAACACAGGTCCACAAAAAAAGGTATTGTTCTTCGACAAAGACCACATGGAAGACATGTGTTCTGACGTTCTGAATTGTAGTTTACCACCAGAATGCTCAAATGTCTTCAATTTTTTTTTTCATGGAACTTGAGTGTCTGTAAATACGTTAAGAAAATAAATGCATGAAAATAGTTGACTCTTTTTCACAAAAACCGAGGCAGAGTAAATATTTTTTGATCAAATTAACATATCCCTCTGTATTTCGATGCTCTGAAATCCATTTTGGAGTTCACTTTGACCTACAACATCGGTATTTTAGTATAACCTCATTATTTTCATGCATTTATTTTTTTTTCACGCCCTTAAGTCTCAGAAAAAAAAAATTGAGGACATTTCCGGATTCTGGTGGTAAGGTAGGTTTCAGAACATCAGAATACATGTCTTCCATATGGTATTTGCCCAAGAACAATACCTTTTTTTTCTGAACCTGCGTTACGTTTATTGTCACATATACAGCATATATAATGTATTACAGAAGCTGGAGAGGGAGTTAGAGAAGGTTGTCTCGAACATATACATCATTTTCAGGATTCCTGGAAATTGTGTTTTTGTTCTAATATATTCAACCGTCAGAAAAACAATAAGTAAGGTCTGGTTAAAATAGTCTCAAAAAAAATTTGCTAATTGTTGTTATTATAGTTAAATAAACAAAACATTCAATTTGATAAATATATATATATATATATATATATATATATATATATATATATATATATATATATGTAAGCAAGTAAATAAAAAATATAAAAAAATTCTTTTAAAAATTATCAAATCAAATGAATATATAACGAAAAAATTAAATTTCAGCACTCAAATCAGATAATATTTTGGCTGCTGACTTCTCCGGCACTGAGAAAAATATCGAAAAGTGCGTAATCATTGCTCTCTTTTAATGCCCTTCCCGATGATCGGGAGTCTATCTGACAGGCGAAAGGCTGCTGAAGGAGGATGAAAAATGGCCCTAATATTTTATCGAGAGATCAGATGGCTGCATGCATACGAACTTGGGGATAATGAGACGGGTTAGAAAGCCCGATACCACCGTTATAAGGATATTTCACCCGCTTTGTGATCGCTTCAAGGTTTTTGATGTAAACAACGTGCTGGCGGATATCAGGTTTTTGGGGTTTGATTTTTATGTAAATTTTCTCATACTTGGAACGTTACGTATAATATATATGGAAATAGGATTTGGTAAGTTGCATTAATTATATATATATATATATATATATATATATATATATATATATATATATATATATATATATTCATAGGTGTCTGCATAAGTTTTTGCCGGTTTTCGTGGTAAAGAAAACACGTAATTTTCAAGGGAAATTCATTTTTTTATTTATTCAAAATATTGGCCATTGGCTTCCACACACTTCGCCCATCTTTCAGGTAAATTATGAATACCATGCCAAAAAAACTGCTTGTCTTTTGCGGCAACCCATTCGTCGAACCATTTTCCAATTTCCTCGAAACTGCTGAAGTGGCGCCAGGTCGGGAGAGTACGGCGGGTGCAGAAGGATGTCCCATCCAAGCGATTTCAAGGTGTCTGTCACTGGTTTTGCTGTGTGAGACGGCGCATTGTCGTGTAACAAAATTACTTTGCCATGTCTTCTGGCCCATTCCAGTCGTCTTTCGATCAATGCGTGATTTAAATTAAACATTTAATGCTTTTGCAAATTGCTATTGTGTTTGAGTTGGGTCATCATCCAGTAACGCCTGCAATTCCTCGTCTTCGTACTTTGGTGGTCTACTAGAGCGCGCACTGTCTTTCACATTGAAATCACCACGTTTAAATTGTCGAAACTATGTCTCACATTTTCTAATTGATGGAGCGTGTTCATCATATGTTTCTACCAGCAAACAATGACTTTCCGTAGCATTTTTCTTTTGATTAAATAAGAAAAGTAATGCGTGCCGCAAATGTTCTTTTTCAGGCACAAAAGTCGACAAAATCACTGAACGATACAATACAGACGCTAATGTTTGGCGAACCCAACTTGTGTATGTTGGTTAGGTTAATGTCAGACGAACAAACTGACGTATCTATCAAATTCATACACTGCGTACTGTTCGCTGGTGCCATCTCTTAGTGAAACCTGCAAAAACTTATGCATACATCTGGTATATATATATATATATATATATATATATATATATATATATATATATATATATATATATATATATATATTTATATATATATATATATATATATACATATATATATATATATATATATATATATATATATATATATATATATATATATATATATATTATATATATATATATATATATATATATATATATATATATATATATATATATATATATATATATATATATATATATATATATATATATATATATATATATATATATATATACATATAATGACTCACAGCTTAAATGATGCAGTCGCTATAAAAAAAGACTAACTGATCTCAGTGCCTCTTTATTTATTTGGAAAAAAACAACTTATTGAAATTAAATTAGTAAAGAGTCTTCTAAAAAAGTATGAATTACTTTTTGTCTTAAATATGCCTTACTTAATTAACAATAAATAATTAATTAAATTTTATGCGATTTTAACGTCACAGCTTAAATGATGCAAAATTTATTATACCAAAATTATAAGAGAAAACAAACTGTAGAATTTGAAATAAGCCCTCTAATATTTGGTCGGGCCTCCCTTATTATCAATAACGGCTTATAATCTTCTGGACATTGATCAACTAACTTTCTAGTATACTCCGGGGAAATAGTGTTCCATGCTTCAGTAATTTTTACTTTTAATTCAGTTTTATTTGATATTGAGGCACTATTTACTTTATTTTTTAATGTCAGCAACAAATTTTCAATTACATTTAAGTCTGGTGACTGGGCTGGTGTTTTAATAACATTTGGACAGTTATAAAACAACCAACTGCGGACTCGAAATGACGTGTGCTTTGGATCATTGTCGTAATAGAACCGATAATTGTTTTCAATATCTAATTTTTGGGCACTAGCGACAAGATGCTGCCTTAGTATATCCAAGTACACATATTGGTTCATATTCCCTTCGACGAAATGCATGTTACCTACTCCTGCAGATGACATACAGCCCCATAACATCACTCCACCTCCACCGTGCTTTACCGTAGCTTTCATATTTTTCAATTTTAATTCTTCGTTAGGCTTTCTCCACATTGATATTTCTTCATCGGACCCAAATAAGTTTATTTTGGTCTCATCAGCAAATATTACTGAATTCCAGAAGTTCAATTCTTTATTGATATGCTCTCTGGCAAATTCCAATCTCACGCGTCTATTTCTTTGGCTAATGAAAGGCTTATTTCTAGCAGTTCGGCCATGTAAATTATTATTTCGTATGATCCGTCGAACGGTTTCGGGGTTACACCTTTTTCCAAACTGTCTTTCCACCTCGGCGCACAACTTTGGCGCACTTTTTTTTTTAGATCATTTGATACCTCTCTTAAAATCCATCTTTCTTCACGTGCATTGAAGATCTTATTTGGAGCCAACCTTGACTTATTCTCGACTCTATTTTCATTCCGGTAACGTTCAATGATATGCTGAACAGTTGACGGACATTTATTTACCATTTTGGCTATGTCTCTTTGGCTGTATCCATTCCTGTAATGAGTAATAATTAAATTTCTCTCAGAAAAATGCGATAAGTTTTGACCCCTGTTATTATTTTGCATCATTTAAGCTGTGACGTTAAAATTGCATATGATTTGATTAATTATTTATTGTTAATTAAGTAAGGCATATTTAAGACAAGAAGTAATTTATACTTTTTTAGAAGACTCTTTACTAATTTAATTTCAATAAGTTGTTTTTTCCAAATAAATAAAGAGGCACTGAGTCCAGTTAGTCTTTTCTTATAGCGACTCCATCATTTAAGCTGTGTCACTATATTATATATATATATATATATATATATATATATATATATATATATATATATATATATTATATTTATATATATTATATATATATATATATATATATATATATATATATATATATATATATATATATATATATATAGGTATATTTTCTGTTTTCCAAAAATTATTCACCAAATTGTACATTACGTCTAATAAAATTGCAGTATGTTGCGGATTGCATGCTTATGGTGTTATGGTGTATTATTTTTTAAAATAAAATGTCTTGCTAAGCTACTATGAACACATACCAGGTGTACAAGTATGAAATGCAGTTTTTTTCTAAAAAAAAACATGTTAAATTCGGAAGAATGATAAAAAGTGCTTTATTCAAAGTATGCTCCATCGCTTATTATACATTTTTTCCCATCTTTCGGGCAATTTGTGAATACCACGCCAGTAAAAATCTTTCCCTTTTGCTGCGAACCATTCATCGAACCATTTTTTCACATCTTCGTACGAACCAAAGCGCTGCTCAGCAAGTGCGTGAGCCATAGATTCAAACAAGTGGTAATCGGGAGGAGCCAAGTGTGGTGAGTAAGCCGCCAGCTGAGTGCTTCCAACGTGTCACGAACTGGTTTTGCCGTATGTGATGGAGCATTGTTATGAAGAAAAATGACTTTGTGTTGCCTCTTTCGGTATTCTGATCTTTTTTCAAGCAGCGAACGGTTCAAATCGGTCAATTGTTGTTGGTAACGTTTAGTATTAACCGTTTCCCCAGATTCTAACAGCTCATAATAGATCACGCCCCTCTGGTCCCACCAAACACAGAGCATCGACTTTCTGCCAAAGCGATTCGGTCTTGCGGTCGATGTGGATGGTGCGCCTGGGTCTACCCATGATTTTTTGCGCTTGGGATTCTCAAAATAAATCCACTTTTCATCCCCTATAACTATACGATGCAAAAACGACTTCCTTTTGTACCGAGCGAGCAAAATGACATACGTGTTTTTGCGCTTTTCCATTTGCCTGTAGTGCAACTCATGTGGTACCCATCTACCGACTTCTGAATCTTTCCCATCTCTCGTAGCCAATTGGAAATAGCTTGTTGACTTACGCCCAATTGCTCAGCGAGTTGTTTTTGCGTTTGCGAATCATCTTCGTCCAACAATGCTTGCAATTCCACGTCTTCGTATTTTTTTGGCGGTTTTCCACGTTCCTTGTCTGTCATCAAAGTCACTACTTTTGAAACGCCGAAAACATCGTTCACACGTATCTTGCGATGGAGCATTTTGACCATAAGCTTCTCGAAGTAATCGGTATGATTCAACAGCAGTTTTCTTCAAATGAAAACAAAAAATTAATGCTGTCCGCGAATGCTCTTTATTCGGTATAAATTTCGACATATTGAACACAACACTATGCACACACTTTTCCAATTTATCAGTTTATCACTTGTGAGCGTCTAACACTTGTTGATGACACAACAAAATGGCGCATTGTCAAATCTTTATAGCGCAAACTGCATTGGTGCACCATCTGTTGTCTGAAATCCGCATTTCATACTTGTACACCTGGTATTTGTTGGGAAAATTAGGAATCTGAGCGAGATCCACTTTTAGCAAGACCACATAACATACCACACATCCCATAACACTTGATTAAGTGAATATGATATTCATGGAATCGAGTATTTCGGGATATTGACGGATTGAATTAATTTTCTTTCGAGGTATGTAAAGTCTATTGTCTACAGCAACAAACTTTTCTTCACCATTTGCCGACATCTTACCCAATTTGTGTCAAAAAGTGACTCAAAATTGGATTGAAAGAATATACTATGTTAAACGAAGTCGATGTGAACCTACATATCAGGCTCAGTTCCATGAATAGATTGTAATCCAATATGAAAAGTTATCATTTTGTTTTCATTCAAAACATGAGACGGCATATAATAATCCCTTTACTGGATATTTTGCAACTTTATTAACAAATATTAAGTGTAACTGAAAGACACTCAATCTTCCCCTCATTTAATAATTTCTGTATCTTTTTTAGTAATCAAGTTATAGAGTCAAAAATATTTACCTCTAGTCTTGATAATGTTTTATTACGTTCAAATTTCAATATTTTGATACTTTCTTGTTAAAATTAGATTAAGGCAACAAATTCAAAAAGTTTAAATTAGGGTTTTTTACTGAGAAATCAAAAAGTGATCAGATAACTACAAAATATTAATGAAATAGTTGTTTAATATTAGTTGTGAAGTCATTATCAGGCGATTTGAGTTTTGGAACAATGTCTAGAAGTTACATTATTTGATATGAAAGCTTCTGGCGCTGACGGAATACCTGCCATAGATCTCAAAAACTGTGTGAGGAAACTAACAGCAGTCCTACACAAAGGGAATATTTCCTTCCTGCTGGAAATGTGCCACAGTTCAGCCAATACCTAAAAAAGGCAAGAAGACCTTGCCAAATAACTACCGACCAGTCGCACTGCGTTCAATAATATCGAAAGTCATGGAAAACGCTATCGATCAGCATCTTCTAAAATATTGAAGGATTCAACATTATTAGCGACCGTCAATATGGCTTTCGTAAACATAGATCAACAGGAGATCTTCTGACTTATGTAACACATGTCTGGACCAACGCAACTGAACACTTTGGAGAATCTCGAGCGGTTGCGATGGATTGTTGGCTAAGCTACGCTCTCCTGGAATGTCTGAAAAGTTCTGTTTGTGGCTCTGGTTTCCTCAGAGAGCGTTCTTTACGAGTGGCAGTCGACGGATTTCTTTGTAACACCTTCACTGTCAACGCCAGTGGGCCCCAAGCCTCCCTACTGTCTCCTATTCTCTTATTCACTTACATTAACGATCTGTTGAAAAATATCGGGAATCCAGTCTGCAGCTTTGCAGACGACAGTAGGCTTATCTCTTCATTCATAACGCTCGGACATCAGCTACTCAGACGAATATCAGCAGACAGCAGGAGGTCATTCAACTTAACAAAGACCTGGAAGAAATTCTATCTTGGGGCGATAGTAACTTAGTGGAATTTAACGCTACACAAATCCAAGCGGTAGTTTTTTTTATAAAAGTTAGCGTTGCTGAACTCGACATAGTTATGTCGGGCACTTCATTCCTTTAGCATCGTCACTCAATTTGTTGGGCGTTAATTTGGGAGCAAATAGTTGCAGTAGCAAGCATAGCAAAGAAAGCTTTTCGCAAGCTGGGAATATTAATTCGAAATAGGAAGCTTTACTTACACTCCACAACAACTGTTAATTCTGTACAAAGCTCATATTCGACCAACTATAGAATATTGCTCTCATGTTTGGGGCTCTGCTCCCAAACGTACACTGCATTTGTTGGATTCTATTCAGAGAAGAGCTGTTCGCCTGATTGGAGACTCGAAACTGACCGGCGGCTTTGATTCGTTGGAGCATCGAAGAACGATTGGCGACTTGAGTCTATTCTACAAGTATTTTCATGGAAAGTGTTCGATGAATGTAGCCCGCTTAATTCCTCCCATAGCGGTGCCTGCTAGAAATACACGTCGCGCTAATATTTCACATCCATATGAAGTTCAGCTTGTTACTCCTCGTACAACCCTTTTCAAGCAGTCTTTTATATGGAGAACCTCATCCCTTTGGAATAATTTGTCCAGGACTGTGTTTCCCACCGAGTACAATTTAAGACCAACGTGAATCGCTTTTTCCGCACACATGTCGCTCCTGTAGCGCTTTAGGATTTCCCTGCAGCACGTGTGCTAGATCCATAAGTATCAGTCATTTATGTGTACAAGATACACTACAAAAATTGATAAAGTGATTTATTAACTACTTTCTTCTCGAAACAAAGTTCTACAATAAATACTAAATTTCTTACACTAAAAACTAACTTAAACCAAGCTCTACAAGTCGATAAAGCAAAGAGACTCATTGATAAGCTAAGAAAGACGTTAAGCGATATTTGCAACTTACACTTAACCTTTTCTCCTGCATACTACCCTAAAAAAATATCTAACATAGCATATAAGAAACCAGCCTTTCATTACTCGTTTCGTTCCTTATATGTCTGAATATAATTTGTTCATTACAGGAAACAAAAACTAGGAAAAAGTTTCATAATACAATTGAAACGTGAAAAAGGCTATTTGGCATAACTAAAGCATCATGAATGCCTAAAGGCCAGTTGGCACTGATATAATAAATTTGCGAGTTTAGCGCACAAGGAACTTCACATTTAACGAATTGCATCAATTTTTATTAGTGTTCAATTAACAGGCTTAGGGAAATTCTATCCTAAAAATGTATACAGAAACATTTAGAAAATTTTTAGGCGACAAAACAAATTTGATTCGGTTAATTGCATACAGAATGTTCTCAATACTTTTGCACACATTTGATTTACTCACTACATCCGTATCTCCATGTGGCACGTTATGTTTTTGTTGTAAGAGCATGGGACAGTTCAGTTAGTCGAAAGACTATGTACGCAACATTCATTATAAGTTGTTTTTTGTTCGTATATGGCATTAATAACGAAAATGAAATACAGAACTGATTCAAGGTCTGGAGACTTTTCAGTGTCATTCAGTAATCACTCCATTTCCATTTTCCCTAAAAAAACTAACGAGTCACATATTTTCTATGTTTTGAAATAATTCATAATTGTGCAACTTTGAGATGAGATAAAGTACAAAATGATTAGTAAAAAATTGGTAAAGTTCTTAATCTTGTTCTTCTTTAACAAATGCGAATTGTAAATTCAATATGAAATTTGCTTTCTTAATAAAGGATACATTATTTCTAACCAATATTTTATCACAATTACTTAATTACAAAATATTAGAAACTATCTCTCCATCTGAAACCCTCCGACTCACTTCTCTGAGGGATTGAAAAGAGTTACATAAAAAGTTAAAATATTTTTTAACCAAAAATCAACAAAAAATGGAATTATGCTATATCCAGTACTCTTCTACATACTATCTATAATCTATAATATATATAAAATGGAACGTCTCTCTATCTCTCTGTCTGTCTGTCTGTTTGTCCGTTAGTGCACTTATCACTCGAGAAGGTGTTTTTCTTTAAGTCATACTTATGTACTCTGGCCCGGTTATAGCATATATTTTATTACGTTAGGTAACATAAGGAATAAGCAGTAACGATAATAGTGAATCAAGTCGGAAAAAAGTATACCGCTAGCGCACTCTCTTGCAATACGCTGCCTAACCGTTAAAGATGAAACAATATCATGTAACAACGAATATAATATATATAAAATGCAACGTCTCTCTGTGCGCTTGTCACTCGAGAACCACTTATCCGATTTATGTGTTTTTTTTTAATTCATACATATGTTCTTTGGCCAGATTATATAATAATATTAATAATAATTTACATAATATATATAAAAGGCAACGTCTCTCTGTCTGCTTGTCTGACCGTTAGTACGCTTGTCACTCGAGAAAAACTTCTCCGATATACGTGCTTTTTTTTTAATTTATACATATGTTCTTTGGCCAGGTTATAGCATATATTTTATTTGGTAACATGAGGAACAAGCAGTGACAATAATAGTGAATCAGGTCCACGCGAACGGAACTGCGTTCACGGCTAGTTTCTGATAAAATTCAAAATAAAAGATTATACACGATTTTTAAATAACTGGACTGTGAAAATCTGGAGAAGGACATATAACATGATATATTGGAAATACCTCCTTCAGACCCATAATTTGGTCTTATATATTTGATTATAAATATTTATATTGAACATTTGTTCATTCTTGCAAAAACAAATACAAAAAATATTTTCATTATTATATCGAAACTTTACAAAATTTATTTCTTTCACTCTCTTCCCTAAAAGTGATATTACTCAAAAACTGTATCTTCGTTATCTGCTGTAAGCACCATAAGCGATCGCCGAAAGGTTCTCGTGATATAGATAATATTAAACGAGGTGATCTTTTTAAAAATACAATATTTTCTTTAAGGTCAGGAGTAAACAAAGTTAAAACAGTTACATATTTATTTGAGGTTTAGATTTCAAAAATTCTAAATCAATATTTTCAATGGTGGGTATGCTATGGTAAGATATTTCCAAAAAATAATCAGGCATCTTCAGAAAGAACTAAAACAAAATATTTCTTCCTAAATACTATAAGTGTTGAATTTGAAAATAATGAAAAAATTACTATATAAAGCAACTCTTCTAACCTCCTCCCCCTACGTGTTAATTATTTATATGTGTGGCCATAGATAATTAAAAATAAGGCAATTTTCAGAACGCTGAAAATGTTGAATACGAAATAATCCGGATAGCTCTTTATGTATGTGACAATAAATAAGTGAGAATAAGGAAAAAAAAAACACAATTTTAAGATTTCTCGAACCCGAAAACCACAGAAAGGACATATAACACAATATATACACACCTACCTAGTTCTCTGCTTATAAATATTTATACTTCACATTTCTTCATTATCCCAATTAAAAACTAGAAAAAGATATTCATAATAATGTCGAAAATAGACAAAATTATTTTACTCCCTTCTAGTGACACAGTTTAAAAAGTCTAGGTTCCATTCCTACTTTCAGTATTACGGGGGTACCAAATTTGAAATCGGCACTTTTTTTCGAATGATATCGTGCGAAGATACAGACAGACAGATCGACAAACCGACTGGTTTTTCATAATCTAGGGACCCTAAAACGTGAAAAATGCAAAATCTCACTCTGTTTATCTTGTTGACTAAATTTATTAGATACAAGTAAATCGAGAATCTTAAGAAGCATTTTCATTGTATATTTGTAAAAGTTTACTTGCTATTACAAGTCCACAATTGTGCTTAGTCATATATAAGTTTTAAAAGGAGCATATCTGTATTGTACGAGATTACTTATCCTGCCGGTATAGATGTAAGTACAGCCTTCCTCTTTCATTTCGCATGTTAGGCACGCTGCAATTTCTGGTTAAAAATATACAATTTCTAATAAAGCAACATAGGCTGCAGTCACGATTTTGTGATAAAATGAATAATGATCTGAAGTATTATTTAAAAAGAACAATGGCGGATTTTTCTGAATAAAACTAGGAGGAAAAATTGCTTGCTTGTAGGAAATTATATCTGTCGGGTGATTGACGTTAATTGCAGGAATTTTACATCGAGTTAAAAGAAAATTATGTTATATCTATTTAATGTTCGTGGAACAAATTTTCAATGCACGTATGTATGTGAGGAAATTAGTATTTTTTATAAACTAATAAATCATACTACCCGATTTTTTTACTAGTTTTTAAGAAATAGTACAAGTTACTGTAATCAATACGTGTCATTATATCGAAATCTTTGGCACAAATAACAATATATATATATATATATATATATATATATATATATATATATATATATATATATATATATATATATATATATATATATATATATATATATATATATATATATATATATATATATATATATATATATATATATATATATATATATATATATATATATATATATATATATATATATATATATATATATACATATATATATATATATATATATATATATTTACATATATATATTTATATATATTGGGTCTTATATATTTGATTATAAATATTTATGCCGAATATTTGTTCATTCTTGCCAAAACGAATATAAAGAAATATTTTTATTATTATATCAAAACTTTACGAAATTTATTTTTTTCACTCCCTTCCCTAAAAGTGATATTACTCAAAAACTATATCTTCGTTGTCTGCTGTAAGCACCATAAACGATCGCCGAATCTTTCTCGTGATACAGATACTGTTAAAGGAACAATATTTTCTTTATTGTCAGGAGTAAACAAATTTAATACAGTTACGTATTTACTTGTATATATATATATATATATATATATATATATATATATATATATATATATATATATATATATATATATATATATACACATATATATACGGGAGTGGACTGAAGAGTCTTGTAAACAAGAAGGTAAATAATATTTTTTGGTTTTATTTTTTTATTTCTCAACATAATCTCCATTAGCTCCAGATAGATTCCTTCAGAAAAAAAAAATTTCGAACTCTGCATAATGCTCGTCTACAGCACAGATAGCCTCTTCATCCGATAATTTTTTTCCCCAAAGCCAATCTTTGAGGTTAGGAAGCAAAAAAAAGTCGCTTGGGGCAAATATGGGGAATAGGGTCGGTGGGGAACAAGTTTGAAGCCTAGCTCATTCACTTTTGCCATTATAACGGCCGATGTGAAAGCAGGCACATTGTCCTGATGAAGAAGTACTTTTTGCACACTAATTTTGGTCGCTTCTGCTTCAATTCATTATATGATCGGTCCAATAACGTTGCGTAATTAGAGCCAGACACTGTTTTGATTGCCATTTTGTTTCCGAGATGTAATTGTGGATCCGTGTTTTGTCTATAGTCACAAAACGACGCCAGAAATCCTTGGGATTATGCTGGAAGACGATTTCGAAATGTCGTTCTTCCTGTGTTTTTGGTCTGGAGTCAAGAAGCGCGCCACCCACTGTGCACTCAGCTTTTTCGTTTTTAGAAGTTCATGCAGGAAATTATGTACCCATTATATGAGATTCCTACCATCTCAGCAATCTCACTAAGCTTAATGCGATGATCTTTTATCACGATACCATAAATTTTTTCGACCATTTCTTCAGAAGAAACCACAATCTCGTCCGGTCAAGTTTAAATTTATTTAGCCAGTAATAAATGGTCTTGAGTACAGAGTATAGCTTCTATCTGGGCTTCTTTTTTAAATAAAAATGTTCTATCAGTGCACAATACTCAGCTTTATCCATTTCTAGTAAACATATAACACCGATCATTTATTTATATATATATATATATATATATATATATATATATATATATATATATATATATATATATATATATATACATATATATATATATATATATATATATATATATATATATATATATATATATATATATATATATACAGAATCCTACGGTTCCCTCCTTACAGCCTCAAGTGGGCTGTACCCGAGGCTCCATTCGTTTGGACTACAGAATTTTTATTTAGGTTTTTTAGCAAGGTAGCAAACTTTTTTCCGACTTGACTTACTATTACTGTCACTGCTTATTCCTTATGTTACCTAATGTAATAAAATATATACTTAAACCTGGCCAGAGAACATATGAACGTATGATTTTTTTTTAAAAAAAAGGTAAATTGAATAAGTGGTTCTCGAGTGATAAGCACACTAACGGGCAGGCAAACAGAGACGTTGCGTGATATGGATAGAATAATTATTTTTAAAGTACATTATGTACCAAAGATTTGGAAGTACGAAGGGATGCAGCCAATTTTCTTATATTATTTGTTTGGTCCTTGGTAACAAATTTAAATAGTCTGAGCATTTCTCTCCACCCACCTGGCTCTGGTATAATTTTATCTATAAACCCTACAGCTTTATTTTACGCCCACAGTCAGTTTAAGACAAACTATGGTAGACCTACCGGTTTTCCGCAGGTTGGGTTCAGTACGTTCAAAAGTTCTACGATCGGGTAATTTGCGATTAGGATATCGATGCAAGTATAGATGTGCCGCTTGGGTTGTATTACTAGAAGCTAGCCCGTACATAAAATGCATACTCAATAAAACTGAAATTTGGCATAACGAAATCGAAAAAAACTCCAGAACTTTCAAACTTATGTAAAAATGTACTTTGATATTGTTTTTTTGACAGACCTTTACTTGATTTGATTAAAATAAAAAATTTAAAGTAATATTCAAACCGAACATAAAAAAATAATTAACTTTGAATATTCTATTCTCTAGAGAAATACAACCAATAACAATCATACAAATTTTATTGAAGAGAGTAATGAAATATTCTGTGTAATAACGTGCGTTTTTGCCCTACAAGATAATTTTGAATTCAGTTTATCTCGAAAATAGCTCATCCAATCGCTCTCAATAATAATAATTTTTTGTTGTAGAATTATGTCACATGCTAAAAATTTTAACTTATTTATCCCGGAATAGTTTGTTATTCTATATTACACTATAATCCGTCTTAAGCAACTCATGGGAAAAAGCACTAAAATTTTATTCCTTCACGCCAAATAACTTAAATAATTTTAACTCATTTATTTTTTGTTTGGCAAGTTTCCCCGTAGTTAATAACAATCCACTTTAATCAAACCAACCAGCCAAATCTCTGTCCCGCGAGCATTTTTTTGAGGTCTGCGAATAGATAATAGTCCCTGGGTGCAAAATCTGGAGAATACGGTGGATGAGAAAGAAATTCGAACTTCAATTCACGCAATTTTGCCATCGTAACCATTGACTTGTGACACGGTGCATTGTCTTGATGAAAGAGCACTTTTTTCTTGTTCATTTGGGTCCGTTTCTTTGCGATTTCTACCTTCAAACACACCAATAACTTTATATAATATTCGTTATTGATGGTTTTTCCCTTTTCAGCATAGTCGATCAAAATTATTCCATGCGGATCCCAAGATACAGAGGCCAAACCCTTTCCAGCCGACTATTGTTGTGTCTTTGGTCGCTTCGGGTGGCTTTCACCGGTTACTGTCCACTCAGCTGATTTGATTTCGCTGTGTAATGGTGGATCCATGTTTCATCCATTGTCACATATCGCACGTGAAAAAATCCTTTTTATTGCTCTTAAACAGGTCCAAACAGCGCTCAGAATCATCAACACGTTGTTGTTTTTGGTCCACTGTGAGCGAACGGGGTACCCATTTCGAACAGAACTTTCTCATGCCCAAATGTTCATCCAAAATATAATCAACACGTTCTTTTGATATCTTTAGGGTGTTAGCTAGCACGCAATTTCACTTTACGGTTATCCAAAACAATTTTATGGATTTTTTTTATGTTTTCGGGTGTAACTCCCTCAGTTGGGCGTCCAGAGCGTTTAGCATCATTTGTATCTGTACGACCGCGTTTAAATTCAGCATACCAGTAAATGGTGAGTGATTTTCCAGGGGCCGAATCCTCGTAATACTTATCAAGCCATTGCTTTGCTGGAACGATATTTTTTCCCATCAAAAAACAGTGTTTAATCAACACACGAAAATCGATTTTTTCCATTGTTTTGAAAATATCAAAAGTAGCGTCACTAAAACCACTGTAACTTGTACACTAATAGTCGAAATGTCATGAAATTTGCACACGTAGCGTTTGAGGGTTGGTACTTTCTAAAAGTCTTATGGGCTTTTCCTTAAAGTCTTATGGATCTATGTGTCAGACCAAAAACTTTTTAGCCTACGTGTTATTAAATTGCAGATTAGATTATTTTTTGTAAAGTTAACCTGCAGCCAAGGAAGCGTCATAGTTTTTATCAGTGGTCCATTTAACCCGATAAAAAAAGGTTAACATTTAGAACATATTTAAAAAAAAAAGATTTCTTATAATTTAAAGTACCATGAAAATATATAATTGCCATTCTTTTGTATTATTCACTTAATATCCTATAAAATATTTTTTTTAATATAATTACTTTTTGCAGCGCCTAGGTGTACGTAACCAATTAAAATAAAAAATTTTGTTACTGAGGTTTAAAATGATCAATGACTTCACAAAACACACCCCACTTCCGATTTCACCCTCCAAAACTAACCCTTCAAATAAACAAAATTTAGCTTTCAAAACTACACGGCTCTGATGGTGTTATCAATTCCTATATTAGTTCCAAATTTCAACTTTCTATGTCAAATAGTTTCGGGGAAAATCAAGTGTGACAGGCGGACGGACAAACGAACAGACAGACACCGTAGTGATCTTATAAGTATTCCGTACGAAACACTAACAAACTGTCTTGTTTGCACTAAATTTTTTAATATGCAAAAAGAAACAAAATCAACTCATATCTTTCCCTATTCTAAGAAGTTGTAGTCGTCTAAAAAATTGAATTAGCATAAACATGAATTAAATAATTAGCGTATCTTTATGACATAAAAGTGATATTTTTATTTTTTTATTAACACCAAAAACTCCAACTTTCGTCATGACTCCTACGTTATTGCAAAAATTTAAAATAAATATCATGTTACTGTCGCCATCTATTGAAAAAACGATAAAATAGTAACGATCAATAGGTTATGTCCTCAAATAGTTAAATTTCTAAGAATGAAGGGTAGAAGTCGCCCTTAACAGAAAGAAATTACGGGGACTTTATAAACCACAGTAAGGATAACGTTTTAAGGATGTTATCTTTTCAGAAATTTTATTTGTATTTGTTTATCTGAAACCAGACGAAACAAAGATTAGTCCGTTATTTTCAATACAAATCTATATTATTAAATTGATTTATATTTTAAAAATACTGTATCCGATACTGTGCCCGTAGTGAGCTGTACCTATTGCGTCCAATAAAAAGGTTAAATTTTGAAACACTTATAGTAAAAAAGCATATTGTTTAATTTTAATTTGTTGTATATCAAATTACAGTATTTGAAAAAATATTTCTAAAAATAATGTCACTTAAATGTGAATAACTGACACTTTTTAAGTTAGAAATTGAATTATTGATCATTGCTCAGTACGTCATTTGCATGATCGCTGCATTTTCTCGCTCGATATATTTTTTAAATTGTTTCAGAGAGCCAGGATTGTTACCATAAACTTATGTTTTAAAACATCTCCACAGGAAAAAATCACCGGCATCAAATCAAGGCTACGGGGAGGTCAACTTATTTTACCTGTTCTGGAAATCAATTTATTCGACAATATTTCTCGAATGACAAAATTTTGTAAAGCAGATATAGAGATGTTTTCCACAAATGGTTCCGAATTAACAATTGTTGTGAAGCCCTTGTCATCTTCAAGCCGCCCTTTAGAGGAATGTAAAGGCTCTTATGTTTTAGTGAAACGTCACTGATGAATTGTTAATTACATTAAACGATGCGGAACTGGACACAGATGTACATCGACGATGTAATAGCTCCTTGTAAGGAAGGCAACGAATTCTTAAAAGAACCAATACAAAAAACCCAAAATATTAGGAGCAGATGAATCCGAGTACTACTGACCAGATCCTTTTCTCAATTTAAAAGAAACTGAGCACTGCAGAGACTTAAACTTGCAGGCAATGTGTTGCAGTATAAGAAGTTTGTTAAAAATTTAGGAGATATCATGAATCTCGCGTTCCTTCGGACTCTCCAACGCACCGTACCCTGTGTTTGCAGTCCTCGGCCACCCTGTCCAAGGTTATCTTAGAGTCAATTTATTCAAACTCCTGCATTCATTTTTTATTGAGTGAGACACTTAACACTTCATTTACGCTATGCAAATTATATTGAGAACCAAACAACTGCTGCATGATTGTTGCAAAATTAGTGTTTTGCACCGCCCAGTGCTATCTGCCCCGGCTTTATCCCCTCGTTTCGCGTTTAAATAATTAGACAACAAATTTACTTATCGGATACCCTACATAATCTCAAAATACCCTATTTTGTAAAAAACTGAACTTACGAGAAAACATGGAATTACATAACTGTTCATATTCCGTCTAATCTCCCCTACTTATAATCAAGCTACCTTGCAATATAAATCTTACTTTAAATCAATACTTCATTTTGTAGTCTTTAAACATGAAGCTACAATTTTTGAATGTTGTTTAATCGTTGTCGAAGCAAAGAATCAAATAAGAAACTTAAACAATAATAGACCAAAGAACGCTACCCGAAATTTTGACCTAACGACTAACCGTCTGCCTAGTTGTTCATTCTAAAGAGCGAGTCGAATAAAAGCCTCTAAAGTTGATTTTGCGGCCCCCGTCCTATGGAATGCTCAGGTAAGACTCAAAATGCTACTTTCAAAAATGGACTGTAGTTTAACCACTTGAATCAAAGACCATAACATTTGTTGACACTAAAAAAGTCGAGCGCTCTAAAGGACAGACGCCGCGGAGACCGAACCCAGCTTTAGGGCCTAAAAAACGTCGATCTAAAACTCATTTACCCATATAAAATCAATGAGTTTAGTTTGTTCTTGATAAAGTAAGAGGGAACCTGCAAACGCCGCGCCGCATTACCGGAGGACAAAGCTGAACTGAAAAAAGCGGGTCCAGCTTCATCCTCCGGTATTAGAGGCGTCAGCCTTTTACATGTTCACTCTTGTTTTATCAAGAACAAATTAAATTTATTGATTTTATATGGTTAAATGACGTGCAGGTAGTGTATGCAGACTTTTTGGACTGACTCTATATATATATATATATATATATATATATATATATATATATATATATATATATATATATATATATATATATATATATATATTATATATATATATATATATATATATATATATATATATATATATATATATATGGTATATATATATATATATATATATATATATATATATATATATATATATATATAAATATATATAAAATGCGACGTCCCTCTGTCTGTCCGTTATATGTTCTCTGGCCAGATTATAGGATATATTTTATTACGTTAGGTAATATAGGGAATAAGTAATGACGATAATAGTGAGTCGAGTCGGAAAAAAGTTTGCCACCAGCGCGTTCTCTTGCAATACACTGCCTAAATCATTAATTTTTCTCTATGGGTCTAGCACACGTGCTACAGGAAAGTCCCTAAAGCGCACCAGGAGCGGCAGGTGTGCGGGAAAAGCGATTCACGTTGTTCTTGAATCGCTGTAAATTGTACTCAGTGGGAAACACAGCGCTGGGCAAATTATTCCAAAGGGATGATGTCCTCCATATAAAAGACTGCTTGAAAAGCGTTGTACGCGGAATAACAAGCTGAACCTCATACGGATGTGAAGTATTAGCGCGACGTGTATTTCTAACATGCACCGCTCTGGGAAGAATTAAGCGGGCTACATCCCTCGAACACTTTCCATGAAAATACTTGTAGAACAGACTCAAGTCAACAACCGT
The DNA here is from genome assembly GCA_019049505.1 of Pachyrhynchus sulphureomaculatus. NCBI lineage: Eukaryota > Metazoa > Arthropoda > Insecta > Coleoptera > Curculionidae > Pachyrhynchus > Pachyrhynchus sulphureomaculatus. The sequence goes on along the minus strand of CM032454.1, from coordinate 58,006,354 downwards.
TCTTCGATGTTTCAGCGAATCAAGGCCGCCGGTCAGTTTCGGGTCTCCAATTAGACGAACGGTTCTTCTCTGAACAGAATTCAGCAAACGTAGTGTGTGTTTGGGGGCGAAGGAGCGGACTGTTTGGGAGCAGGCAGAATTTGAGCTTTGTAAAGAATTAACAGTTGTTGTGGAGTGTAAACCTTTCTGGTTCGAAATAATATTCCCAACTTTTGAGAACCTCTCCTTGCTATGCCGGCAACATGTTCATGCCAGGACATATTTGCTCCCAAATTAACGCCCAACAAATTGAGTGACGATGTGGGTTCAGCAACGTTATCTTTTTTAGAAAAAACTGCCACTTGGATTTTTGTAGCGTTAAATTCCACTTGGTTACTATCATCCCAAGATAGAATTTCTTCCAGGTTTTTATTAAGTTGAAAGACCTCCTATTGCCTGCGGATAATCGCCTGAGTAGCCGATATTCGAGCGTTCAAAGTGAATGAAGAGATAAGCGTATTATCATCTGCAAAGCTGTAGATTGAATTCCCGGTCTTTTCCACGGATACTACTCGTTGGGCAAGATACAGACCCTTGCGCCATCTGTTGAGATTTTCGAACTTCGAAAAAATGCTCAACTATGTAAACCTAACGTTGTTAGGAAGGATAAACTAAATCGATATTCCGAAATAAAATTTCGGAATATGATTTGTTACTTGATCAAGTATCAAGATCCAACAAATATTTTTCAAAATGAAATAAAACAACAAATTGAACAGGCTAAAAGTATCATTCACGATAAAGATAAATTTAATTTGATAAATATGAATCCCCGACTTTATTCACTCATAAAACTACACAAACTTGACCACCCAATCAGACCAGTTGTTTCCTATATGTCTGCTCCAGCATATAAGAAGTCATCCTTTTTAATTGATTTAATCAAATATCATACCAAATTTGAACCTAAATATAGTATCAAAAACTCATACGAACTCGTGAATAAAATTAAGAATATAACAATACCAGATAATTCTAAATTAGTCTCTTTCGATGTCAAAAACTTATTTTCCAAGTGTTTTCCCAGACGAAACAATAATTTTAATAGAGAACCTATTAACAAAAAATAAAGTAAATGAAGTTATAAAAATGGACATAATTAATTTATTAAGAACTTGCCTAAGACAAAATTATTTTTCATTTAACAATACATTCTACAATAGTAAGAAAGGGTTAAGTATGGGGTGTCCATTAAGTCCATTAGTTGCCGAAATTTTCATGGACGGTATTGAAACAATGATATTTAACAACTATAATAACAATAGTAATAATTGTCTATACTGGTATCGATACGTAGACTATATAATTGTATGCTTTACAGGTACGGACAGACAATTACAGTATATTAATTCTTTACATAGAAATATCAGTTTTACAATGGAAGAAGAAGTCGAAGGGAAAATCAATTTCCTAGACTTAACAATCAGTAAAACAAGGAAAAAAACATGAATTTGCAATATGTCACAAACCTTGTCATACAGACACCACAATTCACAATAGTTCTCACCACCCTAACCATCATAAACTCGCAGCTTATCATAGTTTTATACATAGTCTAACTAATATCCCTTATCAGAGGAAAATTTTACTAAAGAATTTAACTACATAAAACAAGTAGCCGTTAACAACGGTTATTCGGTTACTTTAATCAATAATATCGTTAGGAAAAAACTTAGAAACAAGGCAATCTTAGAAATAAACCCACACAACATATGGGTCATGTCCTAAAACATACATAGGACAAACTGGACGTACATTTATACAAAGAATTACAGAACACGAAAAAAGTTTCATCCATAGAAAATCTAATTCAACATATGCTAATCATCTTTTAACAGAAAATCACACATTTAACAAGAATTTGAAAATTTTACACACTAAACAAAAAGGTTTAAAACTAACCCTTTTAGAGACAATGCAAATAAATCGATTAAGGACTACAGGTACTTTACTCAACGAACAGGTAGATTTAAGCAATTCACCATTATTGAATTTATTCCCCTAACTCCAAATCTGTGTGGGTTTTCCAATACTATCAATGTAATTTAAGTGTAATATTATAATTAAGTTATTATATAAAATTGTGAACAGAAAACCGAACTTGACAGTGTAAAATATAGATCTGAAGAAGCTGCATCGACAACTAAACGCTTCATCGCAATTTAAATAAACCAGTGGAAACTGACTAAAAGCAGTCTTTTATTATATATTTATAATGAATTTCCATCAAGTAGAAGCTACAACTATCCAAAGTCTTATGTTAAAGTTTGACTTTCCAACTATAGCAGACGATGCTGTTCCTTCGAGAACTAATGTGTGGAAGCCATAAAGACAGAGAATAGATTTTTCACTACCGACGCACAGTCAGTAGAAAAAAAAACATTACCGTCAAAAATCCTTACAGATCTCAAATCATCGTAAGAAAATTTAGAAAAGAACTGTCGAGCTATATTTTGGAAATATATATTTAAATGGCCATTTTATACAAATACTGTGATAAGAAATTGATTAATCCTGTTGACTTTATTCTTGATTTACTATTGACCAGACATACAGTCAGTCCAAATAGTCTCCATGTTTAACTAATTAATTGGAACTATGGGAAAACATGTTTAAATTATTATTTGAAACTTAACTAACGAGGATTAGTATTAGAAACAACTACAGAACATTTTATTTAGAAGTTACATCATTATTATAAAAACATAAACAAAATTAATGTCAAAAAGTCTCCATATACTTAACAATTACCAATAATAGTTTGACGGAGTTTACCGGAAAATAACAACTCTCAACTACTAATATTTAGTGGGACCGCCGTTAGCCTTGATAATCTCCTTCTTGTCATTCTTGCACCTAACTTTCTAGTAACTTCTGCTGGCATAGTCTCTCATTCGTTCAGTATTCTGTTTTTTAATTCTTCCCTATTTGAAACATTATATTTGGGAATGCGCCGTTTAAGTTCCTCCCATAAATGCTCAATGGAGTTCACATCGGGTAATTGCGGAAGTGTATGAAGCTGCTGTCGCACATTACGGATCAGCCATTCTCGCACCAAGTTTATGGTATGTTTCGGATCATTGTCCTATTGGAAAATGTATCTTTTTTCGAGTGCTAATTTTTGGACACTTTCTCTTAAATTGTCTCTCAAAATGTTCAGATAAACACGCTGATCCATGGTACCATTAATTAATGGCTGACCGTGGCTTGGTGACGTAGTACTTTGCTTTTTTTTATGGGTCTAGCACACGTGCTGCAGGGAAGTCCCTAAAGCGCTCCAGGAGCGGCATGTGTGCGGAAAAACCGATTCACGTTGTTCTTGAATCGCTGTAAATTGTACTCGGTGGTAAACACAGCGCTGGGCAAATTATTCCAAAGGGATGACGTTCTCCATATAAAAGACTGCTTGAAAAGCGTTGTACGCGGAGTAACAAGCTGAACCTCATACGGATGTGAAGCACCAGCGCGACGTGTATTTCTAACATGCACCGCTTTGGGAGGAATTAAGCGGGCTACATCCTTCGAACACTTTCCATGAAAATACTTGTAGAACAGACTCAAGTCGCCAACCGTTCTTCAATGTTCCAGCGAATCAGGGCCGCCGGTCGATTCCGGGTCTCCAATCAGACGGACCGCTCTTCTCTGAACAGAATCCAACAAATGCAGTGTATGTTTGGGAGCGGAGCTCCAAACGTGGGAGCAGTATTCCATAGTTGATCGAATTTGGGCTTTGTAAAGAATTAACAGTTGTTGTGGGGTGTAAAACTTTCTGGTTCGAAATAATATTCCCAATTTTTGAGAAGCTCTCCTTGCTATGCCTGCAACATGTTCATGCCAGGACATATTGCTACTGTGCAAAAGGTCGAGGGTCCCGCAGGTCGGTATACTTAATTATTAATTTATTTAAGTATATTTGGCCTGGCCACGTACACAGGTAGTAGTTGTTTGCAGAAATGCAAATAACGTCCGTGGCAGCACTACCGCGTTGTTTAAAAGGTCCCGTGAAATACAAAAATGTATATATTTGGCACTTGGACAAAGTTGAGGGGTATTATGACATTCTCGCCGATATCCTTGGGATATGGAAAAAGGATAAAATCCCTATTGAGGCGGTGAGCGATAAAAAAAAATGTAAATTACCAACCCCTCCAGCGGACATGCATCCCCAAAACAGAACACTGCCACCCCCTTGTCTTACCGTGGAACAAATGTTTTTAATATCGAATGCCGTATTCTTCTTTCTCCAAACTTTAATTCTGCCATCAGACCAAAAAATGTTAATTTTACTTTTGTCCTATATTACGGATTCCCAAAGTTCAGGAGGTTTAGTAACGTATTTCCTAGGAAAAGTTAACCGTTTTTTGCGATTAACTTCCGAAATTAAGGGCTTCTCTCCAGCTGCACACCTCTTATAGCCTGTCCTGTGTAAACAGTTTTTCACTGTTTGTGAAGAAACATTTTGCGAAAATAGTTCCCATACTTCTTCTTTTAATTTTGGTGCACTTTCATTGGGATCTATAATTATTTGTCTAACAATACTGGCCTCTTTACGTGGGTCGGTTTCTTGGGGCGACCGGAGCGTGATCGAATTTTATAGGAACCCGGACTGGTTTATAAAGTACTGAACAGTAGCATGCGACTTTTAAACAATTTTTCCTATATTTCTATACGATTTTCCATGTTTCCACAAATCAATTGCGATCTTTCAAACTTGAAATGGACGTTCACAATTTCTCTCGCTCATTTTTAATACTACTTTGAAAACCCACTGCAAAATTACTAGCAATAAGTAACAGATTATAAAGTATGGCCGAAAATTATTCATTTGTTTTCAGTTTAGCGAGAAATAGATAGATTGATAAAGTAAGGCTGATTATAACGTGTTTGTTTCAATGCAGTTCTTGAGTGTATGGAGACTTTTTTGACATTAATTTTTTGTTTATATTTTTATAATAATGATGTAACTTCTAAATAAAATGTTTCGCAGTTATTTTTAATACTAATCATCTATGGTTAAATTTCAAATATTAATTTAAACATGTTTTCTCATATTTCCAATTATTTCGTTAAACATAACATAAAAATAGTATAGAAAACAGGTAGTGTATGGAGACTTCTGGACTGACTGTATGTATTCCTAGGTATTTTTGGTCACTGATTCCAAATATGATATCCATTTTCCTAACAAACGTATTAAATTCGAGTAATGGTCCAAAAAACGGCATCAAAATGGTAAAAAGTCCTCAAGGTAACCATAATAAGGAGACATACATATTCCGATGTATTTTTAGTCACTGAATCCAATTATGATATCTGATTTGCTCATATACCTATTGATTTCGAGTTAAGGTCCAAAAATGCCCTCAAAATGGTTAAAAGTGGCTAAGTCAGGAAACATATTTCGACGTATTTTCGGTCGCTGAATCCAAATATTATAAAAATGGCCAGATATGTTATATTGGCCACTAAATTCAAATCTAACGTCTGATTTGCTCATGTATCTATACGATTTCAAGGTCATAAAGGAGGAGAATTAAATATATAACGAGGCTTAAGCCTAACATAATCTAACGGATTAAATCATAAAAAAAAGGAGAACATGAAAGACTTTTTATATTTCCTCGTCATATGAAACTTAATTTTAGAGAAGTGCTAAGATATGAATTAGTAGAGTAAAAATCTAAGGTAATCATAATCAATAATATTTTTTTTCTCGGATTGATCAATTTTTATCACAGTATTTGCGTAAAATGGCCATTTAAAATATAAATTTCCAAAATATGACTCGATAAATTTCCAAAATATGGCTTTTCTAAATTATCTTACGATGATTTAAAAAAAAAATATGGTGATCTCAGGACATTTGAGGTCTGTAGGATTTTTGAACGGTAATGATTTTTTTCTACCCACTGTGAGACGGTAGTTCCGTACGGAACACTTATAAGATCACTTCGGTGTCTGGTTATCTACGTGTCTGTCTGTCTATCACACCCGTTTTTCTTCCGAAACTATATGACATATAAAGTTAAAATTTGGCACAAACATAGGAATTGATAGCCCCCGTCTGTCTGTGTCAGAAATAAAAAGGCCATAGAAACAAGAAAAAGTCATCATTGTCCCCCTCATCATATCAGCCACAGGTCTTATACCAATAACATTCACATCACACTTAGTACAATTAGGATTCAACACAAACATACACAAAAACATTCAGAAGTTAGTGATTTTTAAACATGTAACACTGTCCGTCTGTCTGTCCGTCTGTCACACCCGATTTTCTCCGAAACTATTTGTCATAGAAAGGTGAAATTTGGTAATAATATAGAAATTGATGGCCTCATCAGAGCCATGTAGTTTTGAAAGTTAAATTTTGACTTAAGGGATTAGTTTTTGGGGGGTGAAATCGGAAGTGAAAAAAACATTTTTTTACTAGGTAATCGAGTGTGGTGTCAAATGAAAGCTTGTGAAAACACGAGTAAAATATATATATATATATATATATATATATATATATATATATTATATATATATATATATATATATTATATATATATATATATAATATAATATATATATATATATATATATATATATATATAATGTAATACTTGCGCGCACTTTTCTTTCTATTATTTTTAAAAAATCGCGAAAAATCGCTGTCCATCCGCCTTATCTCAAAAAGTACTTATCAGAAAATTTTGAAAAAATTCCGGAATATTCTCCACGGGGTGTAGATTGAACGAAAATTATCACGAGTGCATTACCTGTAATCATTTATCTGGTATATAAAAAAAAACAGAAATTTCAAGGTCATCAATTTTCAGTAAAGATTGGAAATAAACTTTGTTGAAAACTCATTTGGGGTGTATTTTGTGAAGTCACTGATCATTTTATACTTCCGTTAGAACATTTTTTTATTTTAAAAGCAATCAACGTACGGAACACTAATGGCGCAAGTTCAACTTGCACTTGACCGTTTATTTCAAGTTTAATTCAGTCTGTGTATGGCTTTAGCACATTCATTTTCAAAGAAAAAGCATCGTCTGCGATAGATATATAAGGGAGTTTTCGTAAACTGTTTGTGATCTCTTTCTCTTCTTATGTTTAGCAAATTATCCTGTATTTCGAAGAACACCTCCATCAGATAGTTTTCCATTTGTGTCAAAATTAAACAAAATAAATCGGTATTTTGCATTGACAAAGGCGAGTACGACCATATAATGTGTTTTTATAATTAAAAAAATATGAGCCACTTCCAACTGGAGGCGTTATATCAATATATTTTCCATCGAGGCAGTCAAGACAATAGGGACAATTCCACCTCCTACTGCTTTCCAGTCATCCTCTGTTTGAACTGAAAAAAATATATAAATATTATTGTTTTCAGGAAGAAACAGAAGAACAGAAGACTGAAAACTCCGCATATAATTTGGAGAAATCTATTGAAGAATCTCAACTGACCCATTCAACAGCATACAAAATGCCTAATTCATCTGACGATGACACATTAAAAATACCACATGCAGGATTCTAGAAATGAAGTTCATCAGATAGATATGTTAATGTTTTACCGTATCTATCTGTAAACCATTTTAAAAAAACCTAAAGCGAAAAGCTATGATGAAAAAAAATATTATAAGTCTTCTTCGTTCACGTATGGTTGTCCATACAAGGAGGCATTAGCCCGTGTTTTTTCCCTATGCTTCCTCTGACGTTGACGTCCAGCATTCCCTCCAACTCTTGGGAGGTCTTCCTTGTGTTCTTGTTCGCGATGGTTTGTTTTCCCTAACTGCTTTTACTAATCTGTCGTTCATTTTGTTAATATGTTTATTCCAGTATTTTCTTCTCTGTCTTCTGCAGCGTAGGTCATGATTGGTCTAACAATTGTTTATATGTTCTCGTCTTGCTGTCTATATTCAGGTATTTTTTTTCCATATGATATCTTTTAGGCAGCCTGATATCTGCACTGCTTTCATTATTTGTTTTCTAACCTCTTGCTGGAGATTGCCATTACTAGTTATTTCCGCCCCTAGGTAGTTAAAGTTCATTACTTGTTCCACTATCTTCGCATTGATTTCGAGTTTACACCTCGATGGTTCTTTCGTTGCTACCATACATTTTGTTTTTTCTATATTTATTTCCATGTTGTTTTGATATGCTTTTTGATGGAATGTATATAATAGTCACTTTAGATCATTTTCCGAGTCGGCGATATAAGTAATACTTAAAAATTATTAGCTGAAAAAATAATAAATGAGGCTTTATTCATGGCTGACATGTGCTAGTTAACTATATCACATTCAGTTCATAGTTCATGTAAATCACGTAAAATCCAAAATGAGTCACTTGTTTGCACGTCGGTTCGAGGCATTCCCATCCAAAGGGGCCTAAAATAACGGCCCCCAGATGTATGAAAAAGTCGGCGTCGTTTGTGAAGAAGTGGGTAAATCGTTTTGACGAAACGAAAAATATCGATGATTTGTCAAAACGTAGCTGGGTAGGCAAAGTCAGAAAACAAATCGTGTCTTTGTTTTCACGGGACCCGAAATTGACGCTGCGTCAGTCATCGGCAAAATTAAGAAAATCAGGTTCAAATGTGTCCTATGAGACCATTCGATAACAACTGCGTAATCATGATGTCGAATTCTGAAGCACGTTGAAGAAATCTTTGCTGGGTGAAAAGAACGTCGCGAAGCAGCTCGCTTCGGCCCACGAGAAAGCTTATAGGAAAGATTCTGATGACATTGACTCAGTTGTCTCGCGAGATTCGAGAGATTTGCAGAGTATGTAGAAAATCTCATGGACAGCAAGCCTCGAAGATGCCAGGCGATTATTCATGAAGGAAGCGATTAGACAACTTACCAAGGTAATTGCGCCTTTATTAGCACCCCAAAGAATATATTGATGGCGAAAAATTTTCTCAAAACACACTCTTTCAGGAACTGTACCTTATTAATAAAGCTAATTAATACAATGTTTTTTATTCATATACATACCTTTAAATAATCTGTTTTTAGCACTTTTATGTAACTTAATGCCTGGGGTGAAATTATTGTTGAATATTTGAGATGTTCGTAAATTCTTTCGAATGCAGGAAACTACAGTATTGCTGTTAATCTTTCGTGCGGTATAATAATACTTCTCATGACCGTATCTTGCCTTTTTGATTAAGGGTGTGTGATGAGTGAAAGAAGATCCGAATAAGTTTCTTTACCCATTCGTAGAGAATTATACCAATCCTAGGGATATATTTTCAAATCACTGAATAGCTTTATGTGGGAATAATGTTTTCTTTTCAGTAGTCAGTCTTTGCATCTACTACGTTTCCTTTTTCGCGTTTTTCTTTTTAAAACGAGGCAGAGAGCAACCAAAGCGAGCGCAACGAAAAGGAAACTATAGCCTTTGAGCTGCATCGCTTTAAGACGGATTGTCAAAAATTGTATAATTTTTTTGTTTGTTAAAAATTGTATAATTAATAATACTCTAAAAATTATCCTTAGGATAAAGGAAACAAGCTTTAAGCATAATTATTTACAGTTAAAAATATAACAGGCCAAATGGTTCGGGGGGCATATAGATGATATAGATATTGCTACTTGATACTGTGATCTTGCCGCCCCCCTCCCCCCCCCCCCCCCCCCCCCCCCTCCCCCCCCCCCCCCCCCCCTGCGTCTGCTAGAAACTGATTTATTTTGAAGTTCGCTTCGAGCGGCAGCAGCGACAAAATCATAGTATCGAGTAGCAGCAGCAGCAAGAGCACTTGAAAATGCCAAATGAGATTTTGGTGAAACGTCGTGCAAATTCATTGTTAGACGAATGGATTGGAACCCAGAATTTTAATATATTACATTCCACCATCCTTGAAAACCTCTATTTTAACATATATATATATATATATATATATATATATATATATATATATATATATATATATATATATACAGTAGAACCCCGGTTATCCCAGGTAACATGGGGGGCACCCTCCTTGGATAACTGAATACTCGGATATTCCGGATTTGTTTTTTTTTTCATTCAAAAAATAAACACCAGTACTTTAAACCGATATATTAACGTTTTTAACATATAAATAGGTACATACATTATAAAACAGTGAAATAGGTATCTATGCGCTTCTGTTTCATATTGCATCTTCTTTTTCTCGCTGCAATGTTTCTCCATCTATTAAGAAGAAGCAAATCGGCTGGGGTTGCCTCTGGTTATTGTTCGATATACCTCAAAGCTTTTTCCAAAGAAACAAAACCTTCTTGATGAGAGATCTTAGTGGGAGACTGTTCATCCACCGCCGCTTCGTCATCGTCATCGTCATCTGATTTTTCGGTTTCTCGAAAGGCATTCGTTATTTCTTCAATACTCATTTCTTCTTCTAAATCATCTGCTGTAATCCATTCAACAACATTTTTTCTTGTCACATTTTAGTCAACCTTTTAGTTTTTGCATTAATTCAAATAAACTTTTTTCTTTTTCTTCTATCTCGCTATCAAAATTTGAACAGGACATTTCTCCATGGCTTCTCAATTTCAAAGCTAATTCATTTAATGGAGTATCATCTTCACTAACATTATAGTCCTCAAAATCAATAACTTTTGACCAAGATTTTTGAATAGTGGTAGTACGCACAGAATCCCAAGCTTGACTTACCCAGTAAATAACATTTTTCAGTGTAACCTTTCTCATCCCATTGATAATATCCTCCTTTTCTGTATATTCTAACAGATGTTCAAGATATAAACGCCTATAATTTTTTTTAACGTTTTCGAGGATGCCTCGATCCATTGGTTGCATTATGCTGGTTATATTTGGAGGAAAAATTTTACAATTTCGCCCACATGAAGTCCTTTTCCAGGGTGAGAGGGGGCATTATCCATTAACAAAATTGCTTTAATAAGAAGACGGTTTCTGTCCAAAAATTTAGTCACAGATGGCACGAACTCTTCTTCAAACCAGTTAGTAAATAAGATCGCATCCGTCCATGCGCTCTTCTGACTAGACTGGTAGGGCTTTAGGTGAGATGTCTTTTAAAGCTCTTGAACGTGCAGACTGGCCAATCACCATCAGTGGGATTTTGTGCTTGCCAGATGCATTGGAACATATCATTATAGTTAACCTTTCCTTACTTAGTTTGTGCCCAGGAGCTGATTTTTCCTGTCGAGATGCCAATATTTTTAATGGAAGCATTTTATAATTCAGACCAGTTTCGTTACAGCTGTAAATTTGATCACATGTGTATCCACAATCTGTGATTTGCTTTTTAAAGTTCTGCTTAAACTTCTTAATTGATGACACATCAGCAGAAAGTTTTTCACCACATACAGTTAATTGTCGTACACCGTACCGTTTTTTCCAGCGGTCAAGCCATCCAGAACTGGCGGTAAACTGATCTATCTCTGGGAATTGCCTACTTACATTATTGCTTTCTGTTGTAAAATTGGACCTGACAGAGGCACACCTTTTGATCTCTGTTGGTTAAACCACATGAATAAAGCTTCGTTAACCTTTTCATAGCCGCCGGATTTCATTGATTTTCTTCCTGAGGACGAGGAGGCTTGATTCATACGCCACTCTTTTATTTTTGTGCGGTTTCTTTTCCAATCTCCAATTGTTACCTCACCTACTCCATAATCTCGTGCAATAACTTTAATTGTCTTTCCTGCTTCAATTCTTCTTATGGCTTTTCTTCAATAGGAACAACAATTCTTTTACGCTTGTTTTGCTCCATTATAATACGACAAACAAAAATTCAAAGAAAGCAGTTCGTATTAATTACACTTAACTACCAGAACTCCAACCAAATAAATTATGTGAGAATACTCGTACTTCTCCGTAGCAAACGCTATAACGCACTGCATTCACTCAAATTTACATGCTGAAAGAGTCCAAAAACATAAATAGGGGAACCCCTCACACGGGCCAGGGGGATTCCCCGAAGGCTTCGACGATTTTAAATGGAAATATGTACATACATATTTTAGAAGCTCGGATAATACGCAGCATAGACGCGAGTACCTCCGATAATCAGGTTCTTAGATTGGCTCGGTTAATCCGGAGCTTGGATAATCGCGACTCGGTTAATCGGGGTTCTACTGTACTGTATGGGTGGTACTGTGGAAATGAAATACCCAGGGTGGACCAAAACTAGCACCAGGGAGCGACTGTTCCCCAGTAGGGTTACTACCAGACAGCGACTGTTCTCCATGTTAGGAGCGGCTGGCTCAAACATTCACCAACCTGTAGGGCAAGCGTCGTGTTTTAATTGCCAATTACCTCCTGAAAATGAAAATGTCTGAAAAAAAGGTCCATGAGTCCTCGGCGATTAGCTTGTTCTAAAGCAAGGCAGCGGTTTGAAAAAACAACTGACCAAGTGTGTGAAGAATCACCGAGAAAGATCAGGCTGCCAAAGAAAAACGAAACTTGCTATAGCAACATGGAACGTGAGAACGCTAATAGACGATTTCTTATTTTACAAACTAGAAGAAGAAGTAAAGCATTTAAAGTGGGATGTGATAGGTCTATGTGAGATACGCCTAAGGAATGTATAGTTTTAAAAGCAGGACACATTTTCTTTTATAAAGTCTCGAATACTGATTGCCAACATGGCATAGAATCCATTATCCACCAAATCCTCACACCAACAGTATATCGGACAGATTCGCCTCAGTAAACTTAAAAATCTTGAAACAATGTAAAAGTTATATAATGGTATGCCCTAACAACAGACTATGCGGATATAGTTTTTCTATGAAGATCTGAGGGAACTAATGACTAGGGATAATGTAGCGTACACGTTCAATATGGAGGATTTTAACGCAAGAGTGGGAAAGAAACAGGAAGAAAACGAAGTGTATGTTGGCAACTTTAGTTTTTGATGAGATAAACCATGGAGGCATAATGCTTCTGGATTTTATAACAGAACACTGGTTATTCAATATGAATTCCTTCTTCTACAAGAAAAAAAACAAAGAAAATGGACATGGTTAAGCCCAGACGGATGCACAAAAAATGAGACTGATTAGTTCCTATCAAGCAATAAAAATATAGTGACGGATGTGACAGTAAATTATTGCAATACAGGCATCGATGACGGAATGCTAAAGTCAAAAAGACCCGGAACTGTTTTACACGCGCTCGAACATTGGAAAATAATGAGATCACTCTGAAATGCCAGAATTGATAGTCCCTTAAATATATAAAAATGCCACCTCTCCCATACAGCTTACAGAAAACACGCCCCTCCAATTGGTATTCTCGACAGGGAGACATCATGTCTCCAAAGCTCTTCACTCTAGCCATTGAAGACGTATTCAAGAACCTAAACTGGCAGGAAAAAGGAATATTAATAAATGGAAGAAGACTCAACAACCTGAGATACGCTGATGACATCGTTTTAATTGCCGAAAATTAAAAAAAAAACAAATGGAACAAATGCTGTTAGAACTGGACGAACAATCAAATAAGATAGGACTTCGAATGAATATACAGAAAACTAAAACAATGTATAAGGAATACCGACATATTAGCATCAGACAGTGGTACGAGATCTCCCTGGAAAAGAACAACTAAACAAAGGAAATATACCGACGAATAAGACTAACGCGGGCTGCTTTCGAAAAATAAAAAATACGTTAAAAACAAAAATATCCCAATGCGTCTTAGATATCGCCTGTTTGAGCAATGTGTCCTCCCAGTGATAACCTGTGGCGCTCAAATTTGGACGATGACCAAAAAATCAATGGACATTCTCAGGAAAGTCCAAAGAGCCATGGAGCTGATGATGATGCTAGGATATTGTTAAAAGACCGAAAATGAAACGAGTAAATTAAAGGTGTAATCAAAATTAAGGATGTTGGTAAGGCGATTGCTGAGTTGCAAAGGGGGTTTACCGGTCACACGGCTAGATGTCAGGATATAAATGGACAAGAATTATATTAGAGTGGAGGCCATACATCGGAAAACGGACTAGAGGACGACCACCGATGCGCTGGACTGACGATATAAAGCGAGCGATTGGTCTATTCTGGATGACCAAAGCGCAAAACAGGACCACCTAGAGACAGAAAGGGGAGGTTTCTGTCCATAAATGGACGGAAAATGGCTAGTATATGATGATATAGATTCACCTGACACAATTTACTTTTTCAATAAAATCGTCAAAAACGGACTTATATTATACGATAAATGATGATGCCACACTATTTCTTACTTCTAGACATTAGACAGGCGTTATGTATATTAAGATAAATAAAAAAAACATACTACGGAAAACAAGTTCATTATTTTAGATTGGAAAGCCCCCTCTTAAAATCGGAAGAAAAAAATATTTTTACGTTTCACTGCTCGTTTTTTATTTTTAGAAAATAACGTAAAAATAATAGTTAGACTAATGCATCAATCAATATGTACACATAAATGTAAATATACCTGTATTATATACTTACATTTAACAATATTGGTATTGGATTATTTAAAGGTTTAGGAGAGGATTGTTTTTAAACTAGGCCAATTGAGGTGAATGGTATATTTTAAAAATATATATATATATATATATATATATATATATATATATATATATATATATATATATATAAATATATATATATATATATATATATATATATATATATATATATATATATATATATATATATATATATATATATATATATATATATATATATATATATATATATATACATATATATATATATATATATATATATATATATATATATATATATATATATACATATATATATATATATATATATATATATATGGACAGGAGAATGCTAAGTATTAGACTCTAAGATCGTATTCCTAACATCGAGATTTGAAGAAGATCAAAAGTGACAGATGTAACACAACGAATATGTATATTAAGGGGAGACATATCGCAAGGATGAATGATAACAAATGGACAAGCCGTATAGTAGAATGGAGGCCTAGAGAACATAAAAGATGCAGAGGTGGACCACAGACAAGATGGATGGACGACATAAAAGATTAGCAGGACACGACTGGATGAAAAAAGCAAATAACAAAGCTCATTGGAGACAACTTGGGATGGCCTACATGCGGCTATGGATAGAATAAGCTAAGTATATATGTATATATATATATATATATATATATATATATATATATATATATATATATATATATATATATGGCATGGCTCCAATAAAAGTTCAAATATCTTCCCGACCATGTCAGTTTTTGGGTACTATTCTGTCTATTTTTTCTTATGAATGTAAAAATTTATTTTAATTTTACCATGTTTCCCTATTTTAGATGTGAAATATAGTTTTGTGTGAAAATTATTAAATTTATGTAAGATCTTATCACTTTTTTTCCTCGTTTACTGCAAGCAAACAATCATCTACAAACCTTTTTAAAAAAATAGAATTCCACATTTTTTATAACATTTTCCTCTAGGTGTTCCATCACTAATGGTGCCATGACGAATTATATTGGTGAGCCCATTGCGCATCCATCTATTTGAATGTATCTTTATACTGAGCTCTACTGCTTCAAGAAAATTGCTCTTTGACAGTGTTGCGTATTCTTTTAATTTTTCCCACTTTCTTCTAAGACTTTTTGAATTAAATTTTTTGGAATATTTGTGTACAGTGATGTAACATCGAGTTTGTAGTTTTCGGTAATTCGTATCGTATCTATGAAATTTTTAAAATTGATAGAGTCTTTGATAAAATGGTCGTTTTCTCCTGTTGTATGTGATAAACAGTTTGCTAGGTATTTTACTAGGTTGTATAATGGTGATTATCTACATGGCACGATTTGTCTTAAAGAGATATCCTTTTTGTGCAGTTTAGGTAGGCCGTAAATTTTTGGTGGTATTGCATTGTGTATCATCTATACTCTAGCGTTTTTTATATCCTTGATATATATATATATATATATATATATATATATATATATATATATATATATATATATATATATATATATATTATATCAAGGATTTTCTACAGCTAACGCTGTCTTCCTTCTCTCAGCCTTTGATTCCATCCGTTTCTCTCTTCCCAGTCTCCATCTGTTAGACCCCTGTCCTCCATAGCCTCGTCCACATCGTCTCTCTCCCCGATCGTCTGGGTCTTCCTCTTTTTCTTCTCCCTGTAGGGCTCCACTCCGTTATTTTCTTTATCCACCTATAATCTTCGCTCCGTCTTATGTGTCCATACCATTTAATCGTTTTTCTTCAATGGTGTTTATTGCGTTCTCTTTGATGTTCATTCTGCTTCTTATTTCTTCATTTGTTATTCTCTCCATACGTGTCACTCTACAACATCTTCTCTAATACTCCATCTCTGCCGCGTTAATTTTAGATTTATTTCTTTTGTTGATCGTCCATGTTTCTGCCCCGTATGTCATTATGCTTTGTATTATTGATTTGTACGAGGCTGGTTTGAAAAGTCCGTGCAAAAATAAAAACTACTTATGTGTTTGGGGTAAACCTTTTTTATTTTTCGACATAGTCTCCTTTTAGGCTTATACACTTCGTCCAACGATGTTCTAGTTTGTTGATCCCTTCCGAATAATAGGATTTGTCCAAGTCTGCAAAATATCCATTAGTGTCTGCAATCACCTCCTCGTTTGAATAAAATCTTTGTCCCGCCAGCCATTTATTCAAATTGGGGAACAAATAGTAGTCCGAGGGAGCCAAGTCTGGAGAATAGGGGGGAGGTGAAACGAGTTGGAATCCTATTTCCATTAATTTTGCGACCACAACTGCTGAGGTGTGAGCTGGTGCGTTGTCGTGATGGAAAAGGACTTTCTTGTGGGCCAATCGCGAGCGTTTTTTCTTGCAGCTCGGTTTTCAAACGGTCCAATAACGATGAATAATATTCACCTGTAATAGTTTTACCCTTTTCCAGATAGTCGATGAGGATTATCCCTTGCGAATCCCAAAAGACAGTCGCCATAACCTTTCCGGCCGAAGGAACGGTCTTCGCCTTTTTTGGTGCAGATTCCCCCTTGGTAACCCATTGTTTAGATTGTTGTTTGGTCTCAGGAGTATAGTAATGTATCCATGTTTCATCCACAGTGACGAAACGACGCTTAAAGTTCTCCGGATTCTTCTGGAACAGCTGCAAACCATCCTTGCAACACTTCACACGATTCCGTTTTTGGTGAAGCGTGAGCAATCGCGGCACCCATCTTGCGGATAGCTTTCTCATGTCCAAATGTTTATGCAAAATATTATGTACCCGTTCAGTCGAAATGCCCACAGCACTAGCAATCTCACGCACCTTAACTCTTCTGTCATCCATCACCATATCATGGATTTGATCAATGATTTCTGGAGTCGTAACCTCCACAGGCCGTCCAGAACGTTCAGCGTCACTTGTGCCCATATGGCCAGTCCGAAAATTTTGAAACCACTTATAAACTGTTCTAATCGAAGGTGCAGAGTCACCATAATGTTTATCAAGCTCCTGAGGCGTTTTGCCTTTCATAAAGTAATGTTTAATCACCACACGAAATTCTTTTTCGTCCATTTCTTGAAAATCACTCGACTTCCTTGATTCCCACGAATGCCAAACACAAAGAAATAGACCAATATGGCTAAAACTTGGTGTGCGTTCATTCAAGAGATGCTACTAACTAAACATGACCTCGATACGCGCCGGTGGTGCCATCTCTGGGACTTTGCACGGACTTTTCAAACCAGCCTCGTATATGGATGTTTTGTTTCTCTTTGTAATGTGCTTGTCCCACAGGATCGAATTTAATTGTCTTATGCAGGTCCGCGTTTGTCCTAATCTAGCTTGAATCTCTTCTTCTGATGTTGCGTTTTTTTGAAATGATGGTTCCTAAATATTTAAATCTATCGGTTCCTTTGATTATTATTTCGTTATCGACTTCTAGATTCTCCACGTTTTCCCTCCTTTGTTGTTAGATATTCCTTTTTATCAAAGTTTATTGCTAATCCTGCTTTAGTGTATTCTTCTTTCAGTTTTCTTACCATATAACTGAGGTCTTCCTCATCTTGCACTATGATTACTTGGTCGTCTGCTAAACTTAAAGTATATAAGTAATCTTCTCGTATTGGAACCCCCATTCCACTACATTTTTGCTTCCATTTTTTTAATGTTTGTTCGAGGTATATTTTGAATAGTGTGGGGAATGTAGAGCATCCTTGTAATAAGCCTTTTGATGTTGATGATGTTTGGAGACTCTTCCCTATTTTATGTCCTATTTTTTGTTCACTGTGTTTTTTTGGTAGAGAGCTTTTACTGCGTATATTAGTTCTTTGTCAATGACTATTTCTTTCATTGCGTTCCATAATCTTTGTCTTGGTACTGAGTCATAGGCTTTTCTTATGTTTATGAAGGCTAAATGAACTTCTCTATTCTTTGCCAGTTTTTTTCCATTGTTTGTTTTATAGTGTATATGTGGTTTATACATGATTTTCCGGCCGTAAAGCCTGCTTGGTCTTCTCCAATTTTTCCTTTTATATTTTTCTCTATGATATTTTTAATAATTTTTCCATACAAATGTCCCATACTCGATATTCTGCTTAGGCCTCTATAGTTTGCGTATTTTTCTACGGTCTCCCTTTTTAAATATAGATACTATATAAGCTTTTGACCATTCCTCTGGTATTTTTTCTCCATTTATCGCTCTGCGGAACATGTTTTCTCAGCATTCGATGTAATTTATTAGACCCGTACTTAATCATTTGATTTACCACATCCCCAGGCCCTGCATTTTTTATTTTTGAGTGTTTTTATTGTCTTCTTTACTTCTTCATAGCTTAGTTCTATCTCTTTTTTTTTTTTTTTCCTTATTCTGTTCTTCTTCAGGGTTCTCTTTCTGGAATGCTTGTCTGTCTTCTGTTAGCTCCTCCTATATACTGTTCTACATGTTCGCACGGCTGGAAAATTGCCAAGAAAACAGGAGAAAGTCTTAAAAGCTTAAGAGTAAAAATGGCCAATAAGTAAGCGGTACTAATAAGATTCTATTGAAAATATTCCTTCTGGAGAGCATATTTTGCAAAAGATACGAACTGAAATTTATTTAGATCTGTCTAGTTTAAACAACCCTCCTCTACTATAATCTTCAGAAACAATTCACTATCAATATTAATTTATAATGTAAGTACATTTGTAAGCTACTTGATATCCATAATAATTTAGTTATCAGTCGAACTTGCATCTCTACATTCAGTTTTTCGGTTTTTTTAAAAATGGCTTTAAAGAGTAACAGTTTCTTTTTAATAGCAATTTTAACAGTGGGAATATCTCCAATACGTTATTCTAAGTCTAAAATCCTAAACTTGTTTTCTCTATTATTTTTTATATATTATACGATAATCCCCAGTACTTATTTCATAAGTGTGACTATATATGACATTAACAGAAGCAGTTTGGTTAATTCATTTTATACACTATATGCATTAATAGACATAAGTCTTGGTATTTCCAATATTGCAATTTCTGTAAAAATTTGTTTCTACCGTAAGAAAATATGTAGCTTAATAAAAGGTTTTCAAGAAATAGATGACAAGACTAGTCAAACAAAGTCAGAAATCATTTTCTATGGATGGTATTTCTTACAAATTATAAAAACTATTTTTTCAATCTTTCCATTTGTTTTGCATTCTTATCTTTACATCTTAGCAGCCGTAATACGTAATTCTGTCTCCCTTAGAATAGAAGCGACGTGTTTTGTATCTTATTTGATGATTCGTGAAATAAATAAAGAAATAAGAAATTTGAACGCAAGAATGAGATTACCTAAAAGTTCAGTCATAATATTAGCAGATAAAGATCTTCACCTCAAGCTGGTCAATTTAATTCAACAATTTAATTCACTCTTTGGTTGTATAATAGCAAATACTGTTTTTACAAGCATTATTATTGTAATTCTCGTATGTGTATCCACAATCTTTGAAGGCCCGACACCCTTTACAAGACAAATTATTTTCTATATCACTGTAGCTGTAAGTACATTTTTTTTTATACATAGAAGCGTTTTTAATGCTGAATTTGATAATCGCATATAAGGTTATTTAAGCCAAAATCATGGACAAAAATATTTCAAATTCGAAGTGAAATTATTAGTTATTTTCTAAATCAACACTGATTTTATCAATGTCAAGTCAAGTTTTGATGGTTGATGTTTTGAATTATAAGATAAATAAAATACACCTAGTAATTTCATTAAATTGTTATTACTGATCTTTAATTAGAGGTGAAACCCATCGCAGTGGTGAACTTCACGGCCAGAATTTTTTTCTGTTACTTGTTGTCGTTCATCTGTAGTGTTTCAATCAGTAACCGAAACAATATTCTGTCCATCTTAAATACTAAACGTAAATATGAAAGTAGTGAATCTGAATTTACTAGTAATATGTATATTACATCCCTATTGTACGAAGTCTAACGGCGGGATCGAACCGCCGATCCTTCGATTCATAGTAGGATTCATTACCTACTCCTCTAAAGGGCACCATGGCCGATATGACATACGTTTTTTTAAATGGAACATCCTATTTTCTAATTTATTTTTAAATTCTGCGTAAAATTTTATAACTTTTTTATTAATAATGCTATATACCTAAACCTAGTAGCTTTTCTAAAATTTCAATTTTTTAAAAAAGTACTAGTTTTCAGTTTTGTAAAAAATTGCCAGTAGCGCCATTGTTTCTGAAGGTGGAATACTCATAATTGGTACGAGCGTTCTATAGAGATAAAACAAAGATATATCTAAAGAAATTTGAGTTAGATGCTACAGGGTGTTCAAAATAAATTTAGGCATTTCGACCATTTCAAACTGAAAAATCTCAAATTTTTTAAATGACACACCCTGTATATTATTATCTTCTCTGATAGATTTTACAAAACCCTCCAACTTTTATTAAGTATGCCATATACATATTTCTAATAGTTCTCGATTTATTTTGAGTTTTTCAATTTTTACTCTTGTTTTTAATACACTTACGCTATAACATCATAGTTGCCAAGACAAAACAAAAATGTAGGTATTGTCAAATTTTGACATGTCTATTAAGCAAGTAAAAATAGTTTAATTTGTTGTAGTAAGTGACGTATAAAGGTAATAGGTATGGATTTTCCCCAAAAATGAGTTAATAGATATGGTTTATATACTGGGCGAGGCGGGAAAAAATTGTCTTTTGGTAGTAGGGCTTTATGGAGCGAAGTACCCTAATAGACGTATACCATCTAGAAAATCTTTTCAGTGCTTAATGGAAAGGTTTGATGGTAGTGCTAGCGTTGAGTATACGAAACGGAAAAGTAGTAAACCAGACTGCTACCAATGAGGAAAAAGAAATGGAGATTTTACTTCACGTTGAAGATAATCCCCAGGTTAGCAACCGTCAACTTATCTGACACATTCCAATCTACGGCTAATCGCACAAGAAAATACAAGTATCATCCCTTTCATATGGAACTTTTTTTTTATGGGTCTAGCACACGTGCTACAGGGAAGTCCCTAAAGCGCTACAGGAGCGACACGTGTGCGGAGAAAGCGATTCACGTTGTTCTTGAATCGCTGTAGATTGTACTCGGTGGGAAACACAGTCCTGGGCAAATTATTCCAAAGGGATGATGTTCTCCATATAAATGACTGCTTGAAAAGCGTTGTACGAGAAGTAACAAGCTGAACCTCATACGGTTGTGAAGAATTAGCGCGACGTGTACTTCTAACATGCACCGCTCTGGGAGGAATTAAGCGGGCCACATCCTTCGAACACTTTCCATGAAAGTACTTGTAGAATAGGCTCAAGTCGCCAACCGTTCTTCGATGTTCCAGCGAATCAAGGCCGACGGTCAGTTCCGGGTCTCCAATCAGACGAACAGCTCTTCCCTGAATAGAATCCAACAAATGCAGTGTATGTTTGGGAGCGGAGCTCCAAACATGGGAGCAGTATTCCATAGTTGGCGAATTTGAGCTTTGTAAAGAATTAACAGTTGTTGTGGAGTGTAAAGCTATCTGGTTCGAAATAATATTCCCAACTTTTGAGAAGCTCTCCTTGCTATGCCTGCAACATGTTCATGCCAGGACATATTTGCTCCCAAATTAACGCCCAACAAATTAAGTGACGATGATAGAGGAATGGACTGCCCCGACATAACTATGTCGGGTTCAGCAACGTTAACTTTTTTAGGAAAAACTGCCGCCTGGGATTTTGTAGCGTTAAATTCCACTTGGTTACTGTCACCCCAAGATAGAATTTCTTCCAGGTCTTTGTTAAGTTGAATGACTTCCTGCTGTCTGCGGATATTCGTCTGAGTAGCCGATGTCCGAGCATTTAAAGCGAATGAAGAGATAAGTGTACTGTCATCTGCAAAGCTGTAGATTGGATTCTCGGTCAGCAGTTCGTTAATGTTAATGAGAAAGAGAGTAGGAGACAGTATGGAGCCTTGGGGTACACCGGCGTTGATAGTGAAGGTGTTAGAAAGAAATCCGTCGACTGCCACTCGTAAAGAACGCTCTCTGAGGAAACATGAGAGCCACAAACAGAACTTTTCCGACATACCATAAGAACGTAGCTTAGCAAACAACCCATCGTGCCAAACACGGTCGAATGCCTTGGATACGTCAAGAGCAACCGCTCGAGATTCTCCAGAGTGTTGAATTGCATTGTTCCAAACATGTGTTACATAAGTCAGAAGATCTCCTGTTGATCTATTTTTACGAAAACCATGTTGGTGATCGCTAATAATGTTGAATCCTTCAAGATATTTTAGAACATGCTGATTGATAACCTTTTCCATGACTTTCGATATTATTGAAAGCAGTGCGATTGGTCGGTAGTTATTTGGCAAGGTCTTCTTGCCTTTTTTAGGTATCGGCTGAACTGTAGCACATTTCCAGCAGGAAGGAAATATTCCCTTTCTGTAGAATAGGTTGAAAAGTCTACAGAAAACTGGTGTTAGTTCCCTCGCACAGTTTTTAAGAACTATGACAGGTATTCCGTCAACGCCAGATGCCTTTTTGGTGTCTAACTTCAACTACACCAAAACTTGAAGACCGTGATTTTGAACGACGAGTAAACTTTTGTACCACCATGAATGGAGCAATAGAGGCCGGTCCAAATTTTTTATCCAAAATAATGTTTTCTGATGAAGCTACTTTTCACAGTAATGGAGCAGTTAACAGCCATAACATGCAGTTAATCCATTTTGGGTCCGGTAAGTTCAAAACCAAAACCATTGGTCGCTTAATGTATGATGTGGAATATTAAATTTTCGAATTATTGGTTCATATTTTTTCCGCGAACCGCTTAATGGGCCTCCATATCTAAATTTTTTACAAAACGAATTATCCCAGCTTCTTGAAGAAATTGATAACTTTGAAAGGGAACAAATGTGAATTTAACAAGACGGAGCTCTTGCTCGTTACCACCGGGAAGTTCGGGAATGTTTAAACGATCGTTACCTATAAAAATGAATCGGTAGGGATGGATTCGTTCAGTGGCCCTTCGATCATGTGTCTTAACATCTTTAGACTTCTTTCTGTGGGGCTACATTAAAGATCGTATTTATGTGAATCCCCCTAGAATACCAGTAGATATGGAAAATAGGATGCGGGATGCGCGCAGGACAATAATGCCCTTTATGCTAAGGAAAGTGAAGGAAAATATAGTAAAACGACTAAACATGTGTATTCAAGTAGACGTCATAATAATTAATCACTAGATAAGTTAAACTGTATTAAAATTATTATTAATTATTTCTTTATATTTTCACAATAGCGTAAGTGTATTAGAAACAAGGGTAAAAATTGAAAAATTCAAAATAAATCGAGAACTATTAGAAATAGGTATATGACATACTTAATAAAAGTTTTGCAAAATCTATCAGAAAAAATAATAATATACAGGATGTGCCATTTAAAAAATTTGAGATTTTTCAATTTAAAAGAGTCGAAATGTATAAATTTGTTTTGAACTCCCTGTAGCATGTAACTCAAATGTCTTTATATATATCTTTTTTTCATCTCTATAGAATGCTCGCACCAATTATGAGTATTCCACCTTCAGAAACAATAGCGCTATTGGCAATTTTTAACAAAACTGAAAACTATTATTTAAAAAAAAATGAAATATGTATTAGAAAACTACTAGGTTTAGGTATATATTATTATTAATAAAAAAGTTATAAAATTTTACGCACAATTTAAAAATAAATTATATCGTCCACAGTTTTCTGAAGTTTTGCTTATTCCTGTATTTGTCAGTGAAGGCGACGAAGAATGGGAAGGTCTTACCCTCGGATTTAATTCATACCACGACTAAATGTGAAAGTATACTAAAAAATAGTTTTAAAAAACTGTGCACCTTAACATTCCCTAAAACTATTGTATTTAACATTTTTTCGTCATTTCCGAAACAAATGAGATATTGAACTTTACTCTATCGTTGACTCACCCTGTACATGTAATACGTAATATTTTAGAGTAAATTTTCTTTCATCTCCTTTGAAGACTCATTTGGAATATTCTAGAAGAAACTATATATTTTTTTCTTTTGTAGGCTCACTTGATGGGTTTAGCAATTGCTGGAGAAGAGTTATCAAGAGAAGCAAAGATGACAGTTAATATCTGCTATAACACAATGGATAAAATATCTCGTATTAAACAGAAGCAACATGTTCATAATGCTTTACGTCTTGTAACTCTTCAATTCTCGCATACAAATATGAAAATTAAAGCATTTGGATTCTTTTTAGTGGATCACTCACTATTTTTATTTATTTTTCATAATGTGTGTAATTATTTAGTAGCAATGTGTCAGTTTTTATCAACAGCTACTACTAACTAATTTATCACATTTATCGTCACAGCCAGCAGTTTTAAGAAATTATATTTTTCCCTATACTATTTTCAGAAGCATATTAAGACCGACTATTTACTATATTAGAGATTTATTTATTTTGCATAGGTAGTGATAAATGCTTAACTCACACGAAAAGCATGTGTAAATATTACACATGCTCTTTATATGTTACCCATATAGTATGTTTTAACTACGTTAGAATCTTTAGAATATTTGGCACAATGATATTTGGGAATGGTTGTCACCACTACACTAAATATTCTATTTTTTACTCGACGCGCTCACTATTATAATCAGGACGATGATCGACTAAACCTAAGATTTAAAACGAGATATTTTATGTTAACTACTGTGATTAATTAAATCAAAGCGGTTGACGTATGACTGACGTCAACTTAGTTGGAGATTGGAACTCGCTTCATTCTTGATACGTAGTTTCACTGAATCAGAAAATAAATGATTTAAAAATACTGTATAATTATATTTCCAACGTAATGCGTTCAGTATACAAATTTTTGATTCTGCAGTCAAACTATTTTTATTTTAGCATAAAAATGTGCTTTTTTCTGTAATACCGAACTACTACTAAATTAATCTTAATATAATAAAAAACAGTTTTTTGCAAAACTTTAAAAATCAAATATCTGCACTTTAATCTAATCTTAGGACTGTACTTTTGAAAAAAGAATTTTGTTGACGGTAAAGCCATTGGAATTTCTTGAATTGTTTGCAAAATTACATTTCACAACATTTATCACCACTATGTCTGAAACAAAAAAAAAAAAAAATTCAAGTGTATCACATTCGTGTGGGTTGTATCACTAAATGCTTATACTCGTATATAAAGGCTATTACCTGTTACCCAATATACGATTGCTTTTATTTAGCTCTAAAATCAATCCAGTCAAAATTTACACCCTATATATAGTTTGCTGTATGTACATTTGTAATAAAATTAAAAGTGAGCACAAATCAGTGTCTGTTCACAATAATATTACAGAAACAAGATATTGTTTTGCAATCTTATTGCACGTTAAAGTTACTTTTTCGCCATTTTTGTAATACAATGATTTATAACTTAAATTAAGTTGATACAATAATGCAGTTTAAAATTAACTAAAAACATTTTTAGTGTTCCGTCCTGAACACCTATAAGATCACTTCGGTGTCTGTCTGTCTATCCATCTGTCACACCCGATTTTCTCCGAAATTATTTGACGTAGAAATTTGGTACTAATATAGAAAATGATGGCCTCATTAGAACCATGTAGTTTTGAAAGTTAAATTTTGACTTAGGGGTTAGTTTTGGCGGGTGAAATCGGAAGTGAAAAAAAAAAAAATTTACTGGGTCATCGAGTGGGGTGTCAAATAAATACATACTAGTAAAAACACTAGTTCAAAAATATGTATAATGACTTACATGTGCACACTTTTCTTTGTATTTTTTTGAAAAAATCGCGAAAAATCGCTGTCCCCTCCCTTTATCTCAAAAAGTACTGATTCAAAAATTTTGAAAAAATTCTACAATATTCTCCACGGGGCGTAAATTGAACGAAAATTATCACGAGTGCATTACCTTTAATAATTCATCTGGTGTAAAAAAAGAAAGATTTCAAGGTCATCAGTTTTCACTAAAGATCGGAAAAAAACTTTGTTGAAAACTTATTTGGGATGTATTTTAAGAAGTCACTGATCATTTTATCCAGCAATCAACGTACGAAACACTAATTGTCCAAGTCCAACTTGCACTTCACGGATTATTTTGTAATAAAATTATGGTGGGAATTACTAATTTAATATTTAGTAAAAAAAATATATATTTCTTAGGCTCGCCAGATCAATCGACCTTTGGTTAGCAGCAATTAAGTTCAAACAACAATTTTTATAATAATTATATGCCTATTGAATAAATGAAATTAAACCAATAAAAATTTATATTCAAATTCCTTATAAATTCATTATTAAATAACCGGTCAAGTGCAAGTTGAACTTGCGCAATTAGTGCTCCGTACGTTGATTGCTTTTAAAATAAAAAATGTAGTAATGTAAGTATAAAATGATCAGTGACTTCACAAAACACACCCCAAATGAGTTTTCAACAAAGTTTATTTCCAATCTTTACTGAAAATTGATAACCTCGAAATTTCTGTTTTTTTTTGTATACCAGATAAATTATTACAGGTAATGCACTCGTGATCATTTTCGTTCAATCTACACCCCGTGGAGAATATTTCAGAATTTTTTCAAAATTTTTTGATAAGTACTTTTCGAGATAAGCGGGGTGGACAGCGATTTTTCTAGATTTTTTAAAAATAATACAAAAAAAAGTGCGCCAAAATATATTTTTTTTTTATTGGTCTAGCACACGTGCTGCAGGGAAGTCCCTAAAGCGCTCCAGGAGCGGCACGAGTGCGGAAAAAGCGATTCACGTTG
The DNA here is from genome assembly GCA_019049505.1 of Pachyrhynchus sulphureomaculatus. Lineage (NCBI taxonomy): Eukaryota > Metazoa > Arthropoda > Insecta > Coleoptera > Curculionidae > Pachyrhynchus > Pachyrhynchus sulphureomaculatus. The sequence continues at coordinate 57,979,038 of CM032454.1, read as the reverse complement.
TCCTTGAATCGCTGTAAATTGTACTCGGTGGGAAACACAGCACTGGGCAAATTATTTCAAAGGGATGACGTTCTCCATATAAAAGATTGCTTGAAAAGCGTCGTACGCGGAGTAACAAGCTGAACCTCATACGGATGCGAAGCACCAGCGCGACGTGTATTTCTAACATGCACCGCTTTGGGAGGAATTAAGCGGGCTACATCCTTCGAACACTTTCCATGAAAATACTTGTAGAACAGACTCAAGTCGCCAACCGTTCTTCGATGTTCCAGCGAATCAAGGCCGCCGGTCAATTCCGGGTCCCCAATCAGACGGACCGTTCTTCTCTGAACAGAATCCAACAAATGCAGTGTATGTTTGGGAGCGGAGCCCCAAACGTGGGAGCAGTATTCCATAGTTGGTCGAATTTGGGCTTTGTAAAGAATTAACAGTTGCTGTGGGGTGTAAAGCTTTCTGGTTCTAAATAATATTCCCAACTTTTGAGAAGCTCTCCTTGCTATGCCTGCAACATGTTCATGCCAAGACATATTTGCTCCCAAACTAACGCCCAACAAATTGAGCGACGATGCTAGGGGAATGGAGTGCCCCGACATAACTATGTCGGGTTCAGCAACGTTAACTTTTTTAGAAAAAACTGCCGCTTGGGTTTTTGTAGCGTTAAATTCCACTTGGTTACTGTCATCCCAAGATAGAATTTCTTCCAGGTCTTTGTTAAGTTGAACGACCTCCTGCTGTCTGCGGATATTCGCCTGAGCAGCCGATGTCCGAGCGTTCAAGGTGAATGAAGAGACAAGCGTACTGTCATCTGCAAAGCTGTAGATTGGATTCCCGGTCTTTTCCAGCAGATCGTTAATATAAATGAGAAAGAGACTAGGAGACAGTATGGAGCCCTGGGGCACACCGGCGTTGATAGTGAGGGTGTTAGAAAGAAATCCGTCGACCGCCACTCGTAAAGAACGCTCTCTGAGGAAACATGAGAGCCACAAACAGAACCTTTCAGACATACCATAAGAGCGCAACTTAGCCAACAGTCCATCGTGCCAAACACGGTCGAATGCCTTGGATATGTCAAGAGCAACCGCTCGAGATTCTCCAAATATTACATTATATTTATATTTTTTACTCGTGTTTTCACAAGCTTTCATTTGACACCACACTATTACCTAGTAAAAAAAATGTTTTTTTTCACTTCAGATTTCACCCCCCAAAACTAACCCCTTAAGTCAAAATTCAACTTTCAAAACTACATGGCTCTGATGAGGCCATCAATTCCTATATTGTTACCAAATTTCAACTTTCTATGACAAATAGTTTCGGAGATAATCGGGTGTGACAGACGGACAGACAGACAGACAGACACCGAAGTGATCTTATAAGTGTTCCGTACAGAACACTAAAAATGATCTTGGTACTAACTTTTGCTTAAAATGTTGGATCTTATTATGTGCTACGATCAATCTAAAAATAAGTTAAATAAAGAAACGAACTTTAAATCGCATAATGAGAGTTGCATATATGTAGGCAGAGCTAGAAGACTTCGAAAACCAAAATAAAAACTTAAAAATTTATTTCCATATGTTCAGACAAGATCAAAATATACATTTGCCCTAAAAAGTCATCTATTTTGATATATAGGTTATTGAATAATGAGACAAGATCTCAAAACATCTTTTTAAGTTCAAACAAATGAACAAAGGCACAAATTCTTTACTATTCTTTCGTTTTACATTTTATATTTTAAAACCAACTCACTTTCATTTCAGCCCATATTAGCATTTAAAAAATCTACAGTTGTCGTGCTCGGTTTCGAAATTATAGTGTAAGATATTTTGGAGGAAAAACTAATATTTTCATTTAGTGTCAATCCTTTTCATTGTCAGAATCATTATTTAATTTTTAAAAAAATTTCTTATTACTTTATTAGATACTGGCAGTAAATTAGGCAGGCATATTTACTTTGCAAAATATACTTATTAATGTTCCCTTAAAACTTTTAAAATATCGATTCCTGGCAAAACTGCAAACCAGAGACTGCTATAGGATCCGATTGCTTCAAATCCACTTATGAGGGACCACAGTCTCCATTGTAAGGGGCCTAGGACAAACTGTAGCAAGCATAGAAACCTCCGCCCATACAGGTCAATGAGTAAACACCCCCACCCTATGAGTCCATGTGTTCCAATTCTTTTTTTTGGCAATTTTACCTTAAAAAAATTCCTTTGAAGTCCTCCCCCCCTTCACGTCCCTAAATCCTGATTGAGAACATAATTTATTTTTAGACCATAGACGCCAGGAGGACTAAATGTGTAATTATTTTTATTATTTGGCAGTTTCTTAAAAAAGCTAAAAAAATTTAGCAAAAAAGTAACAAAAAGAACAATCAGAATTTATTCCATCAAAATATCCTAATATTGAAGGGGGATAAGGCTAACATTTTTTTTTCTTTAAATTTATCAATTTATCCATTGTTGGTATCAGATTTCTCTTAAATAAAATTCTGAGTCTGAAACTCGTTAGTCTAACTATGTTGGGGAAGTGGAATCTTTGGTAAAATGACAGTCCTCAGTATATATCACCGCTACACCAAACACTTCAGTTAATCATCGCTCCTGATGAAGCTAACAAGAATGGCGAAACGCGCGTCGAGTGCAAAAATAAAGTGTTTGTTATATTGGTGATATATATATATATATATATATATATATATATATATATATATATATATATATATACGAGTATATATATATATATATATATATATATATATATATATATATATATATATATATCTATATATATATACGAGTATATATATATATACATATATATATATATATATATATATATATATATATATATATATATATATATATATATATATATATATATATATATATATATATATATACTGAGTAGTATCGTTAATCTAAGTCTAGAAATTGTGCTTTTAACAAATTGTACTTAAAATTTATAATCAAATTATAAATATTATTTATGGAATAAAGGAAAACAAAAACAAATTATAATAATAGCTTGCAAAATGTGGAATTAATTCCATTCCATATTTAATGATGAAAAAAATATCTCTTTAAACATTTCCAACCAACAAATATTTCTGATGTATTTAAGTAATTAAATAAAAGATCTTTCACAAGAAAACTGAGTTTTTTTTATTTTTACTCTCCTTAATCAGCTTTTATTTGAAAAAAAAAGTTCGTCAGAGACATAACGCCAGAAAATCAATAGTTTTCTTTAGAATCAGAAGATATTTACTTTTTTACTTCCCTTGCTAGAGTAAAGTATAGTATATCTTCAAGTTTCGTTGTCCCCAGATCATCGGTCAGACTGTCAATCTGTTGACATGACAATCCACGAATGAAATGAGATATTGATTTTAAATTTAATATACGTATAATAGTTAGAAGTAAGAATAAAACCTGTTGTTTTCGAGTGACATCGCTTCAGAAGGGGGGAAAAGGTCACCAAAGATAATTTCTATTTCTATTGGTTTGTCTGTTGATCTGTTGCCGCGATTACTACCGAACGAGATGAGGTATTTATTTCAAATAAGGTACTTTTATGTTATTTGCAGTAGCAAAAGACGTACGCCTAAAGCGCTACAGAGGCGGAAAAAGCGATTCACGTTTGTCTTGAATCCCTGTAAATTGTACTCGGTCGGAAACATAGTCCTGGGCAAATTAATCCAAAGAGATGAGGTACTCCATATAAAAGATTGCTTGAAAAGGGTTATACGAGGAGTAACAAGCTAAATCTCATACAGACGTGAAGTATTAGCGTGACGTGTATTTCTAGCATTCACCGCTCTGGGAGGAATTAAGCGGGATATATCCATCGAACACAGCACAGAGATAAAATTGAACAAAAACATATCATAGATTCTTTTTCAATGTTTAAAAGTAATACATGTATAGTATTTTAAATCTTTTATTTATGGATGTGTTATTGGCATCTTAAATTGAGATTTTTGTTTTATCCTCGGGTTTTAACAGCAATATCCTCTGCAATTAAAGTTTCCGTAGTACACTGTAAGGTCTAAAGTTTCTTTATTTTTAATAAAAGTTTTTTTTATTAAATAGAAGCCGTTATTTGCCCCTTATGTATATCTTAATTTCTGAGACTGGATTGAGTGGAAATTAATACTGAAAGAACTAAAGAAATTAGACATAAACTAGCTCAGTTTGTTTAGAGAGATTATGGATAAGGGATAATTTTTGTACGTCTTTTGAAAACAGTCTCTATAGTTGTTTAAAATTTGGTTGTACTATTTTTTTGGGCACCATTCATTTTAGAATAAAAGGAATCTAATTTCAGCTCAAAAAATGAAAAAATACTGAAGAGTTATTTAGTTGTTAAAATAAGAATAATTTACGTACAACTGTTGCGTCCTGAAAGAAAGGGCAGGAGTTTACTGAAACACTACACATTAAATAAAAAAAGGGTATATTTATTAACAAAATAAAATTTCCTAACTTTATTACACTCCTAAAAAATTACTTCTACTAAATAACAACGCCTTAAGCTAGAAGTGTGTACACTATGGCATAGAGTCTGTAATTTATGATTATTAAGTTTTTAATAAAGAGCTTGATACAACTTGATTTTAAAAGTTTTTGAAATTAACTCCGCGAATTTCACGTGTAGAATAGTCGAAGGAAAAGCACTTGTAGACAGGAAGTAAGATTTTTAGACTGGTGTGGTTATGACTTACGATTGGTTTCTCCTCGTGAGTTTTCCATAAGTTACCTGGCCTTTCCTGGTGAGATCCTCAAAAAATATTGTCCCAGCCATCACCATCCTAGTTTCATTAGGGTTGCTAAACACTTTTTGACTCAAAATGCGTAGGATATTTCAAGCAAGGAAAAAGCCTTAAACTTGAGGGCTAGAAACCATTACTGCACTACTACATCACTGAGAAAAAAGCACTCTCCGGCGTGCTGAAGAAGAAAGCCACTACGGCTTCATGATCGAAAATAGCCACTACTGCTTCATGATGGAAAAGGCCACTACGGCATTCTGACGGAAAAAGCTCCTACGGCATTCTGATGGAAAAAAAGTCATTATAATTGCATCTCGGCCGCTTAAATATCTTCCTTAAAGTGACGTCTTTAAAATGGCTCACTTCCGGGCGAAAAATTAATGCAAACTAAATAAATCAAGTCGGGCAACACACGTTACACACTCTGCCGGTTTAAATTAAACTGCTCAAAAATTTAAAACACTGTTTTAAACCACACTGCTTAAGAATTGAAATCACTGCAATAAATATAAAAATGTAATAAACTATAAATTATATAGGGAGAAAAAACAGTATCGTAACATGATCTTAAAATCTAGGAAAAAACGAATATTACAACACCTTTCAGTAACAAAAACGTAACCTCTATTTTTACTTAGCTGTGATAATTATAAATTGATAGATTATTATATACTACATACACAGTACCTTTAAGTAAATGCATTATATACCCTGTAAAGAAAACACGTCACAAGTTATCTTCAAATGTCAAAATTTTTGCCTAAAAGTTGAAGGACATAATACATATATGTTTTATGTCTTAAATCATTAATTACCAACCTCGGCAGCGCGCCTATCAAGAGATCCGAGGTTCGCTGGTTCGGATCCCACGCTAGCAGCTGGATCTTGTGACGTCCGGATTTTAAAATATATATACAACATCATATGTAGCGAATATGCTAATTTCGTGAGGCTTAATGCTTTATGGAACTATAATAGGGATATTATATAGCTATTATCTTTTTATTCACCATCTACCACCAATATTTTCTAGAAATAAATATTTACATAATAAAATTATTAATTTTAAGAAATTTACTTGCTCGTGTAGTAATGTCAATTTCTGCAGCTTAGTTCATTTTAAAGCACAATCTAATGCATGTTTTAAGATGATTCAAAATACTTTCAAAAATTGAAAATAAAACAACAAATTTGAGGTTAGTTTTGCAATATGACAAAATAATGAAGTGTTTATTTAGTAGTTGCAAAAACCCATTTTTGTGAAATTCTTCACTCGAATACTGCGTATATTTTAAATAACAATAACCAAAAAGTCATGCTGAAAAATAGACGTTGAAAATGTCTCTATTCATTGTATATTAATATATTTTGAAACAACAGAGAAATTTTGTAACGGTTATTTTTCACATGCCTATCGTTATCTCAAGCATGCGTAGTATTAACGCGAAGGAATTAGAAGGTTAGGTTAGTATTCATCTTCTATAAACTTAGTGAATTTGTTTTCATTCATTTCATTGGTTAAGCATAGAGGTAATTAGTAAGTAGAAGCTAGACACCAAAAAAGGCTTCTGGCGCTGACGGAATACCTGCCATAGTTCTCAAGAACTGTGCAAGGGAACTAACACCAGTTTTCTGTAGACTTTTCAACCTATCCTACAGACCGGGAATATTTCCTTCCTGCTGGAAATGTGCCTCAGTTCAGCCAATACCTAAAAAAGGCAAGAAGACCTTGCCAAATAACTACCGACCAATCGCACTACCCTCAATAATATCGAAAGTCATGGAAAAGGCTATCAATCATCATCTTCTAAAATATCTTGAAGGATTCAACATTATTAGTGATCACCAATATGGCTTTCGTAAAAATAGATCAACAGGAGATCTTCTGACTTATGTAACACATGTTTGGAACAACGCAATTGAACACTTAGGAGAATCTCGAGCAGTTGCTCTTGACATATCCAAGGCATTTGACCTTGTTTGGCACGATGGGCTGTTGGCTAAGTTACGTTCTTATGGTATGTCTGAAAAGTTCTGCTTATGGCTCTCATGTTTCCTCAGAGAGCGTTCTTTACGAGTGGCAGTCGACGGATTTCTTTCTAACACCTTCACTATCAACGCCGGTGTGCCCCAAGGTTCCATACTATCTCCTACTCTCTTCCTTATTTATATTAACGATCTGCTGGAAAAGACCGAGAATCCAATCTTCAGCTTTGCAGATGATAGTACACTTATCTCTTCATTCACTTTGAATGCTCGGACATCGACTATTCAGACGAATATCCGCAGACAGCAGGAAGTCCTTCAACTTAACAAAGACCTGGAAGAAATTCTATCTTGGGGTGACAGTAACCAAGTGGAATTTAACGCTACAAAAACCCAGGCGGCAGTCTTTTCTAAAAAATTAACGTTGCAGAACCCGACATAGTTATGTCGGGGCACTCCATCCCTCTAACATCGTCGCTCAATCTGTTAGGCGTTAATTTGGGAGCAAATATGTCCTGGCATGAACATGTTGCAGGCATAGCAAGGAGAGCTTCTCAAAAGTTGGGAATATTGTTTCGAACCAGAAAGCTTTACACTCCACAACAACTGTTAATTCTTTACAAAGCTCAAATTCGACCAACTATGGAATACTGCTCCCATGTTTGGAGCTCCGCTCCTAAACATACACTGCATTTGTTGGATTCTATCAAGAGAAGAGCTGTTCGTCTGATTGGACACCCGGAACTGACCGACGGCCTTAATTCGCTGGAACATGGAAGAACGGTTGGCGACTTGAGCCTATTCTACAAGTACTTTCATGGAAAGTGTTCGAAGGATGTGGCCCGCTTAATTCCTCCCAGAGCGGTGCATGTTAGGAGTACACGTCGCGCTAATACTTCACATTCGTATGAGGTTCAGCTTGTTACTCCTCGTACAACGCTTTTCAAGCAGTCTTTTATATGGAGAACATCATACCTTTGGAATAGTTTGCCCAGGGCTGTGTTTCCCACCGAGTACAATTTGCAGCGATTCAAGAACAACGTGAAAAGCTTTCTCCGCACACGTGTCGCTCCTGTAGCGCTTTAGGGATTTCCCTGTAGCACATGTGCTAGACCCATAAAAAAAAAAAAAAAAAAAAAAAAAATTGATGGGTCAGTACAAGTTTCTCAATTAAAGTTGTGTCTAGCATGTTTCTATCACTTCCTTTAATAATTTCAAAGTAACACGAATTTGCGATAAATAAAAATTTATTTGAAATTAACACTACACACGCTGTAATGCCATTGTGTCAAAAAATTGCAAAATCCTAACATAATCTGAACACTAATTAACTGTTATCAGTGTTATTTGCAATAAAAGATTTTCATTTCAATTTTACTGTATTTTTTTTTAATGGTGTGTATACCTAAGTAGGAAAAAAAAGGCTCTATCATAATAGCGATAAGAACAACGAACTTTAAATAACCTCTCTTATGGTTCCTAAACCAAGGAAATCGTTATCCTTAATAAAGGATTCTCTTATTTTGGTGGGCGCATGCTTCAAATAACGATAACAGCTGAGTCCTTATAATTAATTTCCTTCCTTTACTACTGTGCAAGCTCTAAACAATGGACGCATGCTTCAAACGAAGATAACGAGAGTTGCCTACCAAAATAAGCGTTGCAAAGTCTCTGTAATATAGTCTGTCCTAAAATATAATATCCTGATTTTTTTATTGATCGGTTGCCGAGATAGACTTATTCATTAATGCAAATAAATAAAATTATGTGTTTTTGGAGATGTTTATTTACAGATGCATGTAAAAACAAATGGATAAGAAGTACAAATATACAGTTTGAATGCATGGGGTTTAAAAGAGGGGACTTGTTGTATAAATAAAAATATATTTTAACTTAAGCCTAATTCGGTTTCACTATCACTGTTATCAGGTGAGGTAATTATCAGTGGTTTTATATTATTTACATAAATATATGAATCTTCAACTTTAACAACTTGGTGAATGGAATTCTTCCAGTTTTCACAAGGTATATCATTTATAACTTTTTTTACTAATTCAACCACTGACACGCTTAAAGTAGGAGAAACATTTTGTGCCCTTATTTTTGATTTAACTTGATGCCAAATATGTTCAATTGGATTAAACACACAATAATACGGATGAAGCCACAAAACAGTGTCTCTCATTTTCCAGCCATACTATCACAAATATGTTTCTTTTTCAATTTGTAGTCTTTCCAACGTTCCAAAAGATCACTTTTTTTTATAACTAAAGTCAAAATAAATGTCATTTTCTAACATATATTCCTATATTTCCGATTTGGTTTTGGCTGCATTAGGAACCTTATTTAGTAGGCGACTATGGTAACTTGCATTGTCCATAACTACGAGGCTGGTTTGAAAAGTCCGTGCAAAAATAAAAACTACTTATGTGTTTGGGGTAAACCTTTTTTATTTTTCGACATAGTCTCCTTTTAGGCTTATACACTTCGTTCAACGATGTTCTAGTTTGTTGATCCCTTCCGAATAATAAGATTTGTCCAAGTCTGCAAAATATCCATTAGTGTCTGCAATCACCTCCTCGTTTGAATAAAATCTTTATCCCGCCAGCCATTTCTTCAAATTGGGGAACAAATAGTAGTCCGAGGGAGCCAAGTCGGGAGAATAGGGGGGATGTGAAACGAGTTGGAATCCTATTTCCATTAATTTTGCGACCACAACTGCTGAGGTGTGTGCTGGTGCGTTTTCGTGATGGAAAAGGACTTTCTTGTGGGCCAATCGCGGGCGTTTTTCTTGCAGCTCGGTTCAAACGGTCCAATAACGATGAATAATATTCACTTGTAATAGTTTTACCCTCTTCCAGATAGTCGATGAGGATTATCCCTTGCGAATCCCAAAAGACAGTCGCCATAACCTTTCCGGCCGAAGGAACGGTCTTCGCCTTTTTTGGTACAGATTCCCCCTTGGTAACCCATTGTTTAGATTGTTGTTTGGTCTCAGGAGTATAGTAATGTATCCATGTTTCATTCACAGTAACGAAACGACGCTTAAAGTCCTCCGGATTCTTCTGGAACAGCTGCAAACCATCCTTGCAACACTTCACACGATTCCGTTTTTGGTCAAGCGTGAGCAATCGCGGCACCCATCTTGCGGATAGCTTTCTCATGTCCAAATGTTTGTGCAAAATATTATGTACCCGTTCAGTCGAGGTGCCCACAGCACTAGCAATCTCACGCACCTTAACTCTTCTGTCATCCATCACCATATCATGGATTTGACCAATGATTTCTGGAGTCGTAACCTCCACAGGTCGTCCAGAACGTTCAGCGTCACTTGTGCCCATATGGCCAGTCCGAAAATTTTGAAACCACTTATAAACTGTTCTAATCGAAGGTGCAGTCACCATAATGTTTATCAAGCTTCTCTTTAGTCTCCTGAGGCGTTTTGCCTTTCATAAAGTAATGTTTAATCACCACACGAAATTCTTTTTCGTCCATTTCTTGAAAATCACTCGACTTCCTTGATTCACACGAATGCCAAACACAAAGAAATAGACCAATATGGCTGAAACTTGGTGTGCGTTCATTCAAGAGATGCTACTAACTAAACATGACCTCGATACGCGCCGGTGGTGCCATCTCTCGGACTTTGCACGGACTTTTCAAACCAGCCTCGTATAACACTCTGTTCGGGAACATTTGGCAAAAGGGGATTTTGAAACCAATTTTCAAAAAGTTCTGCAGTCGTGTCTTCGTGATAGTCCAAACTAGAATCTTTTATGTTTTTTGCAGATAATAATAGACAATTTAAAACCCAGCCCTTTTCAGATCCAGCATGCAAAATGGTTAATCGTTTACCTTTATTTGGAGGTGCGTTAATCTGACATTTTGTTCTGCTGTCAACCCACCCTTTTTGCACAGTGTCATGGGTATCGAACCATGTTCGGTAAATTATTGGCCAATTCTCTGATCGATACTTTTTAATTTCTTGTAAATAAGTATGTCGCAAGATTCGTAATCTTTGTGTGTGACCTTTTGTTGATTCTTAAGAGAATTCTGTGAAGGGTTGATTGGCCACAATGTATATTGGTCCCGTCCTGCACCAGTTTTAATTTTATTTTGTCTAATGTCGGCCCCAACTGCTCTTCATACATAGAAATATTTTTCTCCTGATGAAGTCTTTTTCACAATCGTCTACATGATAGATTTGAAAATCTTTCCGTTTTTTTCTGTTCCTGAGTGATGATTTTCCTACAATATGGTACCCTTAATCGTAGAATTTGGGGTTTTTATTAGTTCACTGGTTTCTTGCAAAGCACTTTGTTAATTCAAATTTCTTTTTACCAAACTTTTTTCATTATTTGGTTAGCGTCAAGTGATAAATGTTTTCTCTTGCGATAGCCACTGTTGCAATTTTCTCACGGACGCCACATAATTAAAATAGAACCGTTACGTTGTAAGTAAAATTAAAAAATAAAAATAATAAAAAGTATCTGTCGAATCTTAATGGGGACCTGTGGGCATTAGGCCTATATTATCAAAAACTTAAATGGCTCCAAACCGGGTTGCAAGGTAGTAAATATATGGGTAAAAATAGATCCAATATGATTGCAAAAATACGTTTATCGTAATACCCGGCAAACTATGCACAAAACCTTAATAGGTTCGTTTATTGCCCCATTGAAAAAGCAAAAAGGCAGAATCTTATATTTTGGGATCTACTATACCTTAGTTAGAAGTTACTCTTATGTGGTTATTCAGTACATTATTTCTAGAAAATTTGTCTTTAAAACTTCCAAATTTGATTTTATTCTAAACGTAATATTATGAATGTGCCCTCCGCATTACTTTAAGTTTAAAGTAGTAACTTTGTTTTGTGCATCAACAGTCACATATCATACAATAATTCCTACCATAATTTTTATATTCTGGCTGTTAATCTAACAAACAGTAATATCTTAATATACTTTAAAGTACTATCCCAGGAATAATAGTTTATTTTGTTCTTATACTGTAATTTCCGCAAAACTTTGTTTTAATGGTAAGAAAAATATATTTTGTTTCATAAAAGATCTTCAACAAGCAAGTAATAAGGGTGAAATAGACACAAAATTAACAGATTTAGGGATCTGTGGATGATGTTTTTACAAGCTGCGAGATATACATAATTAAATTGTCAAAGTACAACAAGATCCAAACATTTCTTTCAGATAATATTTTACTCTTCAGTATTGAAATAAGAAGCTACAATTTTTGAATGTTGTTTAATAATTATAGAAATAAAAATTCAAATAACACGTGAACAAAACGCTGAGAATGTCAAAAAGTACAAAGGCAGTTTTTATAGATAGAGATTTGCAGCTTCAACAAAATGAATTAAAAATAATTTAATTTTGTTGAACAAACAAATTTGTTTAGTGCTATAAACGCAACATATATTTCTTTACTCATTTCTATTTATATTAAATATTTTCTTAACTTATTATTTGAAGATCTGACACCAGACAAGAAGTTTATAAAAAGCTTAAAAGGAATCTTATATTGTTTCCTTTTTACGGTGAATATATATTTTTGAATTGGCCATAATTAGCCTTACGGCGATAAAGGGGCCTGTAATAAGCCTTACTGCTTATACAATTGACAGAGAAATATAAATTAATTTTTCAATGTGTCATATAAAAGGTATGCATAATAAAGACCAATTATGCTGATAGCAATGAATTCTGCATTGAGGAGAAAGTTAGATTAGGCTTCTGAATTTTCGGATTTTGGGAATAATTTGATGAGTTTCTTGGCCCATATTTGGTATTTGACTCGTTTATTTCACTTTTCTAATAGACTTGGTAATTCCATTGGTAAGTTAGCCAGGCGGAAGCAAATGAGTGTCACTGTTGGAAAATATGTGAATTTTTAATTAGATTCTTTTGATAGGGCCTTTATTTGGGCATTCCTTCCTATGATGGTGTATCTACGTGGATTAACTATTATTTCAAGGGTCTTGGTATGTACTTTTTGTAGTTTCATGAGGCTCGTTGTACTTTCGGTTTGCCATGAAGGAGTACCGTAGGTAAGATCGGACCTTATGTTTATATAGTGTAACTATATATCAAACACTGTTCAAGAAAACATCAATACAAAGTATTGAAAAAGATTTAAGTCACCAATTTTTCGTACTTGTTCCAAAGAATCGAGAGTTCTGATGAATTCCGGATCCCCAATTAGACGTTCTCTTCTGGATAGAATCTGATAAATACCGAATGTTTAAGAGTAGATTCCCAAACATGGGAGCAGTATTCGGCAGCAGTGTATGGTCGAATTTGAACTATCAGTTCCAAAATAGTATTCTAAACTTAACATAACATTGACAATTTTTAAAAGATTTTTTTTTTCAGTAATTTGACAACTGTTCTCTAAAAAACACTTCAAATTGAAAAAATAATAAATTAAAATATATCATTTACTTCATTCTAATCATTTCATATTTATATTAAACTGTCCATTGATGGGGTAATATATCTCAATAAGTCACAATAATTCATTTTTTAGAGTTATTGGGATAGCTGTATAACGTTGACTTGTTATTCATCATTATTAAATATTTAAATTAATAGTTTATATTATTTTTAAGATAGGGAAAGGTAATTTCTCTAATCAGCTAGCCACAAAAACATTAGGTGTGTAGATCTAAGAGCCTACAGAATTTGAATCGCTGTATGTATTTGATGTGTTACTTCTTTAATTTTTTATTTCTAAAACTACGATAAAATTGAGCTAGAAAAGATAGCGTAGAGCAGTAAAATCGTTTCAAATAAGCCACGTAGGATAGATGTCTGTCTAGAATCCCGCTTCAAAATAAATCTCGGTTAATGTGATGTCTCATATTAATTCTACCATCCCATAACATCAATAAAAACATCTTTATCAGGGTTCACTTCACTTTTGTTTACTCCTTTTTTAACCCTCACATTTTAATAATAGTAAATGCTAAAGTAAGTAATATGTTTCAAAAAATAGTTTATTTTTTATTTGTTTTCTAGAAAGTAGTATGTATTATTTGGGTTTATTTATCATTAAACAGTCAATTTGAAGTAAATAACTCCCACAACTGCTTCACAATTTGGAAATAGACAGGTAGTTTTTAGAATATGGCAAAATCATATATATAATATTCCATATATTTTTAACTGATTGTCAAGTTTGCTTTTAAAATTTTTCAGTGGTACTGGAGGAAAACAATTTCAATTTATTAAGGAATAATAAAAAACATGTACCTTTATTAAACTAAATATTTGTTATTTTGCATCATACCTACAAGATTTTTAGGAATGTACATTACAAATTAACTTTAAGTTTTCAAAATTCAATTCAATTTAAAATATTCTGGAATAGAGCCTAAAATAAACATATATATATATATATATATATATATATATATATATATATATATATATATATATATATATATATATTGTAACATTGGAACTTGCCCGCACGTTGTGGTGTCATTTTGCAACCCGCTGAACTGTCCTCAGTTTGAGGCATCTTTTTTTGTACCCTGTGAGAAGTTGTTTGTCCCACGCTTGAGCGCAATTTTGTTGCCTATGAAAAAGTGTTTAATTGCGCCCCACGTACCCTGCGTCATTTTGTACCGTTTGAATCTTGGACGCCCCAAGCTTGAGCACAATTTTCTTGCAGCCCCGCTTTAATTTCTGATAATGAATTGAGTGAATCCTGATTTTAAAAGAACTAAAGAAATTAAACACACACTAGCTCAGTTTTCCTTGGTAGAGAAATATGGGTAAGAGATAATTGTCTTACGTCTTTTTGGAATTATTTTCTATTTTTAAAAAGCTTTAGCTGTACAAATTTTGGGCACCATCCATTTTAAAATAGAAAGGATCTAATTTCAGCTAAAAAAATGAAAAAATACTGAAAGAATGTATTATTGTTAAATAAAAAAATCAGTTTGGTACAGCCGTTCTTATCCTGAAAAGTAGGATAGGTATTCAGTGAGACACTAGCTTTAATCAACAAAAAGAAAATTTATTCATGTTTTTAAAATAAAAAGTTCTAACCTTTGCAGTTTTACAAAAAAATTCTAGCCTAACTAGTAGTTATTACATTTAAATTCTGAACTATGACTACCCCGAAGACGAAAAATAGTGCTTTTCACTTCACTTTTTAGTCAGTTTTAAATTGCTGTTAAGGCACTACTCAGGGATAGGTCTATTGAAGGATGTTTTGGTAACTTACTGTTCTTATTCCGGCTTTGATGGAATACGACCGATTTCACACTTTTCTAGAAAACACTTAGAGAGCCCACTACGGCTTTTCGTTAAGAAACTTGTGCTTTACTTAGCTCGCATGATGTTTGTTATGAGCCTTTACTGTAGCTCAGTCGAAGGAAGCCTACTTGGCGGCTCCGATGAAAATTAGCCTGGCTGCGGCTTGATGGTACTCCGCTTACCCGGCGGCTGGATGGAAATTAGCCTCGGCGACGGCTAGATGGAAATTAGCCAAGACAGTAGTTCCTCGGACGCTTAAATAAACCGTGCAAACTCTGCCGGTAATATGGCGACGCCGGAACCAAAACTGCGGATACACATTTTTCCACCAATCGCGGCGTAGCGGTAGATTCGGTCAGGAACCCGCACTGCACAGTATATACCGAACGTCTTGGAATCTCTGTTTAATATACCGTTCGATACAAAAATGAAAATAAGTACAATTTGAAGTGAAAAATCAGTAACATTACATGGTCTTAAAATCTAGGAAAAAATGAATGTTACATTTACCCCCTTCCAAAAAGAAATAGACTACACTAGTCTATTAAACTTAGGCTACTTATGAAAAGGTACAAAGTGGTACACTATCACTTAATACTAAGGTCAGAACTTAAAACAAAATTACAAACTTCGGACCTTACTACTAGACTTAATTCAATTAAGCACTAATATTAAGTACAATGAAAACCAAATGAAAATCTTTGCATGTACACAAGAATCTTATAACTAGACTTAACTTAATTAAGCACTAAGGTTAAGTACATCAAAAAGTAAATAAAAATCCTTGCATGAACATAAGAAATACCTGTTCAAAGTAACAATCGCGGTCTTCTTATATAAAAGAATCAGCTCTATTATTGTTACCAAAACAAAAAAAAAATATAACTTGGTCTAGACACTTGTCTAAATCAAAAAAGTGAACTGAAATAAAATATGAACACCCCCCTTAAAATATTTTAAGGATTGTCTGAAAATTTTCTATTTCAGCAAAAGAAATTTATAAAAATTCTTAAATAAAGAAAAAAAATAAAAAAATGATTCTAGTGCAAACACTTACACTAAAAAGAAAAAGTCTTGTCAGACCATTTAGCACTAGGCCAAAAAAAAAAAATATCTGGATAAATATCCAGACAAACGCTCGGGAAAAATCGCTATCAATGCTCTAGCTCATCGCTAAGAGAACATTCTAAATCTAGTATCACTACTAGTCGCACTCGGAAAATAATCGCACTCTATCGCGCAATGTCGACGTCCTAAGACATCTAGACATGCTAAAATCGCTAGGGAAAACGCTCTGGTTGATCGCCAGATAATCGCACTCTATAACGCAATGTCGACGTCCTAAGACATCCAGACATGCTAAAATCGCCAGGGAAAACGCTCTGGTTAATCGCCAAAAACACGTCAGCTCATCGCCAACAAAACACTCTGGTATATCGCCAGAAAAAACTCGGCTCCTCGCCAAGAAAACACTCTGTAAATAGTCCTCGACTACACAAAGTCTGCGTTCTAAAAGAACAATCTCGCCATTAACATAGTGAGCAGCTATAAAAGCTAACAATACCACTATAGGCACAGTGAATAGCTATAAAAGCTAAAATTCACTCTAAACACAGTGAATAGCTATAAAAGCTAAAATTCACCAAACTGAATGATCCTGCTTCAAAAAGCAATGTTCACTAAGAACAGAATGATTAGTCCGCGCGCAACTAACATTCAAGGAAACATTCCTAACATAACTATATGAGACAGCAAGTCTCGAAATAGGACCTCCCTAAAGTCATAATCCTAAATATAGGAGTCCATAAGCAAAACGACTCAAAATCTCGCATTTTGAGCACATGCCCTCAGGCAACCAACATACACTGAAATATATACAGAAATATATATAGAAATATATACAGAAATATATACAGGAGTTCAAATCCCAAACTCTTGGTTACGAAACTCCATACTGAGCTTGGTGAAAGCTCTTAGCAAAAGCTAATCAAATCTTCAGCACATCGCACCAAAGTGACAAATCTGCCTAGAAACATGAGCCAGAAGAAAACGCCCTCCGTCATTCTTCAGGGTGGCTACACAGAGATATAAAACTTAACCAGCATTGCGCTTCCTCAAGTTGCATGAAGAACCCTCGTGTACTGGTCTCGCCCTAGAACAACAACGAAAAACATTCAATCCATCCCACATAACAGGAGACAAACACCTCACCACGATATACTGAATGGTGGAGACAATAAAATACTGAAATGGTGACCCTGGTGTCCACCAACAAAAGGGAGTAGATTATAGCATCCACTAAACTGAAACGGTGTCTACCACACCACCATAAGTCAAAAAAAAAATTTAATCAATAGGGTGTTCCGAAACACACTACTGCCAACAGCCTGTCCACCACTAATAGGCTAATTGGAGCTGAGGTCGACTACAGTAGCTAGGCTCTCCTTTGGTTCAAATAGAAATAACCATTGGGTAACAAAACCCCTAAAGGTCCCAAAGGTCAAACGTTCACCCCCCATAGACTACCCTTCCAATCAGTCTGTTCCTCAGGAAGACTAACTCCCTGCCAAACGTCGTAACGGCATCTGTTAGCACCCGGTGCATCACAGCCTGTAAAAACAGATAACTCATGGGATACAACCTAAAAGGTTTACAAGGTTGACTTAACCAAGCTTCTAACGAAATTTAAAAAAAACGAAAATGAGCTTAAAAAGCTACATGAAGCAAAAATTTCTCAAATTTTTGGTGGCAACGCAACAAAACTTTTGAAGACGACAAGAGCTTTTCCAGCTTAATCAGAAACAAGAAGAAAACATCGTCGACAGCTAAAATATTCGATCATGGTGTTAATCGTCTCCCTAGACAATAGCCTCTAGAAGAAACTGCTACAGGTATCAGGCATAACCGTTTTCTGTCAGCCCAAACTTCTAGATTACCTCTTGGAAATCTAAAAATTCGGTTAGGAATCTTCCTTCACTGCGCTTAGCCTCTCTTGACAAGGTTTTCATCTCGGTATCAGATTTTGATCATTTCTTTGTGAAACGACTGTCTTACTCTGCTCTCATCTCCTGTAAATGATCAGCCTTTAGTTCTCCTGCAGAACTTCAATTTTCTATCCATCTGATAGTAAACCGAAAAAACTCAACATACGCCTATGAGTCCATGCAAAAAAATTTAAAAAAATTAGTGACTCAAAGGTAACGTTTAAACGGCTCTGAAAAAAAAAGAAAATACCCTCAGTTTGTCAATTCAGAAGAAGATCTAAATCAAAATAATCCAAGTCTTAGACTTACTGGATAAACCAAAATCAATTTACTCTTAATTGCACCCAACATATACCACTAAGGTAATAAAAATACACCCACTCGGGTAACAAACTTTGAAATTGCTCATAAAAATTTTGACTCAACATCATACCACGCGAGCTACATCTTGCGCTTGTCCTAACTCAAGATCACCTTGGATTGCCTCTAATCAAAATTTCGCTTCCAAGTGTCAAGAACTGGATATTATTTGGGGTCATAAGCAAATCAAATCCCGCGACCACCGACATACCAGTCTTATGATATATCCTGAGTGTGACTCTTTCGCAAGCTCGCAACAGCTGAGTCGATGTTAAACATCAACTACAATCAACCTAAGTTTGGATATGATCAGTACCCAAAACCTTAGCATTAAACAACAAAAGTAAGCTATTCTCTGCTCAACTTTTATAACAGTCAAAAAAAACGAGGTCGTCACCTCTACAGAGCAACATCAAAAAAAAATTTAAGCAATTAAGATAATGTAAATATAAATTATTCTTCTTCTGACAAACTTTCACTAGGGTTAGGTCCGTTGAATGGTTTTAAGTCTTTAATATGCCATCGTCCTATTTTAGTCCCATCTAAATTAACTAAACCATAAACTAAGTCTGAAATCTTTTCTCTAATCACGCAATGCACATACTTAGGTACCAACTTAGATGTGAATTTATCTGCTGCACTGGAAAGAATCTTATTTTTTCGCCAAACGTGATCACCTATATTAAAGGCAAAATCCCTTTTTCTAAGGTTGTAAGACTTACTGTTCCGTTCATAAGCCTTATGTATCCTACTACGCACGTCGGTGAAAATATCTTTTAAACCCTTCAAATTTTCGGCGTACGCGCCCTTGTTACTCGGAATTATTTCGCTGTCAACATTGACATCCAAACCCAAATTTTTATAATACGATCCAGATAGAGGTATCTGTCTGCCGTAAACTAAGAAAGACGGTGTAAACCCTGTTACTTCGTGTCTTGCGGTGTACACGGGATTAAAACGGATGTTAAAACCAAAAGTTTCACTTAGGCTCTTAAAACTTCTAGAGGTAAAACTGAGTACCGTTATCGCATATTAAGAGCGATGGAACACCGTGGATTAGAAAGACATTATTTTCCAAAATTCTCTCTATATGTCCAGCTTTAGAGCTTTTCAAAGGAAATAGCATGGTATACTTTGTAAACCAGCAAGAAACCACGAGAAGCCATTTATTTCCCTTTTTTGAACGTGAGAATGGGCCTACTAGATCAGCTGCTATGACTTGAAAAGGGTAATTAACCGTTTTCTCTTTTCCCATCAGTCCCATAGGTAGTGCATTTGGAGATTTCTGCGCTCCACATACTTCACAAGTCCTCACAAACTTTACGATGTCAAAACGCATTTTTGGCCAATAATACTGTTCCTGAACCCTGTGAAGAGTTTTATAAAAGCCAAAATGACCAGAAGTAGGAGGAGTGTGACACATGTCTATAATTTCCTCTCTCTGTGGTTTAGGAACTAGTATTTTAAACTCGGGTACATTAACTTTTAAAGGCAACTGGTTTGGGATAAACTTGTACACGAAATCATTTTCCACTTTCCACTGCGGAAAATTTTCAGGAAATTCTTTAATTTGCTGCCGTAAATTGTCGTACCATGGGTCAATGCGATCTATGTCAACTGTATCAATTCTTACGCCAATCTCTGCATTAAGACTGTTTTCGTCCGCTGTATGATCTGGGATTCTTGACAAAGCGTCAGGAATAACATTGTGGACTCCTTTTCTATGAATTAAATTAAATGTATGTTGTCTCAGCCTAATCGCCCAACGCGCTAGTTTGCCACTAGGGTTTTTAATAGAATTAAGCCACAATAAACTATAATGATCTGTTATGACCGTGAAAGGAACACCTTCTATGTAAGGTCGAAACTTTTCGATGTTAAAGAGTACTGCTAAACATTCTTTTTCAACAACCGAATAGTTACGTTCAGCCTTTGATAAAGTTCTACTGGCATACGCTATCACTCTTTCCTCACCATTGATTTTCTGTGTTAGGACGCCCCCTAAACCGGTATTAGAAGCATCACTAGAAATATAAAACTGTTGGGAAAAATCTGGTTGGAATAAAATTGGAGCTGAAACCAATAGCTCTTTAATCTTTATAAAAGATCTTTCTGCTGCGTTTGTCCAATCTATCGATTGTCCTTTTTTTTTTCGTCCTTTCAAAAGATCATTAATAGGTGACAACAAGGTAGAAAAATTCTCAATAAAACGTCTGTACCATGAAACACATTCCTACGAAGCGCTTAACTTCCGTAGTATTAGTAGGTCTCGCATAATTAACCATGCTTGCTACTTTATCCGGATCGGTACGCAAGGAATTTGAGCCTACAATATAGCCTAAAAACTTTAGAGAAGTTTTGAAAAAATCACATTTGCTCAAATTTATCGTCAATCCGGCCTCTTTCAATTTATCTTTTACTTCCTTAAGTAAGCGAATATGCGATTCGAAGTCTTCCGATGTTACTAAAATATCATCGAGATAGGTAAAAATATGTGGCTCATATTTCGGACCAAATATAGCGTCCACTAAACGTTGCTGAGTTTGAGCAGCGTTCTTTAGACCAAACGGCATAGTGACGAACTGAAATAGACCTCGGCCTACTACTGCAAAAGCGGTCTTTTCCTTAGAGGATTTGTCCAAAGGAATTTGCCAGAAAGCCTTTCTAAGGTCTATCGAAGATACATACTTAGCATTCCTGAGTGATGTCAAAATTCTGTCGATGCTCGGTAATGGATAGTTATCAAATTTGCTGACCTCGTTGAGCTTTCTACCGTCAAAGCATAGACGATATCACTCCGAGTTTCAACATTTCGTCTAACTCCTTACAAAATTCTGTCGATGTTCGGTAATGGATAGTTATCAAATTTGCTGACCTCGTTGAGCTTTCTTCCGTCAAAGCATAGACGATTTCACTCCGAGTTTCAACATTTCGTCTAACTCCTTATTCAATACTTTTGACATGTTCGGAGACATGGCGATGGGCCTTGTCTTTACAGGATTGGCATCAGCCGTATCTATAGACATCTGTCGATGTTCGGTAATGGATAGTTATCAAATTTGTTGACCTCGTTGAGCTTTCTTTCCGTCATAGCTTAGACGAAGTCACTCCGAGTTTTCAACATTTCGTCTAACCCCTTATTTTATTCGTTCGGCCTAACCTATCTTTACTACTTATTTCATTGAAAGAGCTTATTACTTTTTCTGCTTTTAAGCGTTCCGTCCGCGAGAGATCATCTAGGGTACATAGACGCGAGAAAAGGTTTTCTAAAGAACTTTCTGAATAACAATCTTTAAAACTTGTTTGAGAGTTGACTTCTAGGGACTGTGGATACCACGAATTATTTTTAAAATTTACTAGAATCCGAATTTTTGTGCAAAATCACATCCTAAAACCAAAGTATGTGATAGAGAAGGTACTACTAGAGCAGAGATTACTAAACAATGACCATTGCAGGCTAGCGGCAACTCAACCGTACCTAAAACTTTTAGACAGCTGCCATCTGCAGTGGTAACACTTCTATTTTTGACATGGCATATTTTTATACTTAAGCGACTTAAAATTTTAATACCATTCTGACCTACAACGGAGGCATTTGCACCAGAGTCAAATAAAGCCGAGAAATGGGCACCTAATAGATTTATCTCGATATGCGGTCTGTTATCTGAATATTTATGCACGAATAAAGGAGACAGGTGACCATTTGGAGAAGCAGGAGTTTTAACTTGAGGAGAATTTTTATTAGACTTAAAAAAACCAGAAACTTTTTGTAACTATTTAGTCCTACCTGATCTATTGGAATATTTCTTTACTTAAGATCCTCGTTAGAATCTTTTCTTTTATCCGCGACCGGACGTTCTGAGAAAGTACGACGGATTTTCAGTTCATAGTCTAACTCATATTCCAGTAGGTGATTGACTTTAAAATCGAAGGCTTCCATGATAAATGTATAAAATTTAAAATAATTGTTTAAAAAATCGTAAAAATATTTCTCCTGTGCTCCCAATAGTCTAAATAAAATCATATAAAAACAACTAAAATATGTAAACTTCTTTACCAATCATTTAAAAAAATCTTCAACAATTTCAAAAAAAATTTCTAAGTATTATCTTCTATTAAAATTCTTTTACCAAATATGTTAAGAATTTTCAACAAAAAATCTCCAAATACCGTTTCGTATTAGCAAAGTATTTTTAATATTCATGCAAAATATAGGTGAGAAAAAAACGTACCGTTTTTCTTCGGCTATCCGCAAAATAAACAGTGCAAAATTAAAGTCGACCAACACATCTGCTAATCTGAACTATAAAGCTAGCTTTTAAGAAAAAAGTAGGAATCTCTTATCTTAGAGTCGATTAACAAAATTCAAATATCTATACCACCATCAGATAAATTGAAATAAAAAAATTCTACAAATTTCCTGCTTTTGTCTTACTGCTATAGTGTAGTTTCGTTTAATAAATATTATGAAATAAAAATATCTGCAAAGTTAGAGCTTTTTATTTTGTTCGAAAGCTAGTACACTGAACCCTTTTTTAAAAAATAAAATTCCAAAAGCCCCGCGTTGACAGCGCTATTTTGTAACATTGGAACTTGCCCGCACGTTGTGGTGTCATTTTGTAACCTGCTGAACTGTCCTCAGTTTGAGGCATCTTTTTTTGTACCCTGTGAGAAGTTGTTTGTCCCACGCTTGAGCGCAATTTTGTTGCCTATGAAAAAGTGTTTAATTGCGCCCCACGTACCCTGCGTCATTTTGTACCGTTTGAATCTTGGACGCCCCAAGCTTGAGCACAATTTTCTTGCAGCCCCGCTTTAATTTCTGATAATGAATTGAGTGAATCCTGATTTTAAAAGAACTAAAGAAATTAAACACACACTAGCTCAGTTTTCCTTGGTAGAGAAATATGGGTAAGAGATAATTGTCTTACGTCTTTTTGGAATTATTTTCTATTTTTAAAAAAGCTTTAGCTGTACAAATTTTGGGCACCATCCATTTTAAAATAGAAAGGATCTAATTTCAGCTAAAAAAATGAAAAAATACTGAAAGAATGTATTATTGTTAAATAAAAAAATCAGTTTGGTACAGCCGTTCTTATCCTGAAAAGTAGGATAGGTATTCAGTGAGACACTAGCTTTAATCAACAAAAAGAAAATTTATTCATGTTTTTAAAATAAAAAGTTCTAACCTTTGCAGTTTTACAAAAAAATTCTAGCCTAACTAGTAGTTATTACATTTAAATTCTGAACTATGACTACCCCCGAAGACGAAAAATAGTGCTTTTCACTTCACTTTTTAGTCAGTTTTAAATTGCTGTTAAGGCACTACTCAGGGATAGGTCTATTGAAGGATGTTTTGGTAACTTACTGTTCTTATTCCGGCTTTGATGGAATACGACCGATTTCACACTTTTCTAGAAATCACTTAGAGAGCCCACTACGGCTTTTCGTTAAGAAACTTGTGCTTTACTTAGCTCGCATGATGTTTGTTATGAGCCTTTACTGTAGCTCAGTCGAAGGAAGCCTACTTGGCGGCTCCGATGAAAATTAGCCTGGCTGCGGCTTGATGGTACTCCGCTTACCCGGCGGCTGGATGGAAATTAGCCTCGGCGACGGCTAGATGGAAATTAGCCAAGACAGTAGTTCCTCGGACGCTTAAATAAACCGTGCAAACTCTGCCGGTAATATGGCGACGCCGGAACCAAAACTGCGGATACACATTTTCCACCAATCGCGGCGTAGCGGTAGATTCGGTCAGGAACCCGCACTGCACAGTATATACCGAACGTCTTGGAATCTCTGTTTAATATACCGTTCGATACAAAAATGAAAATAAGTACAATTTGAAGTGAAAAATCAGTAACATTACATGGTCTTAAAATCTAGGAAAAAATGAATGTTACAATATATATATATATATATATATATATATATATATATATATATTATATATATATATATATATATATATATATATAAAGAACCAGGAACCTAATCTACAGCTTTGTAGATAACACTACGCTTATTTCTTCATTCACTTTGAACTCTCAAACATAGGCCATTCATGCAAATATCCGCAGACAGCAGGAAATCTTTCAACTTAACAAAGACCAGGCAGAAATTTTATCTTGGGGTGGGAATAATCAAGTAGAATTTAATGCTACAAATACCCAGGCGGTAGTTTTTCTAAAAAAGCTAACGTTGCTGAACCGGACATAATTATGTCGGAGCTGTCCATTCCTAGCATCGTCACTCAATTTGGTGGGCATTAATTCGGGAGTAAATATGACCTGGCATAAACATGTTGAAAGCATAGCAAAGAGAGCTTCTTAAAAACTGGCAAAATTATCTCGAACAGTTTTACACTTCACAACAACCACTAATTCTGTATATAGTTCAAATGGGAGCAACGATGGAATATTGCTCCCATGCTTGGTGCCCCGCTCCCAAACAAATTCTGTTCAGCTTTTCATTCTAAAAATGCTAGGAATACATGTCGCGCTAATACTACACTTTTTTATGAAGTTCAGCTTGTCATTCCTGGTACAACCCTTTTCAAGCAGTCTTTAGAATGATGTGCCCAGAACTGTGTTTCTCACCGAGTATAATTTACAGCGACTCAAAATCAACGCGAATTGTTTTTTCCGCACACGTGTAGTTCCTGTAGCTCTTTATGGATTGCCCTGCAGTCAGTACCTGTACTATGCACATATATATATATATATATATATATATATATATATATATATATATATATATATATTTATATATATATATATATATATATATATATATATATATATATATATATATATATATATATATATATATATATGGGTCATTCTTTTTAAACCGACCCCCCCATCAAGCCAAAATTTGAAACCACGTAGAGCTGCTTACGAGTGCTTAAATTAAAGCTTAAAGACTCTAGTTTTAAAAGCCGTTGGGAATTTTGAAAATAAAATGTACCGCATGCGTGGAGGTCCCCGAAACGAGACCGCTTCCCAAAAAAATCATTCAAAATGTAAAAAAAAGGTGGAATGGCATATTTTATAACTTCACTATAATACTAACTTTGTTTTCGAAAAACCCAAAAAATGAACCCCCGTGGATTTTTTTTTGGAAGTCCCTATCGCGAGTTGAATAGCAACGTGTCAGTTAATAACACAGGCTTTGTTGGTGCAAAAAGTCAAAATTCTAAAAATCGCTTGAAAAAATCTAAAGAAATTCATACGTATTCCTCATAGCAAAACAAAACTTTTTTGTTCTATAAGTGAAATGAAAACTTTTTTTCGAAAGCGCAGGACCCAGGTTTATAGGAAAAAAAGAATTTGTTATTCAATAATTGAACACTTTGGAGAATCTCGAGCGTCTGCTTTTGACATATCCAAGGCATTCGACCGTGTTTGGCACGATGGGCTGTTGGCTAAGTTACGTTCTTATGGTATGTCTGAAAAGTTCTGTTTGTGGCTCTCATGTTTCCTCAGAGAGCGTTCTTTACGAGTGGCAGTCGACGGATTTCTTTCTAACACCTTCACTATCAACGCCGGTGTGCCCCAAGGTTCCATACTATCTCCTACTCTCTTCCTTATTTACATTAACGATCTGCTGGAAAAGACGGGGATTCCAATCTACAGCTTTGCAGATGACAGTAAACTTATCTCTTCATTCACTTTGAACGCTCGGACATCGGTACGGAGACGAATATCCACAGACAGCAGGAAGAACTTAACAAAGACCTAGAAGAAATTCTATCTTGGAGTGACAATACCCAAGTGGAGTTTAACGCTACAAAAACGAAGGCAGCAGTTTTTTTCTAAAAAGGTTAACGTTGCTGAACCCGACATAGTTATGTCGGGGCACTCCATTCCTCTAACATCGTAACTCTATTTGTTGGGCGTTAATTTGGGAGTAAATATGTTCTGGCACGAACATGTTGCAGACATAGCAAGGAGAGCTTCTCAAAAGTTGGGAATATTATTTCGAACCAGAAAGCCTTACACTCCACAACTGTTAATTCTTTATAAAGCTCAAATTCGACCAACTATGAAATACTGCTTACATGTTTGGGGCTCCGCTCCCAAACATACAATGCATTTGTTGGATTCTGTTCAGAGAAGGAACTGACCGGCGGCCTTGATTCGCTGGAACAACGAAGTACGCTTGACGACTTGAGTCTATTCTACAAGTATTTTCTTGGAAAGTGTTCGAAGGATGTAGCCCGCTTGATTCTTCCCAGAGCGGTGCATGTCAGAAATACACGTCGCGTTAATACTTCACATTCGTATGAGGTTCAGCTTGTTACTCCTCGTACAAAGCTTTTCAAGCAGTCTTTTATATGGAGCACATCATCCCCCGAATACAATTTGCTGCGATTCAAGAACAACGTGAATCGCTTTTTCCGCATACATGTCGCTCCTGTAGCGCTTTAGGGTCTTCCCTGCAGCACGTGTGCTAGACCAAAAAAAACAGGAGAAGTTGCTTATATGTCATAATGTACATCCATTTCATAGTTATTATTTTTCAAAATTTTTTGATCAGTTCTTTTCGAGATAAGGTGGGGGGGCAGCGATTTTTTCGAGATTTTTTAAAAATAATACAAAGAAAAGTGTGCGTAAGTATTACATAATATATGTACTCGTACATTTTTACTCGTGTTTTCACAAGCTTTCATTTGACACCACACTGGATGGCCTAGTAAAAAAATTTCCGATTTTTCCCCCAAAACTAACCCCTTAAGTCAACTAACTTTCAAAACTACACGGCTCTGATTAGACCATCAATTCCTATATTATTACCAAATTTCAACTTTCTATGAAAAATAGTTTAGGGAAAAATCGGGTGTGACAGACAGACAGACAGACGGACAGACAGACACCGAAGTCATCTTATAAGTGTTCCGTACGGAACACTAAAAATGTCATTATCAATTTGAGTTGTTATTAAACGGGCATAGCTAATTTCGGAAAAGTTAGAAAAAGCGTTTTTCTTCACACAGTAATACAATTCCAACAACTTCTTTGTTTAATGTTTTTCTATAACTCTTCAAATAAGCGAGTTAGGGTGTGGTCCATTTATAATCAATAATCCTGCACAGAAGTCTAAACGGTAAAATTTTATTTATTGCCATTAGCAAAAATTAAACTTTTATGAATACAGATTGCGGTAGAGTTATAAAGTTGAAATTTCAGAAACTAGATTTATGTTTGGTTATTATTTTTGATGTTTTGCATTTCAGCCAAGCATTTGTTTGTTACTGCTTGAACCTGATCACGATCACAAGTAATCACAGTCCAACTGTGTTAGTTATATTGTATTATTCGACTATTTCTAAGATAATAAAAGGTGTATTATTGAAGTAAAAATTAACAGTATTTCAACATCTTTTAAAATAATTATCGTATGTTTCGAAACGGTTTATGGTGTTTCCAATATTGTAAACTAGAAGAAACTATACTTTCGTTCTAAAAATTTATATTTCAATAAAAAAATGAAAAAAAAAATTAGAAATAATAATTTGTGGACATGTGATGATTTAAAAAGACTTGCCATGGAATTCGAAAGCTTGATTATGGTGTTTAATTTCCCAAAAGTTCCAGAAATTTATTTACATTAAAATCAATATGAAATGTTGTTAATATCTATCTAAAGGTAGGCAATTTAGGCTTAAATAGATTAAATCTAAATATAGATCATATATTAATATAACCATTCTTTATACTTATTTAAATCTATATAAAGATATTAAAAACTATATTTCGTGATGCTGTATATGGTTTATATGGTCTAATAAATAACCGGTCAAGTGTAAGTTGAACTTGCGCAATTAGTGTTCCGTACGTTGATTGCTTCTGAAATAAAAAATGTTGTTACGGAGGTATAAAATGATCGGTGACACACCCCAAATGAGATTGTTACCGATCTTTAAAGGTAATGCACTCGTGACAATTTTCGTTCAATCTACACCCCGTGGAGAATATTCCGTCCTTCGCACGTAATTAATATACATTTTTGAACTCGTGTTTTTACGAGCTTTCATTTGACACCGGACTCGATAACATAGTAAAAAAAATTTTTTTCACTTCCGATTTCACCCCCCAAAACTAACCCCTAAAGTAAAAAAAAAAAAAAAAGGTAAGAAGGCCTTGCCAAATAACTACCGACCAGTTGCACTGCTTTCAATAATATCAAAAGTCATGGAAAAGGTTATCAATGAGCATCTTCTAAAATATCTTGAACGATTCAATATTATTAGTGATCACCAATATGGTTTGCGTACACATAGATCAACAGAAGATCTTCTGACTTATGTAACACATGTTTGGAACAACGCAATTGAACACTTTGGAGAATCTCGAGCGGTTGCTCTTGACATATCCAAGGCATTCGACCGTGTTTGGCACGATGGACTGTTGGCTAAGATACGCTCTTATGGTATGTCTGAAAGGTTCTGTTTGTGGCTCTCATGTTTCCTCAGAGAGCGTTCTTTAAGAGTGGCGGTCGACGGATTTCTTTCTAACACCCTCACTATCAACGCCAGTGTGCCCCAGGGCTCCATACTGTCTCCTACTCT
Source organism: Pachyrhynchus sulphureomaculatus (assembly GCA_019049505.1). Classification (NCBI taxonomy): domain Eukaryota; kingdom Metazoa; phylum Arthropoda; class Insecta; order Coleoptera; family Curculionidae; genus Pachyrhynchus; species Pachyrhynchus sulphureomaculatus. The sequence continues at coordinate 57,950,079 of CM032454.1, read as the reverse complement.
CTTTCTCATTTACATTAACGATCTGCTTGAAAAGACCGGGAATCCAATCTATAGCTTTGCAGATGACAGTACGCTTGTCTCTTCATTCACCTTGAACGCTCGGACATCGGCTGCTGAGGCGAATATCCGCAGGCAGCAGGAGGTCGTTCAACTTAACAAAGACCTGGAAGAAATTCTATCTTGGGGGTGACAGTAACCAAGTGAAATTTAACGCTACAAAAACTCAAGCGGCAGTTTTTTCTAAAAAAGTTAACGTTGCTGAACCCGACATAGTTATGTCGGGGCACTCCATTCCCCTAGCATCGTCGCTCAATTTGTTGGGCGTTAGTTTGGGAGCAAATATGTCTTGGCATGAACATGTTGCAGGCATAGCAAGGAGAGCTTCTCAAAAGTTGGGAATATTATTTAGAACCAGAAAACTTTACACTCCACAACAACTGTTAATTCTTTACAAAGCTCAAATTCGACCAACTATGGAATACTGCTCCCACGTTTGGGGCTCCGCTCCCAAACATACACTGCATTTGTTGGATTCTGTTCAGAGAAGAGCGGTCCGTCTGATTGGGGACCCGGAATTGACCGGCTGCCTTGATTCGCTGGAACATCGAAGAACGGTTGGCGACTTGAGTCTGTTCTACAAGTATTTTCATGGAATGTGTTCGAAGGATGTAGCCCGCTTAATTCCTCCCAAAGCGGTGCATGTTAAAAATACACGTCGCGCTGGTGCTTCCCATCCGTATGAGGTTCAGCTTGTTACTCCGCGTACAACGCTTTTCAAGCAATCTTTTATATGGAGAACGTCATCCCTTTGGAATAATTTGCCCAGCGCTGTGTTTTCCCACCGAGTACAATTTACAGCGATTCAAGAACAACGTGAATCGCTTTTTCCGCACTCGTGCCGCTCCTGGAGCGCTTTAGGGACTTCCCTGCAGCACATGAGCTAGACCCATAAAAAAAAAATTAAGTTTCGAAACTACACGGCTCTGATGAGACCATCAATTTCTATATTAATACCAAATATTTTGTACGTCAAATAGTTTCGGAGAAAATCGGATGTGACAGACTGACAGACAGACAGACAGGCAGACAGACACCAAAGTGTTCCGTACACTAAAAATGGAACTTATAAAAGAAAATAAGACGCAATCACAATAAATTATTAATGGTAATCCATATACTCTCCCTCAGCTTCGATACACCGCTTGGATAGGCTAAATAATTCGCTAAATGTGGGGGATACTATCAAAATTCGTGATTAGTTTGGATGGTTTCGTACTGTTTTCGTTTGATTGGGACATCAAGTCGCGGAAAGAGAAAAAAGTAACATGGTGCTAAATTAAGTGAATATGGCCATTGCTTCAGCACACAAACTTCAATGTTACTCACAATGTCTCACATTAACACCCATAAAGAAGTTATAATCCTTACGAGTAGTTGAAATATGGTGTGCAGTTTTATAGATTACTTAACTCATCTTCAATCAATACACTTTTCGAATTTTATCTTCACACACATGCTAGACCGCGTCGAATTTGAGTAGACATTTTGCATACCATTACATGAGACAAACTCGGAGACAGGAATACTAAATTCAAATCAATTCCAATTTAGTTAAAAGTTATTAATATTTTTTTTCGCAAATTTACTAGAATGGGGAAGATTATTAAAATACATCTATAATATATATAAAATGCAACGTCTCTCTGTCTGTCTGTCTGTCTGTCTGTCCGTTAGTGCGCCTATCACTAGAGAACCACTTATCCGATTTACGTACTTTTTTTTTAAAACATACATGTTCTCTGGCCAGGTTATAGGCTATATTTTATTACGATAGGTAGCATAAGGAATGAGCAGTGACGTAAAATAGTGAATGAAGTCGGAAAAAAGTTTGCCGCTAGCGCGTTCGTTTGCAATACACTGCCTAAACTATTAAATATGGAACAATATTATGTAGCAGACAATATCTATAATCTATAATATATAAAATGCAATATCTCTCTGTCTGTCTCTCTGTCTGTCCATTAGTGCGTTTATCACGCGAGAACCATTTATCCAATTTACCTGTCTTTTTTTAAATTCATACATATATTCTTTGGCCAGGTTATATAATAATAATAATAATAACAATCTATATCTATAATATATATAAAATGCAACGTCTCTCTGTCTGTCTCTCTGTCCGTTAGTGCGCTTATCCCTCAAGAACCACTTATCCGATTTACGTAATTTTTTAAATTCATACATATCTTCTCTGACCAGGTTATAGATATATATTTTATTACATCTATAATATATATAAAATGCAACGTATCTCTCTGTCTGTCTGTCTGTCCGTTAGTGCGCTTATCACTGGAGAACCACTTATCCGATTTTCGTACTTTTTTTTTTTAAAACATACATATGTTCTCCGGCCAGATTATAGGCCATATTTTATTACGATAGGTACCATAAGGAATGAGCAGTGACGATAATAGTAAATGAAATCGAAAAAAAGTTTGCCGCTAGCGCGTTCTCTTGCAATACACTGCCTAAACCACTAAATATGGAACAATATCATGTAGCAAAGGATATCTATAATATATATAAAATGCAACGTCTCTCTGTCTGTCCGTTTGTGCGCTTATCACTGGAGAACCACTTATCCGATTTATGTGCTTTTTTTTAAACATGCCAAACCATTAAATATGGAACAATATCATGGAGCAAAGAATATCTATAATATATATAAAATGCAACGTCTCTCTGTCTGTCTGTGTGCGCTTATCACTGGAGAACCACTTATCTGATTTACGTGTTTTTTTTTTTAAACATACGTATGTTCTCTGGCCAGGTTATAGGAAATATTTTATTACGTTAGGTGACATAAGGAATAAGCAGTGACGATAATAGTGAATCAAGTCGGAGAGAAGTTTCCCGCTAGCGCGTTCTCTTGCAATACACTGCCTAAAGCATTAAATATGGAATAATATCGTGTAGCAAAGAATATAATATATATAAAATGTAACGTCTCTCTGTCTGTCTGTCTGTCTGTCCGTTAGTGACCTTATCACTGGAGAACCACTTATCCGATTTACGTACTTTTTTTTTAAAAAACATACTTATGTTCTTTGGCTAGGTTATAGGCTATATTTTATTACGATAGGTAGGATAAGGAATGAGCAGTGACAATAATAGTGAGTGAAGTCGGAAAAAAGTTTGCTGCTAGCGCGTTCCCTTGCAATATACAGCCTAAACCATTAAATATGGAACAATATTATGTAGCAGAGAATATCTATAATCTATAATATATATAAAATACAATGTCTCTTTGTCTGTCTGTCTGTCCATTAGTGCGTTTTATCACGCGAGAACCACTTATCCAATTTATGTGTCTTTTTTAAATTCATACATATATTCTTTGGCCAGGTTATATAATAATAATAATAATCTATATCTATAATATATATATAAAATGCAGCGTCTCTCTGTCTGTCTGTCTGTCCGTTAGTGCGCTTATCATTGGAGAACCACTTATCTGATTTACGTGCTTTTTTTTAAAACATTCATATGTTCTCTGGCCAGGTTATCTATATATAATATATATAAAATTCAACGTCTCTCTGTCTGTCTGTCTGTCCGTTAGTGCGTTACGTACTTTTTTTTTTTAAAACATACATATGTTCTCTGGCCAGGTTATACGATATATGTTATTGCGTTAGGTAACATAAAGAATAAGCAGTGACTATAATAGTGATTCAAGTCGGAAGAAAGGCTACCGTTAGCGTGTTCTCTTACAATATACTGCCTAAACCATTAAATATAGAACAATATCATGTTGCAAAGAATACAATATATATATAAAATGCAACGTCTCTCTGTCTGTCTGTCCGTTAGTGCGCTTATCACTTGAGAACCACTTATTAGATTTACGTGTTTTTATAAATTTATACATATGATATGTTCTATATAATTCGATATAAGCCTAGATAATGGGAGATAAGGTGAGATAATGGGAGATAAGTATAAATAATGGGAGATAAGCAGAGATAAGTCTAGGTAATGTAAGTTATGGTGAGATAATGGGAGATAAGGAGAAATATTGGGAGATTAGCAGAGATAAGCCTAGATAATGGAAATTATGTAGAGATAATGGGAGATAAGGAGAAATAATGAGAGATAAGCAGAGATAAGTCTAGGTAATGGGAGTTATGGTGAGATAATGGGAGATAAGGATAAATAATGGGAGATAAGGAAAACAATGGGAGATAAGGAGAAATATTGCGAGATAAGTCGAGATAAACCTAGATAATGGGAGATAAGGTGAGATAATGGGAGATAAGGGAGAAATAGTAGGAGATGAGCAGAGATAAGCTTAGATAATGGAAATTATGTAGAGATAATGGGAGATAAGGAGAAATAATAGGAGATAAAGGGAAATAAGGGCAGATATTTTATTACGTTAGGTAACATAAGGAATGAGCAGTGGCGATAGTAGTGAATCAAGTCCACGCGAGCGGAGCCGCGGGCACGGCTAGTATATATATATATATATATATATATATATATATATATATATATATATATATATATATATATATATATATATATATATATATATATATATATATATATATATATATATATATATATATATATGTATATGTATATATACATATATACATACATATATATATATATATATATATATATATATATATATATATATATATATATATATATATATATATATATTATAAGGAGAAGAGATGAGCAATCAAAGATCTATAGGCTCTAGTACAATATAAAAACAAAAACCTAAAGTAGTAATAATCTATGTGTATGCTTACTTAGTAGGTATAGCAATGGTAGAAAGCAAATAAGACAGTTAATATTTATTATGAACCAAGATTAGCTTTCATTAAACATACACAACTCTATAATATTCTACGTTCTATGGCTACTCAGTCTTCTCAAATAAATACAAAATTAAATGAAGCTGGATTCTTTTCAATAGATATTTCACTATTTTTATTAAGTTTTTAATATAATCGCAGTTATTTAATAGCAACGTGTGAGTAGGGAGAGAGGTAAGATGTTGAAAATGGTAATAGTTAAGGAAACCCAAATATGCAAGTGAAAAACTTTAAAATATGCGCATAAATATGCAAATAATTTTCTCAAAATATGCACATACATGTTGTAAATATGCAGTAAAAAAAATCGAAATAGACTTGAAAAATATAAATTTATTGTTTCACATTACACGATACGAGTACTATTCAAATGTAGCAATAAAAAACCCATTTTAAATTTTCAACATACAGGGCGAATGAACTAAATCTAAATATAATATTATACAAAGTAAAAAATAAATATAAATAATAATGTATTTTATTATTTTACTTAAAGATGCACATATAATAATAATAATGTAGGTACATATTATAAAAATTTATATACGTAGTCAACAGCATAAAAAAACATACATTTTAAATTTGATACATACAGGGCGATGCAACTAAGTAAGCAGAAATATGCAAATATTGCAAAAGACAGGGTCGCCGTTAGTTATAAAAACAATAAACTACTAAATGTTTCTCAAAATTCTCCATTAAAAAGTTTTGTCTTCTATCGTTGTATAAAAATTTATAAATTGAGAAACTCCTTTTCACATCGACTGATGTAATAGGGGCCTTTTTAAAATTATTTAATAGCATAGGATCTAAATCAACGGAATCAGTGAAATCCCCCTTTAAAACATTAGCTACTTGGCTGACAAATTGAAACCCACTATTTTTTTCCATAACATTCCAAAATTTTTGAAAAATTTTGCTCCCAATTTTACCTGCGACATTTTCAAAAGCGACCTCACATTGTTTTATTAGTTGAACACTTCGGGTAAATGGCAAATTAGATTCCTCCATTTGAGTTATGGTTTTAGAAACAAAGCTATAATTTGTTTTAAGAAAGGAAAATTGTTTTATCTCCTTGTTCTTGAATAATCGTTTAAGTTCTGTAAGGGATTGGGAAGATTCGTCTGATAATTCTGCAATTAGACCAACTAGTTGACAGAAGTTGTCGCAATAAAAAAATTTTGCTTCCAACCAAGTGCCCCATCTTGTAATAACAGGCTGAGGTGGAAGAGGAGTGTTTGGTAGTTTTTCTTTGTAGAACTGAATCCTTAAAGGCGCTTTAAGGAAGATTTTCTTCGTGTTAGAAATTAAGCTATTCACAAGCGGAAAATGATTCCTAATTTCCTCAGCAAAGCATGAACGAGACATGTTACATGTATTAAGTTTGGATAAAAAATTTTCAAATTTTCCCCGGCCTTTATCATGTACGGTGCTGCATCTGACAAAATAAGCAAACAATTATCTCCTGGAACAAGCGTAGGAAGAAAAAACTTCGATAGTTCCTCTTGAACAAATCTGGCCACTGTTAATGCATTTGTTTTTTCTAACTGTTTGGAAGCAATCAGATAAGATTTTGGCAAAATATCGTCGCTAAGAACTCCAATCAATAAATGCGCAATATACCGTCTTCTTGAATCGGTGGTTTCATCAATACATATGTAAAAATGTTCGTTGCGAATTTTACCTTTAATTTCCTCAATTACCTGTAAATACAAGGAGCTTACGTCGTTTCTACTTATTGTTGTTTCACCTGAGATATTAAATTTGCAATACTTCTGGAGGAAGGAAGTAAAGTTTTGATTACGTAGCTTCGATAACGGAATATTTGATGTCATCATTGCACGGCATAGATCTTGGTTAAAGATGTCTTGTTCATTTAGCGCTTTATTTTTTACGTTGGTTGGAAACATTGCATTAATGTGTGTTGTGGCCTATCTCCAGATTTCGTCTTACTCAATTTGGCAATATGGCAAGCAGTTTTCAAGTGTTGCTCTATTTGAAATTTTTTATCGCATGGTATTTGCAATAAAAAAAAAGAAAATTTAATTAAAATCCCAAGGAAAAAATTCGTTAAATAGAAATTTCGTTAAATAGAAAACTAGGTGCTTAGGGCAGGCAAAAATTAAAATTCTGCTTTGTACCTTTTTTATTAGATTACCTAGAAATACATAGGTTTACGTATGTATTTCTATCTCATGATTTAGTTAAATAGAAATTTTGTTGGTTAATTGGAACAAAAATAACTTAAATAACATTGAAAATAGCATCAACGGCAAAATCCTGACAAAAATGTCGTTATGTTTAAATATTAAACGAAAATGAAATACCCTGTATATTCAATAGGTATTCGAAAACTATACTTACAATTTTAACACATGCAGAACAGTAGATTTTTCCCATATCTATTCTTAGTTCTTTGTATGGTTTAATCCACACTGACACATTACTGGCTTTGGGCATTTCACTGTAGTAAAATACGACTCACAAGATAAAAAGCACAAATCGACGTGACCACTTTAAAAGCACAACCAAAAATGAAATCTAATAAATTAATAATACAAGTATGCTCTGATGGCCGTCTGGGGTTTACTGACTGGTTTTTACTGACCATAAAATAATAAAATTTATTTGGAGAAAACCAACGGCGCGGCGGCGGCGGCCTAAACATTGACCTTTATTCCGAAAAAAATGAATGAAAACGCCTGCCAAAGACCTACATTATTATAAGTTCCTTCAAATATGCACATATATGCTATTTTTAAAGCATTTATGCATATATTTAAAAAAATGCATATAATATGCAAAATATGCAATATATGCGCTTTGCATATTTGGGTGTCTTTAGTAATAGTATACGAAATACTCTTATTTTCAGTGCAGAAAACTCATCATTTACCCCTGCCCAAAATTCGAATAGAGATTTATTATTAAATTGTCTTTTGATTTTACCATTTGCCGTGAAGTCTATGAAGATTTCTTCTTCGGAAGTTGAGAGCCCTTCGGGAATATTTTAAAATGGATCCCTAACCCACTCGTAAGTTGCTATCAAGTTGTCGTAAAAAAGAAAATACTTTTTAAAAGTCTTTGTCAGCATTGCTAGATGATTTTCAATGGTTACTAAAACAACTTTCACATGTTATTCTTCAGCCTTGTATGTTTTAACACATTCACCCACATTTGCAAACATTTCTAGGTTTTTTTAGCTTTCCATTTCTGCTCCACAATTCCAATTTTCTACAAAAAGCATTAATTTTATCACTTGTATCGAATATACGTGTATTTGTTCCTTGGAGTTGAAGATTTAAGGTATTTAGTTTCTCGAATATATGGACCAAGTAGCTCGGCTTCCGGTCGGTTTTCCTCTTCTAGAAAAATGGCGATTTCATTTCTTAATTCATAAACACGTTGCAAACATTTCCCACGTGATAACCATCTTGCCTCGCAATAAAATAGAAACGCCGAATGTTCGGCACCCATGTCTTTACAATGTCCAGAAAAAATTCTAGATTTTAGGGGTCTCATTTTAATATAATTTACTACGGTTACAACTGTAGTAAGCACAATATTCAGAACAGGACTCATTTCTTTGGAAGCCAGAGCTTCTTTATGGATCATACAATGTGTCCACACACACAGTGAAGATTTTTGTTTCACAAGTGCTTGTTCACTTTGAAATCTTCCAGACATTGAATGAGCACCATCGGTATATAATCCGACGCAATTTTTCCACTCAATATTTGCCTCGTTTATAAAATCATTTAAGACACCAGTGATGTTGCTTTGAGTTCTATTGGTTTGCAGAAAAATAGTTCTTCTACTGCTGACGTACCATCACAAAATCGAACATAGGCAATGAAATGAGCATCTTTATTGCTATCTGTTGCCTCATCAAGCTGAATTGAAAACAATTTGTCACGCAACTTCCCGAAAAGCTGATGCTGTACATCTTCAGCTATATCACCAATTCGACGGGCTACAGTATCATTTAATATAGGTATGGTTAGCAATTGTTTGGCAAAATTATCTTCAAACATAGCGTTTCCAAATGTCGTTTAAGTTTATTTGGTTTCAAGCTATCTGCTGCCAAAATTAATGAGCAAATAACACACAGGGGCCTTTCTTCTTTATTTACTTCAGTACTGGTAAAACCCTAAATTTAAGTATTCTTGAGAATATTTTCTTGATTTTATTTTCGGAACCACGCTCGTCTGTGCACTTGTTGATGCTTCACTATCGTCTAATGCTCGCTTACGCCCACTTAAAAATTTATCCATGACTCTGTATAAATTTACTGCCGTGAATACTTAATACCTTGAATTTCAATTAACACGTAAATTACAACATACATATTCACGATAAATCCGATAGCAGTAGAAGGATCAACTCCACTGAGACGGGCTGTAATTGAACGAGGTGCAGCATTTATACACTTTTGGGTAGACTTTCCGAATGTTCGAGACAACTCGGAACTTCTCGCGAAGTGGATACCGATATGGTGGACGTGACAGAGGGCAATAGAGAAGCATCGATTCTAGTTTTGTCAACGCAGCTGATATGTGTTGCCAAATATGAATAAATTTACTTATTCTTGGTAGTTTATGAGGTTTGTAATTAAGGTCATAGTGTAGCTTTAGCATCAAAATAATGAAAATACATTATTATTGCATGCATTGTTATTGTATGAGAGGGGGGAGGCGGGATGAAAATTATATTTGAAAATTGGGTAGCAAATACTGAAAGGTTGAGAAACGCTGCCTTAATCAAGGAAAAGCGCCGTTTGTTCATTGAAAATGTTAGCTACACCACGTATAGTAAAATTTCTAATCGTGATTTTTAACTCAGACTTGAAACACCTCGTTCAAACACTTGTATGGTTAGCTTATTCCAGCTTCAAATGACGAGGAAAGGTACAAAATTAACATAGAGAGCAATTTACAACACATTAAGGCCGATGTAGCTTATCAACAGCTTGCTCCCCAATTTCACCACACTCTGCATCGACTTGCTTCTTTTTTTACCAATGCTTAGTTACTTTGACATGTAAGAGCAACGACAGTACTCTTGTTTTAACTTTACGGTACGCAATGCCACAAAAAAACGAAGCAAGCCTGTATTAATTGTTTTTGATTTCTGGACATTCTTTCCTGCTCTGTGAAAGGGATTTTGCATTAATTGAACGCAAAAGGGAGAAAAGCAAAACAATAATCCTTGAAGATGAGAAAATACGTGATAGCTACTTCCAAAATTTCGTCTCCGTTCACCATAACAGAAATCAACCAGCCAGTTTTCAAAGATATAAACCTATTTGTTCAGCTGCAATAAACTTAAAATTACAAAATATGTATAGTTCAAATTGACCAGGGACAACCTCACTTCTGTTTTTGAAAACGAGACACCTAATCATTTCAGCAATACAAATACGAGGCTGGTTTGAAAAGTCCGTCCGAGAGATGGCACCACCGGCGCGTATCGAGGTCATGTTTAGTTAGTTGCATCTCTGGAATGAACGCACACCAAGTTTCAGCCATATTGGTGTATTTCTTTGTGTTTGGCATTCGTGTGAATCAAGGAAGTCGAGTGATTTTCAAGAAATGGACGAAAAAGAATTTCGTGTGGTGATTAAACATTACTTTATGAAAGGCAAAACGCCTCAGGAGACTAAAGAGAAGCTTGATAAACATTATGGTGACTGTGCACCTTCGATTAGAACAGTTTATAAGTGGTTTCAAAATTTTCGGGCTGGCCATATGGGCACAAGTGACGCTGAACGTTCTGGACGGCCTGTGGAGGTTACGACTCCAGAAATCATTGATCAAATCCATGATATGGTGATGGATGACAGAAGAGTTAAGGTGCGTGAGATTGCTAATGCTGTGGGCATCTCGACTGAACGGGTACATAATATTTTGCATAAACATTTGGACATGAGAAAGCTATCCGCAAGATGGGTGCCGCGATTGCTCACGCTTGACCAAAAACGGAATCGTGTGAAGTGTTGCAAGGATGGTTTGCAGCTGTTCCAGAAGAATCCGGAGGACTTTAAGTGTCGTTTCGTCACTGTGGATGAAACATGGATATATTACTATACTCCTGAGACCAAACAACAATCTAAACAATGGGTTACCAAGGGGGAATCTGCACCAAAAAGGCGAAGACCGGCCGGAAAGGTTATGGCGACTGTCTTTTGGGATTCGCAAGGGATAATCCTCATCGACTATCTGGAAAAGGGTTTAAAACTATTACAGGTGAATATTATTCATCGTTATTGGACCGTTTGAAAACCGAGCTGCAAGAAAAACGCCCGCGATTGGCCCACAAGAAAGTCCTTTTCCATCACGACAACGCACCAGCACACACTTCAGCAGTTGTGGTCGCAAAATTAATGGAAATAGGATTCCAACTCGTTTCACATCCCCCCTATTCTCCAGACTTGGCTCCCTCGGACTACTATTTGTTCCCCAATTTGAAGAAATGGTTGGCGGGACAAAGATTTTATTCAAACGAGGAGGTGATTGCAGACACTAATGGATATTTTGCAGACTTGGACAAATCCTATTATTCGGAAGGGATCAACAAACTAGAACATTGTTGGACGAAGTGTATAAGCCTAAAAAGGAGACTATGTCGAAAAATAAAAAAGTTTTACCCGAAACACATAAGTAGTTTTTATTTTTGCACGGACTTTTCAAACCAGCCTCGTACAATGTTCATTTGCCCTCTCTTAGTGTGTTCTACACAAACTCGTTGCCGATGTCCAAAGAAACGAGGAAAAATTTGCTTCATTCATTTTTTAACTTCAACACAGTACAAAAAAATTTACAAAAATTTACGAAGAGCTTGTAATTATTTAACTTTTTTTCAAGAATGGTTTCCAAAACCTCTTGTTTTTGTGGTTTCTAAATACGAGTACCTAATTATATTTTAAATAACCGGCCAAGTGTAAATCGGACTTGCCCAATTAATGTTCCATACGTCGATTGCATTTGAAATAAAAGTTTTGTTACGGAGATATAAAATGATCAATGACTTCACAAAACACATCCCAAATGAGTTTTCAACCATTTTTTTTTCCGATTTCTACTGAAAACTGATGACCTTGAAATTTTTGTTTATTTATATACCAGCTAAATTATTAAAGGTAATGCATTCGTGATATTTTTTCTTCAATCTACACCCTGTGGAGAACATTTCATAAAAATTTTTTGATTAGTACTTTTTGAGATAAGCGGGAGGACAGCGATTGTTCGCAATTTTTTAAAAGAGTACAAAGAAAAGTGTGCGCAGGTATTACGTTACATATATTTTTGAACTCGTGTTTTTACAAGCTTCCATTTGACACTCCCCTCGATGACCTGATAATTTTTTTTCTTTTTCGATTTCACTCCTCAAAACTAACACCTTAAGTCAAGATTTAACTTTCAAAACTACATGGCTCTGATGAGGCCATCAATATTAGTGCCAAATTTCAACTTTTCATGACAAATAGTTTCGGAGAAAATCGGGTGTGACAGACGGACAGACAGATACCGAAGTGATCTTATAAGTACAAAACCGTACAAAACACTAAAAATACGTTTTTTATTGATAATATCATTTCGTCACGTCGTTTTTAAAAAAGTTATATTAAAAAATTATAATGAACTACCTATTCTCGAAAGTTGAAATTTGGTAATAATATAGGAATTGATGAGCCAGAGCCATATAGTTTTGAAAGTTAAATTTTGACTTAAGGGGTTAGTTTTGGGGGGTGAAATTGGAAGTGAAAAAAAAATTTTTTTACTAGGTAATCGGCTGTGGTGTCAAATGAAAGCTTGTGAAAACACGAGTAAAAAAAATATATATAATATAATACTTGCGAGCACTTTCCTTTGGATTATTTTTAAAAAATCGCGAAAAATCGCTGTCCACCTGCCTTATCTCGAAAAGTATTTATCAAAGCATTTTGAAAAAAACTCTAGAATATTCTCCACGGGGTGTAGATTGAACGAAAATTATCACGAGTGTTTTACCTGTAATAATTTATCTGGTATATAAAAAAAACAGAAATTTCAACGTCATCAATTTTCAGTAAAGATTGGAAATAATCTTTGTTGAAAACTCATTTGGAGTGTGTTTTGTGAAGTCACTGATCATTTTATACTTCCGTTACAACATTTTTTATTTTAAAAGCAATCAACGTACAGAACACCAATTGTGCAAGTTCAACTTGCACTTGACCGGTCATTTTGTTTTAGTTTCTACTCGTCTGTTGTCTAGGGAATTATTATGAACAGTTCATTAAGTGGAAGAAGGACGTATGTGGCATCCAACATGAAAATTTTGCTAAAATGAGTTCTTGGAATTTTTTTGCGTTTCCTGAACATTGAGGGAAAGCCACATACGCCCTTCTTCTAAACACCCATTCAAATAATATTGTTCTCTGTGAAAGAACCTACTATAAAGGCAGTTTTTTATACTATAGGAATATTGAATAAACGACGGTTGTTTTTGATACTTCTACCATACATTTATAAGCACATCTGTGAAGTTAAGAAAATCTTGCTTTGTTCGAATCTTAAGGTAATATTACATGTACTCAATAAGTGTTTTAACAAATTGCAAATTTCTATTGAAAAAAAAAATTCTTAACAACTTAGGATTATGGTCTATACTCATACTTCTTTGAATTTTCTTTCCTCGCAGTGTTCTTTGTAATGCCTAATTCAAGTTTGGATCATTTATGATGGTGACCTTGTGACAAACATGTTCCGCGGCATCATACTTTTTTGTTCCTTCCCCGTGCTGTAAGTTTCTGATGTTCACTTATTCCTCCTTTTAGAAGTGATGTGATTCATCCTAGATTAAAATTAAATGATAAATATTTCAGTTAAAAATATAATTTATTAAGTAGTTTAGTAGTGACGCAGGTAAAATGGAAAGGTTAATTTCAGATGAAAATTAGATTATATTTAAATCGTAATAATAGGTTTTCAAAAATATACTATTTTATTACTTCAATGCGGTAGTAGATTTCCCCCCTCCCCCAGCCGCCAAAGGGCCACTCGAGGCAAGCCAGCATAGTTTGATGTATAAGTTGAAATAAGATTCTTATTAATTACATAAGTATACAAAATAAAATTTTTTTTAAGTATCTTTGTCTTGTAAGTGAGGCACGTGTTTTCTTAAGTATTTTTATGCAGAATCCAAAAAATTATAAAAAAAAAAACATCTACCGTGATGTTTTTTTCAGCAAACACACTTAAAGTTGCCAGAAAACTATTAAATTGAGAAAAAATACATTTTAATAAATAATGCAAAACTGTATGATTATTAAAATTATGGGATAAAACTATTATTTCGGATATCTTTAAATGTTATGAATCTACATTTATCATAAAAATTTAAAAATATTAGGTTTTAGTATTTGTATTTAACAAAGAACACGCATACACCACCTTTAACTATGCTACGTAGCAAATTACTGTTTTAAAATAAATATGTCAACCTCTAAATTAAAAAATTTTTTTAATTTTTGTTAATATTGAACAAAACTATTAGTTCCAGTGTTTTTGAAGTTCTTAATCCTGACTTAACATCAAAAAATAAAATTTTATGTTCGGTTTCAACAAAAAACTAGCTTTTAACACTTACAAGGGTGCCATATGGTTGGCAAATTGCTTTTTTAAATAAATAAATCCAGCTAACCAAGAATTTTTTTTTCGAACAAAACTATCATTTCTAGTGACTTTTTAAGTTTCAAATTCGAATTTGATATCAAAACACGAGGAATAGTGTTTAGTGTTGAAAACAATATATGTTTACTATTTAGGAACAAAAGGTTGCAAAATGCAGTATCATGTATATCCCTTGACAGTTTTAGAAGTCAATTTTGTGGATAGACTGATTTAGTGAATATGGGGGAATGTGAGCGAGCGAGTGAGTGAGTGAGTGAGCGAGTAAATGAGTTAGTAAGCAAGCGAGAGAGTTAGTGAGCTAGCAAGTAAGTGAGTGAGCAAGCTAGTGAGTGGGTGAGTGGGCGAGTGTAAAAGTGTGTGTGAGTGAGTGAGTCAGTCTGGGGGTATGTGAATGAATGAGTGTGTGTGAGTGAGTGACTGAGCGAGCGGGTGTTTTGTTCAATATTAATAAAAGTTAAAAACAATTTTTTAATTTAGCGATTGCACAAATTTATTTTAAGCAGCATTTTGCTACGTAGCTTAGTTAAAGATGTGTATTTTTGTTAAACATGAACACTAAAACCTAATATTTTTAAATTTTTATGATAAATGTAGATTTAGAACATTCAAAGATGTCTGATGTTTTATTCCATAATTTTAATGATTGTACAGTTTTACATTTTATTTATTAAAATGTATTTTTTCCAATTTAATAGTTTTCTGGTAAATTTAAGTGTGTTTTCTAAATAACCCTCACGGTGGATGTCTTTTTTGGGATTTTTTTGAATTCAGCATAAAAAAATACTTAAGAAAACACGTGTCTCACTTACAAGACAGAGAATTTTTTTTACCTGTGTTATTATACTTCTATTTCTCTTTAGTACACCCAATGTTTTTTTCTCAAATATATTAAGACATTGCTATTCTTACATATCAAAAGAAAACAAGGTTGAGATCATAATGCAAAATGAATAATTGTGGCTATGTCGAAAAAAAAATTCCAAGTCATGATACATAGAAATATTACTTAAATAAAATTTTAATTATCGGACATTCAAATTTTTGAATTTCTTACTTAGAAAATAAACTGGTTTAGAAAAACCCAGCTGTATTTCTGGAAGCGCTACATTCATCAGGTCAAAACCATAGTAAACGTTTAATGAGTGTTAAATAGTTGTTCCATAATATGAAATTTTAAAATGTATATATTTTTAACTGCAATTACAATGCTTACAATAATAACCTTCAATATAAAAGCAAAATGAGAAAAATAAAAATTGCAAATAAAATTAGTGAAGAAGGAAGGACTAATAAAATAAGAAACATTATGGATTGAATAGTTATTTTATCATTGTATTGATGAAAAATTGTCCATTTACAGTTTTATATATTAACATTTCATGTAGTTATTGTAATATAGTCAACTAAATCACTATACAGTCTGTCAAGTAAGAGCGTGTCCGTGATAATTCATTTTTGGTAGATGCAATTCTAGCAATTCAACAAAAAATCGGTATAGGGAACCTTTGTAAAAGTACCAGTAAATTCCGAACTTTCGCCGAAATCGCGTAAAATCCAAAATGAGTCATCTATATGCGCGTAGTTTCGAGGCAGTTTTTCTTTGTTCCTTTCCATATTCCCTAAATTGACATACGCTGCTGCTAAATATACTAAAAAAGTCGGTATCGTTTGTGAAGAAATGGGTAAATCATTTTAACGAGACGAAAAATGTCGACGATTTGCTAGAATGTAGTTGAGTGGGCAAAATCCCTCCGAAAGTCGAAAAAAACGAATAGTGTTCTTATTTTCTCGGGACCCAAAATTGATGCTGCGGCAAGGAACGCCAAAATTAAAAAAATTGGGTTTGAATGTGTCCCATGACACCATTCGATAACATCTTTGTGCTCATGATGTCAAATTCCAAAGCATCTTGAAGAAACCTTTGCTGGGCGAAAATCACGTCTCGAAGCGGCTCGTTTTGGCCCACGATAAGATACTGGAGTGGCCCTCACAATAGCTGGACGCCAACCCTATCGAAAGCGTTTAGTTTCTTGTAATGTGAATGCTCAGAGGAAAGGATTTTGACTTAGTTGTCTCGTCGACAGCATATCTCGATTATTAATAAAGGAGGCGATTAGACAACTTATTAAGGTAATTGCTCCGTTGTTAGCACACCAAAAAAATACATTGATGGTAAAAAATGTTCTCGAAACATATTTTTTCAAGAATACGAGCGGTCACGTTCTTACTTGATAGACTGTAGGTATAGAATTTAGCGGAGAATGACTTTTACAAAACAAATTGTTTGTAAGTCCCTAATTACAGAAAAAACTGCGTGCATTTGTCCGAAACATGTTTACTTTCTGAATTATTTCGCTGTCGGAAAATAATATTTTCCAGACTAGGCCGAAAAAAATGTCCAGCTGTTGAGATTAGTTCAAGTTCTTTATAAACAAACCAAAATCTTACTATACTAACCTTCATCTTTTCGTCTCATCAAAAACATAAACATCTCGTTTTTGAATGAAATATTCTATATTTGTTAGTGGACATCGCTAATTATAGTTCTTCCATCAAGCACTTGTCTTCCAAATTGTTGTAAGAATGCACTATTTGCCTTATCCTAAAAAATTTATAGTAAGATAAGTGGCAGTAAATACGAATTTAAGACTTTTTTTTACTTTCGCATTACATTGGAAAGTGCTATTTATAGCATAGTTTTACGTTCATAAAATGGCTTCTTGGGATGTTTGATCAATAGGGCTAATTAATTATTATCTAACTTTTTGACAGTTGGGTTTACAACCATATCATTATTGGCTAAGCTACACTCTTCTGGTATGTCTGAAAAGTTGTGTTTATGACTCTCAAGTTTCCTCACAGAACGTTCTTTACGAATGGCAATCGATGGGTTTCTTCCTAACACCTTCACTGTTAACGCCTTTATGCCCCAGGGCTGCTACCCTCTCCTACTCTCTTTCTTATTTGCATTAGCGATCTGCTGGAAAAGACCAAGAATCCAATCTACAGCTTTGCATAGGACAGTTTGCTTATCTCATCATTCACTTTGAACGCTTGAACATCGGCTACTCATGCAAATATTCCCACAGGAGAAAGTTGTTCAACCTAACAGAGAACTGGAAGAAATTCTATTTTGGAGTAACGGTAACCAAATAGAATTTAGCGTTACAAAACTCTTGTAGCACCGTCACGTCATCGTCACAGGTTTGCTGACTGTTAACTTGGGAGCAAATATGTCTTGGCATTTTTTTTATGGGTATAGCACACGTGCTACAGGGAAGTCCTTAAAGAGCTACAGGAGCGACACGTGTGCGGAGAAAGCTTTTCACGTTGTTCTTGAATCGCTGCAAATTGTACTCGGAGGGAAACACAGTCCTGGGCAAATTATTCCAAAGGGATGATATTCTCCATATAAAAGACT
This sequence comes from Pachyrhynchus sulphureomaculatus, assembly GCA_019049505.1. NCBI lineage: Eukaryota > Metazoa > Arthropoda > Insecta > Coleoptera > Curculionidae > Pachyrhynchus > Pachyrhynchus sulphureomaculatus. The sequence goes on along the minus strand of CM032454.1, from coordinate 57,932,092 downwards.
GCTTGAAAAGCGTTGTTCGAGGAGTAACAAGCTGAGCCTCATACGGATGTAAAATATTGGCGCGACGTGTACTTCTAACATGCACCACTCTGGGAGGAATTAAGCGGGCCACATCCTTCAAACACTTTCCATAAAAATACTTGTAGAATAGGCTCAAGTCGCCAACCGTTCTTCGATGTTCCAGCGAATCAATGCTGCTGGTCAGTTCCGGGGCTCCAATCAGACGAACAGCTCTTCTCTGAATAAAATCCAACAGGTATGTTTTTGAGCGGAGCTCCAAACATGGAAGCAGTATTCCATAGTTGGTCGAATTTGAGCTTTGTAAAGAATTAACAGTTGTTGTGGAATGTAAAGCTTTCTGGTTCGAAACAATATTCCCAACTTTTGAGAAGCTCTCCTTGCTATGCCTGCAACATGTTCATGCCAGGACATATTTGCTCCCAAATTAACGCCAAACAAATTGAGTGACGATGTTAGAGGAATAGAGTTGAATGACTTCCTGCTGTCTGCGGATATTCGTCTGAGTAGCCGATGTCCGAGCGTTTAAAGTGAATGAAGAGATAAGTGAACTATCATCTGCAAAACTGTAGATTGGATTCTCGGTCTCTTCCAGCAAATCGTTAATATAAATGAGAAAGAGAGTAGGAGACAGTATGGAGCCTTGGGGTGCACCGGCGTTGATAGTGAAGGTGTTAGAAAGGAATCCGTCGACTGCCACTCGTAAAGAACTCTCTCTGAGGAAACATGAGAGCCACAAACAGAACTTTTCAGACATACCATAAGAACGTACCTTAGCCAACAGCCCATCGATATGTCAAGAGCAACCGCTCGAGATCCAAAGTGTTTAATTGCGTTGTTCCAGACATGTGTTACATAAGTCAGAAGATCTCCTGTTGATCTATTTTTACGAAAGCCATATTGGTGATCGTTAATAATGTTGAATCCTTCAAGATATTTTAGAAGATGCTGATTGGTAGTCTTTTCCATGACTTTCGATATTATTGCAAGCAGTGCGATTGATCGGTAGTTATTTGGCAAGGTCTTCTTGCCTTTTTTAGGTATCGGCTGAACTGTGGCACATTTCCAGCAGGAAGGAAATATTCCCTTTCTGTAGGATATGTTGAAAAGTCTACAGAAAACTGGTGTTAGTTCCCTCGCACAGTTTTTGAGAACTATAGCAGGTATTCCGTCAGCGCCAGAAGCCTTTTTGGTGTCTAGCTTCATCAAAATACGTTTTATGATACGCTGTCTGAAGACAATATCGGGCATCCTTGACTTCACTATGGGAATAGTAGGTGGTGTTTTTCCTTGGAAATCGACAGTAGAATGTGAAGTAAAGAGTTCAGCCAACAAGTTCGCTTTCTCAACAGGTGTCGTTGCAATAGAATTATCTGGCCGTGTGAGTGGTGGATTTGGTGAAATTTTTACTAACTGCCTTAGCGACTGGAATTGTTGGGACAAGCGAGGAGTTTGTTTCTAATCCGTTGATTGTGTGCCTCCTTGGTATCGTCCATAATTTCATTGCAGCTGTTCCTGGCACGAACAAAGGTGTTACGATTTATGGTGTTAGGATTTTCTCGCCATTGTCGGTAGGCAAGATGTTTAGAAGCAACAGCTTCTTTGCATTTTCGGTCAAACCAAGGCTTGCCATTGGAAGGGCATGAACATGTTGCAAGTATACCAAAGAAAGATTAAAAACTGGGAATATTATTTTGGACTAATGAGCTTTATACCCCACAATAACTGTTAATTCTCTACAAAACTCAAATTAGACCAGCGATGGAATACTGATTCCATATTTGGGACTAAGGTTTCAAATATACGCTGTATTTGTTTCCCATAGAGTACATTTTACGACGTGGATTCAAGACCAACCTAAATCGCTTTTTCCGCAAACGCGTTGTTTCTGTAGCGGTTTAGAGATTTCCTTGCAGCAGAGGTGCTATGTCCATAAAAAAAAGACACTAGCAGTCATGAAATTTGAGAAGATATGCCAAAAAACATATTAACATAGTAAAATATAGCGTTTTTTTATAGTCATAGCACACGTGCGGCAGGGCAATCCCGAAAGCGCTACAGGAGCTATGCATGTGCGGAAAAGGTGAGTCCTCGCAAACGAAAGTCATATTGATGGTCGTTAATAATATTGAATACTTCTAGATATTTTAGAAGATGCTGATTGACAGCCTTTCCATAACTTTCGATATGGTTGAAGGCAGTGCGACTGGTCGGTAGTTAGTTATCTTACCTTTTTTAGTAAATATTTCCTTTCGGTAGGATTGGTTGAAAAGTGGTATCCCGAGGTAGGTATGTTGGATTCTGTACTCTTAATTTTTTTAGAAAAAAAATGAACTATGAGCTTTTGTAGCTTTATAACCTACTAGATTACCTACACCTTCCTTCGGATTTCTTGTATCCTCAACACGAAAGGAAGGAAGTAGGAGACAGTACAGAGCTCCTATTATGTACTGGCGTTAATAATAAAGGTGTCGGAAAGAAATCCAACAATTTTTACTTAGCACGATATTTGAAAAACTCAAAAGTTATGAATAGCAACATAGCACAGTCCAGTGACATAAGTTTAGAGATGTCCTGGTAATAAAAAATATATCTTCCAACTATTCTACTAGATATTCATTGACTGCCTTTTCATTATTTTTCGACAGTATCGAAAGCAATGCGGCCGGTTGACAGTTATTTAGCATGGTCTTTATACAGTGTGTCAAATAAGAGTGACCGCTCGTATTCTTGAAAAAATGTGTTTCGAGAACATTTTTGATCATCAATGTATTCTTTGGTGTACTAACAACGGCGCAATTACCTTAGTAAGTTGTCTAATCACCTCCTGCTTCAATAATCGCCTGGCATCTTCCCTTCCCTTCCCTTCTACCAAAATAAATTTTATCATACACGTTCTTACTTGCCAAACTGTATAAAGTCTTTAGATAAATATTTAAGACCCTGTTTTTTACCTATACCATTCTCTTATAGATTTTTAAAAATTATCAATTTTCTCACACGATCGTTTAAACAACAACCAACTGCTTTTCATTCAAAAGATAACTATAAACGATAAATTTCTAAGACCTGCTGAAGGCATCGCGAACGTGTAAAGATAACGTTTTCAACGTTTCATATCTTGATATCGCACGCACTTGTCAAGAAGAAGCCATTAACGGCATATCCGATTTTAAATGTGGGTTTGCTTTATTTCCTTTTGCAAATGACGTAGAGCCTTGCTGAAATGATGATTGGATGAAGCCGTAAAGAAAATTAAATTAAAAATGTCTGCCGTTACAGTCCTTAAATCATTTTGCAAAGTTTATATTTCTAGCAATGCTATAAATTTAACATTTTATGATAAACAAAGCTTAAGCATTTATACTTATTATCGTGGTTCAAAATCCATGAATCGTTCAGCTACAATTCAGGCCTTTTTTGCGAATTCCTTGCTCAAAAATTTATTCATTTTGAAGATCATCAATACAAAATTTTTATAACTACGCCCTATTATGTCCAATATAATAAGGAAAATGTGATGAAAAGCTAGATATTAACAACAGTTATACCCATCGGAAAAACAAATATTGTAATAAAAAGCAATAACAACAGTATTTTCAAAATAACTAGTCTCTTTAATTTTTGTATATACGAGGGCCGCCTTTAAAGTGTTTATAAACGACCACTACATGGCTATATTCAGATGTGACATTACCATTGTTGTAAAATTCGACATTTGTTAATGTTAAAACAGTGGCAGCTCAGAAATTGTTGAGTAATTTGTTTACGCGTTTAAAAAAAAAACCGTTTTATGAACAAATGGAAATTTCACGTAAAGGTTTTCATCGGATGACTTTTTACGATTTTGGTAAAGGCCTAACTCAACAACAATGCCTCGAATCGTTTCGTTCAACTTTTGGTAATGATTCACCATCTCTCATGTTTCCTCAGAGAGCGTTCTTTACGAGTGGCAGTTGACGGATTTCTTTCTAGCACCTTCACTATCAACGCCGGTGTGCCCCAAGGTTCCATACTGTCTCCTACTCTCTTCCTCATTTATATTAACGATCTGCTGGAAAAGACCGAGAATCCAATCTACAGCTTTGCAGATGACAGTACACTTATCTCTTCATTCACTTTGAACGCTCGGACATCGACTACTCAGACGAATATCCGCAGACAGCAGGAAGTCATTCAACTTAACAAAGACCTGGAAGAAATTCTATCTTGGGGTGACAGTAACCAAGTGGAATTTAACGCTACAAAAACCCAGGCGGCAGTTTTTTCTAAAAAAGTTAACGTTGCAGAACCCGACATAGTTATGTCGGGGCACTCCATCCCTCTAACATCGTCACTCAATCTGTTAGGTGTTAATTTGGGAGCAAATATGTCCTGGCATGAACATGTTGCAGGCATAGCAAGAAGAGCTTCTCAAAAGTTGGGAATATTGTTTCGAACCAGAAAGCTTTACACTCCACAACAACTGTTAATTCTTTACAAAGCGCAAATTCGACCAACTATGGAATACTGCTCCCATGTTTGGAGCTCCGCTCCCAAACATACACTGCATTTGTTGGATTCTATCCAGAGAAGAGCTGTTCGTCTGATTGGACACCCGGAACTGACCGACGGCCTTGATTCGCTGGAACATCGAAGAACGGTTGGCGACTTGAGCCTATTCTACAAGTACTTTCATGGAAAGTGTTCGAAAGATGTGGCCCGTCTAATTCCTCTCAGAGCGGTGCATATTAGAAGTACACGTCGCGCTAATGCTTCACATCCGTATGAGGTTCAGCTTGTTACTCCTCGTACAACGCTTTTCAAGCAGTCTTTTATATGGAGAACATCATACCTTTGGAATGGTTTACCCAGGACTGTGTTTCCCACCGAGTTCAATCTACAGCGATTCAAGAACAACGTGAATCGCTTTCTCCGCACACGTGTCGCTCCTGTAGCGCTTTAGGGACTTCCCTGTAGCACGTGTGCTAGACCCATAAAAAAAAAAAAAAAAAAAAAAAAGACTGTTTACAGTTGGTTTGCAGAATTTCGTCATGGTTGGGCTTCCATCAGCGATGAATTTTGTGAAGGTAGACCAAAATCGGTTTTTGTTCTAAAAAACATTGATGCTGTGCGCAATATGATTGAAGAAGAATGGCATGCGACTTACCGTGAGATAATGGCTTCCTGAGGCATATCGAAGACTGCAGTACATTCGATTTTGCATGAACATTTATCTGTGAAAAAGATCTGTTCCCGATAGATTCCACATAATTTGACCGAAATTCAAAAACAGGCTCGTGTCAGTTGGTGTAAGGAAATGCTCAAAAAATTCAAAATCCGTATACAACATCGTAACAAGAGACTAAACTTGGATATATTCTTAGGAGCCGGAAACTAAGCAACAATGAACGGTTTGGGTGAAAAGTGGTTCGTTCGGGAAGCACTTCCAAAAAAATTATGGTTATACTAGACACGTTGCGATCATTGCTTTAGAGGATCGAAGAACAGTTAATGCTAAATGGTATACAACAATTTGTTTGCCATAAGTGTCATCGATGAAATCAGGAAAAACAACCGAAACCGTCGCATTATTCTTCATCATGACAATGTCAGCTCTTACACAACATGACAAACAATTGATTATTTGACGGAGAAAAACATCGAATTAATGTCTCCCGTATTTACTTGATTTATAGCCTAACAACTTCTTTTTGTTCCCGAATGTCAAAACTAGAACGCTTGGACAGCGATTTTCATCACTTTCAGAGGCTCTTGAGTCCTTCCAAAATCATGTTTTTAAATTATCAACTTTAAAGAGGAAAAATGTTTCGAGAATTGGTTCGAACGCATACAAAAATGTATAAATTTTAACGGCGAATATTTTGAAAAACAATAAAATGATCTGTACCAATTTTTTTTCTTTCATTGTTTTTGTAAAATCTTAAAAGGTAACCCTCGTATCTGAATAGTCAATTATTTGAAACTCTTGTAAATTGTATTTAATTTAACAGATTTTCAGATTTAACATACTTCTTTGGATACTCTGTGTATTACTTCATTATAAATCTAATATATGGATAAAAACCTTGTAGAAAGCTTCCTTATTCGATATCTATCTTAATAGATGTTAAAGTCGGTTGTTTCTTTTTATTTTGGACATATCGGCGCCAGACATATTAGACTTACTATGCATGTCTATCGATGCATAACAAAATCCATCCAATAGTTGAGACTTTTATGATTCAGACAAAATAATAATCGGGATCTATAGGAAGATAGTATAGTTTTACCCTGCTTACCAGGTAGTAAAGGAAAAATAGTCAAATTACGTTACACCTGTAAGAAAATTGGAGACCGCTTAAGACTAGCAAAAGATATAATTTCTTTCGAAACTAAAGGTATATATTTTGTTCGTATGATACAGCCTACGTAGAAAAAACTGAAATATCCACTAGAATTAAGAAGTGAAACATACAAAAAAGAAACAAATTGTACAATCAACTAGTAACATCATCAAAGATTCAGCTTATATATTACACGTGAAAACCAATTACTACCCTCGATCCAGGTTGATTAAAGACGAGTCGGGTACCAATACTACTACAGAAGGCGAAGCATCGAAAAGTGTCTCCAAATTGGTACAGTCTAATTCCAAGAACCATGATTTCTCAATTTTTACAGATGCAACAAAAACATTACTTATAGAGGATTATTTTTTCTAATAAGAAACGTTAAGACTAAATTTTAAAAAATTGTTGCCATTATACGGACGAGCGTTTTCCCATCCGTAAGATACCTGTAGAGACGAGCTTCTGATTTCAAATCTACAAAAACCCGGATCTACAGGGTAGATCACGAATGTGCTAGTTCTCCTCAAACAACTACAAGAAAAAAGCCTGATTAATATAAACTTCATGAAGTCAACGCCAGCAAATAACGAATTATGTAGTGAAAATCAATATTCTCGGTTTTTTGAATATGTAGTAGTTTCATAAAAAATATATTTTAATACTGAAGCAAAGAAATTATATAAATGTCTAAACTACCTGTGTTAGTAAAATTAAATGACCAAAAACTGACTCGTCGTATAAATCGCTTGGGATACCGTAGAATTGTTTCCATTTATATTCATTATTATCTAGGAAATATTGAGCAAATAATTATAAAGATAATAATATTAACTTTTTTCTATATTAGCTAAAACTGTTGACTTCTTTAGTTAAGATTGGTAATATGGTTCTAAAAAAAAAGCTGTCAAAGCAAAAAACGCTTTAAATTTTAGAAGCCTGACAACACTCTACATTTGAGCGATTCATTACTAACCGATGCAGTCTATCAATTTTGAGAGCACGTTAAATGATTCAGGTGGAGAGATTTTAATGCAGAACAACAAAGAAGTAAACACCGATACTCACTATCTCGAAAATACACAAATTTACTGGTATTTAGTAAGACGGGACTGGATTTATTAAATCCGGTATTTTGAATTGGCTAGTTCTACCTGTAAGTCATACAAATCTACAAAGCTGCTGTCGCCCTGCGTTGGTTTTCAATTATTAAATTGGTCGAAACTATTACAACGCTAGTCACCTTTTTATGCAATCCGCAGTCCTAATTAATCACTCTATACATATATCCTCTGCTTCAAAAGAGACCGAATTTTATGACAATGGCAAACAATATTAGCTCAAACCATTGTACCTTCATTAGTACTGTGTCAAATGTTGTGATTTTGTTTCATTAGTTGCCTAGTTATAGTGGTAAGGCTGACAGTGTGTTTCAAGTCAAAAGGAAAGATTGACTTTTATGTTAAACTTGGTTACTGAAATGCTGCAAATAAAGTAAGTGATTAATTTATATCCCATACTCAAATAAACGGGTGGTTTAAGTAATTTTAAAGTGATTATGAGACTGGACTAAACGAAATTAACATTCGAAAATTACGTAGTTTCCTCCAACACGAGATTATCTATAAAACTGATCATCGATGAATTGGAGATTCCAAAATCAAAATCCACTGTACTGGCCGAAAGTTCGAATCTTTATAAACTGAACTGGTAATTTGCTCCCTACAAATTGAACGGAGACTAAAAAATGTATCAAATTGAGCACTAAAAAAGCCTGATTAAAATCTTTCATAATTATTTAAACTTCCTTGAAACAATCATTACAGGTGCTGAAACGTTGTGTTGTATGAGCCCGAAATCATGCGAGATAGTGTGAAGAAAAATTTCCAAAAAAAAGTCGATTGGAAAAATCAAAAATACAGACGATACGAAAGATAAGTTTGTCCGTTGGATTAATCGCCGTATTGTTAGTTTCATATAATTTTTTCACTTTCATCGACTTTATTTACCTATAAGGAGAACGCAATGTAATATCACGGACACTGTTCAAGTGGCAGTGCCACGATCCTCTATAGTATACTCAAAAATCTATATAAAAACCCCGTTGCTCAGTCAATTGGCTAGGCTTAATGCTACATCAAAGCTAAGAACTAGTATATCGATTAGAGTAAAATAAGAACTGATTTTCTTGTAAAAGTCTAGTTTATTTTGGACAGAGAGTGTATTTAAATTTAAGTACAGTTCTTTAAAATATCAAATCTAATAATACTTTTAGGTCACGTGCTAAATAAGTTTCGCATTTTGTACAACCCTGGCTCTTTATATTTTCACAATAAACGTTCAACTTTGCTAACAGTCTCATCAGCGTCATTTAATATACAGCCGTCAGCTAAGAAGATAGAAAAATAAGTATAAAAAGATAAATTTATACAATAAATAGATACCGCCAAGGACGACAGAAATAATTAATAATACTAGTCCAACCCACCATATTTAAGTCCTTCGATTCGTGTTGTGTCCGAATATCAAAAGAAACCGTCAAAAAAGAGAAGTACGTTATAAATTGGCCAAGTCGAAACGTCAGCCTATCAATGAAAAACCCGTCTGACGATAGACACAGAAAAATGAGTTTGAAGTCGCTTTGACAGCAGGTGTCTGAAGAGAATGTAGATGAAAAGGAGCCAAATACTTTTTATTGTAAATCTTGGAACGGTTTGTATTTTTAGTAACATAAAAGTATATCAAGTTAAGTAACAAATATTTAAAAGTTTATTTAAGAACAACTGATGATTAAAAGAGGATCTTCTATTTAATAATTAAAAACCTAATAAGAAAATTTCGTCAAACCTATACTGCACCTGTCATACAGTGGGTATCACATGGAAACATCTTGTATTATTAGTATTAGTAATAAAAAAATATTCTGATGCTAAAAGTTTCTGCACGTGTTAAAACCTATTTTCCTAACATTAAATTTAAAATACATTAGATATGATAACATGGAAGTTGAAAAATCTAAACATTTTAACATTCTCCTTATCTTTAGCTAGAACAAAACATAATTCTTACTAAATAAAAAAAGGTAAACTTATTTAACCAGCACTACGATTGCAAGTACAAATTGTAAAATAAATAGGAAATTTATGTTTCACTAAAGAATAATCAAAATTACTCCATATTTTAAAGAAAAAATATTACCTTATGGTGAAACATTAATCACAAAATATTGAAACCTCTATACGAGTATAAGCAAATGTTTACATCTAAATTGAGTAGTTCTTTCTAAACAGAAACAAGTAAAAAGTGTTTGTTGACACAATTTTTATATCTTTCGACCTTGTAACCCTGAAAACTTCATACATCATGATATATATAGAGACCGACCCCTCTAACACTTCTCACAATCCCTTTAACTCTCTATCAGTTTGACTATAAATAATTAAAAATAAAAGAAATACGATATCGCAACTTTAAAATCACCGCTAAAGATCAATTATCCCAATCAAAAATCAAGAGAAAATATCATATTATACTAAATTTAGCGACTCCCTCCTTTTTTGCGCCCTTTTTCTTAAACTATATTCCTTAAAAATTATGGGTTTCGTTCCCCTTTCAAGTAATATTAGTGGATCCAATTTCAAATCCGTAGTTTAATTCCTACGAGAGTTATAGCGCCAATAGAGCGGAAAACAACAAATTAATTTCTATTAACAATGCACCCTATAATCTAAATGTTATCAACATTCAGAACCAGTATGACTCTCCAAATCAAAACCACCTCGCTAATGATCTCAACAAGATTGTTATACACAAGACCTTTGCCCACATAGATGGTCTCACCCCTAAGCTCATTTAAATTTTCAAACAAGAAAACATTCGTTTCTCCAGAACCATCCCACTTAAATTAAAACAACTTTATACAAGAGTTAAAACACCCATTACCAAAGAACAAACTTCCAATATAGTCTACAAAATCCCACGCAAAGACTGCACATCCTGTTACATTGAACAAACGTCCTGCAGCATAAAAGGAAGGTTAACTTCACACAGGAGTGAGTGTAGAAGGGGTATCAAATCTTGTTCCTTTGCAGAACATGCAACTGACAATGACCATCGTCTAGACTATGATAAAGTGAAAATAGTTTACAAACAGCAAAACTACTATAAAAGAAAATTTTTGTAGATGGTTGCCATTAATGCCTGCGCATGATCTATCACAAAATTAGGACATTATACAATAATACTAATTCATAAAAATCTTTTATTTTAATTCTTTAATAAATAATATGTTAGAAGTTTTTACACCATAACAGATCACACTATATATAATTTACAAAAATTTTGTAATTCAAGATCAATTTTAGGTCATGTGTACCAACTGTACCACATAGCTATCACTGTTACTCATATCAAAACTGTTCAATTGTTTATCTTTACTAACCTAAAAATTAAAACCACGTGCTCTGTTGTCCCGGGAAAATAAAACCGGAAAATATATTCTTTATAAAATTCATGATCCATTTTCCTAGTATCAAGTCAGCTTCCACTGGATAATCTCACGTTTGTAAGTCTAACTTTCTTACAGTTGTGTTTTTGAAAACCGATTGTAAATAATTTTTAGATGTTCTGAAGAAGGATTGAATATATCCGATAGCTTAACAATTAAACAACGAGTTTTAATGGCCAACTGTTTTTGACTGCATCCTCACTAAATTACTTTTTCTGTATATATATATATATATATATATATATATATATATATATATATATATATATATATAGTATATATATATATATATATATATATATATATATATATATATATATATATATATATATATAAAATAACATGAATGCACTGATTATATACTGCATTCGGAGACACCGATTTAATTTTTATTTTGTAAAAAATTTTTAAATTTTATCAAGTGAGTTAAGATTCAAATGGGCCTTCAAAGGGGTTTACCTATCCGGTATTATCAAAGTGTTTTTAAAGATATCATCATATATATATATATATATATATATATATATATATATATATATATATACATATATATATATATATATATATATATATATATATATATATATATATATATATATATATATATATCATTACATTCTACACTAACACACGAGCCAAATCTAGCATTACTCAAGTTGTTTGATTGGATCCAAAAAAAATATTGAGTATGCTATAATGAGTTTAAACTTATCTTCTGAGCAAAATTTTCAGTCCCTGAGGTCTTTTTTAAATGTTTAAACAAAAAGACGTCACAGGGAACTAACTCATAGTGATTCAGTACTGACTTGAACTATGTGAGCTTTGTAAATCTTGAAGTTGTTCAAATTTTGGTAATCTCTAATGATCTTTTCAGATTGCGGATCAACCATTCTTAGACCTGTTCATTAATTGTGGACCCCTATTTTAATAGAACATCTATATCTCTTCACCTATGATAACTTAATAAAAATAACTCTCATCGTTCTCTCGTGGTGAAATGTTCTTGAGAAATTTCTTGCCTCGCCAATCTCTGCTCTAATATCGGGATCTATCATGCAGAAACTTGTTTCATCTCTAAATCTTCATGAAACCTATAGTTTCGGATACTTTAGTTTCCTTAGCGAGCACTCGGATCCTCATTTATCGATCTGATAACACTGATACTTCACTTTTCGTCTCAACTTTACTGATTTGAAGAGATCCCGAATGAGGCTTCCGCTCCATTATAATTATTTAGTCCAAAATTTTACTTGACAGTAATAGGTGAAACATTCTTCCAAGAATAATTTTTGGTCTATTTCTCTCTCTAGTGAAAAATTACTTTCTTTTAGGAAGAAAAATAAATCGTAATAACGGCAAAACGCAACCGACGCATAAAAAACTTAAGTACTTAGAACAGCAACAGTAATTTGGCAAACAATTTTTTGTACGATATCTTTCTCATAACTGGGTAGGCAATTAAAAAAAACTGATATTTTCTATTTTTATTCTCTTCAATTAGTCAAGAAATGTTGTTGGCATTTTTATTGAAATAAGTACTCGTTTAGCAGTATCTAATGTAACTGAAAGAAAAAACGTCAACAGTAGTAACAACCAAGCACCTAAGTGTTTCGATCAATTGAAAGATTATCTTTAGGGTTAATCTTTTACAGACGAAAACTTGAAGTTTAAAATCTTTAATGTTCTTAGAGGAGTAAAAATATTAAAAATTCAATAATTTTACTACATGAAATGAATGCGATCATTGAAAATTAATAGTTTATTGTATGAGGTGAAAAAATGAGATGTAAGATAAAGAAAAATGACAAATTTGGTGCGCATTCATTCATAATTTCTTTTTATTATTTTAAAATATAATATTCTGGTGTATTGACAGCTTTCCTTACGTTTTACATCTAATTTTTCCGTATGGTCTACTAAAGTATTAAGTTTTTACGATTGTTCTTCCCTGTTTAAAAAATTTAGCTATCAGAAAGTTTCGCTTTCGAGATTTTTTTTTTTGAGAACTATGCTTTGGACAATATTGTTAGAAATTATTCAGTAACCCCATATTACCTACAGCTATTAAACAGAAAGTAATTCCTTCCTTTTCCAGTTACATAATAATAATAACATATTTGCAAAACTCTATCTTAAATTAGGATTAAGTCTACAAAAACAGTATTTTTTGATCAAATTATTTACGAAGTATTGCGTTTTAGTTTTTATATCAAAGACTGATTTTATGATTCTCCCTTTATATTATTAATTTAGCTAAAGTTGCTATAGATTGGCAAGTCTAATTTTTAACATGCACCGCAAAAATTGTACTATTTCAATTTAAAAAGTATTTTTAAAAATACATATCAAAAGGTAAAATTTTTTCATTATCTTATTTCTTAATCATGCATTCTCAAAACTACAAAATTAACAAAGGGTTACTTATCTTTATACTTAAAACAACGACGCAGATGTAAAATAGTTATTATTTGATGCAACGATGATGACAGGACGCATTACTTCCTACACTGACGCCGACGCCCTCTGAAACTGAAACTGAACCAGGATGCTGTTTCACTGAATGGAAAATCAGAGCAGCAGGGGCGGAGCACAAACATAAAAAATGGAATAATAGGGAATAATTTATGAATTTCTAAGATCTTTATTATAATAAGAAAATAAGAAAAACTACAATGTGTTTCACTATAAGACAAAAAACATTAGATAAAGTATTTAGGTTATATCTATCCCAATCTACGACTCAATGAAGTTAAAATATTTATATTAAAGAAAGTACTAGAGCGATATAAATTTTTAAGCAATTTTTATTTGCTTTCCAAAGAAACTATAACATTTTTTTCGATTAGCATTTTAGTTCAATCATTGCGGGGATTCTTGACACAAAAATATATTTTTTACTTTCGTCAATGAGTAATGTCTAGCTTTTGCATTTTTCTGTGTTTCAGAAACTTTAGTTATAACAAAAGTTTCGAATTTTTATCGTTAAAGTAAGATAACTTAGAGCTTACTTCATAATCTTATCATAAATTTAAATAAGCCTGTATTCTTCAATTGCTTAAGTTCATGTAACACCACCTATTATGAAAACCTGAATATTTTTAAGAGCCTGAATTCTTATATAAATAAAAATATTGAGTATATACTGTAGAAACTCTATAAGAAAGTAAATTTAATGAAGATCTGAGTTAAAGATTAGTTTTACAATTTACGCATCATCGATAGATGCATTTTTTTGTTAGTTGTTTTGTTTTTTTCAGGTGATGCAACAGAGGCTGTTCCACTTGTAGCTGATTTGAATTATATACCTTAATTAATGAAGAACGTGACCCCCATCTATTGGTAGTAAATGGAGATATGTGGTCTAAGTACGACCATATCTTTATTTTTACTTAATTTAAGGAATTAGGATGATGGCAAGTAGTGTTGGATCAGATTTTCTATTTTCAGTACTTTTTTGTTCGAGAAATTCAAAGATCCTAAGAATGAGAACTATAGTTCGTCTGCACCATCATATTCTGGGGTCTTCCTAGCATTTTAAGCTTATTACTTTTAACTTTGTATGTCGTTTTTTAGAATATGAATATTGGAAAACTCTATGGATTTATTTACTGACATTTTAAATTTGAACCTAGAATTAAAATATTTCCAACAGCAATTAAGACATTAATCAATTTTGTATCTAAAGAAATTTCACATGACAAAATCTGGCCCCAGAAATACTATATTTAATTTCTATGATAAACATATTCTTTAAATTGAGTGATTTATTACATATAAGAAACATTATATTAATCTTAAGAAAAATAAGATTGTAATGTAATTTCATTAAAGATGATCTACATAAAATATATCAGATGTAAATAGATATTTATGTGCTTTCAGGAAAAGTAATTCTGTTTTTACTTTTGACATAAGATATTCTTATTAAAATTGCGATTTTTTTTATTCACTCTGTTTGTAAGTGATCTGACTTACTTATTGCTGACTGACGATATCAAGATGTATGCTACCATTTCATCTATGGTTAACTGTTATATTCTGCATAATCAGCTGAATAATATTAATGAATGGTATAAATCTACCAAACTATAAGTGAACATTATGAAATGTAAACTTTATTATTACACTAGTATCATATTCTTGTGATTTAAGTATCTGCGTTGATTTTGGACTTAGTTTTAGAGAACATATTGCTAAGTCTACTAAGTCTGTATTAAAGATTCTTGGATTAGTAATTCTATCAATAAAATAGTACAAATAATAATAAATATTTCTCACTTGTTAAATGGTCACTGATTTGATATCCTGCTTATGTTGTCAGCAGAAATTTAGACTACTTACTTTCCGAGCCCGGTCATTATTGTATTTCTCCTTTCCATTATATATATCCAGTATACCAATAGCATTCTTATTGGCCAGCAAAAGATTCTTTAATGTGCAAGTTGGACAATGGAGTAGGTGGTGTTGATATTGTCTTGCACCATACTCACAACTTGTTTCCTCGTTGATGTATCTCCATTTTCCGAGGGTTTCCTTCCATCTGCTTAGAGCTGTCAGAAACCTGTTTAGGGTTCTCCAGACGGGATAGATTAAGTCGTGCCTAGCGCTTATTTTTTCTGTAGGCGTTATGAAATTTTGTGGCGCTATGTATTTCTACATATCCAGTCGGGTACATTGAATGGGTCATGGCAAGGAAACTTTTCCTAATATGGATCATTCTGGAGCTTGTCCGTACATTTGGTGTCGCATGCCATTGTTTTGCTGTCCTCTTTTTATTTCAGGTGCTATTTCTCTGCCAATTTCGAGCGGTGCATTTCCTCCAAAGGGTTAAAGCTTCTCGGTTGAAGTTGGTTTCAGGCAGCCGAGTAGGCCCCTGACAGTATCGATCACAGCCACAGCGGCTAGTTTCGCGTGAGTAGAGTTTCTCCATACTAGAGCTGAGTATTCTCATTTGCGTATAGACTGAGAGCCATGGCTGATGTTCGTAGAACTTCTGGCTGAGCAACCCACTTTGTGTTTATTAATTTACTCAGGATATTACTTCGTGCTATAACTTTCTATTTTGTATCCCGACAGTGAGTTTTATAGCTCAGAGTGCGGCGTAATTTCACACCAAAGTATTTGGAGTTATTAGAGTGTTTTAGTTGATTCCCTCTCCAGTTAACTTTCAGAGTTCTTTTTGCATCTCTATTTCTCAGATAGAACAGGCATGTCTGGGATTTTGCACGGATTCTGTTTTAGATCGTACTCTTCATAATAGAGGGAGAGATCCTCTAGTGCTCATTGAAGTTTGTTCTCGACTTCCTCCAATGTGTTACCCTGAGCTGCTACCGCTGTAACGTCTGCATATATGAAATATTTTGTACCGTTGCATAACGGGATGTCGTTTGTGTATATATTATGCAAAACCCATGCAAAGACGCTACCCTGAGGTAGTCCATTTTTTGATCTGTCCATCGGCTGCCCTTAGTAGGGTCATGAAAAAGCGTCTATTTTATAGTATACATCGACGAACTTAGCTAGCTTGTAATCCTTTGCTCCTGTAATAAACCTTTTTGATATGTTTCCTATGGTGTACTGTGTCGTAAGCTGCTGTTAAGTCAATGAACGTTGCTACAGTTATTTATTTCCTTTTGTAATTCTCTTCTATATGTTGGGTTAAGTTAAGAATTTGTGAAATTGAAGAAATTCATATAAGTTTCAACCGAAATTTTCACTGTATTTGATGAAAACATCCGACATTTATCATTATACTTTGTTTTCTTCAGATGGCAATTGCAAAATAAATAAAACATTCATAAGATGTTACACTACATTATTATTTCTTTAGATGGTAAAGGATAAATATTTCACAAATCAAATATAGTGGAGATTTCGTATAGAAGTAGTTTTTTTAGTTTGCTTAGTATAATTTGTTATTAAGATTTTTCATGTCATCTTTTGAAAAACGTAAACTTTTCGCTAATTCAATTTTTCTTTACAAGTTAACAATTAATAACGTTTATTTTTCCACATTCAAGAACTTGGAGAATTCAAAGAACCTCAAGTGTATACTGATTTAGTACCGTTTTGTCGATTCTCGTTTTGTCGTCCTTAAGAGAAATTCCCGTTTTGTCATCTTTAAGAGAAATTCCTGTTTTGTCGACTGGCCTTTTAACCTATACATCGGTGTCATTAACAATTCTCCTTTCGGCGATTCACTAAACCTCTTTATCTGTTATGGAAATCTATATTAATGGTAAATATTAATTATTTCTTTAAAAAAATCCATAGAGCAAAATTCTTTCTTTCCTTCACACTTTCTTAGGACTGTTAAACCTGAACCTGAACTAACCTAAACTCCTACGATAATCTAACCGGCCGCACCCTTATATTGTATGAAGATAAATACCTAGGTAAAACTACCTGTAGAGGGTCGAAGGCCACCTACAGCTTTACTTGGTAGCTTTAATTTGGCTAGTCGACAAAAAGGGAACGGTTTCAAATGGTCAACGGTCAAACGGTCTTAGTCGACGAAAGGGTAACAAAACAGGTAAGAATGCCAAGTCGACGAAACGATCAATCGACAAAATGGGAATTTACCATGTATACTACACCTTTATAGACTTTTTATTTACATAATGCACGAATGAGTAATTTGCTGAGTTTTCCAATACGTCTAATACTGAAAAAATTAAATATATTTGTTGAGTTATTTAATATTTTTTCGTTAGGAGTCAGTCCTAGTCATTAATTTTTTTTACAACAGTTATTAAAATTATAATTTTTCTTGCAGCAGTTCATATTTATACGTTAGTCTAGAAATGAATGTATTCTGTCGCGTAATAAAATTATTTATTTAACTATTTAAAATTATATATACTGGTTTAATTTCAAATACAAGTTATATTGAGAACAAGTTCTAATATAAAACGATTTTCTTTAATTAAATCAGTACAAACAGATTCATTCACATCTCATTGTATCAGATACTTTTACCCTAACCTAAAGTATTGATCCAAAACTGCATGGCGCACAAAATAGAGTATGGAGAGTAAGAGCATCATCACTTCAATGAGGGGTAAATCTGGCACTCGCAATGCGCATGCATCGAATAGGCTTTAAATAAAACAGAAATGAAAGGTCTTCATTGACATGGCTATTCAACGAATTTTAAGGGTGGCCAGCACAAGTATGTAACCTAAATCCATGAAGTCTAAAGGTGTCTATAGAAACACATTCTTTTTTTCTGTTATTTCATATGCAATAACACACTACACTTTGGAATAGAAATATAACAGAATTTACGTTGCCGGTGGGGATAATTGTGCTTATAAATTGGAAAAAGGGACTTATATAGACTGGCACCAATTGAAAACACAACTTTGTCGTCACCAGAAATAGATATTCTCATGTTACCGTACTTCATCCGCAATTAGGAGGATTTGTTAACATTTTTAGCGGTACTGTATCTCCCAAATAACGAAATAACCTTAAGGTAGATTATTAAAATTTTTTAAATAGTCTAGTTACTATCAGGTTTGTTTAATTGAAATAAATTAACGTTAGAGGCTAACTATTCTCTGAAAATCACACTATAACGCATATTGACATTAACATCTTCGTGCAATAAGTTGCGCGCACTTGGTTGCATGGTTATGAAGTATTTCACAGGTGTACACTATTATTACATTCTCTGTGTAAAAAGAAACTCAACTTTTAATAGAAAATAATAAAAAAAACAGTCCTATTATAATTGTTGATTTTCAACACAAAAGTCACTTGCTGGTCTTTGTTTGACTTAATTTCCGACCTTTCGTCAAAACACATTGTAATTCTTGCCACTATAACTAGGTCTCCAATATTATATACTAACTGATACAGTATTTATGCAGGTTTGTGGTTTGGACATCAAAAATATACTACTGCTAGCGCAGTTGAACGGAGGGCGATTCTCAAATATATGCACTTAGAAAACAATATATGTTAGGTACCATTTATTGTTTTTATGGGTGTTTTAAAATAATGCCGAGATAAAAAAAATGTTGCGGCAACTAGTTGTAACGAGCACAGCATTAATGTCCGAATCAACGTGATTAGTTCGGAAGACTAGTTGTTATAATTTCTGCACACCCACCAAGTCAAAAATAATGAAGAAAAACCTATATGATTTAACATAGTAATGAATGCACCTTTGATGTATAAATGCCAATAGGTAAAATAACCGATCAAGTGCAAGTTGAGCTTGCCCAATTAGTAACAAAATTTTATTACGGAGGTATAAAATGATCAGTGACTTCAGAAAACACACTCCAAATGAGTTTTCAACAAAGTTTGTTTCCAATCTTTACTTAAAACTGATGACCTTGAAATTTTTGTTTTTTTATATACCCCATAAATTATTAAAGATAATGCACTTGTGATAATTTTCGTTCAATCTACACCCCATGGAGAATTTTTTCAAAATTTTTTGATTAATACTTTTCGAGATAAGGGGAGGACAACGATTTTTCGCGATTTTTTTAAAAATAATACAAAGAAAAATGTGAGTAAGTATTACATTATTTATATATATATATATATATATATATATATATATATATATATATATATATATATATATATGTATATATATAACGTGTTTTCACAAGCTTTTATTTGACACCATACTCGATGACCTAGTAAATTGTTTTTTTTTCACTTCCGATTTCACTTCCCAAAACTAAGCCCTTAAGTCAAATTTTAACTTTTAAAACTATATGGCTCTGATGAGGCCATCAATTCTTATATTATTACCAAATTTCAGCTTTCTATGACAAATAGTTTCGGAGAAAATCGGGTGTGACAGACAGACACCGAAGTCATCTTATAAGTGTCCGCACGGGTGTCTACTGTACGGAACACTAAAAATATATGTATTGCAACAGCGCCTACCAAATAAATAGTCTAAAAATAATGCACTGACAGATTGAGACCTTCAAATTTAGTTGAGTTTACGGAATGATGAACAATCTCAAAGTAGAGCAACCAAAAATTGATTTAACATCTCTTTTAAAGAATCAAGCATCTCTCTTTGTACAAAAGATTAATTTGGCCAAGCAATACTACTAGCTCACTCTATGGAAATAATAATGAAGTTAAAACTTCTGCAATTGTCTTGAAGAGGGCGAAAGTTGTACAATTTTAGAGAATAACTAAATCTGCGTATGGATGTTTCAACAGGCACACAGGGTGAATAATAATCAAGAATAGTTACGTACGGTTATTGATAATACTTATCATGTTTTGCTGTAATAGGGAAAATTAGATAATGAATACATTTAAAGAATTTTTTTGTAGTTGTGTTACTAAATTATAAAATATATTAAGATTTAAGGAAAAGTACCAGAATTTTAATGATTCGGAGTTCTGGAGACATTTCTTAGATTTACGTTTTTTCAGCTAGCTGTAAATTTTAACAATCTGACATTTTTTTCGAGCCTTTTAAATTTAGCCTTACAGAAAAAATATTTCTGCTGTCGTCAAACAATATTAGAATATTAAATTTTCAACGTATTCTATTTGCAAAAGTAATAAATAATAATTTATTAAAATAAATTTACGATAATATGTTGTAAAATATATTTTCCTAGATCATTAATTAAATTAGTTTCAATTACACTGCAATATGGCACAGCAAATCCGCACGGGTGCCTAC
>CM032454.1:57907707-57911462 GCA_019049505.1 Pachyrhynchus sulphureomaculatus | reverse complement strand
GGTGTCATTAACAATTCCCCTTTCGTGGATTCACAAAACCTCTTTATCTGTTATGGAAATCTATATTAATGGTAAATATTAATTATTTCTTAAAAAAATCGATAGAGGAAAATTCTTTCTTTCCTTCACACTTTCTACAGACTTAGGACTGTTAAACCTGAATCTGAACTAACCTGAACTCCTACGATAATCTAACCGGGCGCACCCTTATATTGTATGAAGATAATTACCTAGTTAAAACTACCTGTAGAGGGTTGAAGGTCACCTACAGCTTTACTTGGTAGCTTTAATTTGGCTAGTCGACAAAAAGGGAACGGTTTCAAATGGTCGACGGTCAAAGGGTCTCAGTCGACGAAAGGGTAACAAAACAGGTAAGAATGCCAAGTCGACGAAACGATCAATCGACAAAATGGGAATTTACCATGTATACTACACCTTTATAGCCTTTTTATTTACTTAATGCACGAATGAGTCATTTGCTGAGTTTTCCAATCCGTCTAATACTGAAAAAATTAAATATATTTGTTGTATTATTTAATATTTTTTCATTAGGAGTCGGTCCTAGTCATTATTTTTTTTTTTTTACCACAGTTATTAATATTATAATTTTTCTTGCAGCAGTTCATATTTTATACGTTAGTCTAGAAATGAATGTATTCTGTCGCGTAATAAAATTATTTATTGAACTATTTAAAATTATATATACTGGTTTAATTTTAAAATATAAGTTATATTCAGAAAAAGTTCTAATATAAAACGATTTTCTTTAATTAAATCAGTACAAACACATCGCATTGTATCAGATACTTTTACCCTAACCTAAAGTATTGATCCAAAACTGCATGGCGCACAAAATAGAGTATGGAGAGTAAGAGCATCATCACTTCAATGAGGGGTAAATCTGGCACTCGCAATGCGCATGCATCGAATAGGCTTTAAATAAAACAGAAATGAAAGGTCTTCATTGACATGGCTATTCAACGAATTTTAAGGGTGGCCAGCACAAGTATGTAACCTAAATTCGTGGAGTCTAAAGGTGTCTACAGAAACACATTCTTTTTTTCTGTTATTGCATATGCAATAACACACTACACTTTGAAATAGAAATATAACAGAATTTACGTTGCCGGTGGAGATAATTGTGCTTATATATTGGAAAAAGGGACTTATATAGACTGGCACCAATTGAAAATACAACTTTGTCGTCACCAGAAATAGATATTCTCATGTTATCGTAATTCATCCGCAATTAAGAAGTTTTGTTAACATTTTTAGCGGTACTGTATCTCCCAAATAACGAAATAACGTTAAGGTAGATTATCAATATTTTTTTAAATAGTCCAGTTTCTATCAGGTTTTACACTAACGTAGAGGCTAACTGTTCTCTGAAAATCAGTCGATAACGCATATTGACATTAACATCTTCGTGCAATAAGTTGCGCTCACTTGGTTGCATGGTTATGAAGTATTTCACAGGTGTACACTATTATTAGATCCTCTGTCTAAAAAGAAACTCAACTTTTAATAGAGAATAAAAAAAAACAGTCCTTTTATTATTGTTGAAGTTCAACACAAAAGTCACTTGCTGGTCTTTGTTTGACTTATGTTCCGTTCGTCAAAACACACTGTAATTCTTGCCACTATAACTAGGTCTCCAATATTATATACCAACTGCTACAGTATTTATGAAGGTTTGTAATTTGGACATCAAAAATATACTACTGCTAGCGCAGTTGGACGGAGGGCGATTCTCAAATATATGCACTTAGAAAACAATATATGTTAGGTACCATTTATTGTTTTTATGGGTGTTTTAAAATAATGCCGAGATAAAAAAAATGTTGCGGCAACTAGTTCTAACGAGCACAGCTTTAATGTCCGAATCACGTGATTAGTTCGGATGACCAGTTGTTACAATTTCTGCACACGCACCAACAAGTCAAAAATAATGAAAAAAAACCATTATGATTTAACATAGTAATGAATGCACCTTTGATGTATAAGTGCCAATAGGTAAAATAACCGATCAAGGGCAATTAGTGTTCCGTACGTTGATTGCTTTTAGAATAAAAATTTTGGTTACGGAGGTATAAAATGATCAGTGACTTCAGAAAACCCACCCCAAATGAGTTTTCAACAAAGTTTGTTTACTGAAAACTGATATCCTTGAAATTTTTTTTTTTTTTTTTTTTTTATATACCAGATTAATTATTAAAGGTAATGCACTCGTGATAATTTTCGTGCAATCTACACCCCGTGGAGAATATTCCAAAACTTTTTGATCAGTACTTTTCGAGATAAGGGCGATTTTTTCGCGATTTTTTAAAAATAATACAAAGAAGTATTACATTATATATATATATATATATATATATATATATATATATATATATATATAAATATATATATATATATATATATATATATATATATATATATATATATATATATATATATATATATATATATATATATATATATATATATATATATATATAATATATATATATATATATATATATATATATATATATTATATATATATATTTACTGGGGTTTTCACAAAATTTAACTTTCAAAACTACATGGCTCTGATGAGGCCATCAATTCCTATATTATTACCAAATTTTAACTTTCTATGACAAATAGTTTCAAAGAAAATCGGGTGTGACATACAGATGGACAGACAGGCAGACACCGAAGTCATCTTATAAGTGTTCCGTACGGAATACTAAAAATATGTGTATTGCAACAGCGCCTACCTAATAAATAGTTTGAAAATAATGCATTGACAGATTGAGATCTTTAAATTTAATTGAGTTTACGGAATGATAAACAATCTCAAAGTAGAGCAACCAAAAATTGATTTAACATCTATTTTAAAGAACCAAGCATGTCTCTTTGTACAAAAGAATAATTTATCCAAGCAATACTACTAGCTCACTCTATGGAAATAATAATGAAGTTAAAACTTCTGCGATTGTCTTGAAGAGGGCGAAAGTTGTACAATTTTAGAGAATAACTAAATTGGTTATGGCTGTTTCAACAGGCACACAGGGTGAATAACAAAGAAGAATAGTTATGTATGTACGGTTATTGTCACTACTTATTATGTTTGGCTGTAATAGAGAAAATTCGAAAATGAATATATTTAAAGAATTTTTTTGTAGTGGTGTTACTAAATTATAAAATAAATTAAGATTTAAGGAAAAGTACTAGAATTTTTATGATTCTGAGTTCTGGCGGACATTTCTTAGATTCGCGTGTTTTCAGCTAGCTGTAAATTTTAACAATCTGACAATTTTTTTCGAACCTTTTAAAACTGGCCTAGCAGAAAAAATATTTCTGCTGTCGTCAAACAATATTAGAATATTAAATTTTCAATGTATTCTATCTGCAAAAGTAATAAATAATAATTTATTAAAATAAATTTACGATAATATGTTGTAAAATATATTTCTCCTAGATCATTAATTAAATTAGTTTCAATTACACTGCAATATGGCACAGCAAATCCGCACGGGTGTCTACGGATGTTATTGGCAAACGAAGCTTTACTTTGTAAATTGAATTACTCATTGAATTGTAATTAATAACAATATATATTTATTTTAAACATAATATAGATTTTTCGGATTATGGTAAATTAGAAACAGTTGAATTATTAAAAAATTTTAATGTATCCCGAAAATATATAACATAATTTTTTCAATAACTGTTTTCAAGCCGCTTATAAATTAAATAAATGCATTTAT
>CM032454.1:57852707-57905207 GCA_019049505.1 Pachyrhynchus sulphureomaculatus | reverse complement strand
CTTCATTATAATACAGTCGTAAAATCTTCTTCTCATGCCACTAGTAAATTAGCACTGCTAGTATCTTGACCAAATAATAAATCCAAAACTGCTCAAATATCAATATTAACTAACCCATATTTTTGTATTAGAAACTTAAAAATGTTATTGTTAATTTTAGATATCACTAGCAACATAAACGGAGAGCTCAAGTTAGAAAAAAATATACACACAGTTTTCAATGTGAATTGGCTAACATTAATTTGTTGTTTTTTAATTTAAAAAAAATAAATTTATAAAACTATAGAAAACAACAACCCACTTTCAAACTTAATAAACGTGTACTGATCCTGGAATTGGCAAAAGGGCAAACAGTGGCAGCAGTTCGAGTCATAAAAGAGATCATTGTCAAGCCGGGAAAATTTATTACCGTCCTATCGCGACCTTTCCCTTTGTGCATAGGGCCAACAGGCATTGTGGTGGGAACATGTCGTGCGAACACGCGGGAGTGCATACGATAGCATCCTTAAGGGACTATGTATGTTTTAAACTTTTTGTATACAGGGTGAGCTGAAGATATGACTTCAGAGTAGATTATTTTTTAAAACAAAATTTCCATAATCCGATCCCATAAGTATTCCGTACGGAAAACTCATGAGATCACTTCGGTGTTTGGCCGTCTGTCCGTCTGTCACACCCAAAACTATTTGACAAAGAAAATTAAAATTTGGCACAAATATAGGAATTGATGGACCTATCAGAGCCGTGTAGTTTTGAAAGTTAAATTTTGACTTATGGAGTTAGTTTTGGGGGGAGAAATCCTAAGTGAAAAAATATATGCTGTATTATTTGAGCACAATTTTCTTTGCATTCTTTTCAAGAAATTGCCAAAAAATCGATGCCCCCTCCCTTAACTCGAAAAGTACTGATCAAAAAGTTTTGAAAAAATTCTAGAATTTTCTCCATAAAGTGTAAATTGAGCGCGAAAATTATCAGGAGTAAATTATCTACTATAAAAAAACTATTTAGCTTGACAATATGGTGGAGGTTTTTTTAATATACATACACAGTACACGCACTGGTGGCCAACGGATAGGTAGCGAGACATAATAATTTTATTTTATTTGTATATAATTAAACAAATATTTAGATAGTAAATATTTGTTTTACAGTTTTATTACTAGATTGAACTAGATTGATTTTTTGGCTGTTAGGTAGCTAAGATGCTATAACTATTATGTATTATTGACTAAGAAAACACGTAAAAATACATATTGGACCTTCAGATATATCTACGTATGTCAGGGACCTAGCCAACTTAGCCTAGGTAAGGATTTTATTTTATTTTAAAAGCAATCACCGTACGGAACACTAATTACGCAAGTCCGACTTGCACTTGGCCGTTTTTTTTTTTATTTTCAAGTACACTTACGATGATTGTCAACGAAATCTATAAAATCCTTGCATGTAAAATTCCTGCGGCAGTTTGCGAAACCACTTGCCTTTTAGTAATTATTTTAATGGACTAAAGAGATGGAAATTGCACAAAGAAACCTGTTTACAATAAATTACTTCTGAGAATTAGTCTTGGTGTTGTCAGTAAGACCCAGAATTCGCCAGAAGGCAAAAAATACAGTGAAAGCTTGCAAAATCTCTGAAAGCGATAAAATGGCGATTTAAGCAGTAATAGTAATGGTGTCCATATTTTGTAATTATAGCTGCTTTTAGATTTTAAAGAATCTGATGTCAACATCAAAGCTGAATGACATGCAGATACCTCAAAATATTTAAGCAAACATCCGGAACGAGTGTCCCTGGAATCTCACAAGCGGTGTCATCTTTCTACATGATAATGGGCACTAAATTTGCTTGCTCCATCTTAGAGTCCCAACACTATATATACATATATATATATATATATATATATATATATATATATATATATATATATATATGTATATATATATATATATATATATATATATATATATATATATATATATATATATATATATATATATATATATATATATATATATATATATATATATATATACAGTAGAACCCCGGTTATCCGAGGTAACATGGGGGGCACCCTCCTCGGATAACTGAAAACTCGGATAATCCGGATTTGTTTTTTATTCATTCAAAAAATAAACACCAATACTTTAAACCGATGTATTAACGTTTTTAACATATAAACAGGTCAATACATTATAAAACAGTGAAATAGGTATCTAGGCGCTTCTGTTTCATATTGCATCTTCTTTTTCTCACTGCAATGTTTCTCTATCTATTAAGAAGTTGGTTGTTGTTCGATATCCCTCAAAGCTTTTTCCAAAGAAGCAAAACCTTCTTGATGAGAGATCTTAGTGGGAGACTGTTCATCCACCGCCGCTTCGTCATCGTCATCTGCTTTTCGGTTTCCTGAAAGGCATTCGTTATTTCTTCACTACTCATTTCTTCTTCTAAATCATCTGCTGTAATCCATTCAACAACATCTTCTCTTGTCACATTTTCGTAACCTTTTAATTTTTGCATTAATTCAAATAAACTTTTTTCTTTTTCTTCTATCTCGCTGTCAAAATTTGAACAGGACATTTCTCCATGGCTTCTGAATTTCAAAGCTAATTCGTTTAATGGAGTATCATCTTCACTGTCATAATAGTCCTCAAAATCAATAACTTTTGACCAAGATTTTTGAATAGTGGTAGTACGCACAGAATCCCAAACATGACTTACCCAGTAAATAACATTTTTCAGTGTAACCTTTCTCATCCCATTGATAATATTCTCCTTTTCTGTGTATTCTAACAGATGTTCAAGATATAAACGCCTATAATTTTTTTAAATGTTTTCGAGGATGTCTTGGTCCATTGGTTGCATTATGCTGGTTACATTTGGAGGAAAAAAATTTACAACAATTTCGCCCACCTGAAGTCCTTCTCCAGGGTGAGAGGGGGCATTATCCATTAACAAAACTGCTTTAATAGTAAGACGGTTTCTGTTCAAAAATTTAATCACAGATGGCACGAACTCTTCTTCATATCAGTTAGTAAGTAAGGTCGCATCCATCCATACGCTCTTCTGATTTTTGTAATAGACTCGTAGGGCTTTGGGTGAGATGACTCTTGGACGTGCAGACTTGCCAATCACCATCAGAGGGATATTGTGCTTGTCAGATGCATTGGAACATACCATTATAGTTAATCTTTCCTTACTTCGTTTGTGCCCAAGAGCTGATTTTTCCTATCGAGATGCCAATGTTTTTGATGGAAGCATTTTATAATTCAGACCAGTTTCGTCACAGTTGTAAATTTGATCACATGTATATCCACAATCTTCGATTTGCTTTTTAAAGTTCTGCTTAAACTTCTTAATTGATGACACATCAGCAGAAAGTTTTTCACCACATACAGTCAGTTGTCGTACACCGTACCGTTTTTTCCAGCGGTCAAGCCATCCAGAACTGGCGGTAAACTACTCTATCTCTGGGAATTGCCTACTAATCATTATTGCTTTCTGTTGTAAAATTGGACCTGACAGAGGCACACCTTTTGATCTCTGTTGGTTAAACCACATGAATAAAGCTTCGTTAACCTTTTCATAGTAGCCGGTTTTCATTGATTTTCTTCCTGAGAACGAGGAGGCTTGATTTATACACCACTCTTCTATTTTTGTGTGGTTTCTTTTCCAATCTCCAACTGTTACCTCACCTACTCCGTAATCTCGTGCAACAACTTTAATGGTCTCTCCTGCTTCAATTCTTCTGATGGTTTTTAATTTTTCTTCAATAGGAACGACGATTCTTGCTCCATTATAATACGACAAAAAAAAAATTCAAACAAAGCAGTTCGTATTAATTACACTTAACTACCAGAACTCCAACCAAATAAATTATGTGAGTATACTCGTACTTCTCTGTAGTAAACGCTATAACGCAGTGCATTCAAGCAAATTTACATGCTGAAAGAGTCCAAAAACATAAATAGGGGAACCACTCATACGGGCCAGGGGGATTCCCCGAAGGCCCAGACGATTTTAAATGGAAATATGTACATACATATTTTAGAAGCTCGGTTAATACGCAGCATAGACGCGCGTACCTCGGATAATCAGGTACTTAGATTGGCTCGGTTAATCAGGATCTCGGATAATCGCGACTCGGTTAATGCTGATAGATTGGTTAGCAGATTACCACACTTCATTCCGAGGCAGCGCGATTTTTCGAGGGATCTACTTCAGGTATATGTGGTTTAAGGTCACACAACTGTGTGTGTGTTTACCCACTGTTTTTTATTCATCAATCCATCCCGAGACGCGTTTCTTTGTATCATGGCTCATCAGTCGGGCTGGGATCGACAAACAAGAGAACAGAATTTTGTAGTACTCATGCTAATACTTTCGGCTAATAATAATAGTAAGATGTAACGCATACCTCCCCATACTTGGTACTCGATCGGACGCTGACTCACAGCAGTCATACATACCAACAGGATGGTTAGTAAATATATATATATATATATATATATATATATATATATATATATATATATATATATATATATATATATATATATATATGTATATATATATATATATATATATATATATATATATATATATATATATATATATGTATATTATATATATATATATATATATATATATATATATATATATATATATATATATATATATATATATATATATATATATATATATATATATATATATATATATATATATATGTATATACAGTAGCGAACAAAAGTATGGAAACATTTTCTTAATCAAAAATATAAAATACTATCCTTTAGAAATAAAAAAACTAGTCTTGTTTTGTTGACAATTTCTTTATAGAATTTTATTATTGGCTAAGAAAAAATTTTTCTGGTAGATAAGATTTTGAAGAAACGCGTTTTGTCCTTATCGAAAGCATTGAAATAATTTTATCATTCTGCTTTAAGAGTACGTTATTGTTGATACGAAGTAATTTAGTAGCATTGTTTAAGAGTGCGATTTTTGCCAAAATGCCAAAGTGCAAATATTACAGTTCAGATCTGAAACATAAAATTCTTTCTCTGTATCAAAGTGGAAAGAAGCAAATTGAAATAGCAAAATTTTTAAACTTGCATGGGGGCACTGTCAGCAAAATTGTTAAGAAGTTCTCGAGAAGGGGCACGGTTGATCCGGTATTTAAAAGTGGTAGACTTTCAAAAAACAAGTAAGATAGTAGACAAAATTATAATTCGAAAAGCGAAAAATGATCCCAAGAAAGTGCTGTTGATATTAATAAAGAACTAAGGCAGGAATATC
This sequence comes from Pachyrhynchus sulphureomaculatus, assembly GCA_019049505.1. Lineage (NCBI taxonomy): Eukaryota > Metazoa > Arthropoda > Insecta > Coleoptera > Curculionidae > Pachyrhynchus > Pachyrhynchus sulphureomaculatus. The sequence goes on along the minus strand of CM032454.1, from coordinate 57,899,909 downwards.
AGGGTGTATTGGTGTCAAACATGACTATTAGGCGTCCTCTGTTATCTGAAAATCTTCATGATAGGCGTGCTGTTAAAAAGCCACTTCTTCCAAAGCGTCACTGAAAAGGGAGATTGAAATTTGCTAAGGAACCTAAAGACGGGACTCAAAATCAGTGCTCTCTAGTAATCTTTAGTGACGAAAGTAGGTTCAACCTCTTTGGAAGTGATTCTACTGGCTATGTAAGAAGACCAGTTGGTCTAAGATATGACACAAAGTACCTTGTACCTACTGTCAAACATGGCGGTGGAAATATCATGGTATGGGGTTGTTTTCGACGGTCTGGTACGGGGCCATTGGCAAAGATAAATGGCAGAATGGACGCTCAAATGTATCTTGAGATATTGGAAAATAATTTGATTCCTTATGAAGAAGATTTGCCACTGTCATGGATTTTTCAACAAGACAATGACCCAAAACACATCTTGCTTGGCCAAGAATTGGTTTTCTGAACAAAAGATTTAGATGATACGCTGGCTTTCACAATCACCTGATAGAGAATCTTTGGCACTATCTGTATAAACAAATTAGGCAAAGAAATATAAAAAAACCGGGACGAACTTTGAATCGCATTAAAACAAGAATGGGAAAAATACCACCGATTTTTGTGCTAGGCTTATTGACTCTATGGGCAAAAGATGTCAAGCAGTGATTGACGCAAAAGAATGTCCCACTAAATATTATCGACATTTTAGTCGTTTTAGTGGAATTTCTATTTTATAACAAAAATGTTTCCATACTTTTGTTTGTGCATAATTTTGTTACATTAAAAACTAATAAACAATAACTGTTTTAGTCTTCAAAATGTTTGTTAGCATGTACACGATTAATAAATAAATATTGTAATTGTAAACCGTTTAAATGTTAAGACTAGAGACGGGAATTTAAAAGTTTCCATACTTTTGTTCGCCACTGTATATATATATATATATATATATATATATATATATATATATATATATATATATATATATATATATATATATATATGTATGTATCCCCGATACCTGAAAATCGCAAAATAATCATGCCAAAATAAACTACCCTGATGCGTTCAATTAATTCATAGGTAATGGAAAAGCTGTAAGTCAATTTCTGGATTTAATTTATTAACGGACCCCAGCATGGCTTTAATTAGCAAAGATTCATAAAAGATCTTCTACTCTATGCTACATATCATAGTAAAATGTAGGTACTAGGTATAGTGATTACAACTGATATATTCAAGTTGATGAATTCCTTTCCGACACCCTAACTACCAACGTCGACAGATCTCTCATATTCCTTTCTTCTTCACATTATTGGTCTACTAAAGTAGACCAAAAATCCAGTCTGTAACTTCGCAGAAGATAGGACGCTTGTTTGTCCATTTACCCTGAACGTTCAAACAACTGCTATAAACTATTAAGTATCAAACAATAAAATTAGGTAAACTGCACTAAAATGTAAGCGTAAAATTAAAAATAAAATAATATTACAACATACATTATAAAAAATGTAGAAACATTGGATTGGCTGTATATAGGAATGAATAAGGAACAGAGTGAGAGAGCAGAATGAACGCAGACAACAGAATGAAAAAGATTAAAATTGAACCTAAATAATAAGTCAAAAATAATACGACGTAGTACCTGAAAAAATAAAACTGGATTTTTTTGCTATAATTAATAAACATAGGAACAATTAAACATCAGTAACATAAATAAAAAATAAAATACTCTTTTTCAAGCAAACAAAATTAAAAAAAAAAACGAGACGGGGAAGGGCAGCAATTTTTTAAAAAATATTTTTTTAAACTCGTGTTTTCACAACCTTTCATTTGACACCCCACTCGATGACTTGGTAATTTTTTTTTTAAATTGCGATTTCTCTCTCCCAAAAGTAAGCCCTTAAGTCAAAATTTAACTTTCAAATTATAGGGCTATGATTTCTTATATTTGGGCAAAATATAAACTTTCTATGTCAAATAGTTTCGGCAAAAAGCGAGTTGAGTACCAGAAAGTCACTTCAGTCTATTTTATAAATCCTTTATATATATGTATATATATATATATATATATATATATATATATATATATATATATACATATATATATATATATATATATATATATATATATATATATATACATATATATATATATATATATATATATATATATATATATATATATATATAATACATATATATATATATATATATATATATATATATATATATATATATATATATATATATTTATATATATATATATATATATATATATATATATATATATATATATATACATATATATATATGTATATATATATATATATATATATATATATATATATATATATATTTATATATATATATATATATATATATATATATATATATATATATATATATATATATATGTATATATAAATCAAATGTTTTGTATTCAATACTTCAATGACTTGTCAGCTATTAAAAAACAGACTGAATGGACACAAATATATAAAAAATGCGTCCACTGCGCTCAGCAAACACGAAGCTGAATATAAGTTTTAATTTTAATGACACTAAGATCTTAAACAAAGGCCAGGATTATGCCAAGCTGCAGATAAAAGAAATGATGAAATCCAAAAAGATAAGAACACAGTGAAGGATTGACCTAAGAGGAGTCAGTCACATTTACACAAATTTAAGAATTAAATGTACGAAGAAAAAGGAAAAAAAAAAAAACATAAAAATATACATCCTCTTAATGATGGGTATATATATATATATATATATATATATATATATATATATATATATATATATATATATATATATATATATATATATACATATATATATATATATATATATATATATATATATATATATATATATATATATACTTACTATTTTAACTAGATACACCATGTACACATAATAAAAAACAAAAAATAAAAATCAAAATATTTATCAAAGTAAAGAATGCGATTATTGATAAGAACCATAAAATAAAATTCACTGGTGCACCGACAACGAAACTTTCAAGGTACTGTTATTATTTTATTATATTTGTATGCAATTGTAAGGGTCTTAAATAAAAATGTGACGTTTGTAAAATAATTATATGTGTTGTATTATAAAAATTCCATTATGTTTTTAGATGTAAATAAAAAAAATTTTGAGAATGCCCAAAATAACAGGACGAAACGTTAATTAAGTGGTTAAAAATTTTAACAAGAACCTAATACCCAAGAAAACATACATATAAGTTTTATATATATATATATATATATATATATATATATATATATATATATATATATATATATACATATATATATATATATATATATATATATATATATATATATATATATATATATATACATATATATATATATATATATATATATATATATATATATATATATATATATATATATATATATATATATATATATATATATATATATATATATATATATATATATATATATATATATATATATATACATATATATGGAGTGTTGTATGTATGTTGACAATTTGTTTCACTTCATTATATCTTACCACGATATTATACCAGGACGGGAATAAGAACTGTAAGTTTTGTTCTCTCGTTTGTCGATCCTAACTCGACTGATGAGCCGTGATACATATAATAGTTACTATAAAGTAATAAATTACTGGTGGCATAAATAATAATAATTATAGCGTTATATTTAATCACTCTTTCATTTAACATAAACACAAGTTTCTCAAAGTTAGTACTGACTTCAATATATGTGTATAAAAATATTTAAATATATATACCAGGTGTACAAGTATGAAATGCTGATTTCAGATAACAGATAGTGCACCAATGCAGTTTGTGCTATAAAGATTTGACACTGCACCATTTTGTTGTGTCATCAACAAGTGTCAGACGCGCACGAGTGATAAATTGGAAAAGTGTGTGCACAGTGTTGTGTTGTTGTGTTCAATATGTCGAAATTTATACCGAACAAAGAGCATTCGCGGACAGCATTAATTTTTTGTTTTCATTTGAAGAAAACTGCTGTTGAATCATACCGATTACTTCGAGAAGCTTATGGTGAACATGCTCCAACGCAAGATACGTGTGAACGATGGTTTCGGCGTTTCAAAAGTGGTGACTTAGATATTGCAGACAAGGAACGTTGAAAACGTTGAATACGAAGATGTGGAATTGCAAGCATTGTTGGACGAAGATGATTCGCAAACAAAAAAACAACTCGCCGAACAATTGGGCGTTAGTCAACAAGCTGTTTCCAATCGGCTACGAGAGATGGGAAAGATTCAGAAAACCGGTAGATGGGTACCACATGAGTTGAACGACAGGCAAATGGAAAAGCGCAAAAACACGTGTGAAATTTTGCTCACTCGGTACAAAAGGAAGTCGTTTTTGCATCGTATATTTACAGGGGATGAAAAGTGGATTTATTTTGAGAATCCCAAGAGCAAAAAATCATGGGTAGACCCAGGTGCACCATCCACATCGACCGCAAGACCAAATCGCTTTGGCAGAAAGACGATGCTCTGTGTTTGCTGGGACAAGGAAGGCGTGGTCTATTATGAGCTGTTAAAACCTGCGGAAACGGTTAATACGAAACGTTACCAACAACAATTGACCGATTTGAACCGTTTGCTGCTTGAAAAAAGGCCAGAATACCGAAAGAGGCAACACAAAGTCATTTTTCTTCATGACAATGCTCCATCACATACGGCAAAACCAGTTCGCGACACGTTGGAAGCACTCAGATGGGAAGTTCTACCCCATGCGGCTTACTCACCAGACTTGACTCCTTCCGATTACCACTTGTTTGCATCGATGGGTCACGCACTTGCTGAGCAGAGCTTTGGTTCGTACGAAGATGTGAAAAAGTGGCTCGATGAATGGTTCGCAGTAAAAGGGGAAGATTTTTAGTGGCGTGGTATTCACAAATTACCCGAAAGATGGGAAAAATGTATAACAAGCGATGAAGCATACTTTGAATAAAGCATTTTTTATCATTCTTCACAATTTAACATGTTTTTTTAGAAAAATAATCCTCATTTCATACTTGTACACCTGGTAAAGAAATAAAAGTGGTACACACAGACAATAATGTATAATACAAAAAAATTGTCGAAAAATAAACAAACAAATTTTCATAGGTTAAATACATATATAAACGAGTGAAATACATAAAACAAGTAGACTAAATTTTCGAAAGTATGTAAAATATAATAATACAAATAAATACAAACGGAGAAAAACTGATATTTTTTAATAGGCCGACAAAAAGATCAAAGAAGGAAGAAACTACGTATAGAAAATATATTGAAGAACTTTATAATTTCTTTAAAAATTCTAATAGCGAATATAAATTAAATTGGAAAGCAATATATTAAGTCGTGTGTTTCATTCCTATAAGGTAGTTTTGGCTTGTTAATATTTTAACAAGATTGCTTGTTAACATAATTGTCCAAACAAATCCAGCAAAATGGTCCATCCCCCGATTCTTAATATTTAGTCATCTTAACTCATTTAGTCATTTCGGTAGACACGTGGTCTAATCTGCAAAGATAAGGCGGCAATAAGAGTTTTGTATGTTTTGAAAAGGAGTTTTATTTTTTATATCGAAAAAAAATCACAGTAGTTGAAAAAGAATGATATATGTACACTATACAATAATTTTAAATTCATGAATGATTTTTAAATCAAGCTTGTATTGTGGGTGTTGAACGTTAAAAATAGTTTTTCTCAGGCACGATAGTGCCGTTGATTTTAATACTTATAGATTCATCGACCAAGCAAGCTTTTTTTTACAAAACATTTACAGGCATTTGAAGAACGTCATTTTTTTTTTTTTTTTTTTTTTTATTGGTCTAGCACACGTGCTGCAGGGAAGTCCCTAAAGCGCTCCAGGAGCGGCACGAGTGCGGAAAAAGCGATTCACGTTGTTTTTGAATCGCTGTAAATTGTACTCGGTGGGAAACACAGCGCTGGGCAAATTATTCCAAAGGGATGACGTTCTCCATATAAAAGATTGCTTGAAAAGCGTTGTACGCGGAGTAACAAGCTGAACCTCATACGGATGCGAAGCACCAGCGCGACGTGTATTTCTAACATGCACCGCTTTGGGAGGAATTAAGCGGGCTACATCCTTCGGACACTTTCCATGAAAATACTTGTAGAACAGACTCAAGTCGCCAAGCGTTCTTCGATGTTCCAGCGAATCAAGGCCGCCGGTCAATTCCGGGTCCCCAATCAGACGGACCGCTCTTCTCTGCACAGAATCCAACAAATGCAGTGTATGTTTGGGAGCGGAGCCCCAAACGTGGGAGCAGTATTCCATAGTTGGTCGAATTTGGGCTTTGTAAAGAATTAACAGTTGTTGTGGGGTGTAAAGCTTTCTGGTTCTAAATAATATTCCCAACTTTTGAGAAGCTCTCCTTGCTATGCCTGCAACATGTTCATGCCAAGACATATTTGCTCCCAAACTAATGCCCAACAAATTGAGCGACGATGCTAGGGGAATGGAGTGCCCCGACATAACTATGTCGGGTTCAGCAACGTTAACTTTTTTAGAAAAAACTGCCGCTTGGGTTTTTGTAGCGTTAAATTCCACTTGGTTACTGTCACCCCAAGATAGAATTTCTTCCAGGTCTTTGTTAAGTTGAACGACCTCCTGCTGTCTGCGGATATTCGCCTGAGCAGCCGATGTCCGAGCGTTCAAGGTGAATGAAGAGACAAGCGTACTGTCATCTGCAAAGCTATAGATTGGATTCCCGGTCTTTTCCAGCAGGTCGTTAATGTAAATGAGAAAGAGAGTAGGAGACAGTATGGAGCCCTGGGGCACACCAGCGTTGATAGTGAGGGTGTTAGAAAGAAATCCGTCGACCGCCACTCGTAAAGAACGCTCTCTGAGGAAACATAAGAGCCACAAACAGAAACTTTCAGACATACCATAAGAGCGCAACTTAGCCAACAGTCCATCGTGCCAAACACGGTCGAATGCCTTGGATATGTCAAGAGCAACCGCTCGAGATTCTCCAAAATGTTCAATTGCGTTGTTCCAAACATGTGTTACATAAGTCAGAAGATCTCCTGTTGATCTATGTTTACGAAAACCATATTGGTGATCGCTAATAATATTGAATCGTTCAAGATATTATAGAAGATGCTCATTGATAACCTTTTCCATGACTTTCGATATTATTGAAAGCAATGCAACTGGTCGGTAGTTATTTGGCAAGGTCTTCTTACCTTTTTTAGGTATCGGCTGAACCGTGGCACATTTCCAGCAGGACGGAAATATTCCCTTTCTGTAGGATAGGTTAAAAAGTCTACAGAAAACTGGTGTTAATTCCCTTGCACAGTTTTTGAGAACTATGGCAGGTATTCCGTCAGCGCCAGAAGCCTTCTTGGTGTCTAGCTTCATTAAAATACGCTTTATGATGCGCTGTCTAAAGACAACATCGGGCATCCTTGACTGCAATATGGGAATAGTAGGTGGTGTTTTTCCTTGGAAATCGACAGTATAATATGAAGCAAAGAGTTCAGCCAATAAGTTCGCTCTCTCAACAGGTGTGGTTGCAATGGAATTATCTGGCCGTGTGAGTGGTGGTATGGTGGATTTGGTAAAATTTTGACTAACTGCCTTAGCGACTGCCCAAAAGGACCTGGAATTGTTGGTACAAGCGAGAAGTTTGTTTCTAATTCGTTGATTGTGTGCCTACTTGGTTTCGTCGATAATTCCCTTGCATCTGTTCCGGGCATGAACAAAGATGTTTCGATTTACGGTGTTAGGACTTTCACGCCTGTCGGTAGGCAACATGTTTAGAAGCAACAGCTTCTTTGCATTTTCGGTTGAACCAAGGCTTGCCGTTGGAGGAGCATTTCTTCGAAAAAGGGATGTAAGCTTCCATACCAGCCAAAATAACATCGGAGACCTCCCTGGCGCAGTCAGATGGGTTATCGGACCGAAAACAAACGTCCATCCAAGGGAAAGTTCGAAAGTATTCAATGAGATCTTCCCATTTAGCAGATTTGTAGTGCCAAATCTTGCGCGGCCTAGGCGCCTCTCTGTCACTGATTGGCAGGATACTCGATGTCGAAAGCAGTTTATGGTCGGAAGAACCTAACGGCGGATTTACGGTGACCATGTAAATCTCCGGATTGGTCGTTAAAAACAGATCAAGAAGACTGGCGAACTCCCCGTCTCGATCAGGGATCCGTGTTGGTTCGTCAATAAGCTGAGTTAAGCCACAACTGATTGAGAACGATTCAGCTTCACGACCTTGTTCGTCGATAGTATTTGAATATTTGAGCCAGTTGATATTGTGGATATTAAAGTCGTCCAGGATGGCAATTTCGGCACTTGGATAGTTACTTTGTAAATGATCGATGGTGTCTGCAAGAGAAGCGAAAAGTGTTCGAAAATTGGTATCACTTGGTGGTCGATACAGGATACAGATAAACCTTGTGGTTTATTGAGCCGGTGATGCTCACCTGGAAGAAAGCTAAATATCGATTATAAACCGTCAGTAGTAGGATGTATTTGATGATGTTAGATCTGCAGTTTAAAGTATAAACAGTAAAGTAACGTGTGGTACACAACATGTGATAAGGGTCATCATAGATGTTCTGCCAGCAAACACTGCACTTTGCGGACTTTCCACTATATAAAAATATACAATATATATATATATATATATATATATATATATATATATATATATATATAATATATATAAAAGGAAAGTCACCGAGACTAATATTAATGGTATCAAAAACGGAGGGGTAGTCCATCAAAACCTGTACTTAAACTCTAAACCTATTATGTCCACAACCTCAAACATAACTGCTAAGGTCCTTACTAAATCATTAGAAATCAAAAACGTATTTATATTTTTTTACTCCAAAATGCTATATAAGGGAATAATGGTTCACCAAATGCATCATGGCAGCGTCAAGAAACGGGTTACAGTATTTAAGCATTTTTAAAGATATGCTATTTGATTTTACACTATTTATTGCATATTTAAAAAACCGTCCAAGTGCAAGTCGGACTTGTGCAATTGGTGTTCCATATGATGATTACTTTTAAAATAAAATAAAATCCTCACCTAGGCTAAGTTAATTCGGTTCCTGACATGTATTGAGATCAAAAATATAATTTCGCGTTTTTTCTTAGTCAGTAAGGTATAATAGTTATAGCATCTTAGCTACCAAATAGTCAATAAATCAATTTAGCTCAGTCTAGAATCTAGTAATAAAAGTGTAAACCAAATATTTACTACCTATATATATATATATATATATATATATATATATATATATATATATATATATATATACATATATATATATATATATATATATATATATATATATATATATATATATATATATATATATAACACGTTAACGCAACGTCTCTCTGTCTGACTGTCTGTTAGTGCGCTTATCCCTCGAGAACTACTTATCCGATTTATGTGTTTTTTGTTTTAATTCATACAGATGTTCTATGACTAGGTTTTAGTTTATATTTCTTTACGTCAAATGAGATAAGGAATAAGCAGTGACGATAATAATGAATCAAGTCGGAAAAAAGTTTGCCGCTCTCTTGCAAAAAGCCTAAACAATAATTTTGTAATCCACACGAGTGGAGCCGGGGGTACAGCTAATAAACAAATAAAATAAAATTATTATGTCTCTGTACCTATCCGTTGGTCACCAGTGTATATACTGAAAAGTATATTCACCATATTGTTCAGCCAAATAGTTTTTTTTTATACCAGATAAATGATCAAACGTAGTTTGTGATAATTTTTAATCAATCTACACTTTTGGATCAGTACTTTTCGAGATAGGGGAAAGAGAACAGCAATTTTTGGCCATTTTTAGTGTACCGTACGGAACACTAATAAGATCAATTCGGTGTCTGTCTGCCTGTCTGTCTGTCCGTCTGTCATACTCGATTTTCTCCGAAATTATTTGACGTAGAAAGTTGAAATTTGGTACTCATATAGAAATTGATGGCCTCATCAGAGCCGTGTAGTTTTGAAAGTTAAATTTTGACTTAAGGGGTTAGTTTTGGGGGGTAAAATCGAAAGTAAAAAAAAAATTTTACTAGGTCATCAAGTGAAGTGTCAAACGAAAACTTGTAAAAACACGAATTCGAAAATATATATAATGTCTTACATGCGCACACTTTTCTTTGTATTATTTTGAAAAAATCGTTAAAAATCGCTGTCTCCCCCTCTATCTCCAAAAGTACTGATCCAAAAATTTTGAAAAAATTCTGGGATATTCTCCACGGGGTGTAGATTGAACGAAAATTATCACGAGTGCATTACCTTTAATAATTTATCTGGTATATAAAAAACACGAAAATTTCAAGATCATTAGTTTTCAGTAAGGATCGGAAACAAACTTTGTTGAAAACTCATTCGGGGTGTGTTTTGTGAAGTCACACTCCGTAACAAAAATTTTTATTTCAGAAGCAATCAACGTACGGAACACTAATTGCGCAAGTCCGACTTGCACTTGACCGAATTTTTTGTCTATCTATGTTATTTTTTTAAGTAAGCACCATGGATTTTTTAAAATAATTTTAGCCATAACAAGTTCTTTCAAAGATTTTAATAGACTTATCGTTGACTGTGATGATTTGCCGTTTTGATATTATACCTTATCTCTTGAGGTAATGATTGCCTCCTCTTTTTCTGCAATGTCTCGTTCCATTTTGTTATAGATATCTGCTGGTACCATTTTTTGCTCGGATATCTTCGATCCAGTTCTAATTTTTATCGGAACCACACCTAAAACTATACTTTGGTTTAAATAATACAAGGAATACAGCAAAGTGTGCCCAAGAATCACTATATATATATATATATATATATATATATATATATATATATATATATATATATATATATATATATATATATATATATATATATATATATATATATATATATATATATATATATATATATTTAAACTTGTGTTTTAGTAAGCTTTCATTTGACACCCCGCTCAGTAACCTGCCGATTTCACCCCCCAGAACTAACCCCTTAAATCAAAATGTAACTTTTAAAGCTGCACGGCTCTGATTGTGCCATCAATTCCTATATTTGAACCAAATTTCAACTTTCTAGGTTGAATAGTTTCGGGAGAAACCGGGTGTGACAAAGTGACAGACTGACACCAAAGTAATCACATAAGTGTTTCATACGGAATACTAAAAAGGTACAGTGTATTTTTTAACCTCATCTATATTTCTTTGTTGTTCTGGAATGACAAGTTTAGTATGTTTGGAAACATCAGCCAACCCTCTTTACTCCAAAAAAGGAGGAAATTTTACAAATGAATGTTCAATTTAGATTATTGTATTTATAATTAGTATGGAAAAATGTACTTGTACTGTATTATCAATGAAAAAAGAGATGTTGGAGTTGAAATTGAAGTATGTTTGGCATTTAAATCACCTAGTGATTGTCATAATTTCCTTCTGCCATTCCCAGTAGCTACTTAGCACAAGTAAACCCGTTTAAATCGGCAAATAGACGCACGGTTTTTAAGCTGATACACAAGAATCAAACAATTCAAATATATAAGTCGTAAACAGACTCCATATTATTTTCGTAAATGACGTTACTCCAGGACCTAACATCTGAAATTTTAGAAATCCGGATATGTTATAAATTTTGGTTTAAGTTTATTTATTTTCATAAATAAATCAAAATACTTGACAGCCTAATAAGTTTTATTGTAGGGAGATGACCGTAAAGAAAAATAGATCTAAGTCCTTTTGAGGTGCTCCTGTTTCAAGTTACCTTGCACTAAAAGTATTAAATCTTTCTTTTGTGCTAATATAATAAGAAAATATTAAGACATAAGGGGATCCCGATTATAAACTATATATATCCTGAAAAATAAAATTTTTATTTTAGGAAAGGTAATTACTATTGTTATCGTTGATAGTGTGTTTGGAAATCCCTGTCGGTTCCTTTGGTGATGAATAGTAATTAGATCCTTAAACTACCTGCAATTCTATTCAGAAATTTAGCTTTGTATTGTGGAATATTTATTTACTTTCCCAAAGTACCTAAGGAATATTATTAAATTAAGAAAAAATACTGCTACATAATCTTGACATACAACAAACAATTATCTACAGCATAACAAACAAATTTAGAAGCCCTTTGAATTGTTTTTATGTTCTTAAAAAGCACCTTATTAGCTTTCTTTTAACTTTCGAGAATGGTGCTAAATCAGGTGATTAAGGTGAACGGCCCAACACAAACTTGGTTTTAAAGCAAAAAATGACCAACAATTAGTGAAATGTGACTAGAAACGTTATCATTTAACACGCACCAGCTGTCAGGATCAAGATATTTAAGTTGAATAGTAACAACTACCCATACAATATTTCAATTCTTTCAAGTAATATTCCATTATTAGTTTGACCAGTTGGAATAATTCTATAATAAATCATGTCTAACTATCGGAGGTAATACTCGGCATCTTTTTGATTTTTGTGAGACATTTCATGTTTTTTGACTGGAGGTAATAATTTTGTCGTCTATTTTGCAGTCTAATGATTTGCTGATGGGTTATATTGAAAACGCCATGGCTCATTATCGATAACAACTGATGTCTAGATGTTTGAATTGTTTCTAGAGACTCGTAGGATTTCTTTCGACTGTTGCGTTCTCAATAACCTCTGATCTTCATTTAAATTTTGTGGAACAAATCTTACAAATACCGTTCTTTTCCCTAGATCTTCATTCAAAATTATTTAAATTGTTTTTCTATTGATGTTTAACGAGTTTTTCATTTGCACTGATACATTACCATCATCTCCTATAAATTCACAAAGTTATTGTATCACTTCTGCTATTCAAATTGATATTGGTCTTTACGTTTACGTTTTCAAGGTGTTTTCTTCCATACAGACAATTTATAGTTCAATCAAAAATTGATGGTTCAGATAACCAATTATCACCGTATATTTTTCGATATTTCTGTGACATTTCGGATCAGTTTTATGTGGAATTTTAACTCCAGCTCTTTTCCATACTATAATTTCTAAAATGAAATATTTTACAAACTGTATCTGTTACCTGGTAATATTTTTGGCTAAAATTTAAAAAGAGAACAAGGAATTAATAAAGAGTTAAAAATACATATTAAACTTCTAGATAACGCCACCAGTTTATGATATACATTAGTCCGGTATTAACATCAATAAAACTACTAACCTTTACTCAAATAAAAATAACCCGTTAAGTGCAAGTTGGACTTGCGCAATTAGTGTTCCGTATGCTGATTGATGCTTTTAAAATAAAAAATTTTGTTATGGAGGTATAAAATGAACAGTAACTTCACAAAACACACCCTAAATGAGTTTTCAACAAAGGTTTTTTCCGTTCTTTACTGAAAAACTGATGACCTTGAAATTTTTTTTATGTACCAGATATATTATTTTATTAATTATTACAACTATTCGAGCCATTCAATGACTCTAGGGAAAGAGAATCAGTATAGGGAGGTTACCAAGCGAATACAGCTCTCCTGGGCAGCATTTGGGAGACTCTTTTTTGTGCTGAGAGATGGCAGTATCACGATTAATTTAAACAGGAAAGTTTTCGATGCCTGTATTCTACCGGTAACAACATACGGAATGCAAATAATGTGTCTAACGCAGAAGAACGCCAATAGAGACGAGAGTAATGCATAGGGCAATGGAAAGGTCAATGATGGCGGTTTCTCTGAGTGCCAGAGCCACCTCAGTCTATTGATGACGTTTTATAGTCCAGTCCCGAATTTAAGTCCACCGGATGATGATGAGTTTCAACGTTCTATAAAAAATTTAAAATCACAGTTGTTTACACAAGCTGAGTTTAAATGATTTAGTGAGAGATTTGGGCTTGACTAAGGAGAAAGCAAAACTACTTGGTCCTAGGCTCAAACAAAAACATTTACCCTTTTTTGAAATTTAATCGATGTCATATTGTGTATACAAAAAAAAACTGATATCAGACACGGTTTCAGCACCCAAAAATACATAACACTTAGATGTATTGGTTTAAAAAGTTTATAGTTTTATGTTCAAGACAATAAAAGTAGCAAAAAACGAGGAAAAAACTAAAAAATAATAATTAGGTGTTAATCCTAAAAAAATTGTGCAATATAGTCAGCATGTTTTTTCTAATAGTTATTACGTCATATAATTGTTTCCGTTTTAGTTAGATGGTGAATTAAATCGAAGGGCGAGTTGTTATAAAGATACTCACTGTGATTATTATATACGTAAATCAATTACAGCTTTACTGTCTTTTTCTGAGACCAACGTAAATTACGGGTGGTTCTTAAAAACAAATATATTGTATTTAAGTAAATCTTCTTTTTTTCAGAATGGAATTATCCAACTAATAAATGTGCAACCTCGACAACAAAAAATTGGGCACACTTAGCAACAAATAAATATGCAATCTCGGCAACAAATAGATCTGCTACCTCAGCAGCAAATAAGTGTGCAACCTCACCAACAAATAAATGTGCAACCTCACCAACAAATAAATGTACAACCGCAGGAACAAATAAATGAGCAATATGACAAGAGTTGGAATGAAATACGTTAGTTTTCCTTGGTCACACTATTTTTAAGTTATTTTATTATCATGTAAAAAATTTAGTATTCTTTAGGCTTAGATCATAACAAACCTTCTTTAAATGTTTATATTTAAACCTCTCAGGGTGAAGATAAAGATTTAGGTTTTCATAACATGATCGTAAAGAAATTTAATTTTTATTTATAATAGATGAGTAGAGAAAACTGTTGTTTCTTTCAATTGATGTACTCCACTAAGAGATGAACCATTTCAATAAAACAATTTTAAAGTTTAAAGATATATAAAATCAAATATACTTTTTTACAGAACTTATTCCGAGAGAGAATATTGAAAACAATTTGCTTTTATCAAGTACCCCCTCCGGCCGAAATAGACAACAGAGGGTACTATTTTCTAAGCAGGTGTTAGACCGCCTAGAGCAGAAATTTCAACAGACTCGTTATCCTACCCGTACAGAAGAAAAGATAAAGGTGTGGTGCGAGAAGAGGCGACGTAAATACGGAAACCAGAATAACGCTGACAGTACTGTCAAACAATGCAGTAATGAAGACGTGATCAATTGAGGCGTTTATTTTAGAAACCACATATGTCCAAAATGTTAATTTTTCAGGAGGTGAAAAAAACGCACTATCAAGTTTACTAACATTTCTTCAGGAAACTTTTTATCATAGAGTTATGTATATGAGTTTAGGAAAGATTTTTCCACTAGACTATTTAAGAAAAAACTCGTGATTTTAAGAAATAAAATAAAATAACTTGGACGTATGTTGTTTTTGAAAGAAAATAAAATAAATTAAAAGTAATATTATTATAAATTTAGTTTTTATTACATTTTAAGTTATAATATTTGTGACTAAAATAATTAAGAGTCTTCGCAACCACTGCTATTGTCATCTTCATCGATTTCCATTATGTCATTGCTCTGCAGATCTTGCTGTGAAAAAGCGCCGTCATAAGAGCTTCGGTTTTTTGCATCTCCTAAATACGGTAGAAGATCCTTTATATTTTTTAGTTTGGCAGATGATATTGGCACAGCTTGCAGATAAACTGGTGTGAGTTTTATGGAACCAGTTATGACCATCTCACTTCTAACAATAGAGGATCTCCACGGATCATTATAGGTGTTCCTTAACTTCACTACTGCAGTATCTATACTAATTTCGAACATCCGAACCTGTTTTAGGGAAATTGGTGATTTAGCTGTTTTCAGAACATATTGATTGGTGGCTAAGTTTATGTTATATATCTTTGAGGAATCCATTTTGACTAACGAAAACTTCGAGGGATTACTTCGTGCTGTCAGTATTACTTTATCCCACTCTTTAGGTGTCTCTACTCTTTCCAAATGACGTTTCTTTCTTTCGATCAGTGTGAAGTCTTGATCATTTGAGAGATACGAATGGCCCCGAACAGGAAAAAGGTACGTAATCTTGTCGAAAATTGTAAGTACATGGACAAGACTAAATATAAAGTGGAACATCACATAATTCTTGTTTTATTCAGGACATCTATCACTAATCATTACAAGATCCCTTGTCGTATGGTTGTTAGTGTTAAAAAAATGTAGCAACATGAAACACAAATCGTTAGCATCTTTTTTCGCTTGCCCTTCAGTGTAGGTGTAAATAAATGCCTCATTTGTACCAAGATTGTGAATACCAAATATGTGGTACCATAACTGACGTGGATAAAAAAACTGGATTAGAAGGAATGTGGGGAAGAGGTAGATTCGGCATGAAATCAAAGCTTATGCAATCGATTTCTTCAGCCTTAGCCTGTATTCGGTACCGTTTTTTCATTGTAAAAAATGCTTCACCCTTTCTCAAATGAATCTTCTTTTCCATCGTTATTTTCTCTGCGTCGGTGATTTCTTGGGAAGTAAGTTTTTGTTGAAACGAGTCACACTGAGCACATGTGTCAGATCGTGGAGAGCCAAATTATATATTAAAGTTGGTTTTAAATATTTTCTAGTAGCTTTATCAGGTATTCAGATCGAAACATGGAATACATGTCTTCTATGGTTAAACCTTCCGGCAGGTAAAAATGAAGAGGATTTTTGCGCCGTGATTAATGAGATTGCCTTGGTTTAAAAGACCTAATGTGACCCTTAATTAAATTAATTAAGGGGTATGGATAATCAGTTGACCTTTACTTGTTTTTTCCTCTTAAATCTCTTGGCGACGTACCTCGTGTGACTAAGTGATTTTGGATGCGCCTAAGTCTTCCGACAGTTATGCCATGAATACCCAAAAATACCTCTTTACACACTTCTACTTCCTTGCCTTTAAATTTTATTTTAAATCCATCTCTTGCAGAATGTGGCTTTTCAGTCTCTTTACTTCTTTCATAGTTATTAGCCAGCCAGATAAGTGAGTGTCTTGCTTGTTTTTATTGCTCATATTATAAAACTCTTCGAATAAAAATACTTTTGCTTCCCTACTAATATTTTCGTCACACTTGAGCCGTCTTTAGCCGTTTACATCTACAAAAACAATAAAAATTTTTTGACAGCAAAAAATTTAATATTTACCTAAAATCTGTTATTTACCTGCAGTTCCTTCCAATACTGCATTTTTCTATAAATTTTCCTTTATGATTAATATGTTCTTCCCCCTTTACTTTGGTCATTTTTATTACACTGGCTTTTGGTGTTTTCTTTAATTTGCATTCTGGCGCACAGTGAGTTTGAGTTCCACTCCTACTTGCTGCTGCATTGTCCATAGTTACGTGCAATAAATAGAGCCTTTTAAAAGTGCAAAACCATGCAAACTACTAACAGATTACACGAGGCTAAAAACAAAGCCTCGTAATAAATAAACAACGCTACTAAGTTTGACAAGTCTATGCTCGCCTAGTTTCCTTTAAAACAACATTAGTCCATGGACTTGTGAAACAAACAAAACATATGTCGTTTTATAGAAATACTGATATTTTAGCCATACATATCTGGGCACATGTAATATTTTTGGGGGAGAAACGATTTCTTGGGGCAATAGAGTTCAGTGTCTGCTACAGGATGACGCCAAAATCGCATTTTCTTAAATTTTGGACATATGTCGTTTTTAAAATAAAGGCCTCAATTCCAAAGCATCGATTGACGCTAGAATAGTGAGTGACCTCTTGTTAGATAGAGGAACTCCATCGATTACACTGGTCAACAAAAAAAAGAAAATTGCTTGTTTCCTGTGATTTTTTTTTGTTTCTATCTCAAATTGACGCGTATTTTTTAAATATGGCAACAATTTTTCTCTAACAGCTTTTGTTTTTGAGTTATAGCTAATTACACTAAAATATATTTTGTTGTTGTTTTAGATATGGCTTCGTCAAGAAGATGTTGTGTGCTTAATCCCGATTGTTTTTGCTATATTTGTGGTGAATATATATTTGCAAAATATCGAAAACCTATATCGGATTTTGTGAAAACTGCGTATCATCAATACTTTAAAATAAAATTGTGTAATTAGGACAAGCCATGGGTTCCTCATATTGTATGCCAGAAATGTGTGGTATGTCTACGGTTATGGTCCAGTGGAAAAAGAGATGCAATAATGTTCGTAACACCCATGATTTGACGAGAACCTCGAAACCATCATGACGATTGCTACTTCTGCGTTGTGAAAATAAACGGCATTAACCCTGAAAATCGAAGTAAGTGGTCATATCCTAACTTATCTTCTGCTCAACGACCTCAATTAAAATCACAAGAGGTACAACCCAGCACATCTAAATCTTCTGATGATCCAAATCTCTGTGAACCCGAACGAAATACATCAAGTGAAGACTACAAATGTAGGCTTTCAGAACCTCAACCATTTAATCAGAAAGAACTAAATGACTTACTAAGAGATCTGAACTTACTAAAAGAAGCTTCTGAAATTTTAGCATCTCGTTTAAAAGAAAACAATTTGCTTACTCCGGAAACCAACATTACATTTTATCGTACCCGAGAAAAAAATCTGTTACCGTATTTTTCTCAAGAGAAAGATTTAGTTTTTTTGTAACGATGTTGGTGGTATTTTGCAGCAGATGGGGTTAAAACAGTACCAACCTAGTGATTGGCGTCTTTTCATAGACAGCAGCAAAAGAAGTTTAAAGTGTGTTTTGCTTCATAACGGTAACAAGTACGGATCTATACCTATTGCACATTCGACGACTTTAAAAGAAGAATACGTAAATGTTTCTAAGGTTAAGGAAAAAATTAAGTATCAAGACCACAAATGGGTCATTTGTGTTGTTCTGAAAATGGTTAACTTTCTTTTAGGTCAACAAGGGGGGTACACAAAGTTCCCTTGTTTCATGTGTCTCTGGGATAGTCGTGACAAACAACACCATTGGTCACAAAAAGTTTGGCCAGTGCGGGAAGAGCTAAAAGTTGGTACAAAAAATGTTATAAACGTGCCTTTAGTTAGCCGAGACCGCATCATACTTCCACCACTTCATATTAAACTCGGCATAATGAAACAGTTTGTGAATGCGCTTGACAAAAGTGGCGAATGTTTTAATTTGCTTTCACGCAAGTTTCCAGGATTAAGTTCAGAAAAATTGAAAGCTGGTATTTTTGATGGGCCACAGATTAGGCAACTCGTGAAAGATCCTAATTTTGTCAAATCAATGACTGAAGTCGAATCCAAAGCTTGGAATTCATTTGTTTTGGTTATGAGTAGCTTCCTAGGCAAAAAGAAATCTGACGACCATGTCGAGCTTGTTGAGTGCATGCTATTGAACTTGCAAGAGCTAGGGTGCAACATGAGCATAAAAATCCACTTCCTGCACTCACATTTAGACCGATTTCCACAAAATCTGGGTGATTTTAGTGAGGAGCAAGGTGAAAGATTTCATCAGGATCTTCGGACAATGGAAGAGCGTTATTAGGGGCGGTGGAACTGACATATGATGGCAGACTACTGCTAGAGTTTGCAACGAGATCTACCTAAAGTCGTTCATTCAAGGAAATCTTATAAAAGATCATTTGCTAATGTTCAATAGAAATTTTGTTAACATAATGTATTATTTTTTTGTATTTTTTTGGCAAAATAATAAAACTGTATATTTCAAAAGGTAAAGCTGTTAGCAATCTCCCAGTATTTTTTTCATAGTCAGGGCCATAGAAATACCCAATAACAGAAAAAAAAATAAAGGAAACAAGACTTGTGTTGACCAGTGTTAGCTTCTAGATACAGACAGTAAAACCTGTAAGTTACAGTGCCCCTGCATTGCATTACTTAGTTTCTGGGGCAGTGAACTGGTCTACTGGAGCTCGGTGAAATACCTTGGAGTTCATCTGGATCCAAAACTAAACTAGAAACAACACCTCTACGAAAAGCGGAACAAATTCTACACGTCCCTTTGGGCCTGTAGGAAAGCTCTTGGCAAAACTTGGAGGACGCAACCCAAGGTCGCACTGTGGATATACAGGGCGGTGCTATTGCCTAGATTAACGTACGGGGCAGTGATTTGGTGGCCCAGAGTGGACACGGTGGAGTCAAAGAACCTATTGCGCAGCCTACAAGGGAACTACCTTAGGGCGGCAGTGGGGGCTATTAGAACGACACCAACGGAGGCGCTAGAAATAGCACTCTGTGTCCCACCACTGAATCAATTCATTATCTACACGGCGAGATTAGCAGCATATAGACTGAAATGCCAAGGCGAATGAAGGAATGGAAACCGAGAACACTCAGGTCTGAAATTCCTCCAGGAACGCCCATTCGTCTTAAAACAAGGACAGAATCACAAAAACAAAACAAGTGATCAAGTCTTTTTCTGTTCACATCCCTGAAAGGAAGGACACGCATAAGCTCCTGAACAGGCCAAGTACCGATAATTGGTGTACTGATGGATCGGGTGCTAACGGCCGCTTTGGGGCGGGAATCTTTTGTCATAAATTAAGCCACAGGGAAAGTATATTTAAGGGCAATATGGCAACGGTTTTTCAAGCTGAGGTGTTAGCCATCCTCAGATGTGCGAAAATACAAATCTGGAAAGGGACAAATAACAAGAGACTTTTAATCTGCTGCAGTAAGACAGCTATATAAGCGCTTGCCAAACATACCACGGACAGCTTGCTGATCAGGGAATGCGTGCAAGAACTAAACACGTTAGGAGATAACAACGAGGTTACTCTAATGTGGGTACCAGGCCACCAAGGCATATCTGGAAATGAAATAGCGGACGAACTCGCCAAAAGAGGCACCTTACAGGACCCGCCTGAACAGGTTGTAGGAGTTCCATTCGCTTTCGGAAAAAAAAAACAAGATCAGGGAATGGTTGGACAAGGAACACCAACGCTCTTGGAATGCAGGAGCGTGATATCGTCATGCCAGATTCCTTATTAAACAAACTACAACAGGCAGAACAAAGGAACCCCTGGCGATGTCAAAACAAAGACTACGCCTGAGTATAGGACTCCTTACGGGACATGTGGCATTACAAGCCCATTTATATAACCTCAAACTGGCTGAGCGGAAAACATGTCGGCTGTGCGAGGGAGAAAGCGAGGACAGCATTCACATTTTGTGCGAATGTTCTGCACTAATGGTTAAAAGATAGAGATACTGGGGTCAACTGTTTTGTGAACCCGAAGATTAGGACAGCGACCCTGATTCGACAGTGGGGAGTCACAGAAGAACTTTAGATCTAGGTGGCATTAGGGACTTAAGGTACCACCCACTCTTCTTACTACTACTATTATCTGCCTTTATCAGGAGTAAGGAATTTTATAATTCCTATTTTTGAAAATTTATCCTTTATGTTTCTTTTTTTAAAATGTATTATCTTTATCTGATTAATTTTCTCCTAGTTTTTATAATATTTCAATTAGTTAGCTGCATATGAAGAAAAGTTAATTGGTAACACCAAATTTATTCAAAAAGGCTGTTTTATCGTTAATAGTTGACATGCTGTGTTTTCTGCTTAAATAATTGTGTTTCATTTTAAGCTTTAGTTCTTATTCTACTTTTGATACAATAAAGCTTGAAGATTTTCTACAATTTATCTAGAATCATCAAGTTAATTAACATATTAAACCAATACCCTCTTTTCTGCTTACGTGTATTTGTTATAATATTATAAAAAATCTATTGGGTTATTACTATTATGTAATGGTAAAAAGTTCGGTTTCTGACACACACTCAGCTTTTTAAAGTAATTGTAATTAAAAATTTACCATAAATAATATTAATGCAATAAATGGAATGACGAAAGCTTTGTTCAAAACATTAGTTTGGTGTAGAAACTGCCCTATTTGATTGTAGTAAGTGTAATCCATAATATTATATGTATAGATAATATAAATCTGGGCGTTTTGCATGTATATTTCAATATTTTATATTAAGGTACAGCCACCGATTAAGGCCCACTTAATTTCAAAACCTTGTAAAATCGTTCCGTTAAAATAAATAAAGAAAAACCATCAATGAAATTGCAATTTCTTTATTAGTGAAACAAAATATTAAACGACCTACAATGTTTTCTTGCATTGTAACAGAAATAAACCAAATTTTAAAAACGTGGGTGGTGGGGAAGGCGGTCACTCAAAAAGGTCCGTAATATATCAATGTAATAGTATGCTTAATCTGCATTTAAACACTATTTTCTTCTAATACTGATCTTAAAATAGAGTTTTGATGTAAATCTATTCAATAAAATCAAAAAAACAATCCAAAATCTAGCCATGGGCCATCTTGAATCTATCAAAAATGAAAATTGCTGTAAAACAAAAATAACTTGAAAAATGTCACATAAGTATGTAAAGATCCATAATAATAGATAATAAAGTTGCTAACAAAATAGTAATAAGTAAATCAGACCCTTATTCATTCATTGATTTTTTGTCACACTTGTACTTGGGCCTTGTTAGGGGTATTGATATTCAACTTAAATTTACTTTGCTAAAGAAGAAACTAATCAGGCTCTCCTGCCTTTAATTCTGTATACACTCATAACAAAAAATATATACTTGTTAAATAAAAAAAAAACAATCAACATAATAAAGTTAGTTTATTTATCATACTTTGGGTACTTAATGAGGTTACAGTCAGGACACACGAACGTGATACCATGTCTGACACTCTTTACATTGACGCATGTCAGCAATTCTATCCATCTCGCATCCGTGGCAATACCAATCGACTTTCCTAGATGTTTTAGAGTCCTACTTAATTAGTTCCCTACCCTTTATCTGTCGTCTTTCTTTCGTTAATCTTTTAACTTCTTTAACTTATTCTTTATTGTGTTCAGAATTTTTACTTTTATTCGTGCAACTCAGCTGTCCCTCATCTCTTGTTCGTTTATTCATAAGTTGTTTTTTAGTGTTCTTCCTCGTTTTATCTCTAACAGCATCAAATAAATCTTTGGTAATTTTCTGGCCTATGTAATTTAACGCTTTCCGTCGCGGTTTATCTTTAATAGTTGTAAAATTTGGTGTTGGAATTTGTTTGTAGAACGGTGACTTATAGGTTAAAGTTCATTTTCTTTAAATTTTGATAATGGTAAATCATCTTCAGACTCCTCAGATTGAACATGCTTTTGCTCAGAGAGTGGTATAAGTTCTCTAAAGTTCGGGTTCAAATTTTCGTCATCTGACTCGGAAGACGAAGTATAAATAATATCAATGAGATTTGAAGGATATTGAAAATTCTTTAGACCACTGTCAAAGTTTTCTTCTTCGGATCCATCTGGTGTAAAAGGATTTAACCGCGGATGAGACTGCATATTAATTCCAGAGGTTCAGTACAAAATTTATGTTCAGAAGAGGTTGCCTCTGAAGCTGTTTTTTGTTTTCCGAGTCGTCTACATTAGAAAATTCGGAAGAGGAACTATAATCAAGTAACTTTCCAATAAGAGATGGAGATTGTAGATTTGTTGGTACATTTCCTTGTTCTACGTCATTTTTCCTCAATTCATTGAATTCATTCTGAGTTAGAATAGATGGTGAAATATTTCTGATATTTTTTTCGCAATCCGTGACGCTTGTATCAGAGCTATTGTCACGTCTTCGGGAAACAACAGAACTTCCGATATTAGAAGCTCGTGGAGCTGACATATCCGAAATTGAATCATGCATTCATGAAGCATTTTGTTAAATTTTTTGTGCCAAATTTATGATGTTTCTGAAAATGTAAAACAACAAAGGTGAATTCGGACACAAATCAGATTTTTCGAACAGACAGACTTACATTACATTTTAAGTGGTCTGTTGCCGGTCCTAAGCCCGGGTAAAGGAGGAGAGTTCCCAGATCAGGGTAGCAACCTAATTGGGATAAAAAAACCAAGAATGCTCACAGAATGAAAGCCCTGTCTCGGAATAGGATGGATTTAACGGTGACCACACGTGAAAAGACAAGGTTAGGAAATTGGAAAAGACGAGATGTAATGAGACTCGCAACTTGGAATATAAAATCAATAAATGCAAGAGACCGGGAAGTGGAAAAGGAAATTAGACACACACACAAAATAGACATATACTCCTTACAAGAAACAAAAAAAAGGAGAAAGGACAAATGAAATTAGGAGAATAAGTCCTGCTTTGTGGTGTGACCAAAGACCAGCGAACTATAGAAGGAGTAGCCCTGTTGATTAACAAGACATACATAACTACATAATGAAGTGTCAGTATATATAGTAATGGTTAAACTAAGAATAAACAACAAAAAGATAAATGTAGTGGGAACTTACGCACCCGAAAATTGATAACCAGAAAAAGACAGGGGACAATTATATGAAGACCTCCAGAAAATGATAATTGAGTTACCAATCAACGAGACAATATTAATAATGGGTGACTACAACGCAAGAGTTGCAAATGCGGTAATACTAGGAGTTAAACAGAGATTTAATGAAAACAGAAAAAACAACGGGGAGCTTATGGTAAATTTCTGTGCTACAAACGAGTTGAGAATAAATAATATATACTTTGACCATAAGGAACAATATAAATATACATTCGAGAACACTGGAGGTAACAGATCAATGATAGATTATGTCCTAACAAACATAGAAATACATCCACGTCATATCATATATTACAAGTAAGAAGCTTGACATTATCAAACGTAGGAAGTGGTCATAACCTAGTTATGGGTAAACTAAGCTAGAACATAAGAAACATAAAGTAATACCAAACTGAGGAACTTGAAACAAAGATAAGAACAGAAAATCTATAGGAAGAATCAAGGAGAGACCTGTACCAGAGAAGATGGAAAGAAAAAATTAGAATAAATCAAATAAACGAAAATGATAACATAGATGACAGTTGGTCAAAAATAAAAACACATTTATTAGAAGCTGCATATAAAGCATTACGGACTAAAACTATCGATAAAAATAAAAAAATTGAGAATAAAAACACCATGATTCAGTAAAGAAATCAAGGAGAAATACCGTGGAAAGAAAGAAAGCTCTCTAGAGTAGAGCTCAGAGACGAAGTGTATCAAAGATATAAAAGAATACGAACAGAAAAACACCGATTAGTAAGAAAAACAAAAACGGAATATTGGGACAGACACACAAGAAAAATAGAATCAAACTTCTATGGTCAGCAAAAACAAATATGGAGATTCTCATGTGTAGTGGTGGATCCATGTTTCATCCATTGTCACATATCGCATGAAAAAAAACCTTTTTATTGCGCTTAAACAAGTCCAAACAGCGCTCAGAGTCATCAACACGTTGTTGTTGGTACTTCCTAAAAATCATATGGATTTTTTTGAAAAGGGCGACATCTATGTGTCAACCAAAAACTTTTCAGCCTACGTGATAACTGATGACGCAGATTGTTTATTTTTTTTCCTTAATTTTCTGAGAAGTATGGTCCCTTTGTAGTGCTTTTCTTTTTTCTAATAGTTCGTCAGCAATTCTATCCATCTCGCATCCGTGACAATACCAATCGACTTTCCTAGATGTTTTAGAGTCCTACTTAATTACTTTTTTAAGTTCCCTACCCTTTATCTGTCGTCTTTCTTTCGTTAATCTTTTAACTTCTTTAACTTATTCTTTATTTTGTTCAGAATTTTTTACTTTTATTCGTGCAACTCAGCTGTCCTTCATCTCTTGTTCGTTTATTCATAAGTTGTTTTTTAGTGTTCTTCCTCGTTTTATCTCTAACAGCATCAAATAAGTCTTTGATAATTTTCTGGCCTATGTAATTTAACGCTTTCCGTCGCGGTTTATCTTTAATAGTTGTAAAATTTGGTGCTGGAATTTGTTTGTAGAACGGTGACTTATAGGCTAAAGTTCCAGCATTTTCTTTAAATTTTGATAATGGTAAATCATCTTCAGACTCCTCAGATTGAACATGCTTTTGCTCAGAGAGTGGTATAAGTTCTCTAAAGTTCAGGTTCAAATTTTCTTCATCTGACTCGGAAGACGAAGTATAAATAATATCAATGAGATTTGAAGGATATTGAAAATTCTTTAGACCACTCTCAAAGTTTTCTTCTTCGGATCCATCTGGTGTAAAAGGATTGAACCGCGGATGAGACTGCATATTAATTCCAGAGGTAGTAAGAACAGGTGAACAAAATTCAGTACAAAATTTATGTTCAGAAGAGGTTGCCTCTGAAGCTATTTCTTGTTTTCCGAGTCGTCTACATTAGAAAATTCGGAAGAGGAACTATAATCAAGTAACTTTCCAATAAGAGATGGAGATTGTAGATTTGTTGGTACATTTCCTTGTTCTACGTCATTTTTTCCTCAATTCATTGAATTCATTCTGAGTTAGAATAGCATAACCTAGTTATGGATAAACTAAGGTAGAACATAAGAAACACAAAGTAATACCAAACTGAGGAACTTGAAATAAAGATAAGAACAGAAAATCTATAGGAAGAATCAACGAGAGACCTGTACCAGAGAAGATGGAAAGAAAAAATTAGAATAAATCAAATAAACGAAAATGATAACATAGATGACAGTTGGTCAAAAATAAAAACACATTTATTAGAAGCTGCATATAAAGCATTACGGACTAAAACTATCGATAAAAATAAAAAAATTGAGAATAAAAACACCATGATTCAGTAAAGAAATCAAGGAGAAATACCGTGGAAAGAAAGAAAGCTCTCTAGAGTAGAGCTCAGAGACGAAGTGTATCAAAGATATAAAAGAATACGAACAGAAAAACACCGATTAGTAAGAAAAACAAAAACGGAATATTGGGACAGACACACAAGAAAAATAGAATCAAACTTCTATGGTCAGCAAAAACAAATATGGAGATTCTCATGTGTAGTGGTGGATCCATGTTTCATCCATTGTCACATATCGCATGAAAAAAACCTTTTTATTGCGCTTAAACAAGTCCAAACAGCGCTCAGAGTCATCAACACGTTGTTGTTGGTACTTCCTAAAAATCATATGGATTTTTTTGAAAAGGGCGACATCTATGTGTCAACCAAAAACTTTTCAGCCTACGTGATAACTGATGACGCAGATTGTTTATTTTTTTTTCCTTAATTTTCTGAGAAGTATGGTCCCTTTGTAGTGCTTTTCTTTTTTCTAATAGTTCGTCAGCAATTCTATCCATCTCGCATCCGTGACAATACCAATCGACTTTCCTAGATGTTTTAGAGTCCTACTTAATTACTTTTTTAAGTTCCCTACCCTTTATCTGTCGTCTTTCTTTCGTTAATCTTTTAACTTCTTTAACTTATTCTTTATTTTGTTCAGAATTTTTACTTTTATTCGTGCAACTCAGCTGTCCTTCATCTCTTGTTCGTTTATTCATAAGTTGTTTTTTAGTGTTCTTCCTCGTTTTATCTCTAACAGCATCAAATAAGTCTTTGATAATTTTCTGGCCTATGTAATTTAACGCTTTCCGTCGCGGTTTATCTTTAATAGTTGTAAAATTTGGTGCTGGAATTTGTTTGTAGAACGGTGACTTATAGGCTAAAGTTCCAGCATTTTCTTTAAATTTTGATAATGGTAAATCATCTTCAGACTCCTCAGATTGAACATGCTTTTGCTCAGAGAGTGGTATAAGTTCTCTAAAGTTCAGGTTCAAATTTTCTTCATCTGACTCGGAAGACGAAGTATAAATAATATCAATGAGATTTGAAGGATATTGAAAATTCTTTAGACCACTGTCAAAGTTTTCTTCTTCGGATCCATCTGGTGTAAAAGGATTGAACCGCGGATGAGACTGCATATTAATTCCAGAGGTAGTAAGAACAGGTGAACAAAATTCAGTACAAAATTTATGTTCAGAAGAGGTTGCCTCTGAACCTATTTCTTGTTTTCCGAGTCGTCTACATTAGAAAATTCGGAAGAGGAACTATAATCAAGTAACTTTCCAATAAGAGATGGAGATTGTAGATTTGTTGGTACATTTCCTTGTTCTACGTCATTTTTCCTCAATTCATTGAATTCATTCTGAGTTAGAATAGCATAACCTAGTTATGGATAAACTAAGGTAGAACATAAGAAACACAAAGTAATACCAAACTGAGGAACTTGAAATAAAGATAAGAACAGAAAATCTATAGGAAGAATCAACGAGAGACCTGTACCAGAGAAGATGGAAAGAAAAAATTAGAATAAATCAAATAAACGAAAATGATAACATAGATGACAGTTGGTCAAAAATAAAAACAAATTTATTAGATGCTGCATATAAGGCATTACGGACTAAAACTATCGATAAAAATAAAAAAATTGAGAATAAAAACACCATGATTCAGTAAAGAAATCAAGGAGAAATACCGTGGAAAGAAAGAAAGCTCTCTAGAGTAGAGGTCAGAGACGAAGTGTATCAAAGATATAAAAGAATACGAACAGAAAAACACCGATTAGTAAGAAAAACAAAAACGGAATATTGGGACAGACACACAAGAAAAATAGAATCATACTTCTATGGTCAGCAAAAACAAATATGGAGATTCTCATGTGTAGTGGTGGATCCATGTTTCATCCATTGTCACATATCGCATAAAAAAAAACCTTTTTATTGCGCTTAAACAAGTCCAAACAGCGCTCAGAGTCATCAACACGTTGTTGTTTTTTGGTCCACTGTGAGCAAACGCGGTATCCATTTCGAACAGAGCTTTCTCATGCCCAAATGTTCATGCAAAAAATAACCAATACGTTTTTTTGATATCTTTAGGGTGTCAGCTATCTCACGCAATTTCACTTTACGGTCATCCAAGAAAATTTTGTGGCTTTTTTTGATGTATTCCGGTGAAACCACCTCATTTGGGCTTCCAAAGCGTTCAGCATCATTTGTACCTGTAAATTCAGAATACCAGTAAATGATGAGTGATTTTCCAGGGACGGAGTCCCCATAACACTTATCAAGCCATTGCTTTGCTTGAACAGTATTTTTCCCATCAAAAAACAGTGTTTAATCAACACATGAAATTCGATTTTTTCTATTGTTTTGAAAATATCAAAAGTAGCTTCACTTAAACCACTGTAACTTGTAAACTAATCGTCGAAATGCCATGAAATTTTGACATGTATCGTCTGAAGAGTGGTACTTCCTAAAAATCATATGGATTTTTTTGAAAAGGGTGACATCTATGTGTCAACCAAAAACTTTTCAGCCTACGTGATAACTGATGACGCAGATTGTTTATTTTTTTCCTTAATTTTCTGAGAAGTATGGTCCTCTTGTAGTGCTTTTCTTTTTTCTAATAGTTCGTCAGCAATTCTATCCATCTCGCATCCGTGACAATACCAATCGACTTTCCTAGATGTTTTAGAGTCCTACTTAATTATTTTTTTAAGTTCCCTACCCTTTATCTGTCGTCTTTCTTTCGTTAATCTTTTAACTTCTTTAACTTATTCTTTATTTTGTTCAGAATTTTTACTTTTATTCGTGCAACTCAGCTGTCCTTCATCTCTTGTTCGTTTATTCATAAGTTGTTTTTTAGTGTTCTTCCTCGTTTTATCTCTAACAGCATCAAATAAGTCTTTGATAATTTTCTGGCCTATGTAATTTAACGCTTTCCGTCGCGGTTTATCTTTAATAGTTGTAAAATTTGGTGTTGGAATTTGTTTGTAGAACGGTGACTTATAGGCTAAAGTTCCAGCATTTTCTTTAAATTTTGATAATGGTAAATCATCTTCAGACTCCTCAGATTGAACATGCTTTTGCTCAGAGAGTGGTATAAGTTCTCTAAAGTTCGGGTTCAAATTTTCTTCATCTGACTCGGAAGACGAAGTATAAATAATATCAATGAGATTTGAAGGATATTGAAAATTCTTTAGACCACTGTCAAAGTTTTCTTCTTCGGATCCATCTGGTGTAAAAGGATTGAACCGCGGATGAGACTGCATATTAATTCCAGAGGTAGTAAGAACAGGTGAACAAAATTCAGTACAAAATTTATGTTCAGAAGAGGTTGCCTCTGAAGCTGTTTCTTGTTTTCCGAGTCGTCTACATTAGAAAATTCGGAAGAGGAACTATAATCAAGTAACTTTCCAATAAGAGATGGAGATTGTAGATTTGTTGGTACATTTCCTTGTTCTACGTGATTTTTCTTCAATTCATTGAATTCATTCCGAGTTAGAATAGCATAACCTAGTTATGGGTAAACTAAGGTAGAACATAAGAAACACAAAGTAATACCAAACTGAGGAACTTGAAATTAAGATAAGAACAGAAAATCTATAGGAAGAATCAACGAGAGACCTGTACCAGAGAAGATGGAAAGAAAAAATTAGAATAAATCAAATAAACGAAAATGATAACATAGATGACAGTTGGTCAAAAATAAAAACAAATTTATTAGAAGCTGCATATAAGGAATTACGGACTAAAACTATCGATAAAAATAAAAAAAATTGAGAATAAAAACACCATGATTCAGTAAAGAAATCAAGGAGAAATACCGTGGAAAGAATGAAAGCTCTCTAGAGTAGAGATCAGAGACGAAGTGTATCAAAGATATAAAAGAATACGAACAGAAAAACACCGATTAGTAAGAAAAACAAAAACGGAATATTGGGACAGACACACAAGAAAAATAGAATCATACTTCTATGGTCAGCAAAAACAAATATGGAGATTCTCATGTGTAGTGGTGGATCCATGTTTCATCCATTGTCACATATCGCATGAAAAAAAAACCTTTTTATTGCGCTTAAACAAGTCCAAACAGCGCTCAGAGTCATCAACACGTTGTTGTTTTTGGTCCACTGTGAGCAAACGCGGTATCCATTTCGAACAGAGCTTTCTCATGCCCAAATGTTCATGCAAAAAATAACCAATACGTTTTTTTGATATCTTTAGGGTGTCAGCTATCTCACGCAATTTCACTTTACGGTCATCCAAAAAAATTTTGTGGCTTTTTTTTTTGGATGTATTCCGGTGTAACCACCTCATTTGGGCTTCCAAAGCGTTCAGCATCATTTGTATCTGTAAATTCAGAATACCAGTAAATGATGAGTGATTTTCCAGGGACGGAGTCCCCATAACACTTATCAAGCCATTGCTTTACTTGAACAGTATTTTTTCCCATCAAAAAACAGTGTTTAATCAACACACGAAATTCGATTTTTTCCATTGTTTTGAAAATATCAAAAGTAGCTTCACTTAAACCACTGTAACTTGTAAACTAATCGTCGAAATGCCATGAAATTTTGACATGTATCGTCTGAAGGTTGGTACTTCCTAAAAATCATATGGATTTTTTTGAAAAGGGCGACATCTATGTGTCAACCAAAAACTTTTCAGCCTACGTGATAACTGATGACGCAGATTGTTTTTTTTTTTCCTTAATTTTCTGAGAAGTATGGTCCTTTTGTAGTGCTTTTATTTTTTCTAATAGTTCGTTATGGATTGTTCTGTAATGTCGCTTTACCGACGATGTTCTGCACACTACTGCACACTACATATGTAGAACATAAAACACATATTGCTTTATCACCCTTCTTTAGCATCCCATAGTCCTCAGTCCTCGCAGTTTTCACATTGAAATAAACACTTTTGTTATTTAAAATTTTGACTATATTGTGTAACTTATGGCAATTGCTTCGGTACACAGTACAGATAATCGTTAGCTAACAAGTCAAATATTTAATCAATCTATATATCCCTTAAGTATTACAATAAATAAACCCTAAAATACAACTATGCTGCCTAAAGAGATAATACAGATACACCATAGTGGTAGTTTAGGTTTTATTTATTGTAATACTTAAGGTATATAGCTTGTTTATATTGACCTCATAGTTAACCATTATTTAAAGAAGGTACTCTATTCCCAAACAATTGTTATAAGTTACGAAATATAGTTAGACTAACCAACACTAGATTCAACATGGACTACCCTTGATTAATTAAGGCCGTAGTTTAGTTGAGCAACTCCTTCAGTTTTAAAAAGTGTAAACAACACACACGACTAACACAATTATAACACCACACCCCCGGAAAATGGGGAACTAGGTTAAGTTAGCATTAAGTTAGGTTAAGGTAGGTTAGATCCACATATTAGAAAATTAACCTTAGAGTTAGCATACATCAAATATCTAGACATTGACAAACCAGAATTGTAAAAGGAGTAGAGAGGGTTTTCCCAGCTCACAAGGAGTTTTAGTGGGTATGCAACGAAATATAGTAGAAATTTTGAATTAACAAAAGTGTTATAGTTTTGTAATTTTCTGCTACTACTTGCTTCCGATCAAGATGAAACTAATTTGTCTTTTTTTCCTGTAGCTACGTTAAAAATTCTTTTTCAAAATCGTAATAAAAATTTAACAACATAATTCTAGCTTTGTATCGAAATTAATTTATTTACCTATATGGTACATACAAATACTATAAAAATACAAATACAAAGCAAATAAATATTAAAGTATAATCACAGTAAACACACTATACAGTAGCGAAACTCAAGGATAGCCGCAAGGAAAATCAGGTTCGTTTTCAGAAGGTCACGTGGCAATCAGGCATGTTAAAAGTGGACCAGCGCGAGATTTGAAATACAAATAAAGTTGTGCAAAGTTTTATTCAAAATCATAGATATAGAAATGTTTGAAAATTTTTGATTTGTTATTTAATACAGTATGAGTAATAAAAAAGTTAATGCAGCATGAAAAATATAAAAAAAAAAAACAAAAAGAATGGAGCAGTTTGTTAGAAAAGAAATGAATACAGTGTGAAAAACTTGCTAGGAAGGTATTTGATGGAATTCTTCATATTCAACTTCAGTTTTTAATAACCTTATCCAAAAATTCAAAAGTCTATCAAAGTTAAACGTCACTGTTTCAGATTAAAGTTTTATTTACATCATTTTTCAAGTAAATTTGTGATTAAAGATGTTTTTTAAGGACTAAATTAATATAATTTTAACATACGTAATACCTAATGCTATTTTTCTTGTACTGTGAAATAAAAACATATTGTCATTACTAAGATGTCAACATCTTCTAAAATAAGAGCATTTTTTTCTAAGCAGTGTTGTATTGCTTTTTGATAACGTAATTAACGCTTGCTTTTATTTACAATGAATTAATATTTAGATCAAAGAGTCAATACAGTAATTTCCTAATTATATTTACATACAATACTTAGTTATGACCAAGCTGACTTGTCAATTACAACTATGTTGGGAATGTGAAATCTTTGGCACAATGACACTACTCAGTATATATCACCACTACACCAAACACTTTATTTTTGCGCTCGACGCGCGTTTGGCTAACCATATTAGCTTAATTAGGAGAAATGATTGACGCATATATACTGAGTATTGTTAATTACAGTTTAAAAGGAAAATAACTATATTTATTTTATAGTATAGGTATACAACAATAGAAATAAGTTCTTTATAGGAGGAATATTAATAACAGGTAACTAAATTTTCAAAATTTTAATAGTAACCATAATTATCATCAAAATGGACTTTGATTAAGTGTACTGTCCATTTAGCGAATTTATTTTTAGAATATTTTACCCTCTAGCACACATCGTCTGACAAAATCATATTACAAAAATTTCTTTGGAATCACATTAAAATTTTTCTTATTTTAATAGCATATTTGATTCAATAATTGATTTATATCAGTTATTTCAATAATCCCATTCCCCAGTGGTTTTGTGATCTCAACACGACACTTAATATTTAAACTTTCAAACCCAGCTTATACGAAAATAAAATATACTATCTAAAATTTGAAAATAATAAATATGTTGTTATAGGTTCTGTATTCCTTACAATATATTCACAGAAAGTTTTGATAGATTGGCATGAAAAAGGAGCAATGTAATTTATAGAGAAAAATAGAAAAAAAAAAGTCACTTTCAGAGTATTAATTGTACTTGCAATTAAACAGTGATAAATTTATTATTAGAAAAGGTGTGTCAAACAATTAATACAGATGAAGTTATTGAAAACTAGAAGGCGCTTGAGAATACACATTTTAGAAAAAAAAAAAATGTTTTATTTATAATTTACACAAATATAAATAGTTTTAAATAACTGAATACTAGTTTACACAAAAATAAATCTTTCTAAAAACTAGAATTTGGAGGATTATTTATTAATCATAAAAAAATTACACAGGCACAAAAAAAGTTTTTCACTACCGAACAGATCGCTATACCTATATGTATTTTTGGGCGCTGAAACCGAATCTGAGGTCAGAATTGAGCAATCACGTCACGATTTTTAAATAACCAGCCGAACTAAGTTTAGAAATAAATTTCAAGCTTTAATGACCAAATCACTCTACCAATACGAACGTTTTATTAAATCAATCAAGGCTCCCTGGAAGGCCGCCTCTTGAGCAAATATGCCTAAACAAAATGTACATTAGTAATGATAATATTGTTTCATGTATATGTATTTTTTCAAAAATGCATTTAAGATAGTGAAAAGTTGTCTTGTGAAAGCAAGCAATAGAGGTTTAATAAAATAATCAACAACTCCAACAACTTTAATCGCATACTATGATTTCTATGAAATAATTGTTTCAATTAAAAACAGAGGAACTGCAAAAAAAAAATCATTAATGCAGCAATTTAAACTTTGACGGATAATACTGTTGATGATTACATGTGATGCAAATAAAGCATAATTAAATTTAGTTATGATTTAGAATAATAGTTTTAGCGCGCCCTGATTAAGTTAGAAATTTCTTATTTGAAAATTTTAGAGCATAAAAAAGTATGACTCGAGCAAATAATTTGCGAAAATAATTATATGGAATATTACAATTCTCAACGGCACTACAATAACCTCCTTTCCCATGATTATATAAACTGTTTCTCAACCTTTTCGATTCTCTTCACTTACAAACGTTTTTAATTCTCTTTTTCTACAAACTCTCTCTTCCTTCTGTCTTTATATTCATATAAACTGCAGTCACATCAAGAAACGATGGACAATACATTTCCAAAAACACATTCGGAGATCGGATGTAAACACTGAGCGGCCATTTTGAAAAAGGACCCGTCGACGCACGCGCCGTCAAAACTCGTTACCAAATTGGAGCTCAGTTTCGCTACTGTAGTATGTTTACTGTGGTATAATATTGCGTCTGGATAATCACATAGCACAAGCATAAGTAAAAATGTTTGAATCTAAATGTGCAATTCGAGATGCTAATACACAAAGTTATATGCGGCAAGACGAAGAGGCACAATGGCAGCGCGATATGGCGAAATGACAGCACGGCGTCATATTCAACTTCAAAAGAAATTATTTACAATTTACTAGTCATAACATAATTCGAACAGTTTCGAAACAAAATATATATGTTTTATGAGAATAAATACAACTTCGTGTTATTAATTCATTATTAACAAAAATAAGTGGCAAGTGCAAGACGGACTTGTGTAATTAGTATTCCGTACGTTGACTGCTTTTAAAATAAAAATTTTTGTTGTGGAGGTGAGTCCACGAAACACACCCGAAACGAGTTTTCATCAAAGTTTGTTTCCGATCTTTATTGAAAACTGATGACCTTGAAATTTTTGTTTTTTACCAGGTGTACAAGTATGAAATGATGATTTCAGACAACAGATGGTGCACCAATGCAGTTTGTGCTATAAAGATTTGACACTACGCCATTTTGTTGTGTCATCAACAAGTGTCAGCATTAACTTTTTGTTTTCATTTGAAGAAAACCGTTGTTGAATCAGACCGATTACTTCGAGAAGCTTATGGTGAACATGCTCCATCGCAAGATACGTGTAAACGATGGTTTCGGCGTTTCAAAAGTGGTGACTTCGATGTTGCAGCCAAGGAATGTGGATTGTTGGACGAAGATGATTCACAAACACAAAAACAACTCGCCTAGCAATTAGGCGTTAGTCAACGCCTGTTTCCAATTGGCTACGAGAGATGGGAAATATTCAGAGGACCGGTAGATTGGTACCACATAAGTTGAACGACAGGCAAATGGAAAAGCTCAAAAACAAGTGTGAGATTTTACTCGCTCGGTACAAAAGGAAGTCGTTTTTGCATCATACAGTTACAGGGGATGAAAAGTGGATTTATTTTGAGAATCCCAAACGCAAAAAATCATGGGTAGACCCAAGCGCACCATCCACATCGACCGCAAGATCGAATCACTTTGGCAGAAAGACGATGCTCTGTGTTTGGTGGGACCAGAGGGGCGTGGTCTATTATGAGCTGTTAAAACTTGGGGAAAACCGTTAATACTAAACGTTTCCAACAACAATTGACTTATTTAAACCATTCGCTGCTTGAAAAAAGGCTAGAATACAGAAAGAGGCAACACAAAGTCATTTTTCTTCATGACAATGCTCCATTATATACGGCAAAACCAGTTTGCGATACGTTGAAGCACTCAGCTGGGAAGTTCTACCCCATGCGGCTTACTCACCAGACTTGGCTTTTTCCGATTACTACTTGTTTGCATCGATGCCGATGGGTCACGCACTTGCTGAGCAGCGCTTTGGTTCGTACGAAGATGTGAAAAAATGGCTCGATGAATGGTTCGCCTCAAAAGGAGAAGATTTTTACTGGCGTGGTATTCACAAATTGCCCGAAAGATGGGAAAAATGTATAACAAGCGATGGAGCATACTTTGAATACAACACTTTTTATCATTCTTCCGAATTTAACAAGTTTTTGTAGAAAAAAATCCGCATTTCATACTTGTACACCTGGTATATACCATATAAATTATTAAAGGTAATGATAATTTTCGTTCAATCTACACCCTGTGGAGAATAATATAGAATTGTTTCAAACATTTTTTATCATACTTTTCGAGATAAGGGGAGCAGCGATTTTTGGCAAGTTTTTAAAAATAATACAAAGAAAAGTGTGCGCAAGTATTACATTATATATATTTTTGAACTTATGTTTTTACAAGCTTTTATTTGACAACCCCACTCGATGACCTGGTCAGAAATTTTTTTTTCACTTCCGATTTCACCCCCCAAAACTAATCCTTTCAGTCAAAATTTTACTTTCAAAATTACACGACTCCGATGGGGACATCAATTCGTATATTAGTGCAAAATTTCAACTCTCTTTGGAGAAAATTGGGTATGACAGACCGACAGACAGACAGATGGACAGTTAGATGGACAGACAGGCGGAGAGACACCGAAGTGATCTTTTAAGTGTTCCTTACGGAACACTAAAAGTAATATTAAACTATTTCTCTCGCGTGCAAGTCAAATTTTTCTACAAGGGAATTGTGGCACGCGTGCCATAGGTTTTCTATCATTGCATCCTGCATAATTTCATTGTTTGAATTGCAAATTTAGGTTTAAAGTATTTCTTTACATAAGAAAATTACAATTTGTCTTTAGTTAAAGTTGCATTACGAAAATTTAGAATATCTGTACAGAATATGCGATACTAGGCCAAGAATCTAAAAAACCGGATTTGTTGGATACCTAAATAAAATGTACGTAGTTATAGTAGCTCATGATGTCATATTTATCAGCTGCAATTTATCTACAATTTCTTGTTTCTTTTTTTCTTATAAGAATCGTAGCCTATTTTAAACTAGTTAAAATCGAATTAGTTATAAATGTTGTATTACGATAAGAAATCACACCTAGACATGCCGGTATTGGAGCTATTTCTGATAACAACGAAAGTACTTTGTTTTTTAAAAGTTGCGTCTGTATGTTTCATGGCAGTCAACTTTTTCTTTTTTTGATCAACTGAAGGAATTTTTTGATGTAAACAAATATCAATTGTTTCTATTAAAACTTCATACCCCAAGAAATAAGAGTTTTGCCCTGGTAAAAAAAATAAATATAAATCGATATTGTTTATTTCAAAACAGAAGTATACATATATATATATATATATATATATATATATATATATATATATATATATATATATATATATATATATATATATATACATATATATATATATATATATATATATATATATATATATATAAATATATATATATATATATATATATATATATATATATATATATATATATATAAAATGCAACGTATCTCTGTCTGTCTGTCGGTCTGTCTGTCTGTTAGTACGCTTATCACTGGAGAACCACTTATCCGATTTACGTACTTTTTTTTCAAAACATACATATGTTCTCTGGCCAGGTTATAGGCTATATTTTATTACGATAGGTAGCATAAGTAATGAGCAGTGACGATAATAATGGATGAAGTCGGAAAAAAAGTTTGCCGCTAACGCGTTTTCTTGCAATACACAGCCTAAACCACTAAATACGCAACAATATCATGTAGCAAAGGATATCTATAATATATGTATAAAATGCAACGTCTCTCTGTCTGTTTGTTCGTTTGTGCGCTTTTCATTGGAGAAGCACTTATCCGATTTACGTGCTTTTTTTTTAAACATACATATGTTCTCTGTCCACGTATAGGATATATTTTATTACGCAGGTGACCTAAGGAATAAGCAGTGACGATAATAGTGAATCAAGTCGGAGAAAAGTTTGCCGCTAGCGAAATACACTGCCTAAAGCATTAAATATGGAACAATATCATGTAGCAAAGAATATAACATATATAAAATGCAACGTCTCTCTGCCTGTCTGTCTGTCCGTTAGTGCGCTAATCATTCGAGAACCACTTATCCGATTTACGTGTTTTTTTTTTTAATTCATACATTTGTTTTCTGGCTAGGTTATCTATAATCTTCTATCTATAATATATATATAAATTCATCGCCTCTCTGTCTGTCTGCTTGTCTCTCCGCCTGTTTGTCTGTCTGTATGTCCGTTATTGCGCTTATAACTGGAGAACCACTTATCCGATTTACGTGCTTTTTTTTTTGAACAAACATATGTTCTCTGGCCAGGATATAGGATATATTTTATTGCGTTAGGTAACATAAAGAATAAGCAGTGACGATAATGGTGAATCAAGTCACTCTTGCAGTACACTGCCTAAACCATTAAATATGGAACAATATCATGTTGCAAAGAATATAATATATATAAAATGCAACGCCTCTCTGTCTGTCTATCTGTCCGTTAGTGCGCTTATCACTTGAGAAACACTTATCCGATATACGTGTTTTTATAAATTTATACATATTCTATATAATTCGATATAAGTCTAGCTAATGGAAGATAAGGAGAAATAATGGGGAAATAAGCAGAGATAAGTCTAGATAATGAGAGTTAGGGTGAGATAATGGGAGATAAGGAGAAATAATGGGAGATAAGGAGAAATATTATGAGATAAGTCGAGATAAGCCTAGATAATGGGAGATAAGGTGAGATAATGGGAGATAAGGAGAAATAGTGGGAGATAAGGAGAAATAATGGGAGATGAGTAGAGATAAGTCTAAATAATGGAAATTATGTAGAGATAATGGGAGATAAGGAGAAATAATGGGAGATAAGGGGAAATAATGGCAGATATTTTATTACGTTAATTAACATAAGGAATAAGCAGTATATATATATATATATATATATATATATATACATATATATATATATATATATATATATAGATATATATATATATATATATATATATATATATATATATATATATATATATATATATATATATATATTATATATATATTATATATATATATATATATATATATATATATATATATATATATATATATATATATATATATACCGAGTGACACAGCCAACATATAACACCCTGTAATTTTTTAATTTTGAAAGTTACATATTTGCATTTTTAGATATCGGAATAGGACATTATTAGAGAAGAGAGAAGAAATATGAAAATCTTCAAAATGTAGCAGACCTATTTTCACTTCTAAGTATAGGTCAAAATAAAATTAATAGACAAGGAGAACTATTTTTTCATTACTTGCATGGAAACAAAAATCCAAAAATTACTTTAAATGATTTGCGGTATAAATGTACTGTAAAAAGTGCTAAAAATGATAAATTTAACATAGCAAAATTAACTACTGAAGGTGGAGCTAAGCTTTACTCTGTAAGCGCATACTTACAAATTCAAAGTTAGC
Source organism: Pachyrhynchus sulphureomaculatus (assembly GCA_019049505.1). Taxonomy (NCBI): domain Eukaryota; kingdom Metazoa; phylum Arthropoda; class Insecta; order Coleoptera; family Curculionidae; genus Pachyrhynchus; species Pachyrhynchus sulphureomaculatus. The sequence continues at coordinate 57,859,847 of CM032454.1, read as the reverse complement.
CTAACAGAAATTTAAATCCAGAAGATTGGGGCTGGATCACAAATGAAAATGGATTAATACCTTTGACTTTAGGAAAAGATGATCATCCTGTACCTGACGAAATTTTAAATATAATATCTTGCAAGTGCACCAAAGGATGTGGATCTAATAGCGGCTAAATGGACTCAGATGCTCTGTAATGTGCTTCTATTGCAGTGGTAGAGATTGTGAAAACTGCATACCAGTTGATGAAGCTGAATTATAAGATAATGAAGAAACTCTTATTGAAGATCAAAGTGTTTGTAATCATCGTGGACAATCTTCTTGTTCAGAAAATGACTCTGAAGGTAGCGATTGTGCTTCATTTGACAATGATTGAATTAACTTATATTTATAAATTTTAATTACAGAATATTATAAAAATGATTAAATTTATTGGTGTTATATATTTAAACAATTCCATAATTTTACGTAAGTAACTAAACATGTATATAAGAAATATAAGTGTGTGAGTGTTTATATATATATATATATATATATATATATATATATATATATATATATATATATATATATATATATACATATGTATATATATATATATATATATATATATATATATATATATACATATATATATATATATATATATATATATATATATATATATATATATAGATATATATATATATATATATATATATATATATATATATATATATATATATATATACATATATATATATATATATATATATATATATATATATATATATATATATATATATACATATACATATATATATATATATATATATATATATATATATATATATATATATATATATATATATGTATATATATATATATATATATATATATATATATATATATATATATATATATATGTATATATACATATATATATATATATATATATATATATATATATATATATATATATATATCTATCTTCTTCCTTCAGCCGCTCTCTACCCACTGTCGGGTATAGGCCTCTCTCAAATCTTTCCATTTTTCTCTATGTTGTGCTTGCCCTAAGTTTAAGCCCTCCGATTCTCTTCAGATCATCGCTCCATCTCTGTTGTGGTCTTCCTATGCTTCGCTTTTCACCCCATGGTCTCTACCTAGTGATCTTGCCACTCCACTTATACGTCGCTCTCGCTACATGGCCGGCCCAACTCCATTTCAGAGATGTTATCCGTTTGGTGATATCATCCACCTTTGTTTGTTGTCTAATCCATTTATTAGTTTTCTTGTCTTTCAAAGTAACACTCAATATCTTCCTTTCCATTGCTCGTTGGTGAACTTGTAGTTTTCCTATTGTTCTTTTAGTTAAAACCCATGTCTCGGCTCCATACGTTGTAGCTGGTAAGATACATTGATTATAAATTTGGGTTTTTGATCTTTGAGGAATGTTCATATTCAGTACATATTTCAATTTTCCATATGCTGCTCATCCCATACGTAGCCTTTCTATTTATTTTATATATATATATATATATATATATATATATATATATATATAGACATAAATAAAAGTGTAAAAATATAAGTTTATAATGCATATTTCCCTTCATCTATTCATGTATGTAAGTATTTAAAACGCCTTCTAGCGGTGACAATTGGCGTATTTTTTTTCTAAAATACCTACGTCGATCGGAAATTTTTCGTAAATTATTTTTTATTCCAAATATTTTTCTCTAAAGTCAACAAGAAAGCAGTAAATTGCAAATTACCGTTTTTAACCCTTTCAAACCAAACTTATATTTTTTTTAATGTACACATCAAAAAGAAGAAATTTCAGTAATAAAATATAACTTGGAAGTTTTTTTGGATTTCGATGATGATAAATGATATTAGATATCTTAACAGAGACGGGCATCATGTTACTGTGAAAGCACCGAGGGGATTTAGTTCAGAACAGTGTTATTTGGAACAAGAAATAACAGTATTTGGAAAATATGTAAGTATATGTGTGTGTATTTGGTAATGTGTTAGTTTTTGCTTCTTTCCTCTCAAAAAAGTACTTTAGATAAATAATGCATATAGAAAGCGCTACTGGAGAGATCCGCTTCAACCAAAAAAAAAAACCGGTCAAGTACGAGTTGAACTTGCGCAATTAGTGTTCCGTACGTTGATTGCTTTTGAAATAAAAAATTTTGTTACGGCGCTATAAAATGATCAGTGACTTCACAAAACACACCCCAAAGGAGTTTTCAACAAAGTTTGTTTCCAATCTTTACTGAAAGCTGATAACCTTGAAATTTTTTTGTTTTATATACCAAATTAATTATTAAAAGGTAATGCACTCGTGATAATTTTCGTTCAAGCTACACCCCGTGGAGAACATTCTAGAATTTTTTCAAAATTTTTTGATCAGTACTTTTCGAGATAAGGTGGGGAGACAGCGATTTTTCTCGATTTTTTAAAAATAATACAAAGAAAAGGTAGTTCAAGTACTACATTATACATATATTTTTTACTCGTGTTTTTACAAGCTTTCATTTGACACCACACTCGATGACCTAGTCAAAAAAAATTTTTTTCATTCCGATTTCACCCTCCAAAAATAACCCCTTAAGTTAAAATTTAACTTTCAAAACTACACGGCTTTGATGAGGCTATCAATTCCTATATCATTACCAAATTTCAACTTTCTACGACAAATAGTTCCGAAGAAAATCTGGTGTGACAGACAGACAGACAGACGGACAGACAGACAGACCCCGAAGTCATCTAATAAATGTTCCGTACGGACCACTAATTAAGTCGACTTGCTTTTTCGGCTAAATGAACCCCAATGTAATATTTCCTTTCGCCAATACTCTCGTAGAATAAGAATAGGAATGTACAAACTTTCAATATGAGTAAGGTAGCATTATCTGTGACAATTACAAAATTATTTAAATAAATTTTATTGAGGTCATAAAATACTCTCCAGAAATAATGCCGTTTGCAATTTTAATGATTTTCTCTTAGAAAAGAATAATAGCAGGTAAGAAAAGGGAAAACCTTAGATTATCCAAAATTCTGCATAGGTGGCTAACGGTTTACCCCAGAATATTGCCGGTTCAATAAATGTCATAAATACCTAGAAGTCATAAATTTATTAATACAGGCGCTGCAAATTATTAATTTAAAAAAAAACGGTCAAGTGCAAGTTGAACTTGCCCAATTAGTGTTCCGTGCGTTAATTGCTTTTAAAATAAAAAATTTTGTTACGGTGGTATAAAATGGTCAGTGGCTTTACAAAACACACCCCAAATGAGTTTTCAACAAAGTTTGTTTCCAATCTTTACTGAAAACTCATGACCTTGAAATTTTTGTTTTTTTTATATACCAGATAAATTATTAAAGGTAATGCACTCGTGATAATTTGAAGTAGGGGGACAGCGATTTTTCGCGAGTTTTTAAAAATAATACAAAGAAAAGTGTGCGCAAGTATTACATTATATATATATATATATATATATATATATATATATATATATATATTACTCGTGTTTTCACAAGCTTTCATTTGACACCATACTCGTTGACCTAGTAAATTTTTTTTTTTCACTTCCGATTTCACCCCTCAAAACTAACCCCTTAAGTCAAAATTTAACTTTCAAAACTACACGGCTCTGACGAGGCCATCAATTCCTGTATTATTACCAAATTTCAAGTTTCTATGTCAAATAGTTTCGGAGAAAATCGGGTGTGACAGAGAGACAGACAGAGAGACCAAACAGACAGATAGCCAGACAGACACCGAAGTGATCTTATAAGTGTTCCGTACGGAACTCTAAAAACAGTTTATAGTATCTACGTTCACTGAAGCAGGTATATAATCCTTTTATTTTTACAATATCCACATCTATAATCTATAATATATATAAAATACAACGTCTCTCTGTCTGTCTGTCTGCCTATCTGTGTGCCTGTCTGTCTGTCCGTTTGTGCGCTTATCACTGGAGAACCACTTATCCTATTTATGTACTTTTTTTTTAAAAAACATACATGTTTTCTGGCCAGGTTATAGGCTATATTTTATTACGATAGGTAGCATAAGGAATGAGCAGTGACGTAAAATAGTGAATGAATCTATAATATATATAAAATACAACGTCTCTCTGTCTGTCTGTCTGTCCCAATTATCCGATTTACGTACTTTTTTTTAAAACATACATATGTTCTCTGGCCAGGTTATAGGCTATATTTTATTAGGATAGGTAGCATAAGGAATGAGCAATGACGTAAAATAGTGAATGAAGTCGGAAAAAAATCTCTATAATATATATATAATGCAACGTCTCTCTGTCTATCTGTCTGTCTGTTAGTGCGCTTATCCTTAGAGAACCACTTATTCGATTTACGTGCTTTTTTTTAAACATACATATGTTCTCTGGACAGTTTATAGGATATATTTTATTACGTTAGATGACATAAGGAATAAGCAGTGAATCAAGTCGGAGAAAAGTTTGCTGTTAGCGCGTTCTCTTGCAATACACTGCCTAAAGCATTAAATATGGAACAATATCATGTAGCAAAGAATATAATATATATAAAATGCAACGTCTCTCTGTCTGTCTGTCAGTGCGCTTATCACTCGAGAACCACTTATCTGATTTACGTGTTTTTTTTTTAATTCATACATTTGTTCTCTGGCCAGGTTATCTATAATCTCCTATCTAGAATATATATAAAATGCAATGTCTCTCTGTCTGTCTGCCTGTCTCTCTGCCTGTCTGTCTATCTGTCCGTTAGTGCGCTTATCACTTGAGAACCACTTATCCGATTTACGTGTTTTTATAAATTTATACATATGTTCTATATAATTCAATATAAGCCTAGATAATGGGAGATAAGATGAGATAATGGGAGATAAGGAGAAATACTGGGAGATAAGTCGAGATAACCCTCGATAATGGGAGATAAGGTGAGATAATGGAAGATAAGTATAAATAAAGGGAGATAAGGAGAAATAATGGGAGATAAGCAGAGATAAGTCTAGATAATAGGAGTTATGGCGAGATAATGGGAGATAAGAAGAAATAATGGGAGATAAGGAGACATATTGCGAGATAAGTCGAGATAAGCCTAGATAAGTCGAGATAAACCTAGATAATGGGAGATAAGGTGAGATAAGGTGAGATAATGGGATATAAGGAGAACTAATGGGAGGTAGGGAGAAATAATAGGAGATGAGCAGAGATAAGCTTAGATAATGGAAATTATGTAGAGATAATGGGAGATAGGGAGAAATGTTGGGAGATAAGAGGAAATAATGGCAGATATTTTATTACGTTGGGTAACATAAGGAATAAGCAGTGACGATAGTAGTGAATCAAGTCCACGCGAGCGGAGCCGCGGGCCTGGCTAGTATTATATAATACTTGAAAGTCAGTTTTATAGATTAATCTGTTCTTCTACGAATTAGTATTTATCATGGTGCCAAACAATTTGATGCGATTTCGGTTTAACCTGAAATCATTTAAAATTCGGAATGGTAACATTCACTATATCTTTTTCGTTATTATCGCTCAAGATTTCTTTATCTGAAATGTTGTGGTTAGATTAAAATGGTTTATTTTTAATCAAATAGCTTAAGAAAAATAAATGTATTTGGCACTTCTTATTTTATTTTGACAGGTACTTAAATGTTAAATATGTTTTTTGACATTTTTCAAATAAATATAGATGAAGTTTTAAATAAAATCAGTTGATATTTGACCTTTTGCAATAACTGATTATTTCTCATTTTAAAACTAAAATACACATCATGTAAAACTATTCGCTCTTCACTATTTGTGTTTTTAGTTGTATTATATCGGAACAGTTAAAAAAATCCATAAGACCTGTTCATTATCATTTTAATCACGGTTACTAAGGCCTTAATGTTTCTAATAATGCTGGATTTAGGGGAGGGGGAATGGGTGTCGATCCACTCTTATCAAATGTTAATTAAGATAAGTATAGAAATCCACTTATATGCCTCACTGTGTTTTATTAGTGTTTATTTTTATTTTAAAATATTTAGTTTCAGTGTCTTCAGATTTCCAAGTTTTCATCAGCTGTGTTATTTAAATTTTACTGCAAAGTTTAATTCTGTTTTTTTATTTATCAAAATTATTAAATTATATTTGTTTTCGTCCAATTTTATTTTTCGTTATTACATAAATATATTTATTGTTAAAATAACAATACAGAACGTCAAGCTAATAATGTGAAAAATCAAATCAACCAAAAAGTAAACCCATAATGAATGTATAAATGCTGCTCAAATAAAACAAAAGTTGTTTATGAAAACTTAATGTTTTTACCTTTTTGGGAAGACAAAACTTTAAAAGTAATCTATATGATCAACATGACGATCTTTAATTGAATGAAATTATTAAAACTAAAGTACTGCATGTCAATTTAAGTTGTCAAAAGCTCAGCTCCAGTCAGTTCAAAGAAGCTAATAGTCAAAACAATAATAGTTAATGAATTATCATTATAATAAACAGTAATGAGTAAAAAATTTAAAGGATGTTAGAAAGTTATTCTAGTATAGGAAATAAAAAGTTCAATACTTTGTGATTAATAGTAGTTAAAATGTTAACATCAATAAGCTGCAATGTATCAGCAGTGAAAAAAAAATAGAAAAATTAAAAATGCAAATAATATTTACGAGAAGGGAAAATTAATAAAATAAAAAAGAACATACGGCAAAGAGTTATTTTATTTTTATTTGGTTACTTAGTCTGTAAGGTTGTCGAATAACAGTGACCTTTCTGACTGTTGTCTCTAGACTAGAATATCAAATGTAGTTTGCATTTTAAATTTATTGTATTAATGTTAATTACTTTTTAGAAGAATTTTTTGTTGTCGCATAATAAAAACTGTGGTATCAAAGACGAGCAAATCTATAACTGCCTAATTCATTAAATCGATTTAATTTGACAACTAAATTGACAAAAGTTCCAGTAAGTTAACTAAAGATATGAAGCTATATAATATAAGACCAGAACATTCATTTTATGTGGGAAAAACCGATAAAATTAAATACGGTGTAAAAATACTTAAAACTATTATATTCTCTACCTATCCCAAGGTTCGATCATCATATCAAATTTTTCGATAAAAACTTTATTTAATGATATTTACAATACAAAT
>CM032454.1:57840940-57850107 GCA_019049505.1 Pachyrhynchus sulphureomaculatus | reverse complement strand
TTATTACCTTTTGTGGTAGCAAATCTGTTTTCTACACACTAAAATTTTCTTCAAACATCTCTCTGACCGTGGGAGTGATGAAAATTGGTTTCTCCTACCGCAATCTTTTCTATCTTTTCGGGCTTAATTCTCTCCCTGACTCCATTTTCTTTTTTATTGCGTCGTACACTAGCTTCAGAAACCTCCAATCTTCGTGATATTTCTCGGTTTGTAAATTTTTCGCAATCATCAAGGGCCTTCACTTACAGCTTTTTTATCGTGGTGAAAGATTGCCTTTCTACCCCATAATGAAAATAGTCCAATTACTTTTTTAAAACACTGCATATACAAATAAACTAATAACTGAGTAGTATAAAACTGTTAAACAAAACAATCACAGTCCATAAAGCCACAGAAACACGTCCGTACCTGACTCTATTCACGATTTGCGAACTGATACAGATTTGTACTTGTTTACGTTCATGTATCACTTTGTCATCACAGTGTTGCCATATGTTAAAATCTAATAAATACAAATATGTAGTCTTACAACACAATTCTTTTAAATAAAAATCAATAATATTGTAGTTTAAATCTATCATTATTGCCATAAAAACTCTTAAGAAACATAAAATTACTAAAAAAAAAATACGTGCGTCTAATAATTTTGGCAGGGACTGTATATAAAATGCAACGTTTCTCTGTCTGCTTGTCCGTTAGTGCGTTTATGTGCTTTTTTTTTTGAACATACATATATTCTCTGGCCAGGTTATAGGATATATTTTATTGCGTTTAGGTAACATAAAGAATAAGCAGTGACGATAATAGTGAATCAAGTCGGAAAAAAAGGTTACAGTTAGCGCGTTCTCTTGCAATACACTACCTAAACCATTAAATATGAAACAATATCATGTTGCAAAGAATATAAATATATATAAAATGCACCGTCTCTCTTGTCTGTCTGTCTGTCCATTAATGCGCTTATCACTTGAGAACCACTTATCTGATTTACGTGTTTTTTATAAATTTGTACATATGTTCTGTATAATTCGATATAAGTCTAGATAATGGGAGGTAAGGTGATATAATGGGAGATAAGGAGAAATAATGGGAGAAGATAAGCAGGAGATAAGCCTAGATAAGGGGAATTATGTATAGATAAGGGGAGATAAAGGAGAAATAATGCGAGCGATAAGTGGCCAGATATTTATTACATTAGGTAACATAAGGAATAACAATGGAACGATAGTAGTGAATCAAGTCCACGCGAGCGGAGCCGTGGGCACTGCTAGTTTTATTTATATATATAGATCATACAGGATTACATTATTATTGTTATTACCCCCTAAACCTGCCCCCCCCGCCCCCCCCCCCCCCCCCCCCCAAACCCCCCAGAACGTATGTATGAATAAAAAAAAACACGTTTAATCAGATAAGTGGTTTTTTCGAAGTGATAAGCGAGCTAACGAACACGACAAACAGAGAGAGATTGCATTTTTATACATTCATATTCTTTGCTGGCATGATATTGTTCCATATTTAATGGTTAATTTGTGTATTGCAAGAGAACTCGCTAGCGGCAAACTTTTTTCCGACTTGATTCACTATTATCGTCACTGCTTATTATTGTGTTACCTAACGTAATAAATTTATATTTCCTATTTTACCTAACGTAATAAAATATACCCTTATAACCCTGGCCAGGGGAACATACGTAAAGTTTTAAAAAAAAAGCACCAGGGTGGTCCTAAATGGAATCTGCAGTCCCACCAAGTGTTGTCAATGGAAATTCGGTTACAACCACACCGTGGATAGCGCGTTCAAAATCTGACAACCTTCTGTAGGTGAGAAGACACATCCTAATTGCTGGCATTTGGACTTTACCGCAGAGAATACCAAAGAATACGAAGTTACCGTCTTGTCGTGCAATAGGTTGAACACCAAAGAAAATGTAGCGGCCAACATTGATATATGCCAGAATAGCAGAACATTTGTAGAAAAAACTACTTTTAGCCCCCCCCCCCCCCCCCCCCCCCCCCTACGGAAAATCATCACAACACACAACAAACATTAGGAAATCTTCGTGGCCTGGCGGGTTTCGACAGAGATTGAACTAAGATATTCATGAACGTCCTCTCGGACTTTGGCAACTTTGGATAGCACTGCAGTCTGGCTCGGTTCAAATTCTTCTTCAATCACCTCCCGCCCCCCGAATCATCTTTCTTGGTCTTTTGTTGTAAATGTTCGTTGTTGGCTCTCTTTTTCACCGCGTTGTTAATTTTGTCGATGTTTGACTATTGCCAGTTTGTCGTGAAAATATGTCATCTGGTCTACATAGTATAAAGTTTGGTACTATAGTTCTTGTTTGTTGCAGACCCAATACATCTCTCCTATTGATTTTAAATGGAAAAAATGTCGAAATTTGTAATTTTCCAATAGGTTCAAAGTTTTTGCCTTTCTCGCTAAACATCCTCTGTAATGAGACCCATGTTCATTTTAAAGAGTTTTTTAAAAAACATAAAACTAGTAAATTTCAAAAAGTGTCCTTTCGTTTTTTTTTATCTAATTTAGGTTAAACTCTAATTTAATGTAAATAATATTTAAGAAATAATTAATATTTGATAACTTAACCCTACCTACTTGTCGATTTGTCGATTACCGCAACTCGGATGAAAGGGCAAGGTCAAAATATTTACAAACTTCTAAAGGCCCGCAACCCGGTATCTACGGTTTTTAGGCAGGCTGGTCTGTTTTTAACTTCTTATTTTACTAATGTTTTCGTCACTCTTCCACAGCATAAAAAGCCTGTGTTAACGACTATATTATGTGGAATCCACCATCTTCTTCATTTTTCAATAATTATTCCCACCGAAAATATTGCTATCTTGCTTCTGGAAGTGCCATTACCCGATACGGTCACTAAGGCGACTCTCTCTCTCGCTTTTGTCTGTGGTTGGTGCCTTTTAAGTGTTCCCAGACTACGGGTCTTACAGTTTAATGCCACAGTTTAACGGCCGAAGTGTAGAGGCATGATACTATGCGTGGTCTGTCATTGCCTTCCAGAGCGAGGCGACCCCCACGTTGTAAAGTTTTTGTTTAGTATTTTATTTCGAAGCCGAAGATTCGAACTCGAGTCCACATGCTAAAAGCTAACTAAACTGTGTTAACAAATAGAACTATACTATGTTAAATCACCCTTCTTCCTCATTTTTCAATAACTCCACTGAAAATATTTCTGTCTTCTTCTTGAAGTGCCGTTATCCGATACGGACCTAGGCGACCCTCTCGCCTTTGCGTGTGGTTGGTGTCTTTTAAGTATTCGCCAGACCACGGGACTTACAGTTTAATGCCGGTGCCGAAGTGAGAGGCATGATATTATTTACAGAGAGAGGCGCCCACCCCACGGTGGCAAAGTTTAGTTTTTTAGTATATTATTTTCCAAGCCGAGATTCAAAAACTCAGGTCTCGGTGTAGAAGGCAGACACCTTACTCACTATTCTATGGTCGCCTCTAATAATAATAAAGCTATAGCTTCCTGGATATACTAAAAATCTCCAGTTAAACTTCTTTTGAATTTGCATAGGTTGCAATTTGTAATCAATTTTTTGGGGGGGAAAGTAAATAAAAGCAAGAGGTTTTTGCATCATAGTAGTTTATTTCCAAAATCAATAGTGACCATTACAGGCTAAACTCATTATAAAAAATGCAATTATTTCTTATTCGTATAATACTATAAAATAATCGAAACATAGTTATAAAGTTATCTAATATACATACAAATACTTAAAAAAAACCGGGGAAGACAAGGAACGGAATTTTTACCATACAAACATAAGCAGGAATAAAGGTATAGGTTGCTAAAAATTTCCTTAATTAAGTAACTGATTATTTGCAGATAAGTAGTAGAAAATATACGTCAAAAGTAGAATAAGAATTAAAGCTTAAAAAACGGAAACACAATTATTTAAAAAACTGAAAACACAGCATGTCAAGTGTTATCGGATAAAATAGCCTTTTTGATATATAATTTAGTCTTACAAAAATTTAAAAATAATAGAAATTATAAAATCCCTTACTTATTGTAAAATCATATAATCATTGAATTTGAGTAAGAGTTTTCAATACAATTAATAGTACTTACAGGGTTTTTTATTTAAAATAAAATGACTGTGTTACGTCTCTCATAAAACAAAAAGTAATTGTCTGGAAAGTTACAAGAAAGTTTTCCTACTTGTTGTCATATGGCTTGATTAAAGAAGTGTTGACAGGTTTTAAAGATCGTCTGTTAACCACATTAAAATTTCATCAATTCTCACTCCAGAATTTCTTTCTCCAGGCTGAATTTGCAGTTCAGGCTGCGTAGAATTACAAACCAACTTGATAATTTATTGCGGGAACACTGCCAGTAGGGAAGCTGTCCTTTGCTGCATCTGGTTGTCTGTGTTTGGACAGCTAAACAATGGAGATTCTTCACATAAGATGTCGTTGAGCGATTTCAGCGACAATCGATGCTTCGAGATTGACAGCATCGTCTTCTATGCTTTCTTCCTTGTAGTAGTAGCGGTGAGACTTACAGCTTCTGGTGTCTTTGCCTGAAAGCTCCTCGATGAAGATTCTCCATCCTACAAGAGATATCACTCACCCATTCCAGCGACAATTGATGCCTTGGAATTGATCACCGTCTTTGTTACTGGGTTGTTTGGTAGTATTAGCAGTTTTATTCTCTTTTCTGTATTTACTTCTCCTATTCTGGAACCACACCTTTACTTTTTCCTCCGTAAGGTTCAGGATCTGGGCTAGTTTTATCCTTGTAATCCTGCTAGGATAACGAGTCTGTTGAAATTCCTGCTCTAGGCGGTCTAAGTGCTGCTTTGAAAATTGTGTTCTCTGTTGCCTCTTTCGGCCAGAGGTGGGACTTGATACAAGAAGTTATCAATGTTCTGGCTAGGAATAGGTCCTGTAAAAAAAATATACTTTTGAGTTTAAGCATTTTTAAACTTTAAAAACTGTTCTATTGAGGTGGTTCATCTCTTAGTGGAGTAAATCAATGGGAAGAAATAATACTATTTTCTCCACTCATTTATTACAACCTTAAGATACCTTAAAAATAGTGTTCTAAGGGAAACTTACGTATTTGATTCCAGCTGTTGTCATATTGCCCGTTAATTTGCTGGTGCGATTAGCAAATTTATGCTAGGGCTGAAGTTGCAACTCTAATTGTTGGCTAGGCTGTCCATTTACTTGTTGCTGAGATTGCGGCTGTCTATTTATTTGATGCTGAGGGTGCACCATTCCAATCTGAAATAAAAAAGAAATTTACTTAAATACAATATATTTGTTTTTTTTTAAAAATCACTCGTAATTTACGTTTGATCTGAGAAAAAGACAGTAAAATGTAGGCTTATATCTTTATGATGGGGCAAGTTTTGTCCTTTGATTTAAATTCACAGTTACATACTGACAATTTAGCACATTTTTTTTTGGATCAACACCTAATTATGGTTTTGAACTATTAGGTTATTCCCAGTTTTTTTTGGTACTTTTAGTGCCCTCAAAAATCTCTGTCCTTAGTTGCCTAATTTGTAAAATTTAAGTTTGGTCATTACATTATATACTTCTACACAAGGAAATGATATTGTAGTAAAAAAATCCTATAAAAAATTTTTCTTCAGAAGAAATCTTTATTGAAGTTGAAGTATTTTAATTATATCTGTCCCTTATTGTCAACTTGCTTTATTAATAACACTTGTCCGTACTATATCTATTGCTGTTTTGATTGTATAATGTATATAATATCTGATCTCGTTTTTAATTTATCACATTGGTTTGTATTATTATATATAATAATAGTCATATTTTGTTATACTAGAGGGTTATGTGTTTACTTTGAATTGTTGTGGCTGTTACTTGATGGAAATTTATAACGAATGTAAAGAAAGACTGATTTTGTCAAATTTCCATTTTATTTTTTTAGTTACACTGAAACTGTACGACGCGTTTCGCTATAATATAGCATCGTCTGATACAAAATTTCGTTATGCGTCATTACATTATAACTTCTATTTACAAGGAAATGATATTGTAGTAAAAAAATTCTATAAAAAATTTTTCTTCAGAAGATCTCTTTATTGAAGTTAAAGTGTTTAATTCATATCTGTTCCTTATTGTCAACTTGCTTTATTAATAACTCTTGTCCGTACTATATCTATGGCGTGCTGTTTTGATTGTATAGTATTGATATAATATCTGATATTGTTTTAATTTATCACATTGGTTTGTGTTTATTATGTACAATTATAGTCATATTTTGTATACTATAGGGTTATGTGTTTTAAGTTATTTTACTCAGCTGAGTCGAAGTTTTTTATATTGAATCTTTTATTATTATGATTAATATCTTTTAAAGTGAATTTATAAAAATGGCATAAGTAGTAACTTTTCCATTAATTAACAATGGTGGAAATAAAAATAAAAACAATTGTGCGAAGTGAATTTATGATTTAAAATTAAACTGTAATTTGTGCGGATAAAGTTATGATGTCGCTCTCATAAGAGGATCCCAAGGAAAGTTCTAACGTAAGTTGGTAGGGTATGGTTGTTTTTTTTTTCTTTATTGTGCAATTAGGGTAAATTTTGGTAAAAATTTAACAACTGCCCACCATACTTGATTATATTTAAGTTAGTTGAAATGATCAGGTAAGGTACTCGTAATTAAAAGAATGTATTTTTATAATACATTAAGTGATATTCTTTTTCATATTTTTAGAATATAATAGTAATATTTGTTGCATTAAAATTATACTTGGACTGCATATTATAGCTAAAAACTTGGGCCGTCGTAATTCACAAGTAAATAGTATTACGTTTAATAAATGATATTATATTGTGGGTGGGTCGGAGTTAAAATGGGTATAGAATCTAATTTAAATTATAAATAAATAAAATTTTAACTAATAATTCGCGTTTATTCCCATATCGCTATTTCACAGTAAAACATAAATTTTTTTTAATAAAAAATTGAAGTTATAGTTTAACTAACTTAATGATAGTATGTAATGTTTTAAGAACTTTAAGATATTGGGGCATGACAATATATCACAAATTGATGCGCGATTGTTTTAAACATGCAGAAATGTGTATTATTTCCAAGTATGACTCTAAAATGCACAAGAGTTCTGATGGGAACATGTTAGAAACTTGATTTTATAAGACAAGATTATTGTTGATGTTTATGGTACGAGGCGCTTATATACCGTAAAAATTTAAGGAAAGTATTTATGTCAAACGGCAACGGATTATCTTATTATTATCTAAATTGTTTAAGATTCCTCAATTGCTATGATTTCATACCTGATTTAGGTATATACGCAACAAACAAGGTTCTCAATTCAGCGTCCTAAAGATCAGAATATATGTCCAAAAAAAAATCTAACAAATATGTAATCAAAAATAAATTACCCTGAAAAGTCTTACTCAGTTAAAAATTTACTTACTACTATGTTCAAAAATTAAGGAAAGTAATCTGTTTTGAATAAAAATATGTGCTTTATTAGGCTAAAAATAAAGAAGTGTTTCCTAATTATAAAAATTTCTTATTGGCGGTTTTGAAAATAAATAAATTTCTTGAGACTATAATTTTGGTATAAAAAAACTTTCCTCTATGGGTACTTTATAAATATTGGAAAAGTATTATGGCAATGAATGTTTAGCAAGGTCAAAAGTTATTAAGTGTTACACACGGAAGAGAGTAGCAGCTGAGAATGAATTGTTAGTTGTGGAGACCGTTCTACGCAATCACCGAAGAAAACAGCATCAGAATCAATCAGATCATCATATTTATGTAGTTAAACGATTTCTTTGAATTACTCTACTTTGATGCTGGCTGATCAATAATCAAGTGAATGTCGTATAAAGGGTGAACCAAATCCAAAAAAATATGCCAGTCGAAAAACCATAATACTTGGTTTTTCGACATTAGGGCTGGTTCCTTTTTAGAACGCAATCATTAAAGCAGAAAATTATATGAAATCGGGACCAAATAGCGTATTTAAGATACGATTTTAATAACAATAGCATATCAGACTACAATTGCCATATAAGTGATACGGAAACATTGTTTTGCATTGAGAGATAAAAAATATATTTGTACTAAAAGGTTTAACACTAAGCAGCACTGCAACGCGTTAAATAAAAATAACCGGTCCAGTGCAAGTTGAACTTGCACAATTAGTGTTCCGTACGTTGATTGTTTTTAAAATAAAAAATTTTGTTATTGTGGTATAAAATGATCAGTGACTTCACAAAACCCACCCCAAATGACGTTTTCAACAAAGGTTGTTTCCAATCTTTACTGAAAACTGGTGGACTTTGAAATTTTGTTTTTTTTTTATATAACCAGATAAATTATTAAAGGTAGTGATAATTTGCGTTCAATCTATACCCCGTGGAGAATATTCCAGAATTTTTTCAAAATTTTTTGATCAGTACTTTTCGAGATAGGGTAGGGGACTGCGATTTTTCACGATTTTTTAAAAGTAATACGAAGAAAAGTGTGCGCAAGTATTACATTACATATATATTTTTAACTCGTGTTTTCACAAAACTTTCATTTGACACCACACTCGATGACCTAGTAAAAAAATTTTTTTTTTCACTTCCGATTTCACCCCTCAAAACGAATCCTTAAGTCAAAATTTATGTTACGGTGATATAAAATGATCAGTGACTTCACAAAACACACCCCAAATAAGTTTTTCAAAAAAGTTTATTTCCAATCTTTATTGAAAATTGATGACCTTGAAATTTCTGTTTTTTTTTTTTTTTTTTTTTATACCAGATAAATTATTACAGGTAATGCACTCGTGATAATTTTCGTTCAAACTACACCCCGTGGAGAATATTCCCAGAATTTTTTCAAAATTTTTTGATAAGTACTTTCCGAGATAATGGCGGGTGGACAGCGATTTTTTCGCGATTTTTTAAAAAATAATACAGGCGCAAGTATTACATTATATATATATTTTTTACTCGTGTTTTCACAAGCTTTCATTTGACACCACACTCGATTACCTAGTAGAAAAAAATTTTTTTCACTTCCGATTTCACCCCCCAAAACTGACCCCTTAAGTCAAAATGACATAGCTCTGATGAGGGCATCGATTCCTATATTACTACCAAATTTCAACTTT
>CM032454.1:57830940-57838440 GCA_019049505.1 Pachyrhynchus sulphureomaculatus | reverse complement strand
CCGGGTTAAGTCACGTTTATCGCATGTTGCGGGTCGCGTACAAAGAATTCCCCATGCCGGATGACGAAGAGGAAGCGTCGAAGTTTTCCAAATATGTTCAGGAAACAATAGCTACGTGTGTACTCATGGAAGCAAATCTTGCAGAAAAGATAGCTCCTGGTCATGAGTTACCACAGTTGCCTATTACAACCCCAGTCATAAACGTACCAGCTCCAATCGTGAATTGCGCAGCAGAAATATTCCTGTCAGCGAATGGCAATTGAAATTTAATGGAGACTCAAAGAGACTCTATCCTTTTTTGGAGAGGCTGACTGAAATAGCTCAAGCTAGGAAAGTATCGGAAGATGAACTTTTCGGCTCTGCTGTTGAATTTTTCACTGGCGATGCCTTCATTTGGTTTAGAAGCATAAAATCAAGTGTCAACGACTGGCATTCCTTGGTAGATAGGCTAAAGAAGGACTTCTTGCACTGTGATGATGATGAAGAATTGTGGTCGGAAATAAAGAGGAGGCGACAAAAGAAGAATGAGTCCACTGTGATTTTTATTGCCCACATGGAATCTTTATTTTGTAGGTTGTCCATCAAGCCTTTGGAAAGTACCAAAGTTAAATTTATACGGAGGAATATTCTGCCTAGTTTCGTCAATCGGTTAGCTCTACTAGATATTAATTCGGTAGCCGAACTCGCCGGGTTATGTAGAAAACTTGAAGAGTCCGATTATTTGTTGGAAAAGAGCAGACCAAAAAGCGAAACTAATATACATCAAGTAGAGTATAATCCAAATGGCCGAAGTGGAGTCTCGACAAATAAGGTTGGGAATGTAAATCGGAACCCTAGGAGTAACCAGAAAACGGGTAAAAGAAAAGATAATGACTCTAAAATTAGCGACACTGCAGCTAAAGTGAACGACAAGCCGGTTTCACCTAAGGCAATTTTCACGTGTTGGAATTGCACAGGCCCGAATCACACTTACCAAAATTGTACAGCACCAAAGAGGGTATTTTGTTTCAAATGTGGAACAACTGATGTGAGACTAACATCATGCCCCAAATGTACAAAAAACGAGTAAGGACGGTATATTACCGAGGCGGATACCCTAAGTCCCACAAAAAAGCCTCTAAACATTCGGCTAAGTTAAAAGCTCACGTTAGCAGTATAGCCCCTAATCCAAAACGTTCTAGAAACACGGATGGACAAAAATATTCCAATAGATCAGATTGGACTAAATGGTTACAAAAAGTTTCTGATTTTTTTAAGTCTAATAAAAATTCTCCTTTTCAAGTTAAAACTCTCTTCTGCTTCTCCAAATGGTCACATGTCACAGATGGCAGCCGTCTAAAAGTTTTAGGTACGGCTGAGTTGCCGCTAGTCTGCAATGGTCATTGTTTAGTAATCTCTGCTCTAGTAGTACCTTCTCTATCACATACTTTGGTTTTAGGATGTGATTTTGCACAAAAATTCGGAATTCTAGTAAATTTTAAAAATAATTCGTGGTATCCACAGTCCCTAGAAGTCAACTCTCAAACAAGTTTTAAAGATTGTTATTCAGAAAGTTCTTTAGAAAAACCTTTTCTCGCGTCTATGTACCCTAGATGATCTCTCGCGGACGGAACGCTTAAAAGCAGAAAAAATAATAAGCTCTTTCAATGAAATAAGTAGTAAAGATAGGTTAGGCCGAACGAATAAAATCAACATGTCTATAGATACGGCTGATGCCAGTCCTGTAAAGACAAGGCCCTTCGCCATGTCTCCTTATATGTCAAAAGTATTAAATAAAGAGTTAGACGAAATGTTGAAACTCGGAGTGATTGAAGAATCAAACAGTCCCTGGTGTTCTCCAATCTTATTGGTGAAAAAGGCCGATGGACAGTATCGTCTGTGCTTTGACGGAAGAAAGCTCAACGAGGTCAGCAAATTTGATAACTATCCATTACCGAACATCGACAGAATTTTGACATCACTCAGGAATGCTAAGTATGTATCCTCGATAGATCTTAGAAAGGCATTCTGGCAAATTCCTTTAGACAAATCCTCTAAGGAAAAGACCGCTTTTGCAGTAGTAGGCCGAGGTCTATTTCAGTTCGTCACTATGCCGTTTGGTCTAAAGAACGCTGCTCAAACTCAGCAACGTTTAGTGGACGCTATATTTGGTCCGAAATATGAGCCACATATTTTTACCTATCTCGATGATATTTTAGTAACATCGGAAGACTTCGAATCGCATATTCGCTTACTTAAGGAAGTAAAAGATAAATTGAAAGAGGCCGGACTGACGATAAATTTGAGCAAATGTGATTTTTTCAAAACTTCTCTAAAGTTTTTAGGCTATATTGTAGGCTCAAATTCCTTGCGTACCGATCCGGATAAAGTAGCAAGCATGGTTAATTATGCGAGACCTACTAATACTACGGAAGTTAAGCGCTTCGTAGGAATATGTTCATGGTATAGACGTTTTATTGAGAATTTTTCTACCTTGTTGTCACCTATTAATGATCTTTTGAAAGGACGAAAAAAAGGACAATCGATAGATTGGACAAACGCAGCAGAAAGATCTTTTATAAAGATTAAAGAGCTATTGGTTTCAGCTCCAATTTTATCCCAACCAGATTTTTCCCAACAGTTTTATATTTCTAGTGATGCTTCTAATACCGGTTTAGGGGGCGTCCCAACACAGAAAATCAATGGTGAGGAAAGAGTGATAGCGTATGCCAGTAGAACTTTGTCAAAGGCTGAACGTAACTATTCGGTTGTTGAAAAAGAATGTTTAGCAGTACTCTTTAACATCGAAAAGTTTCGACCTTACATAGAAGGTGTTCCTTTCACGGTCATAACAGATCATTATAGTTTATTGTGGCTTAATTCAATTAAAAACCCTAGTGGCAAACTAGCGCGTTGGGCGATTAGGCTGAGACAACATACATTTAATTTAATTCATAGAAAAGGAGTCCACAATGTTATTCCTGACGCTTTGTCAAGAATCCCAGATCATGCAGCGGATGAAAACAGTCTTAATGCAGAGATTGGCGTAAGAATTGATACAGTTGACATAGATCGCATTGACCCATGGTACGACAATTTACGGCAGCAAATTAAAGAATTTCCTGAAAATTTTCCGCAGTGGAAAGTGGAAAATGATTTCGTGTACAAGTTTATCCCAAACCAGTTGCCTTTAAAAGTTAATGTACCCGAGTGGAAAATACTAGTTCCTAAACCACAGAGAGAGGAAATTATAGACTTGTGTCACACTCCTCCTACTTCTGGTCATTTTGGCTTTTATAAAACTCTTCACAGGGTTCAGGAACAGTATTATTGGCCAAAAATGCGTTTTGACATCGTAAAGTTTGTGAGGACTTGTGAAGTATGTGGAGCGCAGAAATCTCCAAATGCACTACCTATGGGACTGATGGGAAAAGAGGAGAAAACGGTTAATTACCCTTTTCAAGTCATAGCAGCTGATCTAGTAGGCCCATTCCCACGTTCAAAAAAGGGAAATAAATGGCTTCTCGTGGTTTCTTGCTGGTTTATAAAGTATACCATGCTATTTCCTTTGAAAAGCTCTAAAGCTGGATATATAGAGAGAATTTTGGAAAATAATGTCTTTCTAATCCACGGTGTTCCATCGCTCTTGATATGCGATAACGGTACTCAGTTTACCTCCAAGAGTTTTAAGAGCTTAAGTGAAACTTATGGTTTTAACATCCGTTTTAATCCCGTGTACTCTCCCCAATGTAATTTTGTGGAACGTAATAACCGAACAGTCGGGACCGCTTTAAGAAGTTACGTTGATTCACATGACACTTGGGATGGCAATATTTCCAAAATCCAACAAGCAATAAATACCGCAAGACACGAAGTAACGGGGTTCACACCCTCTTTCTTAGTTTACGGCAGACATATACCTCTATCTGGATCGTATTATAAAAACTTAGATTTGGATGTCAATGTTGACAGCGAAATAATTCCGGGTAACAGGGGTGCGTACGCCGAAAATTTAAAGGGTTTAAAAGATATTTTCACCGACGTGCGTAGTAGGATACATAAGGCTTATGAACGGAACAGTAAGTCTTACAACCTTAGAAAAAGGGATTTTGCCTTTAATATAGGTGATCACGTTTGGCGAAAAAAATAAAATTCTTTCCAGTGCAGCAGATAAATTCACATCTAAGTTGGTACCTAAGTATGTGCATTGCGTGATTAGAGAAAAGATTTCAGATTTAGTTTATGGTTTAGTTAATTTAGATGGGACTAAAATAGGACGATGGCATATTAAAGACTTAAAACCATTCAACGGACCTAACCCTAGTGAAAGTTTGTCAGAAGAAGAATAATTTATATTTACATTACCTTAATTGCTTAAATTTTTTTTGATGTTGCTCTGTAGAGGTGACGACCTCGTTTTTTGACTGTTAGAAAAGTTGAGCAGCATGAGAATAGCTTACTTTTGTTGTTTAATGCTAAGGTTTTGGGTACTGATCATATCCAAACTTAGGTTGATTGTAGTTGATGTTTAGCATCGACTCAGCTGTTGCGAGCTTGCGAAAGAGTCACACTCAGGATATATCATAAGACTGGTATGTCGGTGGTCGCGGGATTTGATTTGCTTATGACCCCAAATAATATCCAGTTCTTGACACTTGGAAGCGAAATTTTGATTAGAGGCAATCCAAGGTGATCTTGAGTTAGGACAAGCGCAAGATGTAGCTCGTGTAGTGTGATGTAGAGTCAAAATTTGAGCAATTTCAAATTGTTTGTTACCCGAGTGGGTGTATTTTTATTACCTTAGTGGTATATGTTGGGTGCAATTAAGAGTAAATTGATTTTGGTTTATCCAGTAAGTCTAAGACTTGGATTATTTTGATTTAGATCTTCTTCTGAATTGACAAACTGAGGGTATTTTCTATTTTTTTTCAGAGCCGTTTTAAACGTTACCTTTGAGTCACTAATTTTTTAAAAATTTTTTTTGCATGGACTCATAGGCGTATGTTGAGTTTTTTTCGGTTTACTATCAGATTGATAGAAAATTGAAGTTCTGCAGGAGAACTAAAGGCTGATCATTTACAGGAGATGAGAGCAGAGTAAGACAGTCGTTTCACAAAGGAATGATCAAAATCTGATACCGAGATGAGAACCTTGTCAAGAGAGGCTAAGCGCAGTGAAGGAAGATTCCTAACCGAATTTTTTAGATTTTCACCAGAGGTAATCTAGAAGTTTGGGCTGACAGAAAACGGTTATGCCTGATACCTGTAGCAGTTTCTTCTAGAGGCTATTGTCTAGGGAGACGATTAACACCATGATCGAATATTTTAGCTGTCAACGATGTTTTCTTCTTGTTTCTGATTAAGCTGGAAAAGCTCTTGTCATCTTCAAAAGTTTTGTTGCGTTGCCACCGAAAAATTGAGAAATTTTTGCTTCATGTAGCTTTTTAAGCTCATTTTCGTTTTTTGGAAATTTCCGTTAGAAGCTTGGTTAAGTCAACCTTGTAAACCTTTAGGTTGTATCCCATGAGTTATCTGTTTTTACAGGCTGTGATGCACCGGGTGCTAACAGATGCCGTTACGACGTTTGGCAGGGAGTTAGTCTTCCTGAGGAACAGACTGATTGGAAGGGTAGTCTATGGGGGGTGAACGTTTGACCTTTGGGACCTTTAGGGGTTTTGTTACCCAATGGTTATTTCTATTTGAACCAAAGGAGAGCCTAGCTACTGTAGTCGACCTCAGCTCCAATTAGCCTATTAGTGGTGACAGGCTGTTGGCAGTAGTGTGTTTCGGAACACCTTATTGATTAAATTTTTTTTTGACTTATGGTGGTGTGGTAGACACCGTTTCAGTTTAGTGGATGCTATAATCTACTCCCTTTTGTTGGTGGACACCAGGGTCACCAATTCTGTATTTTATTGTCTCCACCATTCAGTATATCGTGGTGAGGTGTTTGTCTCCTGTTATGTGGGATGGATTGAATGTTTTTCGTTGTTGTTCTAGGGCGAGACCAGTACACGAGGGTTCTTCATGCAACTTGGAGAAGCGCAATGCTGGTTAAGTTTTATATCTCTGTGTAGCCACCCTGAAGAATGACGGAGGGCGTTTTTTTCCGGCTCATGTTTCTAGGCAGATTGGTCACTTTGGTGCGATGTGCCGAAGATTTGATTAGCTTTTGCTAAGAGCTTTCACCAAGCTCAGTATGGAGTTATCATAACCAAGAGTTTGGGATTTGAACTCCTGTATGTATTTCTGTATATATTTCTGTACATATTTCTGTGTATATTTCGGTGTATGTTGGTTGCCTGAGGGCATGTGCTCAAAATGCGAGATTTTGAGTCGTTTTTGCTTATGGACTCCTATATTTAGGATTATGACTTTAGGGAGGGTCCTATTTCGAGACTTGCTGTCTCATATAGTTATGTTGGGAATGTTTCCTTGAATGTTAGTTGTGCGCAGACTAATCATTCTGTTCTTAGTAAACATTGCTTTTGAAGCAGGATCATTCAGTTTGGTGAATTTTAGCTTTTATAGCTATTCACTGTGTTTAGAGTGAATTTTAGCTTTTATAGCTATTCACTGTGCCTATAGTGGTATTGTTAGCTTTTATAGCTGCTCACTATGTTAATGGCGAGATTGTTCTTTTAGAACGCAGGCTTTGTGTAGTCGAGGACTATTTACCGAGTGTTTTCCTGGCGAGGAGCCGAGTTTTTTCTGGCGATATACCAGAGTGTTTTGTTGGCGATAAGCTGACGTGTTTTCTGGTGATCAACCAGAGCGTTTTCCCTAGCGATTTTAGCATGTCTAGATGTCTTAGGACGTCGACATTGCGCGATAGAGTGCGATTATTTTCCGAGTGCGACTAGTAGTGATACTAGATTTAGAATGTTCTCTTAGCGATGAGCTAGAGCATGGATGGCGATTTTTCCCGAGCGTTTGTCTGGATATTTATCCAGATATTTTTTTTTTTGGCCTAGTGCTTAATTGAATTAAGTCTAGTAGTAAGGTCCGAAGTTTGTACTTTTGTTTTAAGTTCTGACCTTAGTATTAAGTGATAGTGTACCACTTTGTACCTTTTCATAAGTAGCCTTAGTTTAATAGACTAGTGTAGTCTATTTCTTTTTGGAAGGGGGTAAATGTAACATTCATTTTTTCCTAGATTTTAAGACCATGTAATGTACTGATTTTTCACTTCAAATTGTACTTATTTTCATTTTGTATCGAACGGTATATTAATCAGAGTTTCCAAGCCGTTCGGTATATTAGTGTGCTGTGCGGGTTTCTGACCGAATCTATCGGCACGCCGGGATTGGTTGAAAATGTGTATCCGGATTTTTGGTTCCGGCGTCGCGATATTACCGAGAGAAGGCCCACGGCTTATTTTAAGGGTCCGGTAGGACAGGAATCGAGGCTGAGTACCATCAAGCCGCAGCCAGGCTAATTTTCATCGGAGCCGCCAAGTAAGCTTCCTTCGACTGAGCTGCAGTAAAGGCTCATAACAACAATCATGAGAGCTAAATAAAGC
>CM032454.1:57813440-57825940 GCA_019049505.1 Pachyrhynchus sulphureomaculatus | reverse complement strand
AAAACGATATGTATAAGATATAATCAATAAAAATGTACCGTAAATTAACCTCTGTATGCTTCGCAAGTGTACGATAAAAACAATATTTAATTTAACAACGCAAAATGACCATACATATTTTTCAAATAAACATAAACTGATGATGAAATGACCTTTGAAAGGCGGCTTGAGTCAAACAAACTACGGGTTCGGACTCAGGGACCTCAAAAACATACGCATGAATTTTTTCAGATTTTTTCCACGATTGTTTCTCTATTTGACCTTCAAATGACCTCTGGGAAAGAGCGTAAGGTCAAACAAACTACGGATTCGGACTCAGGGACCTCAAAAACATACGCATAAATTTCTTCGGATTTTTCCTAAGGTTTTTTCTCTATTTGACCTTCAAATAACCTTGAATCTGATGTGATGAAGGTTAACCAACCCGCTCATCGTAATCAGCGACCTCATAAGGACCATACCGCTCCGACTGT
This sequence comes from Pachyrhynchus sulphureomaculatus, assembly GCA_019049505.1. Taxonomy (NCBI): domain Eukaryota; kingdom Metazoa; phylum Arthropoda; class Insecta; order Coleoptera; family Curculionidae; genus Pachyrhynchus; species Pachyrhynchus sulphureomaculatus. The sequence goes on along the minus strand of CM032454.1, from coordinate 57,825,467 downwards.
TTTTTTTTTAGATCAAATGTTGACCTGTGTAATTGTTCCACGCCAGATGCTATTTTTTAGGTCTAATTACCACTCCGTGAACGCCGCTAATGGAGTAATACAGTAAGGCAGGTGAAAATAAGTCAGTTTTTATATTATTTTTATATGTGAACGATTTATGTAACGTTAATGAATTTAAGAAGTGATTTGTTGCCCTTTAAGACCAAAATTAACACATTTTAGTTTTAATGTCATGTGTATAGCAGAGTTAAGCAGCTGTCTTCCGACAAGCGTGAGGCGAGTGGTGAAAGGGAGTAAACTCTAGCCTCTGCTGTATTTAATCAAAACAGATGAGTTTTTCAAATTCATTATTATGATTCATACTATAGATTGCAAAAACGGCATGTGTTAATAAAAAAGTCTAATTTTCATAAAAGATATTGTTTACGCCAATTTCGAAAATATCGTTTTAAGAAAGAACAGGTGTTAACTTGGGAGAATATTTGATAGATTTCATTTAAATTTTACATACATCTAACACATGGGCTGAAAAGTCCGGGCCTAACAAAGAAAACACGGTTTTTTTGGTTCAAAATTAGCTTTATTCATCAACGTAATCTCCATCAAGAGCAACGCAATCATTCCAGCGCCGCTCTAACATTTCAATACCACTTTTGTAGAACGATTTATCTTTTGCCTCAAAATAGGCCTCAGTTTCAGCGATAACCTCTTCATTCGTGCGAAATTTCTTACCGGCGAGCATTTTTTTCAGGTCTGCGAACAGCCAGTAGTCGCTGGGAGCCAAATCTGGCGAATACGGTGGATGTGGGAGCAATTCGAAGTTCAATTCATGTAGTTTTGCCATTGTTTTGATTGACTTGTGACACGGTGCGTTGTCTTGATGAAACAAAATTTTTTTCTTTGCCATATGCGGTCGTTTCTTTGCAATTTCGGCCTTCAAACGCTCCAATAACGCTATATAATATTCACTGTTGATGGTAGTTCCTTTTCTCAAGATAGTCGATGAATATTACACCACGCACATCCCAAAATACCGAGGCCATAACCTTTCCAGCCGATTGTTGTGCTTTCGGGCGCTTTGGACGAGGTTCACCAGTTGCTGTCCACTCAGATGACGATCGTTTTGATTCCGGAGTGAAGTGATGGCTCCATGTTTCATCCATTGTCACATATCGACGCAAAAATTCCGGTTTGTTACGTTTAAACATGGCCAAAACACTACTCAGAATCATCAACACGTTCTTGTTTTTGATCAACAGTGAGCAAAACGCGGCACCCACTTTGAACAGAGCTTTCTCATAGTCAAATGCTCATGCAATATAAAGCCAACACGTTCTTTTGATATCTTTACGATGTCAGCTAACTCACGCAACTTCACTTTTCGATCATTCAAAACGATTTTATGGATTTTTTTGATGTTTTCTGGTGTTACCGCCTCATTTGGACGTCCACTGCGTTCTGCATAATCGGTGTCTCTACGATCACGTTTGAAGTCAGCAAACCAACGTTTTATTGTTGTTTCTGATGGAGCGGAGTCCCCATAACACTTTTCAAGCCATGGCTTCGCTTGAACGGTATTTTTTCCCATCAAGAAGCAGTGTAAAATTAAAACACGAAATTGTTTTTGATCCATTGTTTTTGAAAATAACAAAAGTAGCGTCACTCTTAGCACAATAACTCACAAACTAATGAATAGAATATCATGAAATTTTAACAGCTGTCTTTTGAAGGTTAGTATTAACTGAAAAAAAGGTGACTGCAATAAAACTAGCGCCATCTATGTGTTAGGCCCGGGACTTTTCAGCCCATGTGTTATATGAAATGTACTACCTGGTACTTGAACCTAAATATTTTTAAAAATTCATAAAAAAGTATTTTTGATGGCAAAATAATACCAAAAATGTTATGAAAATTTCAAGATTTTAGTAGCAGGTCATTTCTGCAATTCCGACTTTTTTCATATTTTTCAAATATTAGTAATAAGTTGTTTTGTTTTAGATCAATACAGCAGAAGCTAGAAGTTACGAGATTTTACCATTTACCAAGCTACTCTCGGAAGTCAGTAACTTATGTTTCAACATTTAAAAAAATATGTATGTGTGTAAATTTACCATAATCCCTGTATAAATGCATTTCCCTATGTAATTTTTTAAAAACACAATCTAAACTCTATGTTGACACCCTATAACTTCCTAAAATTTAAACACCTTATGTCTCTTATTTATATTGATTATTTTTCCTTATTATTAATCTTTTAAATTAAGCATAAAAGATTAGAAGGATTTTATATATAAATGAAAAAATAATACAAAAATTTACCTCTGGGAAGCTGTAATACTGGTACTGATTGACGGACTCGTTTCGCCACAAAGCATTTCCAGTTTTAAAATATTGTCCCACATGAGGTTCTTCTTCTTCCGCATCGGATATGGGAGAGTATTTGGACGAATATGAATTTGCGGTAACCGTGCTGCTCCCACTTGGACTGGGAGTCGCGGGGAACGTATAGTTTATTATACCGGATCCAGTGGATTCCATAGTCACGATTCAAAGAGTCACTTAGCTACACGAACAAGCATAAGCAACTTATCACTACAGATTCTAGAGACAGTTAGTTTTGGACTGATAAAAATAAGATTTAAAAGAATATTTGTACACTAAATTCAGGTAGGTCGGGGACATTAAAAAAAATACCCCTCTTTAAGACCAATCAGATTGCAGTATTTAGCCAGGTTACAACCCTTAAAGTACCTGTCTTTGTTAAACAATATAATTTGTTTTTGCCTCTGGTTTTAGCAACAAAACAAGATTTTACTCAAATATTATTTGAAACATTGTGAAATATATTGATTTTGTTATCATTATTTTTACAAAAGACCAAACAACAATAAAAAAGAAAGACAATTTTTGATAAATACGAAATAATATTTCAAAATGTTCTGGCCCACGTTATATTTTAACTCCGTAAAAAAAATTTGAAAAACGCTACATTGGATATGTTTGCTTAACCCTTTAGTTAAGAAGGTTAGAAAGGTGTTTCATTTATAATCAATAACACTAAAAAAAAGCACAATTTGATAGTCCATTAAATATGAATATGAATATTTTTAATGGACTATCAAATTGTGCTTATGTTCATGGATATTGATTATAAATGAAACACCTTTCTAACCTTCTTAACTGAAGCGTTAGGCAAACATATCCAATGTAGTGTTTTTTAAGTGTTTTTTTCTTTGCGGAATTAAAATATAACAGAAATTATAGTTTAACACGTTTATTACATACTACCCGTACCCGCGGCTCTGTCGCGTGGACTTGATTTACTATTATCGTCACTGCTTATTTCTTATGTTACCTAACGTAACATAGAACTTATGTATTTTATAAAAAAAACACGTAAATCGGATAAGTGGTTTTCGAGTGCTAAGCGCACTAACGGACAGACAGGCAGAGAGACGTTGCGTTTTATATATATTACAGATTTTTTTTGATAATTATTAAGTTAAGAATTTTAAAAAAAAATACGTTAATCTGATAAGTGGTTCTCGAATGATAAGTGCATTCACGGACAGACAGAGAGACGTTGCATTTTATATATATTGTATTCTTTGTTACATGATATTGTTCAATACGAGTATTTAACGGTTTAAACAACGTATTGCAAGAGAGTGCGCCAGCAGCAAACTTTTTCCGACTTGATTCGCTATTATCGTCACTGCTTATTTCTTATATTACCTAACATAATAAAATATATCCTATAATCTGGCCGTAAAACAACTGTATAAATCTAAAAACAATACGTAGATCGGATAAGTGGTACTCGGGTGATAAGCGCAGTAATGGACAGACAGATAGACAAAGAGGCGTTGCATCTATAATATATAAAATGCAACGTCTGCCTGTCTGTCTGTCTGTCTATCTGTCTGTCTGCCTGTCTGTCTGTCCGTTAGTGCGCTTATCACTGGAGAACCACTTATCTGATTTACGTACTTTTTTTTTAAAACATACATATGTTCTCTGGCCAGGTTATAGGCTATATTTTATTGTGTTAGGTAGCATAAGGAATGAGCAGTGACGATAATAGTGATTGAAGTCGCAAAAAAGTTTGCCGCTAGCGCGTTCCCTTGCAATACACAGCCTAAACCATTAAATATGGAACAATATTATGTAGCAGAGAATATCTATAATCTATAACATATATAAAATGCAATGTCTCTCTGTCTGTCTACCTGTCCATTAGTGCGTTTATCACGCGAGAACCACTTATCTAATTTACGTATCTTTTTTTAAATTCATACATATATTCTTTGGCCAGGTTATATAATAATCTATAATATATATAAAATGCAACGTCTCTCTGTCTGTGTTTTTTTTTTAACATACATATGTTCTCTGGCCATGTTATGGGCTATATTTTATTACGATAGGTAGCATACGGAATTAATTAATTAATAGCGAATGAAGTCGCAAAAAGTTTGCCGCTAGGGCGTTCCCTTGTAATACACAGTCTAAACCATTAAATATGGAACAATATTATGTAGGGGGGGGGGGGGGGGGGGTCAGAGAATATCTATAATCTATAATATATATAAAAATGCAATGTCTCTCTGTCTGTCTGCCTGTCCATTAGTGCGTTTATCACGCGAGAACCACTTATCTAATTTACGTATCTTTTTTTAAATTCATACATATATTTCTTGGCCAGGTTATATAATAATCTATAATATATATAAAATGCAACGTCTCTCTGTCTGTCTGTCTGTGTTTTTTTTTAAACATACATATGTTTTCTGGCCAGGTTATGGGCTATATTTTATTACGATAGGTAGCATACGGAATTAATTAATTAATAGCGAATGAAGTCGCAAAAAGTTTGCCGCTAGGGCGTTCCCTTGTAATACACAGCCTAAACCATTAAATATGGAACAATATTATGTAGCAGAGAAAATCTATAATCTATAATATACGAGGCTGGTTTGAAAAGTCCGTGTAAAAATAAAAACTACTTATGTGTTTGGGGGAAACCTTTTTTATTTTTCGACATAGTCTCCTTTTAGGCTTATACACTTCGTCCAACGATGTTCTAGTTTGTTGATCCCTTCCGAATAATAGGATTTGTCCAAGTCTGCAAAATATCCATTAGTGTCTGCAATCACCTCCTCGTTTGAATAAAATTTTTGTCCCGCCAGCCATTTCTTCAAATTGGGGAACAAATAGTAGTCCGAGGGAGCCAAGTCTGGAGAATAAGGGGGATGTGAAACGAGTTGGAATCCTATTTCCATTAATTTTGCGACCACAACTGCTGAGGTGTGTGCTGGTGCGTTGTCGTGATGGAAAAGGACTTTCTTGTGGGCCAATCGCGGGCGTTTTTCTTGCAGCTCGGTTTTCAGACGGTCCAATAACGATGAATAATATTCACCTGTAATAGTTTTACCCTTTTCCAGATAGTCGATGAGGATTATCCCTTGCGAATCCCAAAAGACAGTCGCCATAACCTTTCCGGCCGAAGGAACGGTCTTCGCCTTTTTTGGTGCAGATTCTCCCTTGGTAACCCATTGTTTAGATTGTTGTTTGGTCTCAGGAGTATAGTAATGTATCCATGTTTCATACACAGTGACGAAACGACGCTTAAAGTCCTCCGGATTCTTCTGGAACAGCTGCAAACCATCCTTGCAACACTTCACACGATTCCGTTTTTGGTCAAGCGTGAGCAATCGCGGCACCCATCTTGCGGATAGCTTTCTCATGTCCAAATGTTTATGCAAAATATTATGTACCCGTTCAGTCGAGATGCCCACAGCACTAGCAATCTCACGCACCTTAACTTTTCTGTCATCCATCACCATATCATGGATTTGATCAATGATTTCTGGAGTCGTAACCTCCACAGGCCGTCCAGAACGTTCAGCGTCGCTTGTGCCCATATGGCCAGTCCGAAAATTTTGAAACCACTTATGAACTGTTCTAATCGAAGGTGCAGAGTCACCATAATGTTTATCAAGCTTCTCTTTAGTCTCCTGAGGCGTTTTGCCTTTCATAAAGTAATGTTTAATCACCACACGAAATTGTTTTTTTCGTCAATTTCTTGAAAATCACTCGACTTCCTTGATTCACACGAATGCCAAACACAAAGAAATAGACCAAAATGGCTGAAACTTGGTGTGCGTTCATTCAAGAGATGCTACTAACTAAACATGACCTCGACACGCGCCGGTGGTGCCATCTCTCGGACTTTGCACGGACTTTCCAAACCAGCCTCGTATATAAAAAATGTCTCTTTGTCTGTCTGTCTGCCATTAGTGCGTTTATCACGCAAGAACCACTAAACCGATTTATGTATCTTTTTTAAATTCATACATATATTCTTTGGCCAGGTTATATAATAATAATAATCTTTACCTATAATATATATATTTATATATATATATATATATATATATATATATATATATATATATATATATATATATATATATATATATATATATATATATATATATATATATATACATATATATATATATATATATATATATATATATATATATATATATATATATATATATATATATATATATATATATATATATATATATGTGTATATATATATATATATATATATATATATATATATATATATATATATATATATATATATATATATAAATGCAACGTCTCTCTGTCTGTCCGTTAGTGCGCTTATCCCTCGAGAACCACTTATCCGATTTACGTGATTTTTTAAATTCATACATATGTTCTCTGACCAGGTTATAGATATATATTTTATTACATCTATAATATATATAAAATGCAACGTATCTCTATCTGTCTGTCGGTCCGTTAGTGCGCTTATCACTGGAGAACCACTTATCCGATTCACGTATTTGTTTTTTTTTAAACATACATATGTTCTCGGGCCAGGTTATACACTATATTTTATTGCGTTAGGTAGCTAAGGAATGAGCAGTGACGATAATAGTGAATGAAGTCGGAAAAAAGTTGCTAGCGCTGCAATACACAGCCTAAACCATTAAATATGGAACAATATCTATAATCTTTAATATATACAAAATGCAATGTCTCTCTCTCTCTGTCTGTTTGTCCATTGCTGCGTTTATCACGCGAGGACCACATATCCGATTTACTTGTTTTTTCTTTAATTCATACATTTGTTCTCTGGTCAGGTTATCTATGATCTTCTAACTATAATATATATAAAATGCAACGTCTCTCTGTCTGTCTATCTGCCTGTCTGTTTTGCTTGTTAGTGCGCTTATAACTGGAGAACCACTTATCCGATTTACGTGCTTTTTTTAAAACATACATATGTTCTCTGGCCAGGTTATCTATCTATAGTATATATAAAATGCAACGTCTGTCTGTCCGTTAGTGCGTTACGTGCTTTTTTTTTTAAACTTACATATATTCTCTGGCCAGGTTATAGGATATATTTTATTGCGTTAGGTAACATAAAGAATAAACAGTGACGATAATAGTGAATCAAGTCGGAAAAAAGATTACCGTTAGCGCGTTCTCTTGCAATACACTCCCTAAACCATTAAATATGAAACAATATCATGTTGCAAAGAATATAATATATATAAAATGCAACGTCTCTGTGTCTGTCCGTTAGTGCGCTTATTACTTGAGAACCACTTATCTGATTTACGTGTTTTATAAATTTATACATATGTTCTATATAATTCGATATAAGCCTAGATAATGGGAGATAAGATGAGATAATGGGAGATAAGGAGAAATAATGGGAGATAAGCAGAGATAAATCTAGATAATGGGAGTTATGGTGAGATAATGAGAAATAATGGGAGGAAAGGAGAACTATTCCGAGATAAGTTGAGATAAGTCTAGATAATGGGAGATAAGATGAAATAATGGGAGATGAGGGGAAATAATGGAAGAGAAGGAGAAATAATGGGAGATGAGCAGAGATAAGCCTAGATAAGGGAAATTATGTAGAGATAAGGGGAGATAAGGAGAAATAATGAGAGATAAGTGGAAATAATGGTAGATATTTTATTACGTTAGATAACACAAGGAATAAGCAGTGACGATAGTAGTGAATCAAGTCCACGCGAGCGGAGTCGTGGGCACTGCTAGTTTTATATATATTATAGATCATAGATTATTATTATTATTGTTATTATATAACCTGGAAAGAGAAAGTATGTATGAATAAAAAAAAACACGTAAGTCGGTTTTCGAGTGATAAGCGCACTAACGAACAGACAAACAGAGAGAGATTGCATTTTATATATATCATATTCTTTGCTGCATGACGTTGTCCCATATTTAATGGTTAGGTAGTGTATTGCAAGAGAATTCGCTAGCGACAAACTTTTTTCCGACTTTATTCACTGTTATCGTCACTGCTTATTGTGTTACCTAACGTAATAAAATATACCCTATAACCTGGCCAGGGAACATACGTAAGTTTTAAAAAAAGCCCCAGGGTTGTCCTAAATGGAATCTGCATCCCACAAGCGTTGTCACTGGAAATTCGGTTACAACCGCAGCGTGAATAGTGCGTTCAAAATCTGACACCTTTGTAGGCGAGAAGACACATCCTAATTGTTGGCACTTGGACCTTACCACAGAGAATGCCAAAAAATACGAAGTTTCCTTCTTTGGCGTTGTAGGCGAGAAGACACATCCTAATTGCTGGCATTTGGACTTTACCGCAGAGTATACCAAAGAATACGAAGTTACCGTCTTTTCGAGCAATAGGTTGAACACCAAGGAAATGTAGCGGCCATTGATATATGCCAGAACAGTAAACATTTGTAGAAAAAACTACTTTTACAGGAAAATATCACACCAACCTGGACATCATTAACCATCAGGAAATCTTCATGCCTGGCGGTTTCGACCGAGATTGAACTAAGATATTCATGAACCTCCTCTCGGGACTTTGGCAACTTAGGATAGCACTGCAGTCTGGCTCGATTCAAATTCACCTCTCGCCGAATCATCTTTCTTAGTTTTTTGTAGTAATGTTCGTCTTTGGCTCTGTTTTTCACTGCGTTGTTATTTTTGTTGATGTTGATGATTGCCAGTTTGGCGTGAAAATATGTCGTCTGGTCTAATAGTATACACTTTGGTACTGCAGTTCTTGTTTGTATAGACCCATTACATCTCTCCTATCGATTTTAAACGGAAATAATGTCGAAATTTGTAATTTTCCAATAGGATCAAAGTTTTGCCTTTCTCGCTAAATATCCTCTGTAATAAGACCATGTTGATTTTAAAGAGTTTAAACATAAACTAGTAAATTTCAAAAGAGCCATTTCGTTTTTTTTATCTAATTTAGGGGAACTCTAATTTAATGTATTAATATTTAAGAATTAATAATATTTGATAACTTAACCCTACCTACCTGTCGATTTGTCGATTACCGCAACTCGGATGAAAGGCAGGTCAAAATATTTACAACCTTCTAAAGGCCGCAACCCGGTATCTACGGTTTTTAGGCAGGCTGGTCTGTTTTTGACTTCTTATTTTACTAATGTTCATCACTCTTCCACAGCAAAAAGCTGTGTTAACAAATATTATGTTGAATCCACCCTCTTCTTCATGTTTCAATAATTCCACCGAAAATATTGCTATCTTCTTGAAGTGCCATTATCCGATACGGTCATAGGCGACTCTCTCGCCTTTGTCTGTGGTTGGTGCCTTTTAAGTGTTCCCCAGACTACGAGACTTACAGTTTAATGCCACAGTTTAACGGCCAAAGTGAGAGACATGATACTATGGGTGGTCTGTCATTGCATTCCCACGTTGTAGAGTTTTTGTTTAGTTTATTATTTTCTGAGCCGAGATTCGAACTCGAGTCCACAGCTAAAAGCTAACTAAACTGTGTTAACAAATAGAACTATACTATGTTAAATCCACCCTCGTCCTCATTTTTCAATAATTCCACTGAAAATATTTCTATCTTCTTCTTGAAGTGCCGTTATCCGATACGGACCTAGTCGACCCTCTCGCCTTTGCGTGTGGTTGGTGCCTTTTAAGTGTTCGCCAGACCACGGGACTTACAGTTTAATGCCGGTGCCGAAGTGAGAGGCATGATATTATACAGAGAGAGGTGGCCCCCCACGGTGCAAAGTTTTTTTTTAGTATATTATTTTCCGAGCCGAGATTCAAACTCAGGTCTTCGGTGTAGAAGGCAGACACCTTACTCACTATTCTATGGTCGCCTCTAATAATAATGAAGCTATAGCTTCCTGGAATATACTAAAAATCTCCAATTAAACTTCTTTTGAATTTGCATAGGTTGCAATTTGTAATCAATTTTTTTGGGAAAGTAAATAAAAGCAAGAGGTTTTGCATCATAGTAGTTTATTTCCAAAATCAAGTGACAATTACAGGCTAACTCATTATAAAAAGCAATTATTTCTTATTCATATAATAATATAAAATATCGAAACATAGATATAAAACTCCCAGATTTATATTAGCTACATATATATTATGGGTTAGACTTACCACAATTAAATATAGGAGTTTCTACACCGGACTAATATTTTTGAACAAAGCTTTGGCCAATTAATTTATCGGATATTATTCATACTAGTTATTTAATATACATACAAATACTTAAAAAAAACCGGGGAAGACAAGGAACGGAATTTTTACCATACAACACATAAGCAGAAAAAAAGGTATAGGTTTAATTCCTTAATTAACTAACATATTATTGCAGATAAGTAGTAGAAAATATACGTCAAAAGTAGAATAAGAATTAAAGCTTAAAAATGAAACACAATTAATTAAGCTGAAAACACAGCATGTCAAGTGTTATCGATAAAATAGCCTTTTTGATTAAATTTAGTCTTACAAAAATTTAAAATAATAGAAATTATAAAATCCCTTACTTATTATAAAATCATATAATCATTGATATGTGAGTAAGAGTTTTCAATACAATTTAATAGTACTACAGGTTTTTTATTTAAAATAAAATAGTGTGTTACGTCTCTCATAAAACAAAAAGTAATTGTCTGGAAAGTTACAAGAAAGTTTTCTACTTGTCATATGCTTGATTAAAGAAGTGTTGACAGTGTTTAAAGATCGTCTGTTAACCACATTAAAATTTCATCAATTCTCACTCCAGAATTTTCTCCAGGCTGAATCTGCAGTTCAGGCTGCGTAGAATTACAACCAACTTGATAATTTATTGCGGGAACACTGCTAGTAGGGAAGCTGTCATTTGCTGCTTCTGGTGTTTGGAAGCTAAACGATGGAGATTCTTCACATAAGATGTCGTTAGCGATTTCAGCGACAATCGATGCTTCGAGATTGACAGCATCTTCTATGCTCTCTTCCTTGATAGTAGTAGCGGTGAGACTTACAGTTTCTGGTGTCTTCGCCTGAAAGCTCCTCGATGAAGATTCTCCATCTAACAAGAGATCACTCACCATTCCAGCGACAATTGATGCTTTGGAATTGGTCACGTCTTTATTACTGGGTTGTTTGGTAGTATTAGCAGTTTTATTCTCTTTTCTGTATTTACTTCTTCTATTCTGGAACCACACCTTTACCTTTTCCTCCGTAAGGTTCAGGATCTGGGCTAGTTTTATCCTTGTAATCCTGCTAGGATAACGAGTCTGTTGAAATTCCTGCTCTAGGCGGTCTAAGTGCTGCTTTGAAAATTGTGTTCTCTGTTGCCTCTTTCGGCCAGAGGTGGGACTTGATACAGGCAAGAAGTTATCAATGTTCTGGCTAGGAATAGGTCCTGTAAAAAAAATATACTTTAGTTTAAGTATTTTTAAACTTAAAAACTGTTCTATTGAGGTGGTTCATCTCTTAGTGGAGTAAATCAATTGGAAGAAATAATACTATTTTCTCCACTCATTTATTACAACCTTAAGATACCTTAAAAATAGTGTTCTAAGGGAAACTTACGTATTTGATTCCAGCTGTTGTCATATTGCCCGTTAATTTGATGTTGTGGTAGAATATTTACGTAGGGTTGAAGTTGCAACTCTAACTGTTGCCTAGGCTGTACAT
>CM032454.1:57798440-57808440 GCA_019049505.1 Pachyrhynchus sulphureomaculatus | reverse complement strand
GTTGGTTTGTTTTAGATCAATACAGCAGAACCTAGAAGCTACGCGATTTTACCATTGCCAAGCCACTCTCGGAAGTCAGCAGCTTATTTTTCAACATTTAATAAGATATATATGTGGGTGAATTTGCCATAAGAACTGATTTATTTGCGCCTGTACATTTCCCTATGTAATTTTTTAAAAACAACAATCTAAACTCTATGTTGACACCCTATGACTTCCTAAAATTTAAACACCTCATATTTCTTATTTGTATTAATTATTTTTCCTTATTATTAATCTTTTAAATTAAGCATAAAAATCTTGAACAGTGAGAAGGATTTTATATATAAATGAAAAAATAATACAAAAAACTTACCTCTGGGAAGCTGTAATACTGGTACTGATTGACGGACTCGTTTTGCCACAAAGCATTTCCAGTTTTAAAATATTGTCCCATTTGAGGTTCTTCTTCCGCATCGGATATGGGAGAGTACGCGGACGAATATGAATTCGCGGTAACCGTGCTGCTCCCACTTGGACTAGGAGTCGCGAGGAACGTATAGTTTATTCTACCAGATCCAGTAGATTCCATAGTCACGATTCAAAGAGTCATTTAGCTACACGAACAAGCATAAGCAACTTATCACTGCAGATGTTTCTAGAGACAGTTTTAGACTGATAAACATAAGATTTAAAAATTTATTTATACACTAAATGTTCAGGTAGGTCAGGGGTATTAATAAAATACCCCTCTTTAAGACCAATCAGATTGCAGTATTTAGCGAAGTTACAACCCTTAAAGTACCTGTCTTTGTTAAACAATATAATTTGTTTTTGCCTTTCATTTTAGCAACAAAACAAGATTTTACTTAAATATTATTTGAAACTTTGTAAAATATATTGATCTTGTTATCGTTATTTTTACAAAAGACCAAAATAGACAATAAAAAAAGAAAGACAATTTTTGATAAATACGAAACAATATTTCGAAATGTTCTCGGCCCTCGTTATATTTTAACTCCGTAAAAAAAAACTTAAAAAACGCTACATTGGATATGTTTGCCTAACTCTTCAGTTAAGAAGGTTAGAAAGGTGTTTCATTTATAATCAATAATCCTCAACATAAGCAAAATTTGATAGTTCATTAAACATTAATATGAATATTTTTCACGGACTATTAAATTGTGCTTATGCTCAGGGATATTGATTATAAATGAAACACCTTTCTAACCTTCTTAAGTGAAGCGTTAGGCAAACATATCCAATGTAGCGTTTTTTAAGTTTTTTTTTACGGAATTAAAATATAACAGAAATTATAGTTCATCACGTTTATTACATACTACCCGTGCCCGCAGCTCGGCTTCCGTGGACTTGATTCACTATTATCGCCACTGCTTATTCCTTATGTTACTTAAACGTAACATAGAACATATGTATTTTATAAAAAAACACGTAAATCGGATAAGTGGTTCTTGAGTGCTAAGCGGACTAACGGACAGACAGGCAGAGAAACGTCTCATTTTATATATATTATAGATTTTTTTTGATAAATATTAAGTTAAGATCAAAAAAAAAAACGTAAATCGGATAAGTGGTTCCCAGGTTATAAGCGCACTAACGGACAGATAGACAGGCAGAGAGACGTCACATTTTATATATATTATATTCTTATGTTATATATATATATATATATATATATATATATATATATTTATATATATTGTATTCTTTGTTACATGGTATTGTTCCATATTTAAAGGTTTAGACAGCGTATTGCAAGAGACTTTTTTCCGCTTAATTCCCTATTATCGTCACTGCTTATTTCTTATATTACCTAACGTAATATAATACATATATCCTATAACCTGGCCGTAAACATATGTATAATAATCTAATAAAAAAACACGTAAATCAGATAAGTGGTTTTCGAGTGATAAGCGCACTAACGAACAGACAAACAGAGAAAGATTGCATTTTATATACATTATATTCTTTGCTGCATGATATTGTCCCATATTTAAAATGGTTTAGGCAGTGTATTGCGAGAGAACTCGCTAGCGGTAAACTTTTTTCCGACTTGATTCACTATTATCGTCATTACCTAACGTAATAAAATATATCCTATGTTACCTAAGATAATAAAATATACCCTATAACCTGGCCAGGGAACATATTTAAGTTTAAAAAAAAAAAACACGTAAATCGGATAAGTGGTTCTAGAGTGATAAGCTCACTAACGGACGCACAGACAGACATTGCATTTTATATATATTATGTTCTTTGCTATATGATATTATTCCATATTTAACGGTTTAGGCAGTGGATTGCAAGAGAATGCGCTAGCGCCAAACTTTTTTCCGACTTGATTCGATATTATCATCACTGCTTCTTCCTTATGTTACCTAACGTAATAAAATATAGTCTATAACCTGGCCAGAGAACATATGCACGTAAATCGGATAAATGGTTCTCGAGTAAAAAGAAAACCATACAAAAACATATTTTAGAAATGCTAACACAAGACAAGTTCAACGGGAATACGGAGGGCAAAGAAAAACCCTAACTGAAATATATATTTTCCAGTATATAATATATATGAGATTGTAATATAATCTCATCTTGAACTGAAATAACTCTGTAACAAAGACGAATAATCATACCTAGAGGGAAAGTAAAAAGTATTAAAAACTGATAAAATATGTAAAGAAAAAGTTTTTAATTTGTTCCTAAATATGGGATTGTTGCTGTTATAAATAAACCAAAACTGAATACATTAAACGCATATCCCCCATCATGGCAGGCAGACAGATGGACAGACAGTCGGAGAGACACTGAAGTGATCTCATAAGTGTTCCGTACGAAACACTAAAAATGCATTTTTTGGTCTTATATTACACCACTTCATAAATGTAGCTGGTCGATTTAGTGAATCAGGCAGTTCTTCTTTGCTACCGTGGTTTTTACTATACAACAACAAAAAAATCTTCTAAAAAGTAATTAAAATACATACAATATGATAAAAACTACAACTGATATTCCCATATCTAGAGAGAACAGCAAGAAGGATCAGTTGTTTATTTGATAACCCCATAGACAACCTAATTAGTTACTACATATATGTGTTAATTTATTCCTTACACACATACATTTGTTCTCTGGCCAGGTTATTTATAATCTTCTATAATATATATAAAATGCAACGTCTTTTTGTCTGTCAGTCAGTGCGCTTATCACTGGAGAACCACTTATCCGATATACGTGCTTTTTTTTAAAACATACGTATATTCTTTTGCCAGGTTATCTATAATATATATAAAACTAGCCGTGCCCGCGGCTCCACTGGCGTGGACTTCGTTCACTGTTATCGTCACTGCTTATTCTTTATGTTACCTAACGTAATAAAATATATATTCTATAACCTGGCCAGAGAACAATTGTATTTAAAAAAAAACCACGTAAATCGTATAAGTGGCTCTCAAGTGCTAAGCGCGTTTTATATATATTATAGATTTTTTTTGTTAGATATTAAGTTAAGAATTAAAAAAAAAAAAAAAACACGTAAATCGGATAAGTACTTCTAGAACGATAAGCACACTAACGGACAGACAGAGAAATTTTGCGTTTTATATATATTATATAGATTATTATTAAAATATGGCCAGAGAACATATGTATGAATTAAAAAAAAAAAACACGGAATCGGATAAGTGGTTCTCGAGTTGATAAGTGTACAGACAGACAGATAGAGAGACGTTGCATTTTATATATGTTGTATTCTTTGTTACATGATGTTGTTCCATATTTAACGGTAACGTATTGCAAGAGAGTGCGCTAGCGGCAAACTTTTTTCCGACTTGATTCACTGTTATTGTCACTTCTTATTTCTTTTATTATCTAACTTAATAAAATATATCCTATAACCTGACCAGAGAACATATGTATAAATCTAAAAAAAAAACACGTAAATCGGATAAGTGGTTCTCGAATTATAAGGGCACTCATGGACAGACAGACAGAGAGACGTTGCATTTTATATATAATATAGAAGATTATAGATAACCTGGCCAGAGAATAAATGTGTGAATAAAAAAAAAAATAACGTAACTGGGATAAGTGGTTCTCGAGTATTAAGCGCAGTAACGGACAGACAGAGAGACGTTGCATTTTATATATAATATAGATATTCTTTGCTACATGATATTGTTCCATATTTAAGGCTTTAGATATTGCAAGAGAACGCGCTAGCGGCAAACTTTTTTCCGACTTGATTCACTATTATCGTCACTGCCTACTCCTTATGTTACCTAACGTAAGAAAATATAGCCTATAACCTGGCCAGAGAACATATGCATGTTTTTTTTTTAAAAAAAAAAAGCAAGTAAATCGGATAAGTAGTTCTCCAGTAATAAGCGTACTAACGGACGGACAGACAGACAGACAGAGAGACAGACAAAGAGACGTTGCATATTATATATATTGTAGAAGCAACGTCTCTCTGTATGTCTGTTTGCCCGTTAATGGGCTTATCACTGGAGAACCACTTATCCGATTTACGTGCTTTTTCTTTTAAAACATACATATGTTCTCTGGCCAGGTTATAGGATATATTTTATTACGTTAGGTAACATGATAAACAGTGTCGATAATTGTGAATCAAGTCGGAAAAAAGTTTGCCGCTAGCGCGTTCCCTACCAATACACTGCCTAACCCATTAAATATGGAAAAATATCATGTACCAAAAAACATATGTAAAATGCAACGTCTCTCTGTCTGTCTTTCTGTCCGTTCGTTCGCTTATCACTCCAGAACCACTTATCCGATTTACGTTCTTTTTTAATCCGTTCATTTATTCTCCAGATTATCTATAATCTTCTATAATATATATAAAATGTAACGTGTCCCTGTCTATCTATCTGTCTGTCTGTCTACCGGTCTGTTAATGCGCTTATCACTCGAGAACCACTTACGTGCTTTTTTGGTGTTCCGTACGGAACACTTATAAGATCACTTCGGTGTCTGTCTGTCTGTCTGTCTGTCTGCCACACCCGATTTTCTCCGAAACTATTTTTCATAGAAAGCTAAAATTTGGTAATAATATAGGAATTGCTGGCCTCATCAAAGCCGTGTAGTTTTGAAAGTCAAATTTTGACTTAAGGGGTTAGTTTTGGGGGGTGAAATCGGAAGTGAAAAAAATTTTTTTTTGGTAGGTCATCGAGTATAGTGTCAAATGAAAGCTTGTAAAAACACGAGTAAAAAATATATATATAAATGTAATACTTGCGCACACTTTTCTTTGTATTATTTTTAAAAAATCGCGAAAAATCGCTGTTGCCCCACCTTATCTCGAAAAGTACTGATCAAAAAATTTTGAAAAAATTCTGGAATATTCTTCAGGGGGTGTAGATTGAACGAAAATTATCACGAGTGCATTACGTTTAATAATTTATCTGGTATATAAAAAAAAAATCAAGGTCATCAATTTTCAGTGAAGATTGGAAACAAACTTTGTTGGAAACTCATATGGGGTGTGTTTTGTGAAGTCACTGATTATTTTATATCACCGTAACAACATTTTTTATTTTAAAAGCGATCAACGTACGGAACACTAATTGTGCAAATTCAACTTGCACTTGACCGGTTTTTTAACAAACATTTGTTCTCTAGCCAGGTTATAGGATATATTTTTATTACGTTAGGTAACATAGGGAATAAGCAGTGGCGATAATAGTGAATGTAGTCCACGCGAGCGGAGCTGCGGGCACAATTAGCGATTTATATTTTAGTTTTAATAAGATAAACCATCAACAATTTCAATGGGTCAAGTATCAACTGATTTTATTTACGACTTGATCTATGTTTATTTGATGATAAATAAATGTCACATTTTTAGCCCTTAAGTACCTGCCAAAATCAAATAAAAAATTATAAATGTATTTATTTTTGTTTTTTTTTTAAGTTTCTAAGATAAAAAATGAACAACTTTTATCTAATCACAACATTTTAAATACATAAATCGAAAATAATGAAAAGGATATAGTGTATACTATTCAGAATTTTAAATTTTGATTGATTTCTAGCCTATTAGTTTCTCGGTGCCATTTTACATTACATACACCTCAAATTTTTAGAAATTTGAATTTTTTTTACGGATTTTTTTTTTTCTGTACTTCGAAGAATTATTTAATTTTTCTAATAGATAATTTTTTATAAATAATTAAATAAAAAATTTTTTGGTCGAAAATTGCATACCAAGGTAAGAAACAGTTTGTTTATTTTTTAAAAAAAAAAACCTTGGTAATTTTCAACTACTATATTATTTTACAAGGCTAATTTTTAGTGTTCCGTACGGAACACTTATAAGATGACTTCGGAGTCGGTCTATCTGTCTGTCTGTCACACCAATTTTTCTCCGAAACTATTTGACATAGAAAGTTGAAATTTGCTAATAATATAGGAATTGATAGGCCTCATCAGAGCCATGTCGTTTTGAGAGTTAAATTTTTAGTTAAGGGGTTAGTTTTGGGGGTGAAATCGTAAGTGAAAAAAAAATTTTTTTACTAGGTCATCGAATGTGATGTCAAATGAAAGCTTGTGAAAACACGAGTAAAAAATATATATATATATATAATGTAATACTTGCTCGCACTTTTCTCTGTATTATTTTTAAAAAATCGCGAAAAATCGCTGTCCCCCAGCCTTATCTCGAAAAGTACTGTTACTGGAATATTCTCCACGGGGTGTAGATTGAACGAAAATTATCACGAGTGCATTAATAATTTATCTGGTATATAAAAAAACCCATATTTCAAGGTCATCAGATTTCAGTAAAAATTGGAAACAAACTTTGTCGAAAACTTATTTGGGTGTGTTTTGTGAAGTCACTGATCATTTTATACCTCTGTAACAAAAGCAATCAACGTACGGAACACTAATTGCGCAAGTTCAACTTGGACTTGACCGGTTATTATTTTTGTACATGGGATTATTTTTTATGAAGTTATTCTTCAGACAAGGATGTGCCATAGTTTTCATCAGATAATTCAAAGATAAATAAAGATATACAATCCCCATTCTTTTGTATTATTCACTTGATAATTTAAAATATTTTTTTAAATATACATACTTTTTGCAGCGTCCATGTGTATGTAACTCCTTCAACCGAAATTACCTCGAATTATTTGGCACCGTAATAAATACTGATTAGTTGGAATTACCAAAGATTAGTCTCTAAAACTAACTCTCAAGTACTTTACTATAATTTAAATTTAATCCCTGAAATAGAATATTTTGCTGCGCCCGTATCAATAAATTTATGACTTCTAGGAATTTATGGCATTTATTGCACCTGCGATATTTTCTGGTAAACCGTTTACCACCTCTGGAGAATTTTGGGTACTCAAAAGTTCTCCCTTTTATAATCTACTATTATTCTTTTCTAAGAGAAATATATTAAAACTGTAAACGGCATTATTCTTGAAGAGTATTTTATGATCTCATTATATTATAATTATAGTTATCACAGATAACGTTATCTGACTCATACTGAAAGCTTACGCATTCAAATCCTTACTATACCTATACTAGAAAGACAATTTTATATTGACGTTCATTTAAGCGGAAAGTCCAGCTATAAGTCGAGTTAATTTTTTTGGTCGAAGCGGATGTGGAGCATTTTCTATATACATTATTTATCTAAAGAAAATTACACAGGTCAACATTTGATCTAAAAAAAAACACTCGGAGCGGTATGGTCCTTATGAGGTTTTTGGGGTCGCTGATTACGTTGAGCGGGTTGGTTAACCTTCATCACATCAGATTCAAGGTCATTTGAAGGTCAAATAGAGAAAAAAACCGTAGGAAAAATCTGAAAAAATTCATGCATATGTTTTTGAGGTCCCTGAGTCCGAATCCGTAGTTTGTTTGACCTTATGCCCTTTCCTAGAGGTCATTGGAAGGTCGTTTGAAGGTCAAATAGAGAAAAAAATCTGAAAAAATTCATCTATTATTTTTCCAGATCATTCAGTTCAAATCTTGCATGATCTTATGCTCAAAAGATATACGGTGGTCATTTTAAGTATCTTTGTATATATATTTGGAGTTTTACTTTGACCATAAAATGCTTTTTCATTCCTCGAAATTATTTATTCCCTTCCTTTTTATAAATTTAGCTCGGTCTCGCTTTAAACTCCAGTATTAAGGTGTAGTTGCACCCAGGGCACCTCCACGTGGTGACGGTGGGCAACGGAGTTGTCTCACTATCCGGCGAAGCCCCTGGGTTACGGCGTTTATACCGTCATGGCAACTACTCCTAAAAAAAATTACGAGACAGGGTCCCGGAAACCGAGAATCGGCGGCTGGTCAGGGTGGGAAAGCGGGCCCGCAGGCGTCGTCATCATGCGACCGTAGCTCTACATTGGTGGGAAACTTGGCCTCTGTAGAGTCAAATGCTACAAGAAATTCGTGATGTTCCATTAAACCCGACAATTTTTGTATTGTTTGTAGGGAGTATATTCCACAAAAGAAATTCATGTTTTCAGATTCGTTAAAACTAAAATATCACCAAATTTATCATATTGATACAAGCTCATTGGATAACTCTTACACACCAAAATCTATATGTCATAAATGCCGCAATGTTCTATATAGAATTAACAACCAGGTATTTTTTCGGCCAATGATATGGAGACCCCCAACAGACCATACCACAGATTGTTACTTCTGCTTAACAAACTTGAAAGGGTACAACCGAAAGAATAAGGATTCTATTTCATAGGCACGTGTAACATCTGTGACTTTACCAGTTCTTATTGAAACAAATTCTGGTCATATCATGTAAATTATTGAATTGGGACAAGAAGTGGCAACTGATGAAGATATGCCAGATGAAACATTCGAACACGAAGAAAAGAGAAAATTTCAGCACAGAAGAATCAGATGTTGAGGAAAATTATATATCGGAAGCCGAAACATTTAATCAAAACGAATTAAGTGATCTGTGCAGAGACTTGGGACTCTCGAAAGATAGACCAGAGCTTTTAGCATCTAGGCTAAAAGAAAAAAAATTGTCTATCCACAGGAACAAAAATTTCTGTCTATCGTTCGAGAGAACGTCCATTCAGAAAATATTTTACTAAAATGAATAATATAATCTAGTCTATTGTCATAATATTGAAGGGTTAGTGCAAGAATACGGTATAGAATACACAGCAAGTGATTGGCGACTGTTTATAGATTCTTCAAAAAGAAGCTTAAAAGCTATCTTGTTACATAATGGAAATATTTATGCCCCTTTACCACTCGCTCATTTTGTTGTATTAGATGAAGAATACCATAATTTTGAGTTGCTATTGCAAAAATTGAATTACGATCAAAACCAGTGGGAACTTTGTGGGGACTTAAAGATATTTACAATATTACTGGGACATGAATCTAGAAACACTTATTATCCGTGCTTTATTTGTGAGTGGAATAGTCGGGCTCGAGATGAGCATTATGTGAGGAAAGACTGGCCGTTGAGACAAGAATTAATTCCAGGTGAAAAAAACATTATAGGTCCAAGTTTGATATCAACCAATAAAGTCCTACTTCCACCTTTGCATATCAAAATAGGTATTGCAAAGCAACTTGTCAAGCAAACTCTTATGCTTAATTCATATTAAATACTGACTGCGCGATTTCGAAAATCTACTTGGACACTCGAGACTCTTTACGAAGTATGAGCCGAATCATTTTTAGTAGTTAACTTACGCATTGAGGTATTATATAAGACAATATGAGAGTATAAGTAGATATAAGGATTACTGTACAAGTAAGTTATCGGGTTCAAAGGTAATGGGTATTAGAGTTGCTTTGTCGACAAGGATTAAGTATTGAAGTATACAGATTAAGGGTTACTTGATAACAAGGTTGTTTGACATTAGAATTATTAATTTGAAATGTATTGGGAATTGAGTTATAAAACGAAATTTAAACATAACATAGCGCACAATGTTTCATTTATACCTCAAGAAACACAGTCGGT
>CM032454.1:57658503-57796003 GCA_019049505.1 Pachyrhynchus sulphureomaculatus | reverse complement strand
AGTACCCATAGAGGAAATTTTTATACCAAAATTATAGTCTCAAGAAATTTATTTATTTTCAAAACCGCCAATAAGAAATTTTTATAATTAGGAAACACTTCTTTATTTTTAGCCTAATAAAACACACAACAGCGCGTATATTTTTATTCAAAACAGATTACTTTCCTTAATTTTTGAACATAGTAGTAAGTAAATTTTTAACTGAGTAAGACTTTTCAGGGTAATTTATTTTTCAATTTCCCAAACAGGATATTTTTGATTACATATTTGTTAGATTTTTTTGGACATATATTCTGATCTTTAGGACGCTGAATTGAGAACCTTGTTTGTTGCGTATATACCTAAATCAGGTATGAAATCATAGCAATTGAGAATCTTAAAACAATTTAGATAATAATAAGATAATCCGTTGCCGTTTGACATAAATACTTTCCTTAAATTTTTACGGTATAAGCGCCTCGTACCATAAACATCAATAATAATCTTGTCTTATAAAATCAAGTTTCTAACATGTTCCCATCAGAACTCTTGTGCATTTTAGAGTCATATTTGGAAATAATACACATTTCTGCATGTTTAAAACAATCGCGCATCAATTTGTGATATATTGTCACGCCCCAATATCTTAAAGTTCTTAAAACATTACATACTATCATTAAGTTAGTTTAAACTATAACTTCAATTTTTTTATTAAAAAAATTTATGTTTTACTGTGAAATAGCGATATGGGAATAACGCGAATTATTAGTTAAAATTTTATTTATTTATAATTTAAATTAGATTCTATACCCATTTTACTCCGACCCACCCACAATATAATATCATTTATTAAACGTAATACTATTTACTTGTGATTACGACGGCCAAGTTTTAGCTATAATATGCAGTCCAAGTATAATTTTAATGCAACAAATATTACTATTATATTCCAAAAATATGAAAAAGAATATCACTTAATGTATTATAAAAATACATTCTTTTAATTACGAGTACCTTACCTGATCATTTCAACTAACTTAAATATAATCAAGTATGGTTTGCAGTTGTTCAATTTTTACCAAAATTTACCCTAATTGCACAATAAAGAAAACAAAAACAACCATACTCTACCAACTTACGTTAGAACTTTCCTTGGGATCCTCTTATGAGAGCGACATCATAACTTATCCGCACAAATTACAGTTTAATTTTAAATAATAAATTCACTTCGCACAATTGTTTTATTTTTATTTCCACCATTGTTAATTAATGGAAAAGTTACTACTTATGCCATTTTTATAAATTCACTTTAAAAGATATTAATCATAATAATAAAAGATTCAATATAAAAAACTTCGACTCAGCTGAGTAAAATAACTTAAAACACATAACCCTATAGTATACAAAATATGACTATAATTGTACATAATAACACAAACCAATGTGATAAATTAAAACAATATCAGATATTATATATACTATACAATTAAAACAGCACGCCATAGATATAGTACGGACAAGAGTTATTAATATAGCAAGTTGACAATAAGGAACAGATATGAATTAAACACTTCAACTTCAATAAAGAGATCTTCTGAAGAAAAAATTTTTATAGAATTTTTTTACTACAATATCATTTCCTTGTATAGAAGTTATAATGTAATGACACATAACGAATTTTGTATCAGACGAAGCTATATTATAGCGAAACGCGTCATACAGTTTCAGTGTAACTAAATAAAAGGGAAATTTGACAAAATCAGTCTTTCATTACATTCGTTATAAATTTCCATCAAGTAACAGCCACAACAATTCAAAGTAAACACATAACCCTCTAGTATACAAAATATGACTATTATTATATATAATAATACAAACCAATGTGATAAATTAAAACAAGATCAGATATTATATACATTATACAATCAAAACAGCATAGATATAGTACGGACAAGTGTTATTAATAAAGCAAGTTGACAATAAGGGACAGATATGATTAAAACACTTCAACTTCAATAAAGATTTCTTCTGAAGAAAAATTTTTTATAGGATTTTTTTACTACAATATCATTTCCTTGTGTAGAAGTTATAATGTAATGACCAAACTTAAATTTTACAAATTAGGCAACTAAGGACAGAGATTATAGCTTTATTTTTGAGGGCACTAAAAGTACCAAAAAAACTGGGAATAACCTAATAGTTCAAAACCATAATTAGGTGTTGATCCAAAAAAATGTGCTAAATTGTCAGTATGTATTTTTTCTAATAATTAAAATTACTTTATAAAATGGTTCACAGTTTAACTGTGAATTAAATCAAAGGACAAAACTTGCCCCATCATAAAGATACTTATCGTCATTACGGCGAGTATCTTTATAATGATATATTATGATACGTAAGTCAATAAGCCTACATTTTACTGTATTTTTCACAGATCAACGTAAATTACGAGTGATTTTTAAAAAAACAAATATATTGTATTTAAGTAAATTTTCTTTTTTATTTCAGATTGGAATGGTGCACCCTCAGCATCAAATAAATAGACAGCCGCAATCTCAGCAACACCTAACTGTACAGCATAGGCAACAATTAGAGTTGCAACTTCAGCCCTACATAAAACATAGTACCGCAACAGCAAATTAACGGGCAATATGACAACAGCCGGAATCAATTACGTAAGTTTCCCTTAGAACACTATTTTTAAGGTATCTTAAGGTTGTAATAAATGAGTGGAGAAAATAGTATTATTTCTTCCCATTGATTTACTGCACTAAGAGATGAACCACCTCAATAGAACAGTTTTTAAGTTTAAAAATATTTAAACTAAAGTATATTTTTTTTTACAGGACCTATTCCTAGCCAGAACATTGATAACTTCTTGCCTGTATCAAGTCCCACCTCTGGCCGAAAGAATGAGCAACAGAGAACACAATTTTCAAAGCAGCACTTAGACCGCCTAGAGCAGGAATTTCAACAGACTCGTTATCCTAGCAGGATTACAAGGATAAAACTAGCCCAGATCCTGAACCTTACGGAGGAAAAGGTAAAGGTGTGGTTCCAGAATAGGAGAAGTAAATACAGAAAAGAGAATAAAACTGCTAATACTACCAAACAACCCAGTAACAAAGACATGATCAATTCCAAGGCATCAATTGTCGCTGGAATGGTGAGTGATCTCTTGTTAGATGGAGAATCTTCATCGAGGAGCTTTCAGGCAAAGACACCAGAAGCTGTAAGTCTCACCGCTACTACTATCAAGGAAGAGAGCATAGAAAATGCTGTCAATCTCGAAGCATCGATTGTCGCTGAAATCGCTAACGACATCTTATGTGAAGAATCTCCATCGTTTAGCTTCCAAACACCGACACCAGATGCAGTAAAGGACAGCTTCTCTACTAGCACTGTTCCCGCAATAAATTATCAAGTTGGTTGTAATTCTACGCAGCCTGAACTGCAAATTCAGCCTGGAGAAAATTCTGGAGTGAGAATTGATGAAATTTTAATGTGGTTAACAGACGATCTTTAAACACTGTCAACACTTCTTTAATCAAGCATATGACAAGTAGAAAACTTTCTTGTAACTTTTCAGACAATTACTTTTTGTTTTATGAGAGACGTAACACACTATTTTATTTTAAATAAAAAACCTGTATTACTATTAAATTGTATTGAAAACTCTTACTCAAATATCAATGATTATATGATTTTACAATAAGTAAGGGATTTTATAATTTCGATTATTTTAAATTTTTGTAAGACTAAATTTAATCAAAAAGGCTATTTTATCGATAACACTTGACATGCTGTGTTTTCAGCTTAAATAATTGTGTTTCGTTTTTAAGCTTTAATTCTTATTCTACTTTTGACGTATATTTTCTACTACTTATCTGCAATAATATGTTACTTAATTAAGGAATTAAACCTATACCTTTTTTTCTGCTTATGTGTTGTATGGTAAAAATTCCGTTCCTTGTCTTCCCCGGTTTTTTTTAAGTATTTGTATGTATATTAAATAACTTTATATCTATGTTTCGATATTTTATAGTATTATACGAATAAGAAATAATTGCTTTTTATAATGAGTTAGCCTGTAATTGTCACTTGATTTTGGAAATAAACTACTATGATGCAAAAACCTCTTGCTTTTATTTACTTTCCCAAAAAATTGATTACAAATTGCAACCTATGCAAATTCAAAAGAAGTTTAATAGATCTGATGATCTCTTAATTCCGACGTTGTGGATCTTCTTCTCATTGCCAGCTATATCTCCATCGTTTAGATGGTATCCCCGGTAGACGTTTCCCTGCTGGCATTTCTTCCAGACCGATCTTTGATTATTGGTGTCTTCTCGTAATTCTATATGCTAGGCCATTATAGGTCTGATGCAAGTCTTCTATATTTTAACCTTGCTGTCTCTTCGCATGTACCAGTTGTACAAGTATGAAATGCGAATTTCAGACAACAGATGGTGCACCAATGCAGTTTGTGCTATAAAGATTTAACACTGCGCCATAGCTTTATTATTATTAGAGGCGACCATAGAATAGTGAGTAAGGTGTCTGCCTTCTACACCGAAGACCTGAGTTTGAATCGCGGCTCGGAAAATAATATACTAAAAAAAACTTTGAACCATGGGGGGCCTCTCTGTATAATATCATGCCTCTCACTTCGGCACCGGCATTAAACTGTAAGTCCCGTGGTCTGGCGAATACTTAAAAGGCACCAACCACACGCAAAGGCGAGAGGGTCGCCTAGGTCCGTATCGGATAACGGCACTTCAAGAAGAAGATAGAAATATTTTCAGTGGAATTATTGAAAAAATGAGAATGAGGGTGGATTTAATATAGTATAGTTCTATTTGTTAACACAGTTTAGTTAGCTTTTAGCTGTGAACTCGAGTTCGAATCTCGGCTCAGAAAATAATAAACTAAACAAAACTTTACAACGTGGGGGGTCGCCTCGCTCTGGAAGGCAATGACAGACCACGCATAGTATCATACCTCTCACTTCGGCTGTTAAACTGTGGCATTAAACTGTAAGTCCCGTAGTCTGGGGAACACTTAAAAGGCACCAACCACAGACAAAGGCGAGAGAGTCGCCTATGACCGTATAGGATAATGGCACTTTAAGAAGAAAATAGCAATATTTTCGGTGGAATTATTGAAAAATGAAGAAGAGGGTGGATTCAACATAATATTTGTTAACACAGCTTTTTGCTGTGGAAGAGTGATGAACATTAGTAAAATAAGAAGTCAAAAACAGACCAGCCTGCCTAAACTTGTAGATACCGGGTTGCGGCCTTTAGAAGGTTGTAAATATTTTGACCTGCCTTTCATCCGAGTTGCGGTAATCGACAAATCGACAAGTAGGTAGGGTTAAGTTATCAAATATTATTATTTCTTAAATATTATTACATTAAATTAGAGTTAACCTAAATTAGATAAAAAAACGAAAGGGCACTTTTGAAATTTACTAGTTTATGTTTAAACTCTTTAAAATCAACATGGTCTTATTACAGAGGATGTTTAGCGAGAAAGGGCAAAAACTTTGATCCTATTGGAAAATTACAAATTTCGACAATCTTTCCGTTTAAAATCGATAGGAGAGATGTATTGGGTCTGCACAAACAAGAACTACAGTACCAAACTTTATACTATTAGACCAGATGACATATTTTCACGACAAACTGGCAATCGTCAACATCAACAAAATTAACAACGCGGTGAAAAAGAGAGCCAACAACGAACATTACAACAAAAGACCAAGAAAGATGATTCGGCGGGAGGTGAATTTAAAGAATTTGAACCGAGCGAGACTGCAGTGCTATCCAAAGTTGCCAAAGTCCCGAGAGGAAGTTCATGAATATCTTAGTTCAATCTCTGTCGAAACCGCCAGGCACGAAGATTTCCTAATGTTTGTGTGTGTGTTGTGATATTTTCCTGTAAAAGTAGTTTTTTTCTACAAATGTTTGCTATTCTGGCATATATCAATGGCCGCTACATTTTCTTGGTATTCAACTTATTGCACGACAAGACGGTAACTTCGTATTCTTTGGTATTCTCTGCGATAAAGTCCAAATGCCAGCAATTAGGATGTGTCTTCTCGCCTACAACGTCAAAGAAAGAAACTTCGTATTCTTTGGCATTCTCTGTGGTAAAGTCCAAATGTCAGCAATTAGGATGTGTCTTCTCAATTACAAAGGTGTCAGATTTTGAACGCGCTATCCACGGTGCGGTTGTAACCGAATTTCCACTGACAACGCTTGTGGGATGCAGATTCCATTTAGGACAACCCCTGGTGCTTTTTTTAAAACTTACATATGTTCCCTGGCCAGGTTATAGGGTATATTTTATTACGTTAGATAACATAGATATATTTTATTACATTAGGTAACACAATAAGCAGTGACGATAATAGTGAATCAAGTCGGAAAAAAATTTGCCGCTAGCGAGTTCTCTTGCAATACACTAACTAACCATTAAATATGGAACAATATCATGCAGCAAAGAATATAATATATATAAAATGCAATCTCTCTCTGTTTGTCTGTTCGTTAGTGCGCTTGTCACTCGAAAACCACTTATCCGATTTAAGTGTTTTTTTTTATTCATACATACGTTCTCTTTCCAGGTTATATAATGACAATAATAATAATCTATGATCTATAATATATATAGACTAGCAGTGCCCGCGGCTCCGCTCGCGTGGACTTGATTCACTACTATCGTCACCGCTTATTCCTTATGTTACCTAACGTAATAAAATATCTGCCATTATTTCCACTTATCTCTCATTATGTCTCCTTATCTCCTCTTATCTCTACATAATTTCCCTTATCTAGGCTTATCTCTGCTCATCTCTCATTATTTCTCCTTATCTCCCATTATTTCTCCTTATCTCCCATTATCTCACCATAACTCCCATTATCTAGACTTATCTCTGCTTATCACCCATTATTTCTCCTTATCTCACCTTACCTCCCATTATCTAGACTTATATCGAAGTATACAGAACATATGTATAAATTTATAAAAACACGTAAATCAGATAAGTGGTTCTCAAATGATAAGCGCATTAACGGACAGACAGACAGACAGAGAGACGTTGCATTTTATATGTATTATATTCTTTGCAACATGATATTGTTTCATATTTAATGGTTTAGGTAGTGTATTGCAAGAGAACGCGCTAACGGTAACCTTTTTTCCGACTTGAGTCACTATTACACAGGTCAACATTTGATCTAAAAAAAACACTCGAAGCGGTATGGTCCTTATGGGGTTTTTGGGGTCTCTGATTACGATGAGCGGGTTGGTTAACCTTCATCACATCAGATTCAAGGTCATTTGAAGGTCAACTAGAGAAAAAAACCGTAGGAAAAATCTGAAAAATTTCATGTTTATGTTTTTGAGGTCCCTGAGTCCGAATCTGTAGTTTGTTTGACCTTACGCCTTTTCCCAGAGGTCATATGAAGGCCATTTGAAAATCAAATAGAGAAAAAATTGTGGAAAAAATCTGAAAAAATTCATCTATTATTTTTTCAGATCATTCAGTTCAAATCCTGCATGATCTTATGCTCAAATGATATACGGTGGTCATTTTAAGTATCTTTGTATATATATTTGGAGTTTTACTTTGACAATAAAATGCTTTTTCATTCCTCGCGAAATTATTTATTCTCTTCTTTTTTATAAATTTAGCTCAGTCTCGCTTTAAACTCCAGTATTAAGGTGTAGTTGCACCCAAGGCACCTCCACGTGGTGACGGTGGGCAACGGAGTTGTCTCACTATCGGCGAAGTCCCTGGGTTAAGGCGTTTATGCCGTCATGGCTACTACTCCTAAAAAAATTACGAGACAGAGTCCCGGAAACCCAGAATTGGTGGCTGGTCAGGGTGGGAAAGCGGGCCCGCAGGTGTCGTCATCATGCGACCGTAGCTCTACATTGGTGGGAAACTTGGCCTCTGTAGAGTCAAATGCTATAAGAAATTCGTCATGTTCCATTAAACTCAACAATTTTTGTGGTGTTTGTGGAAGTATATTCCACAAAAGAAATTTATGTTTTCAGATTCGTTAAAAGTAAAATATCACCAAATTTATCATATTGATACAAGCTCATTGGACAACTCTTACACACCAAAATCTATATGTCATAAATGCAGCAATGTTCTATATAGAATTAACAACCAGGTATTTTCTCGGCCAATGATATGGAGACCCCCAACAGACCATACCACCGACTGTTACTTCTGCTTAACAAACTTGAAAGGGTACAACCGAAAGAATAAGGATTCTATTTCATATGCACGTGTAACATCTGTGGCTTTACCAGTTCTTATTGAAACAAATTCTGATCATATCATGGAAATTAATGATACAACAAGAAGTGGTAACTGATGAAGATATGCCAGATGAAACATTCGAACACGAAGAAAGAGAAAATTTCAGCACAGAAGAATCAGATGTTGAGGAAAATTATATATCGGAAGACGAAATATTTAATTAAAACGAATTAAGTGATCTGTGCAGAGACTTGGGACTTTCGAAAGATAGATCAGAGCTTTTAGCATCTAGGCTAAAAGAAAAAAATTGTCTATCCACAGGAACAAAAATTTCTGTCTATCGTTCGAGAGAACGTCCATTCAGAAAATATTTTACTAAAATAAATAATCTAGTCTATTGCCATAATATTGAAGGGTTAGTGCAAGAATACGGTATAGAATACACAGCCAGTGATTGGCGACTGTTTATAGATTCTTCAAAAAGAAGCTTAAAAGCTATCTTGTTACATAATGGAAATATTTATGCCCCTTTACCAGTCGCTCATTCTGTTGTATTAGATGAAGAATACCATAATTTTGAGTTGCTATTGTAAAAATTGTATTACGATCAAAACCAGTGGGAACTTTGTGGGGACTTAAAGATATTTACAATATTACTGGGACAGCAATCTGGAAACACTTCTTATCCGTGCTTTATTTGTGAATGGAATAGTCGAGACAAGAATTAATTCCAGGTGAAAAAAATCATCATAGGTCCAAGTTTGATATCAACCAATAAGGTCCTACTTCCACCTTTGCATATCAAACTAGGTATTGCAAAGCAACTTGTCAAGGCCATGAGCCGAAACGAAAGCCCTGCTTTCATGCATATTTTTAAAGTGCTACCTAATCTTTCTGAAGCTAAAATAAAAAAGGGCATATTTACTGGACCACAAATAAGAGACCTTCTAAAAAATGATGCAATTGAGAGGAAAATGAATGTCAAAGAAAAAGCAGCATGGCGAGGTTTTAGAGAGGTGACGACTAAATTTCTTGGAAATCATACAGACACTAATTACAAAAATATTGTTGGAAATTTAGTACAAAATTATAAAGAAATGGGGTGTTTAATGAGTCTGAAACTGCATTTTCTCCATTCACACCTTGATTGGTTCCCTGAAAATCTCGGAGATTTTAGCGAAGAACATGGAGAAAGGATGCACCAAGACTTGAGTGAATTTGAAAAAAGTATCAAGGTGTTTGGGGGTAAACAAGTTGGCAGATTATTGCTAGAGCCTGAAGCGAGAATCAAATACATCTCATAAAAGAAAAGAAAGTCGAAGATCATTTCACGAGAAACGAAAGCGTTCTCGTTTAGAGTATTACTTCAAACATGCTTTGATAAATACTAAAAGAAGCAAACTCTTATGCTTAATTCATATTAAATACTGACTGCGCGATTTCGAAAATCTACTTGGACACTCGAGACTCTTTACGAAGTATGAGCCGAATCATTTTTAGTAGTTGACTTACGCATTGAGGTATTATATACGGCAATATGAGAGTATAAGTAGATATAAGAATTACTGTACAAGTAAGTTATTGGGTTCAAAGGTATTGGGTATTAGAGTTTCTTTGTCGACAAGGATTAAGTATTGAAGTATACAGATTAAGGGTTACTTGATAACAAGGTTGTTCGACATTAGAATTATTAATTTGAAATGTATTGGGAATTGAGTTATAAAACGAAATTTAAACATAACATAGCGCGCAATGTTTCATTTATACCTCAGGAAACACAGTCGGGCTGGACTTTAAATTTACTAGATATATGGAACGAATATCGAGAGTACAAAAATTAGGTCAAATTTTTTTTTAGACTTTTAAAGTCTATTTCACAGTCACAAAACTAGTCAAAATATTTGTATAGTCTATTTTTGATATGAACAATATTTTAAGTTTTACTAATAAGTACCTTTAAACAGTATTAAAAAACATTTGCTTGCATCAGTCTACCCGCCATTATTTAGCTTATATTTCACATATTAATTCCCTTGAAATGACCGAGCAGCATAAAAGACATTTTTGATTGTGATATATTAACGTAAATGTAAAATGGTATGTGTAAGATATAATCAATAAAAATGTACCGTAAATTAACCTCTGTATGCTGCGCAAGTGTACGATAAAAACAAAATTAAATTTAACAACACAAAATGACCATACATATTTTTCAAATAAACATAAACTGATGATGAAATGACCTATAATGACCTCTGAAAGGCGGCTTGAGTCAAACAAACTACAGGTTCGGACTCAGGGACCTCAAAAACATACGCATGAATTTTTTCAGATTTTTTCCACCATTTTTTTCTCTATTTGACCTTCAAATGACCTCTGGAAAAAGGCGTAAGGTCAAACAAACCACGGATTCGGACTCAGGGACCTCAAAAACCTACGCATAAATTTTTTCAGATTTTTCCTAAGGTCTTTTCTCTATTTGACCTTCAAATGATCTCTGGAAAAAGGCGTAAAGTCAAACAAACTACGGATTCGGACTAAGGGACTTCAAAAACATACGCATGAAATTTTTCAGATTTTTCCTACGGTTTTTTCTCTATTTGACCTTCAAATGACCTTGAGTCTGATGAGATGAAGGTTAACCAACCCGCTCATTTTAATCAGCGACCCCAAAAACCCTATAAGGACCATATCGCTCCGTGTGTTTTTTTTAGATCAAATGTTGATCTGTGTTATCGTCACTGCTTATTCTTTATGTTACCTAACGCAATAAAATATATCCTATAACCTGGCCAGAGAATATATGTATGTTTTTAAAAAAAAAGCACATAACGCACTAACGGACAGACAGACAGAGAGAGAAACGCTGCATTTTATATATATTATAGATAGATAACCTGGCCAGAGAACATATGTTTGTTTTAAAAAAAAGCACGTAAATCGGATAAGTGGTTCTCCAGTGATATGCGCACTAACGAACAAACAGACAAACAGGCAGAGAGACAGACAGAGAGACGTTGCATTTTATATATATTATAGATAGAAGATCATAGATAACCTGGCCAGAGAACAAATGTATGAATTAAAAAAAAACACGTAAATCGGATAAGTGGTCCTCGCGTGATAAACGCAGTAATGGACAGACAGACAGAGAGAAGGACATTGCATTTTGTATATATTAAAGATTATAGATATTCTCTGCTACATAATATTGTTCCATATTTAATGGTTTAGGCTGTGTATTGCAAGAGAACGCGCTAACAACAAACTTTTTTCCGACTTCATTCTCTATTATCGTCACTGCTCATTCCTTAGCTACCTATCGTAATAAAATATAGTGTATAACCTGGCCCGAGAACATATGTATGTTTAAAAAAATATATACGTGAATCGGATAAGTGGTTCTCCAGTGATAAGCACACTAACGGACCGACAGACAGATACGTTGCATTTTATATATATTTATAGATGTAATAAAATATATATCTATAACCTGGTCAGAGAACATATGTATGAATTTAAAAAATCACGTAATTCCAATAAGTGGTTCTCGAGGGATAAGCGCACTAACGGACAGACAGACAGACAGAGAGACGTTGCATTTTATATATATATTATAGATATAGATTATTATTATTATTATACAACCTGGCCAAAGAATATATGTATGAATTTAAAAAAAGATACGTAAATCGGATAAGTGGTTCTCGCGTGATAAACGCACTAATGGACAGGCAGACAGACAGAGAGACATTGCATTTTATATGTATTATAGATTATAGATATTGTCTGCTACATAATATTGTTCCATATTTAATGGTTTAGGCTGTGTATTGCAAGGGAACGCGCTAGCGGCAAACTTTTTTGCGACTTCATTCACTATTATCGTCACTGCTCATTCCTTATGCTACCTAACATAATAAAATATAGCCTATAACCTGGCCAGAGAACATATGTATGTTTAAAAAAATAGTACGTAAATCGGATAAGTGGTTCACCAGTGATAAGCGCACTAACGGACAGACAGACAGACAAACAGAGAGACGTTGCATTATATATATATTATAGATTCAACGCCTCTTTGTCTGTCTATCTGTCTGGCCATTAGTGCGCTTATCACCCGAGAACCATTTATCCGATTTACGTATTTTTTTAGATTTATACAGATGTTTTACGGCCAAATTATAGGATGTGTTTTATTATGTTAGGTAATATAAGAAATAAGCAGTGACGATAATAGCGAATCAAGTCGGAAAAAAGTTTGCTGCTAGCGCACTCTCTTGCAATACGCTGTCTAAAACCGTTAAATATTGAACAATATCATGTAACAAAGAATACAATATATATAAAATGCAACGTCTCTCTGTCTGTCCGTCAATGCACTTATCATTTGAGAACCACTTATCAGATTAACGTATTTTTTTTTTTAAATCTTAACTTAATATTTATCAAAAAAAAATCTATAATATATATAAAAACGCAACGTCTCTCTGCATGTCTGTCCGTTAGTGCGCTTAGCACTCAAGAACCACTTATCCGATTTACGTGTTTTTTATAAAATACATATGTTCTATGTTACGTTAGGTAACATAAGGAATAAGCAGTGACGATAATAGTGAATCTCCACGGGAGCGGAGCTGCGGGCACGGGTAGTATGTAATAAACGTTTTAAACTATAATTTCTGTTATATTTTATTCCGTAAAGAAAAAAAAACTTAAAAAACGCTACATTGGATATGTTTGCCTAACGCTTCAGTTAAGAAGGTTAGGAAGGTGTTTCATTTATAATCAATATCCATGAACATAAGCACAATTTGATAGTCCATTAAAAATATTCATATTCATTTTAATGGACTATCAAATTGTGCTTATGTTTAGGGTTATTGATTATAAATGAAACACCTTTCTAACCTTCTTAACTAAAGGGTTAAGCAAACATATCCAATGTACCGTTTTTCAAGTTTTTTTTAGAGAGTTAAAATATAACGTGGGCCAGAACATTTTGAAATATTGTTTCGTATTTATCAAAAATTGTCTTTCTTTTTTATTGTTGTTTGGTCTTTTGTAAAAATAATGATAACAAAATCAATATATTTTACAATGTTTCAAATAATATTTGAGTAAAATCTTGTTTTGTTGCTAAAACCAGAGGCAAAAACAAATTATATTGTTTAACAAAGACAGGTACTTTAAGGGTTGTAACCTGGCTAAATACTGCAATCTGATTGGTCTTAAAGAGGGGTATTTTATTAATATCCCAGACCTACCTGAAAAGTTAGTGCATAAATAATCTTTTAAATCTTAGTCCAAAACTAACTCTCTCTAGAAATCTGTAGTGATAAGTTGCTTATGCTTGTTCGTGTAGCTAAATGACTGTTTGAATCGCGACTATGGAATCCACTCGATCCGGTATAATAAACTATACGTTCCCCGCGACTCCCAGTCCAAGTGGGAGCAGCACGGTTACAGCGAATTCATATTCGTCCAAATACTCTCCCATATCCGAGGCGGAAGAAGAAGAACCTCAAGTGGGACAATATTTTAAAACTGGAAATGCTTTGTGGCGAAACGATTCCGTCAATCAGTACCAGTATTACAGCTTCCCAGAGGTAAGTTTTTGGGTTATTTTTTCATTTGTATATAAAAAACTGTTCAAGATTTTTATGCTTAATAATGAGGAAAAATAATCAATATAAATAAGAGATATAACGTGTTTAAATTTTAGGAAGTCATAGGTTGTCAGCATAGAGTTTAGATGTATGTTTTTAAAAAATTACATAGGGAAATGCATTAAGACAGGTATTATGGTAAATTCACACACATACATATTTTTTTAAATGTTGAAACATAAGCTACTGACTTCCGAGAGTAGCCTGGTAAATGATAAAATCGCGTAACTTCTAGCTTCTGCTGTATTGATCTAAAAGAAACCAACTTATTACTAATATTTGAAAAATATAATAAAAGTCGGAATTGCAGAAATGACTTGCTACTAAAATACTGAAATTTTCATAACATTTTTGGTTTTATTTTGCCGTAAAAAATACTTTTTTATGAGTTTTTGAAAATATTTAGGTTCAAGTACCAGGTAGTACATTTCATATAGATGTATGTAAAATTTGAATGAAATCTATCAAATATTCTCCCAAGTTAACACATTTTCTTTCTCAAATTGATATTTTCAAAATTGGCGTAAACAATATATTTTATGAAAATTAGACTTTTTTATTAACACATGCCATTTTCGCAATCTATCGTATGAATCATAACAATGAATTGGAAAAACTCGTTTGTTTCGGTTAAATACAGCAGAGGCTAGAGTTTACTACCTTTCATCACTCGCCTCATGCTTGTCGGAAGACAGTGGCTTAACTCTGCTATATACATGACATTAAAACTAAAATGCGTTAATTTTGGTCTTAAGGGAAAACAAATCATATCTTAAATTCCATTAGCGTTACATAAAACGTTCACATATAAAACTGATATAAGAACTGACTTATTTTTACCTGCCTTACTGTATTACTTCCTTAGCAGCGTTCACGAAGTGGGAATTAGACCTAAAAAATAGCACCTCGCGTGGAACAATTTT
Organism: Pachyrhynchus sulphureomaculatus; assembly: GCA_019049505.1. NCBI lineage: Eukaryota > Metazoa > Arthropoda > Insecta > Coleoptera > Curculionidae > Pachyrhynchus > Pachyrhynchus sulphureomaculatus. The sequence continues at coordinate 57,781,151 of CM032454.1, read as the reverse complement.
CTAATTTTATTTAAAAAATTACAAATAAGTAGGTGTAGGACAATAATAAAGCAAAATTTCCATTCACAATTCAGATTTTTTACGATTTGATTTATCTAAATGTAACGCTTACATAACACTGTTTCCCTAATTGGACGGAACACTTAGGGAATTTCCAAAGCCATTATTGATTATTCTAATCACCTTACAAACTTAGTTTAATCAATTTTAAAAATATAATATATATTTCTACATATTTATTTATTTTTAAAAGCGTTGCAGGGCTGCTTAGTGTTAAACCTTTTAGTAAGAATATATTTTTATCTCTCAATGTAAAACAATGTTTCCGTATCACTTACATGGCAATCGTAGTCTGATATGCTATTGTTATTAAAAATAATATGTTAAATATGCTATTTGGTCCCGATTTGATATAATTTTCTACTTTAATGATTGCATTCTAAATAACCGGTCAAGTGCAAGTTGAACTTGCACAATTAGTGTTCCGTGCATTGATTGCTTTTAAAATAAAAAAAATTTGTAACGGAGGTATAAAATGATCAGTGACTTCACAAAACACACCCCAAATGAGTTTTCAACAAAATTTGTTTCCAATCTTTACTGAAAATTGATGACCTTGAAATTTTTGTTTTTTTATATACCAGATAAATTATTAGAAGTAATGCACTCGTGATAATTTTCATTCAATCTACACCCGGAATTTTTTCAAAATTTTTTGATAAGTACTTTTCGAGATAAGGCGGGTGGACAGACATTTTTTCGGGATTTTTTAAAAAATAATACAAAGAAAAGTGGGCGCAAGTATTACATTATATATATATATATATATATATATATATATATATATATATATATATATATATATATATATATATTTATTACTCCTGTTTTCACAAGCTTTCATTTGACATTACACTCGATTACCTAGTAAATTTTATTTTTCACCTCCGATTTCACCCCCCAAAACTAACCCCTTAAGTCAAAATTTATCTTTCAAAACTACCCGACTTTAAAGAGGCCATCAATTCCTATATTATTACCAAATTTCAACTTTCTATGACAAATAGTTTCGGGGAAAATCGGGTGTGACAGGCGGACAGACAGACACCGAAGTCATCTTTTAGGTGTTCCGTAAGGAAAAAGTTATTATGATTTTTCAGACACTCTGGCATATTTTTCGGATTATGTTCACCTTTTATACGACATTCACTTGATTATTGATCAGCTTGCGAGTCATATGGATAGATCCACTCCGGCAATTAGGCGTATCAAAGCAGAGTAATCCAAAGAAATCATTTAACTACGTAAACATGGTGGTCTGATTGATTTTGGTACTGTTTTCTTCGGTGATTGCGTAGGACGGTCTCCCAGAACACAATTTGTTCTCAGCCGCTTCTCTTCCATCTGTAACACTTAATAACTTTTGGCCTTGCTAAACATTCATTGCCATAACACTTTTTAAATATTTGTAAAGTACCCATACAGGAAATTTTTATGCTAGAAATTATTTGCTCAAGAAATTAATTTATTTTTAAAACCTCCAACAAGAAATTTTTATAATTAAGAAACACTTCTTTATTTTTGGCCTAATAAAGTACACAACAGCGCGAATATTTTTGTTGAAAACAGATTAGGTTCCCTAAATATTGAACATAGTAGTAAGTGAATTTTTAACTGAGTAAGACTTTTCAGGGTAATTTCTTTTTCTATTTCCCAAACAGGAGATTTTTGATCATATATTTGTTATATTCTTTTGATATATATTCTGATCTTTAAGAAGTCCAATTGAGAACCTTGTGTGTACGTATATACCTAAATCATAGATCTTCAACAATCTAAAAAGATAATCCGTTGCCGTTTAAAATAAATACTTTCCTTAAATTTTTACGGTATAAGCGCCTCGTACCATAAACATCAAAAATAATCTTGTCTTATAAAATCAAGTTTCTAACATGTTCCCATCAGAACTGTTAAAACAAATTTAAATTGTGCATTTTTAGAGTCATATTTGGAAATCAAACACATTTTTTCTGCATGTTTAAAACAATCGCACATCAATTTGTGATATATTGTCGCGCCCCAATATCTTAAAGCTCTTAAAACATTACATATTATCATCAAGCTAGTTAAAGTCTTACCTCAAATATTCGATTAAAAAATTTAGGTTTTACAATTAAATAGCGAGATGGGAATAACGCGAAATATTAGTTAAATTTTTATTCATTTATAATTTAAATTATATTCTATACTATTCTACTCGGACCCACCTACAATATAAAATCATTTATTAGGCGCAAGTGATTAAGACGGCCAAGTTTTAGCTATATTACGCATGTCAAGCATAATTTTTATAAATTAACTAGCCGTGCCCGCGGCTCCGCTCGCGTGGACTTGATTCACTACTATTGTCACTACTTATTCCTTATGTTACCCAACGTAATAAAATATCTGCCATTATTTCCCCTTATCTTCCATTATTTCTTCTTATCTCCCATTATCTCTACATAATTTCCATTATCTAGGCTTATCTTTTCTCATCTCCCATTATTTCTCCTTATATCCCATTATTTATCCTTATCTCCCATTATCTAGACTTATCTCGACTTATCTCGCAATATTTCTCCTTATCTCCCATTATTTCTCCTTATCTCCCATTATCTCCCCATAACTCCCCTTATCTAGACTTATCTCTGCTTATCTCCCATTATTTCTCCTTATCTCCCATTATCTCCTCTATCTCCCATTTTCTAGGCTTATATCGAATTATATAGAACATATGTATAAATTTATAAAAACACGTAAATCGGATAAGCGGTTCTCAAGTGATAAGCGCACTAACGGACATACAGACAGACAGAGAGACGTTGCATTTTATATATATTATATTCTTTGCAACATGATATTGTTTCATATTTAATGGTTTCGGCAGTATATTGCAAGAGAACGCGCTAACGGTAAACTTTTTTCCGACTTGATTCACTATTATCGTCACTGCCTATTCTTTATGTTACCTAACGCAATAAAATATATCCTATAACCTTTCCAGAGAACATATGTATGTTTTAAAAAAAAGCACGTAAATCGGATAAGTGGTTCTCCAGTGATAAGCTCACTAACGGACAGACAGACAGGCAGACAAGCAGAGAAACAGGCAGACAGACAGAGATACGTTGCATTTTATATATGTTATAGATGTAATAAAATATATATATCTATAACCTGGTCAGAGAACATACGTATGAATTTAAAAATCACGTAAATCGGATAAGTGGTTCTCCAGTGATAAGCGCACTAACGGACTGGCAGACAGTTGCATTTTATACATATTATAAATATAGATTATTATTGTTATTATTGTATAATCTGGCCAAAGAATATATGTATGAATTTAAAAAAAGACACGTAAATCGGATACGTGGTTCTCGCCTGATAAACGTACTAATGGACAGACAGACAGACAGAGAGGCATTGCATTTTATATATATTATAGATTATAGATTATAGATTATAGATATTCTCTGCTACATAATATTGTTCCATATTTAATAATTTAGGCTGTGTGTTACAAGGGAACGCGCTAGCAGAAAACTTTTTTTCCGACTTCATTCACTATTATCGTCACTGCTCATTCCTTATGCTACCTATCGTTATAAAATATAGCCTATAATCTGGCCAGGGAATATATGTATGTTTAAAAAAAAAGTAAGTAAATCGGATAAGTGGTTCTCCAGTGATAAGCGCACTAACGGACAAACAGACAGACAGATAGAGAGACGTTGCATTTTATATTTATTATAGATGCAGGAAGTATTACTATTATATTCCAAAAATATGAAAAAGAATACCATATTATAAAAAACCGGTCATGTGCAAGTTGAAATTGCGCAATTAGTGTTCCGTACGTTGATTGCTTTTAAAATAACAAAAATTGTTACGGAGGTTTAAAATAATCAGTGACTTCACAAAAACACCCCAAATGAGTTTTTAACAAAGTTTGTTGCCAATCTTTACTTGAACTTTTTGTTTTTTATATACCAGATAAATTATTAAAGATAATGCACTTGTGATAATACTTTTCGAGATAAGGCGGATGGACAGCGATTTTTCGCGATTTTTTAAAAATAATACAAAGAAAAGAGCACACAAGTATTACATTATATATATATATATATATATATATATATATATATATATATATATATATATATATGTTTTTTTACTCGTGTTTTCACGAGCTCATTTGACACCACACTCGATGACCTAGTAAAATTTGTTTTTTCACTTCCTATTTCACCCCCCAAAACTAACCCCTTAAGTCAAAATTTAACTTTCAGAACTACATGGCTCTGATGAAGCCATCAATTCCTATATTATTACCAAATTTCAACTTTCTATGACAAATAGTTTCGGAGAAAATCGGGTGTGACAGACAGACGGACAGACACCGAAGTCATCTTATAAGTGTTCCGTACGGAACACTAAAAATATATTCTTTAATTACCGGACCTGATCATTTCATCTAACTTAAATATAATCAACTATGCTTGGCAATTGCTAAATTTTTACCAAAATTTAGTCTAATTGCACAATAAAGAAAACGAAAACCACCATACCCTACTACCTTACCTTAAAACTTTCCTTGGGATCCTTTTATGAGCGCGACATCATTACTTAATTTTAAATCCTAAATTCACTTTGCACAATTATTTTATTTTTAGTTCCACCATTGTTAATTAATGGAAAAGATACTACTTATGTCATTTTTATAAATTCACTTAAAAATATTAATCATTATAATTAAACATTCGGTATCAAAAACTATTCGGCTTAGAGTAGAATATCTTAAAACACATAACCTTATAGTATAGAAAATGTGATGATAATATGCGATAAATTAAAACAAGATCAGATGTTATATACGCTATACAATCAAAACAGCATAGATATAGTACGGACAAGAGTTATTAATAAGGCAAATTGACAATAAGAAACAGACATGATTAAAACACTTCAACTTCAATAAACAGATCTTTTGAAGAAAAAATTTTTATAGAATTTTTTTACTACAATATCATTTCCGTGTGTACAAATTAGGCAACGAAGGACCGATATTATAGCTTTATTTTTGAGGGCACTAAAAGTAACAAAAAAAACTGGGAATAACCTAATAGTTTAAAACCATAATTAGGTGTTGATCCAAAAAAAATTGTGCTAAATTGTCAGTATGTATTTTTCTAATAATTAAAATTACCTCATAAAATGGTTTCAGTTTAATTGTGAATTAAATCAAAGAACAAAACTTGCCCCATCATAAAGATACTCATCGTGATTACGGTGAGTATCTTTATGATGATATATTATTATACGTAAATCAATAAACCTACATTTTACTGTCTTTTTCTCAGATCAACGTAAATTACGAGTGATTTTATAAAAAACAAATATTTTGTATTTAAGTAAATTTTCTTTTTTATTTCAGATTGGAATGGTGCACCCTCAGCATCAAATAAATAGTCAGCCTCAATCTCAGCAACAAGTAAATCTACAGCCTCAGCTGTATATAAATGTACAGCAGCAAAATATAATTTTGCAACCTGAGGCAAACATAATTGCTCAACCTCAACAACAATTAGCTGGGCAACTTCAGCAACACACAGATATGCTGCCTCAGCAGTACACAAACGTGCAAATTCAGCAACAAACACAGTTGCAGTCTCAGCCCTACAGCAATATACTATCTCAAGAGCAAATTAACTGGCAATATAACAATAGCTGGAATCAAATACGTAAGTTTTCCTTTATGACTCTATTTTTAAGGTATCTTATCATTATCTGAAAACTGCTGTTATTTAAGTATAAACCATAATAAATATTCTTTGAATCTTTATATATAAATCTATCGTGCAGATGATAAAGATTTAGATTATAATAAATGAGTGGAGAAAACAGTATTATTTCTTCCAATTGATTTACTGCACTAAGAGATGAACCACTTCAATAGAACAGTTTTTAAGTTTAAAAATACTTAAACTAAAATATATTTTTTTTACAGGACCTATTCCTAGCCAGAACATTGATAACTTCTTGCCTGTATCAAGTCCCGTCTCTGGCCGAAAGAGGCAACAGAGGACACAATTTTCAAAGCAGCACTTAGACCGCCTAGAGCAGGAATTTCAACAGACTCGTTTTCCTAGCAGGATTACAAGGTTAAAACTAGCCCAGATCCTGAACCTTACGGAGGAAAAGGTAAAGGTGTGGTTCCAGAATAGGAGAAGTAAATACAGAAAAGAGAATAAAACTGCAAATACTGTCAAACAATCCAAAGACGTGATCAATTCCAAAGCATCAATTGTCGCTGGAATGGTGAGTGATCTCTTGTTAGATGGAGAATCTTCATCAAGGAGCTTTCAGGCGAAGACACCAGAAGCTGTAAGTTACACCGCTACTACTATCAAGGAAGAGAGCATAGACGATGCTGTCAATCTCGAAGCATCAATTGTCGCTGAAATCGCTAATGACATCTTGTGTGAAGAATCTCCATCGTTTAGCTTCCAAACACAGACACCAGAAGCAGCAAAGAACAGCTTCCCTACTAGCAGTGTTCCTGCAATAAATTATCAAGTTGGTTATAATTCTACACAGCCTGACCTGCAGACTGAGCCTGTAGAAAATTCTGGAGTGAGACTTGATGAAATTTTAAAGTGGTTAACAGACGATCTTTAAGCACTGTCAACACTTCTTTAATCAAGCATATGACAAATAGAAAATTTTCTTGTAACTTTCCAAACAATTACTTTTTGTTTCATGAGAGACGTAACACAGTATTTTATTTTAAATAAAAAACCTGTAGTACTATTAAATTGTATTGAAAACTCTTACTCATATATCAATGATTATATGACTTTATCAGAAGTAAGGGATTTTATAATGCGATTATTTTAAATTTTTATAACACTAAATTTAATCAAAAAGGCTATTTTATCGATAATAGTTGACATGCTGTGTTTTCAGCTTGAATAATTGTGTTTCATTTTTAAGCTTTAATTCTTATTCTACTTTTGACGTAGTCTAATATTTTCTACTACTTATCTGCAATAATATGTTAGCTAATTAAGGAATTAAACCTATACCTTTTTTTCTGCTTATGTGTTGTATGGTAAAAAATTCCGTTCCTTGTTTTCCCCGGTTTTTTTTTTAAGTATTTGTATGTATATTAAATAATTACTATGAGTAATATCCGATAAATTAATTCGTCAAAGCTTTGTTCCAAATATTAGTCCGGTGTAGGAACTCCTATATTTAATTGTGGTAAGTCTAACCCATAATATATATGTAGCTAATATAAATCTGGGAGTTTTATATCTGTTTCAATATTTTATAGTATTATATGAATAAGAAATAAATGCTTTTTATAACGAGTTAGCCTGTAATTGTCACTTGATTTTGGAAATAAACTACTATGATGCAAAACTTCTTGCTTTTGTTTACTTTCCCAAAAAAAATTGATTACAAATTGCAACCCATGCAAATTCAAAAGAAGTTTAACTGGGGATTTGGAGTATATATAATAGCTTTATTATTATTAGAGGCGGCCATAGAATAGTGAGTAAGGTGCCTGCCTTCTACACCGAAGACCCGAGTTTGAATCTCGGCTCGGAAAATAATATACTAAAGAAAACTTGGGGGGCCGCCTCTCTCTTGAAAGCAATGACAGACCATCCAGAGTACCATGCCTCTCACTTTGCCATTCGGCGCCGGCATTAAACTGTACGTCCCGTGGTCTGGCGAACACTTAAAAGGCACCAACCACAGGCAAAGTTGAGAGGGTCGCCTATGTCCGTATCGGATAATGGCACTTCAAGAACATAGTAATATTGTCAGTGGAATTTTTAAAAAATGAAGAAGAGGGTGGATTTAACATAGTATAGCTCTATTTGTTAACACAGTTTAATTAGCTTTTTGCTGTGGAACAGTGACTAACATTAGTATAAGAAAAATTTAAAAACAGACCAGCCTGCCTAAAACCCGTAGATACCGAGTTGCAGTCCGCCTAATGGCCTTTAGAAGGTTGTAAATATTTTGACCTGCGTTTCATCCGAGTTTCGGTAATCGACAAATCGGCAGGTAGATAGGGTTAAATTGTGAAATATTATTAATTCTTAAATATTATTACATTAAATTAGAGTTAACCTATTCTAGATAAAAGTATAAAATGTAAGGGAGACCAGCCTGCCTAAAAACCGTAGATACCGAGTTGCGGTCCGCCTAATGGCCTTTAGAAGGTTGTAAATATTTTGACCTGCGTTTCATCCGAGTTGCGGTAATCGACAAATCGGCAGGTAGATAGGGTTAAATTGTGAAATATTATTAATTCTTAAATATTATTACATTAAATTAGAATTAACCTAATATAGATAAAAGTATAAAATGTAAGTCAACATGGCCTTATTACAGAGGATGTTTAGCGAGAAAGGCAAAACTTTGATCCTATTGGAACATTACAAATTTCGAAATCTCCGTTTAAAATCGGCAGAAGAGATGTGCTGGGTCTGCACAAATAAGAACTGCACTGCCAAAGTTTATACCATTGGACCAGACGACATATTTTCACCACAAACATCAACATGATAATGAACAAGTACGGAACCGCCAAAAAATTAACAATGCAGTGAACAAGAGAGCCAACAAGCAACATTACAACGAAAGACCAAGAAAGATGATTCGGCGGAAGGTGGCTGCAGATCCGAATGTGCTGAGCACTTTCACCGACTCCGATAAGACAAGAATAGGGAAGAATTTGAACCGAGCCAGACTGCAGTGCCATTCAAAGTTGCCAAAGTCCCGAGAGGAAGTTTATGAATATCTCAGTTCAATCTCGGTCGAAACCGTCAGGCATGAAGATTTCCTGATGTTTAATGATATCCTGTGCGCAGCGGAAATTGTGATGGTGGACGGTACATTTGAATTTTGTGCGAAGTTTTTTGCACGACAAGAAGGAAACTTCGTATTCTTTGATATTCTCTGTGGTAAAGTCCAAATGCCAGCAATTAGGTCGTGTCAGATTTTGAGCTCGCTATTCACGGTGCAGTTTCAACCGAATTTCCATTGACAACGCTTGTGGGATGCAGATTCCATTTAGGACAATCCTGGTGGAGAAAAATTTAGAATCTAGGATTAACTAGAGAATACAAAGATAAAATTTCTCCCATTGGAAAATGGCTGTTCGGGCTAACTTTTCTCCCTGCTGATCACTTGGGAGATGTATTCGTCTAATTATCAGAAAATCAGCCAATCCATCCACAAGTAACATTGTTTGCTGACTATACAGTTGAAAACTATATCAATGATAGTGCTCCTTTTCCTACAACCTTTTGGGCCGCGCTCCACGCCAGCGTTTAGAAAAATAATAACGGGATTGAGGCTTTTCATTCAAACTTTGCAAAGGAGAGTCGTTCGCCTCATAAGAATTTTCATGAATTTTTAGAGGTCATCAAGGGTTTCCAGACTGAAACATACGCGAAAATCAACGCTGTACAAACCAGTGCACCAAAATGTCCGACTAATAGGTACAATTCAGCTTTTTTAGAAAATAAGATAATTCATTATGTACATAAAGAAATTGATGCTGTAACGTTTGTCAAATTCATGTCTTACAAATATAGTAATTACTGAAATATGTCTTTTGCATTAATTTTCACACATAACTTGCATACTTATAGCTTGTAAGGTGTGAACTTGCCCGCACTTTGAGGCGTCATTTTTTGTACCCTGTGAAAATTTGCCTCACCACGATTGGGCGCATTTCTTGCAGCCCCGCTTTAAATTCTGAGAATGAATTGAGTGAATAATGATTTTAAAAGAACTAAAGAAATTAAACAAACAATAGCTCAGTTTTCCTTGGTAGAGAGATATGGGTAAGAGATAATTGTTGTACGTCTTTTTGGAATTATTTTCTATTTTTAAAAAACTTTAGTTGTACGAATTTTGGGCACCATTCATTTTAAAATAGAAAGGATCTAATTTCAGCTAAAAAAATGAAAAAATACTGAAATGTTATACAGTTGTTAAATAAAAAAATCAGTTTGGTACAACCGTCCTTATCCTGAAAAGAAAGATAGGTGTACAGTGAAACACTAGCTTTAATCCACAAAAAGAAAATTTATTAATGATTTAAAATAAAAGTTCTAACCCTTGCATTTTTAAGAATTACAAAAATTCTAGCCTAAAAATTAGTTATTAAAAGTAGAGTTCCTAAAGCAGACTTTTTACTTCCAAAACTTTACTACACCCGATATCGAAGAGTCGTGATATTCACTTCACGATTTATTAGTCCAAATTGATGTTAAAACACTTATTTGCGGGAAATAGATCTACTGATGTATTTTCTGGTGACTTACGGTTTTCCTACGGGCTTCTAGGCCTTCAATGGGACACAAAACCGATTTCACACATTCCATCACTTATGAGAAGAGCCTACTTTGGCTACTCCATGTAGAAAACACACAAGGCCCACTACGGCTTTACGTTAAAAACTCGTACTTCACTTGGCTCTCGTAAATATTGCCAGAAGCCTCTACTGCGGCTTGGTCGAAGTAAGCCTTCTTGGCGGCTCGGTGGAAGTAAGCCCCTTGGCGGCTCGGTGGAAGTAAGCCTCTTGGCGGCTCGGTGGAAGTAAGCCTAGATCCGCGCTCTCCGGACCCTTAAATAATCCGTGAGAACTACGTCTCTAAAATGGCGACGCCGGAACCAAACTCCGGAAACAAACATTTCACCAATCCCGGCGTACTACAAATTCGATAGATTCGGTCGGCAACCCGCACTGCACACTGTACCACAAGCGGCTAGAAAATTCCAGTGTAATACACTGCTCGATACAAAAATGAAAGGAAGTACACTATAAAGCGAAAAATCAGTAACATTACATACTCTTAAAATCTAGGAAAAAATGAATGTTACAAGCTATATACCTGCCTGTGACGGACCGCAACTCGGTCATCAATTTTGGGTTCGAAAAAGGTCTGTACCGCAACTAGGAACTCTTTATTGCATTTCACCGACCCTTACGGCAACTCGGTATCAACCCTAAAACCCCAGGTTGAAATTCGCAAATTCAGCTTAATTTAAGTTTATGTTTGAAGAATTAAATATAACTATTATTTTTAAAGTAACCATACTGAAACATATTCTGTTAAATGTTTTCAATTTTTATGATTTTTCTTCTGAATTCTGACATAAATAACACAGGTCAACATTTGATCTAAAAAAAAACACTCGGAGCGGTATGGTCCTTATGGAGTTTTTGGGGTCGCTGATTACGATGAGCGGGTTGGTTAACCTTCATCACATCAGATTCAAGGTCATTTGAAGGTCAAATAGGGAAAAAAAACAGTAGGAAAAATCTGAAAAATTTCTTGCGTTTGTTTTTGAGGTCCCTGAGTCCGAATCCGTAGTTTGTTTGACCTTATGCCTTTTCCCAGGGGTCATTTGAAGGTCAAATAGAGAAAAAATAGTGGAAAAAATTCATGCGTATATTCTTGAGGTCCCTGAGTCCGAACCCGTAGTTTGTTTGACTCAAGCCGCCTTTCAGAGGTCATTATAGGTCATTTCATCATCAGTTTATGTTTATTTGAAAAATATGTATGGTCATTTTGCGTTGTTAAATTTAATTTTGTTTTTTATCGTACACTTGCGAAGCATACAGAGGTTAATTTACGGTACATTTTTATTGATTATATCTTATACATATCATTTTACATTTACGTTAATATATCACAATCAAAAATGTCTTTTATGCTGCTCGGTCATTACAAGGGAATTAATATGTGAAATATAAGCTAAATAATGGCGGGTAGACTGATGCAAGCAAATGTTTTAATACTGTTTAAAGGTACTTATTAGTAAAACTTTAAAATATTGTTCATATCAAAAATAGACTATACAAATATTTTGACTAGTTTTGTGACTGTGAAATAGACTTTTAAAATCTAAAAAAAAAATTGACCTAATTTTTTGTACTCTCGATGTTCGTTCCATATATCTAATAAATTTAAAGTACAGTCCGACTGTGTTTCTTGAGGTATAAATGAAACATTGTGCGCTATGTTATGTTTAAATTTCGTTTCATAACTCAATTCCCAATACATTTTAAATTAATAATTCTAATGTCGAACACCCTTGTTATCAAGTAACCCTTTTGTTTGTTAAGCAGAAGTAACAGTCGGTGGTATGGTCTGTTGGGGGTCTCCATATCATTGGCCGAGAAAATACCTGGTTGTTAATTCTATATAGAACATTACGACATTTGTGACATATAGATTTTGGTGTGTAAGAGTTATCCAATGAGCTTGTATCAATATGATAAATTTGGTGATATTTTACTTTCAACGAATCTGAAAACATGAATTTCTTTTGTGGAATATACTCCCCACAAACAACACAAAAATTGTCGAGTTTAATGGAACATGACGAATTTCTTGTAGCATTTGACTCTACAGAGGCTAAGTTTCCCACTAATGTAGAGCTACGGTCGCATGATGACGACGCCTGCAGGCCCGCTTTCCCACCCTGACCAGCCGCCGATTCTGGGTTTCCGGGACCCTCTCTCGGCCATGCCGGCATAAACGCCGTAACCCAGCGACTTCGCCGGATAGTGAGACAACTCTGTTTCCCACGGTCACCACGTGGAGGAGCCCTGGGTGCAACTACACCTTAATACTGGAGTTTAAAGCGAGACTGAGCTAAATTTATAAAAAAGTAGAGAATAAATAATTTCGCGAGGAATGAAAAAGCATTTTATTGTCAAAGTAAAACTCCAAATATATATACAAAGATACTTAAAATGACCACCGTATATCTTTTGAGCATAAGATCATGCAGGATTTGAACTGAATGATCTGAAAAAATAATAGATGAATTTTTTTCAGATTTTTTCCACGATTTTTTCTCTATTTACCCTTCAAATCACCTTCAAATGACCTCTGGAAAAAGGCGTAAGGTCAAACAAACTACGGATTCGGACTTAGGGACCTCAAAGACATACGCATGAAATTTTTCAGATTTTTCCTACGGTTTTTTCTCTATTTGACCTTCAAATGACCTCTGGGAAAAGGCGTAAGGTCAAAGAAAGTACGGATTCGGACTCAGGGACCTCAAAAACATACGCATGAATTTTTTTCAGATTTCTCCTATGGTTTTTTATCTATTTTACCTTCAAATGACCTTGAATCTGATGTGATGAAGGTTAACCAACCCGCTCATCGTAATCAGCGACCCCAAAAACCTCATAAGGACCATACCGCTCCGAGTGTTTTTTTTTAGATCAAATGTTGACCTGTGTAATCTTTAGATTTTTCGAAGAAACACTTCTAAGCTAACAAACTTAGAATCAGCATTTAAAGTTTTGAAATTTGTTTATGCCCAGTAGGCATATAAAAAATCAGCTTTTCTTTTAACAAGGTTTTCTTTTCAATTCTTCACCGATTTATCTTATGCGCTATTATAAGTTAAGAGAAAAGCTTCCGCTGACAATATACTTTCATATTTCTAAAACTTCTTCGATGTTCAAAAATACTTGTGTATTATAAGGTATCAAATTAACCAAAGTTTTAATACCTTTTCTAATTTCTAAATCTCTAAAAAGGGCACATAATATTCCCTTTAGCTCGTTCCCCATACTTATGTTTGACTGTTAATAATTATGTTCACGATTTCGGTATTCTCTGAACTAAAAACCAGAGAAAGTTCCTATAATATTTTAGAAACTCTATAATGGACTCTTTTGCCCAAACCAACAACTATCTCATTTCGTTTGGAAGTTATTATGGCAATAGACAATTCTTAGTGATTTAATATACTAACAAATTATAAATACTGCTTTTTATCTTCAACTAGCTTTAGCTAGGTTTTTCTTCTTAGTGTGCCTTATCTTCTAAGGACGTTGGTGATCACATTTGCCCATCTGATTTTATCTATTGCCCTTCAGTAGATGTCATGTTTGTCCACTGTGGTAAATGTTCCAACCAGGAGATCCGGCGCCTTGCTGGCTCTCGCCTACCAATTATTTTTCCTTCAGTTATAAGTTGCAGGAGCTCATATTTTTCGGTTCTCATAATATGGCCAAAGTAAGTGCTTTTTCTTTCTTTAACAGCTGAAATCAACTCTCGTTCTGTTTCCATCCTATCAAGTATTTTCACGTTTGTGGTATGCGCTGTCCAAGGAACACACAGCATTCGACGATAGCGCCACATCTCAAATGACTTCATTCTTTGTTGTGTTGTCTCTGTGATTGTTGCAGCTTCTATACCGTATAACATGACCGAGAACACGTAGCATCTTAGCACTCTTGTTCTTGTTTTTAAGTTTAGTTAGCAGTTACAGAATATGCTGCGCATTTTATTAAATGAGCTTCGTGCTTTTTCAAGTCTTGAGCGCATATCAATAGAGCGATCCCAATCTTCACTAATTACGCTTCCTAAGTACGTTATTTTTGTTACCCTATCAAGTGTTAGTTGATGTACTTTGTATTAGGATTCTCACTGACCACCATTGTTTTTGTTTTGTTCGTATTCAGTTTCATTCCATATTGCTCACATGCATCAACAATTCCATTCATGAGTCTTTGTAAGCTTTCTTCACTGTCCGCTAGAATGACAGTATCATCAACGTAGCGGAGGGTATTTACACACACCATTAATTTTATCAGAAAGTGCTTTATTGAAGATTTCCTCCGAATAGAAATTGAATAACAGGGATGACAAAACATAACCCTGACGTACGCCTTTCTTCATTTTTATTTCTTTGGACATGCGACTCTCAACTTTAATTTTGACAGTCTGGTTCCAGTATAAACTTGATATTATTTGTAAATCCCTGTCATCAATGTTACATGATTGTAGTATTTCCATCATTTTGTTATTATTCACCATATCAAAGGCTTTTTGGAAATTTATGAAGCACAAATAAACATCAGAGTTGACATCCCTACATCTCTCAATCAGAGCGCGGAGGGAGAATATTACGTCCCTCGTTCCTAGTTCGTTCCTAAAGCCGAACTGTGTTTGTCCAGTACGTTCATCTAGGTTTTTGTATACTCTTTGGTGGATTTCTCGGAGGGGCTAGTGTGATTATTAAATTACACTAGTACGGGCTTGACGACCCCGAAGTCACCTGAGTCATGTTTTTTGTGTCGTCTATAGTGCTGTCTCCCCCGTTTGTCCAGTCTCATTATTGTTCTCTCGTAATCCTAAGGTGTAAAGAAACCGTGCCAAGGGGATGAATGGCCCAGCGCAAATTGGATCATGAACGGTTCCTCCGGATACCAGGCGCCCGCCGGCAGTAACCGTGCTCTGCTGTAGTGGACTTCATTTCACAGGATACTCGTGGAACTCATATGTCTAAAAAGCTACCCAGATTTGAGTTAACACCTTCACCCCCAATACAAAAAATTTACGATCGATATTTTAAAATATCGATGGTTGAGGGATCATTTAAAACTTGTTCACCCTTCTTGATTCATAAGGCATTACAGACAAAACTGGGAACACTGCAAGAAACAAAAAAGTAAGTGATGGATCATTGCTCATAGAAGTTACCAACGAAAGGTAATCTGATTTAGCTTCTTCTCTAAATAAATTACACAAATATGATGTGACTTCAATGCCTCATCCCACCTTAAATATCATCAAGGGAGTGATCACCTGCAGCTATCTCTCAAACTGTGAAGATTCAGAAATATTAGAAAATTTAAAAGACCAGGGTGTCTCTCATGTATATAGACTACCACAAAGAAGGGGTTCTGACAGACCATCATCTACTTTTATTTTGTCTTTTCGACTGCACCAACTTCCAAAGCAAAATCATGCCGGTTCGTATTCTTTGAGGGTAAGACCCTGTATCCAGGCTCCCATGGGTTGTTTTAATTGCCAGAAATTCGGCCACACGGCAGGTAGATGTACAAATCCGGGTTTGTGCCCATCTTGCGGGAATTCCTCACATGAAGATCCACAATGTTCAAGAACACCTACATGTGTAAATTGTAAAGGTACTCACTCTCCAAGGTATAAGAAATGCCCCCAGTATAGAACAGAGTTTGACATTCAAAAGATTCGTGTTACAGATAAATTATCTTACTTTAATGCCAAAAAGAAATATATTGCAATAAATTCAACCTTTGCTACATCTTACAGTGCTATTGCCAAGGGTTCTAAACCTAAACTCATGTCTACATCAACATAATGTGATCTTCCCTTACCCACATCACCTATTTCAGCCCCAAAAGGGTCTGACCCTCCTTCTTAAAACCTGTTACCCCTTACAAATCCCCCTTCCCAGGAAACTCTTCATAATCCCTCAACCTCATCAAACCCACCCCCAAAATCTCACGTCCATCAACAAAACCCCCCTACCTCCTCAACAAATCCACATACTACACCCAAAAATAACACTAAAATAAATACTTCTAACAACAAAACCGATTTAAAACAAAAACATTATCTAAAACATTCAATTCTATTACTTTAAATCGTACAAATCCCAGTCCCCCTCCTAGGAAAAAGAAATCTATCGAATCTAATAAATCCACACCAACCTCCTCCAGCGAATCAATCCTAGAGATAACAGCATCAGATTCCCTAATGGATGTAGATCCTAAATCCACTGGAAAGGAAACTAATAGAAAGTAACTCCCATCTAAACAAACACTCAATCCAATTATATATTGGAACATAAACAGTTTTAACACCAGAAAAGAGGATCTACAACTAATAATTTCTCAATATAAGCCTTCCATAATATGTTTACAGGAAACAAACTTCAAATGTATCATTAAAAAATTATGGTGTAATACGAAAAGATAGAGTTGACCCTGCCCGAGCTTCGGGAGGAGTTGCTAGTTACTTCACGGAACTAACATTGGATACTGACCTAGAAACGTGCGCAATAAGAGTCTGTTTAGAATCTCAAATCTGAATTAGAATCTGTAATCTCTATTTATCGCCTTATTGGGGTTCGACATTCTCTTCAAACAGAGGACTTACTATCCTAAATTTAACCGACGATTTAAACCTACACATTATGAATCTAAATCTCCCACTTTCATCTGTTCTTCAACTGGCATCTTTTCTAATATTGACTTATCCATTTGCAGTCAATCACTAATCCATAAAACCCAGTGGGATATATTGGAGGACACCTATGGAAGCCATCACTATCCAATAATCATTCGAAATCCATCCCCCTATCCTCACTCTTCCCCCACTGACAGATTTAATTTCAACAAAACTGATTGGACAAGATTTGCAGCAAACCTAAATCTTCCAACAAAAAAAATTACAGATATAGATACCTACCTAAAAGAAATCACCAGAGACATATTACAAGTATGATCATCCTCAATTCCAAATCTAAATAAAATCCCAGTACCCTGGTGGACACAAGCTTGTAACGTAGCCATAAAGGAAAGGAGGAAAGCACTAAATTTGTTCAAAAGACATCCTTCAAACGAAAACCTCATAAACTTCAAGAGAAAAAGAGCAGTATCCAAAAAAAAAAATCAAGCAGGCGATTCTTGGAACAAGTTTGTTTTAAACATTAGCACTTCCACACCATCATCAGAAGTTTGTAAGAGCATCAGAAAAATCAAAGGTTTCTCTCCGAGAATGGTCCCAGGACTAATGATAAACAAGACATGGAATTCTGACCCGAAATCAATCAGTAACATTTTCGCAGACCAGTTCTACCAAAACGTTCAACAACCTTCTCAACACACAAATAACATTACTCAAGTTCCCTCAAATGAACAAAACTCTCCGGACCTTCAACAATATAATCTACCATTGACTCTTTCGGAATTTCACTCATCTCTAAGCAAATCAAAAGACCCTGCTCCAAGACCCGATGGTCTACATACAAAATTTTTAAAAAATTTACCCCAACATTACAAACAAAAAATTCTAGACTATTTCAATCATTTATGGATAACTGACACCTTCACTACACCATGGAGACAAGCCACAGTCATACCAATTCACAAACCAGGCAAACCAAAGAATCAGCCAAACAGCTATAGACCAATTACATTGACTAGCCAGTTATGCAAGGTGATGGAGAGAATGGTAAAAAACAGACTAGAATGGATCCTGGAATCAAAAGATTTACTCGGAGACGACAATCAATATGGTTTCCGCAAACATCACTGCGCATTGGAACAATTGGCTCTGATTGATTCAGAAATTAGGAAATCTTTCCATAGAAATTCCCACTTTCTAGCAGTATCTTTGGATTTGAAAAATGCATTTGATAGAACCAACACACATGCCATAATGAACCAAATAAAGAAGATTGGCTTAACTGGACATCTATCAAAATTCATTTTTAATTTTCTTAAACCTCGCTCATTTAAGGTCAAGATAAACAATCATTTCTCAAACATATGTGAATTAAAAACAGGTATTCCCCAGGGATCAGTCCTTAGTCCAACACTTTTCCTTTTGGCTATTCAAACCATAGAAGGACAAATACCGTTAAATTCTTCACTGAAAATCTTTGCAGACGACATAATTATATATAGTTCCGAAAATGACAACTCTAACATCACAAAAAATCTGCAAACAACATTAAATAAATTAACGGATTGGTATAGACCAGAGGTTCCCAAACTTTTTTTTCTCGTAGACCATTTTCAAAATTTTACTGGTTTCGGTGGACCCCCTACTGCTACATTTCTACCATATTCCCAAAACTCGTCAAAAAATGTGAAGATTAGATCTAACGATGGAAATTTGCGTCGTGGTTGAGTTCCAACCCTAAATTCGGAATGGTAAAATAAAAATAAAAATAATATATTTTCTTGTGTTCTATTTATTAAAATAATATGATTACAGACTTAATAGAATTAAAATTAAACATTAATAACGTACCGTAACTTCAACAATGCAAATAAACAATTAAAAAAAAATTAGTCACAATTTTAATGGGAGGGATGTACTTGATGGATTGACGGCAAATTATCAATATTTGGCTTCAGTTTTGTAGGGAATAACCGCAAATCTACCCGTTCTGTGATGTTCAATCTGCTCCTTTTTTTTTGTTAATAGGTTTGTAACGACACTAAAACTTTTTTCGGCAAGGTATGACGAGCTATCAAAAGTTTTCTCGCAATTTCCCACAGCCCAGAATATTTTTCGGATATTTCTGCCTACAGCCAAAATGTTTGATAGCCTTTTTTAAATTTCACCTTCAGCTCCTCATTGATGCTAAGCTCGAGTAGCTCCTCTTGTAATACCACATTCGCCACTTCCGTTTCATCAAATGGATTTATGATTCATGGTGGTATTTCCATCGTCAGAATATCTTCAAATCTATTTTTGAAGTCATCATGTAGGGCATTTAAATGTTGAACGTATGTCTGAATATCCTCATCAAGACATTCTGCCTGCGACAAGTTTGGAAACTGGGAGAATTCGCGCCGACTAATATTTTGCTTCATAAATTTCAATTTTCCAAGAAAAGCCGAAATTACACCCTTTGTTTTTATTAAATTTAGGCTGTCCCGTTGTAACTGCAAGTTAATGTCATTAAATTTTTTGAACAAATCTGTCAAATACACGTTGTCTGCTTTCAATTTGATCAGGTTTTCTTTTAAATCTGTATCTTTACTTTCCAGAAACTCTAAAACTGATTCAAAAAATGAGTAAAATCTTGTTAAACATGCACCTTTCGACAACCAGCGTACTTCAGTATATAAGAGCAATCGTTGGAAGTGTTCATCATTTTCGTCGCACAATTGTGTAAATAAACGGGTATTCAACGCATTGCTTCATATTTTGTTAACTGCTTTAATCACAAATTGAAGCGATTGGTGCAATCTATCACTCAAATTTTTCGCTACCAGGTGTTGTCGGTGGACGACACAGTGACTTGCAGTTACTCCTGGTATAATTCTTTTAAGATGGCTTATATAAACCCACGATATCGCCCGAAGATAGCAGGAGCTCCATCTGCTGCCACCGAAAGAATGTTTGTAAATGGAATCGATTATTCCTTAAAAAAATCACTCAGAACATTAAATATTGATTCGCCTTTAGTGTCCGTCTCCAAAGTTTTCGCGAATAGCAGCTCTTCATGGATTTCTTCGTCCATAACAAATCGAACATATGCCAATCATAATGCTTCATTACCAGGTAAAGTTGACTCGTCCAGTTGAATAGAAAAATGAGTTGTTTTCAGATAATTACACAAGAAGCTTTCAATATCAGAGCTCATTTCATCAATACGTTTTTGTACAGTGTTATTACTCAAAGGAATTCTTTTGAGTACGTCAAATGGAGGTTTGTGCAGAACAGTTTTTAAAACCTCTTCAACAGCGGTTAAAATTAACTGTTCTCCGATGGTGTGCGGTTTTCCAGATTTCGCTATAAGCAATGAAATATTGTAAGATGCCCGCAAGCCATCATCGCTACTTTGAGACGTTGAAGCGAACATATTGTGCACGGTGGGTCTCTTTTCATATTTTTCCTTCAATGTTTGAAAATATTTTAAATCTTTACCTATTTTATCAGGATGACACCTTCTTAGATGATCTTCGAGCTTCGATGGTTTCATACAGTCATTGCTCAACACTTTGTTGCATAAAAGGCATATGGTCAATCGTTTGTCTGCCTTTGATGGAAGAAAACCAAATTTCAAATAATCAACACTGTACTGTCGACATTTCTTCTTAGATTCAGCCATGTTTCGTATCAGTTACCTACCTGTAAAGAAAAATATGTTTGTTTTAATAATCATAAGGCGTTTTTAACAGGATATGGCTATTTTAACAGAATAAAATAGGATTAATTAATTATTGCAAGAATATTTTGACATCAAAACTCCGCGATTTTAATGATTTATTTATTACTTTGATGTAAGTTGCGAGTGGTACATAAAGACACGTACAATTTATGAAAATATTTTTAGTCATTTAGCATTAGTAACTATGAGGGCACTGAAATATGTACAAACATGCAGGTCAATCATATATCTCTCCTTTAGTGAATCACCACAGTCGGGTAAATAAATAATTTTATAATAAAAGGTACTAAAGGTTCAATCTTTCTCGGCTTTCTGTTCTTTTATAGAAGTATCGAATAATGGCCCTGTTCAGTATTTAATTTTTATTACGTACCTACTACACGCAAACATAACAAATATAATATTATTACAATATAAAATAAAAGTATTAATTAACAAATAGGCAGGTACTTACTTTTTTCGGCACTGGCAAACACTGACATCGATTCACTCACACTTTTCTTTTCAAAATTCCGGAAACAAATGAGTAACGTTTGTCCTTGGCATTCGTATTTATATTGGTGAAGAATCAAACAAGTTCATGCAAGATTGCAAGCACAGCACAAGTCGTATTTCATCCCTTTGCACGTCTGAACGGGCTGCGTTGCGGGCAAGCGGGCGGCGCTTTGCAAGTCTCGACGCGCGTTGTACTGAATATCGAATATGCAAGTTTTTACAAGTAACAGTCGCTGACCGTCTTAAAATACACTACTCAAAAAAATTAAGGGAGGTTTTAAAACAAGGAAATTAATGCTAAATAAACAGGCTATCTGATCCATATGCCGGCCTAACTGAAAAATTTGTTTGCAAGCCCGTGGACCAAAAAAAAAAGCAAAATATTTGCAATATTATTTTTTCGCGCTATCTGTTAGGATTGCATGAGAACCGTAGCTCCTAAAAAATTTTAGCCAAAAAATCTGAAAATTAGAATCTTACAGCTTCAAAATGCTTTTTTTCTTAAAGTCTCAATACGACCATTTCACCGAAATACAGCCTACATTGATAGGTAAATCCAAGCCAACATTTTTGTTCTTTACTATCGAAACCAGATAAATTTTCGTGGAACCCCACTTACAACTTGTGAACCCCAATTTTTTTTTCACGCCAACGTAGACCCCCGTCGAGTCTCCCGTGGACCCCTGGGGGTCCACCTGAACCACTTTGGGAATCACTGGTCTAGACAAACCGGCTTTCTTTTTTCACCATTGAAATCCTCCGTAACACACTTTTGAAGGAAAAGAGGGTGTTCTAAAACAAACATCCTATCTCTGGTAAACACAACCATACCCATGAAAGATAGCGTACGTCTTCTAGGATTGGTTTTTGACAACAAACTAAGATGGAAAAACCACATAGAATATTTAAAAGACAAAACTAAAAAGATCTAAATCTAATGAAACAATTGTCTAATACAACATGGGGTGCTGATTTCCCATCTTTAATAAAAATATATAGGTCAATTATCCTTTCTAAGCTGAACTATGGTGACTTTATTTACGACGCAGCCAGTTCCTCTCTAAAAAGATCACTGGAGGTCATTCAGAACCATGCATTAAGATTGTCCACGGGAGCATACAGAACAACTCCAGTTCCTAGCTTACAAGTAATTGCATCAATATTACCTCAATCCTTACAAAGGCAACTTTTCCTGATGCGTTTCTACTCCACTTCACTTTTCAGAACCCATGCAGCAAGATCACTAGATCTACAAAATATCTCACAAAAATCGTATAGTCCTAATACAATACAATCTAGAATTAAAACTTTTCTTTCTACTCAAGACACTAAATTTGACACCCCTGTCATATCAAAATGTTAAATATTCCCACCATGGACAAACAGTTCACTTAAAATTGTTCTCAGTCTCACTAAATACAAAAAGGATTCTATCTCACCAATAATATTAAAATCATTATTCATTCAAACAATACAGGAAAAATATAAAAATTTTACTCAATATTACACCGATGGATCTAAATCCAAATTGGGAACGGGCGCAGCGGTAATTTCTCCTATATCCAAATCAAGATACAAATTAAACAACATATCATCGATCTTTACAGCCGAACTGTTAGCCATAAGAGAGGCCATCAGATCAGCAATATCCAACAAAAATAAAAATATTTTAATTATCTCAGATTCACTCAGTTCTCTACAATTCATTAATGCATGTAAAATGCCTATACCCTTAATCCTGGACATAATGAACCTCGTACAAATATGCAATGTCCGCTTAATACAAATTGTGTTTCTTTGGTCTCCCAGCCATGTCAACATAAAAGGGAATGACTTAGCGGATACAAATGCAAAATCAGCAATCATATCACATTAGGGAAAATCGAAAACAAAATTCTATCACCATCAGATCTAATCTCTCATTTTCATAAATCTATAAAAAATATGTTCCAACTTTCATGGGATCTACAAACTTTGGGAATCGAAATCAAATGTATACCCACCCTTGCATCTTCAGAGCTTGAGCAGAAGAGAAAATGTCATATGGAGGAGAATAGCTACGGGATGTACACATCTTACTCACGCTTATCTTCTCAAAAATGACCCGATACCTACCTGTCATATACATCGCACAACACTTACAATAAAGCATATTAGGCCTCATGAATATACTCACATTAGATCTAAATATAATCTACGAAGACCAATAAATGAAATTCTGATAACAAATAAAGAAAACGTACAATCTCTAATAAAATTCCTGAAAGAAGCAGATCTTTATACTAAGATATAATCCAATACAGGCGGCAAATGACTTTAGTTGTCGACGCGCCTTACATTTAAACATCATCATCATCATCTTTGGTGGATTATGTTAAGAAAGAGTTTCAAGATGTGGTTCATTAGACTTATATTCCGGTATTTCTCGCACTTTCTAGGGTTACTTTTTTTTGGCAATGCTGTCAATCAATCATGAGGTATATCACCTTTGTTGTATACGCTGTTGCAGAGATCCTGTATAATGTCCATATGTTTTTCAAGAAAGATTGTAATGATTTCTGTAAGTATATTATCTTCTCCTACTGCCTTTTTGTTTTTAAGCTGATTTACTGCTGCTAATATTTCGTCTTTATTTATGGGGGAGGGGGGCGTTGTATTAAGCTTATTTGTATAATGTTGTCTAGTTTTATCACCATACATTGTCCCTATATGTTCTTCCCACCTATCTATTCTTTATTGTATGTTCAGTAGTGGTTTACCTTCTTCATCCTCTATTACTTGTGGTTGCCTTTGTAGCCTTAGCATTAGGTAGGTTTTTTTTATGGGTCTAGCACACGTGCTGCAGGGAAGTTCCTAAAGCACTACAGGAGCGACACGTGTGTGAAGAAAGCGATTTACGTTGTTTTTGAATCGCTGTAAATTGTACTCGGTGGGAAACACAGTCCTGAGCAAATTATTCCAAAGGGATGATGTTCTCCATATAAAAGTCTGCTTGAAAAGCGTTGTACGAGAGTAACAAGCTGAACCTCATACGGATGTGAGGTATTAGCGAGACGTGTACTTCTAACATGCACTGCTCTGGGAGGAATTAAGCAGGCCACATCCTTCGAACACTTTCCATGAAAATACTTGTAGAATAGGCTCAAGTCGCCAATTGTTCTTCGATGTTCCAGTGAATCAAGGCCGCCGGTCAGTTCCGGGTCTCCAATCAGATGAACGGTTCTTCTCTGAATAGGATCCAACAAATGCAGTATATGTTTGGGAGCGGAGCCCCAAACATGGGAGCAGTATTCCATAGTTGGTCGAATTTGAGCTTTGTAAAGAACTAACAGTTGTGGAGTGTAAAGCTTTCTGGTTCGAAATAATATTCCCAACTTTTGAGAAGCTCTCCTTGCTATGGCTGCAACATATTTGCTCCCAAATTAACGTCCAACAAATTGAGTGACGATGTTAGAGGAATTAAGTGCCCCCACATAAGTATGTCGGGTTCAGCAACGATAACTTTTTTAGAAAAGACTGCCGCCTGGGTTTTTGTAGCGTTAAATTCCATTTGGTTACTGTCACCCCAAGATAGAATTTCTTCCAGGTCTTTATTAAGTTGAACGACTTCCCGCTGTATGTGGATATTCGTCTGATTAGCCGATGTCCGAGCGTTCAAACTGAATGAAGAGATAAGCGTACTGTCATGTGCAAAGCTGTAGATTGGATTCTCGGTCTTTTCCAGTAGATCGTTAATGTAAATGAGAAAGAGAATAGAAGACAGTATGGAGCCTTGAGGTATACCGGCGTTGATAGTGAAGGTGTTAGAAAGAAATCCGTCGACCACCACTCGTAAAGAACGCTCTCTGAGGAAACATGAGAGCCACAAACAGAACTTTTCAGACATACCATAAGAGCGTAGCTTAGCCAACAGCCCATCGTGCCAAACACGGTCGAATACCTTGGATAATTCAAGAGCAACCGCTCGAGATTCTCCAAAGTGTTCAATTGCGTTGTTCCAAACGTGTGTTACATAACTCAGAAGATCTCCTCTTGATCTATTTTTACGAAGGCCATATTGGTGGTCGCTAATAATGTTGAATCCCTCAAGATATTTTAGAAGATGCTGATTGATAGCCCTTTCCATGACTTTCGATATTATTGAAAGCAGTGCGATTTGTCGGTAGTTATTTGGCAAGGTCTTCTGGCCTTTTTAGGTATCGGCTGACATGTGGCACATTTCCAGAAGCTTTTTTGGTGTCTAGCTTCATTAAAATACCTTTTATGATACGCTGTCTGAAGACAATATCGGGCATCCTTGACTGCACTATGGGAATAGTAGGTGGTGTTTTTCCTTGGAAATCGACAGTAGAATGTGAAGCAAAGAGTTCGGCCAACAAGTTTGCTTTCTCAACAGATGTCGTTGCAATAGTATTATCTGGCCGTGCGAGTGGTGGTATGGTGGATTTGGTGAAATTTTGACTAACTGCCTTAGCGACTGACCAAAAGGACCTGGTACTAATTTAAAAGAGTAGACTACATTTTATGGTGAACAGATTAAGTAGCTCGGGTCCTGAATACATCTTATACATATACAACATTGGTGTTTTGGGGTTTAGGAAAGAATGGGCGAAGATTTGATTTTTTTTATTTATTTAACTTGATTATACTTAACGTTTTGTAGCTTAGCAATGTGGAATCTATGAAGTGTTGTTCTGTTTTATTGTTTTGA
This sequence comes from Pachyrhynchus sulphureomaculatus, assembly GCA_019049505.1. Classification (NCBI taxonomy): domain Eukaryota; kingdom Metazoa; phylum Arthropoda; class Insecta; order Coleoptera; family Curculionidae; genus Pachyrhynchus; species Pachyrhynchus sulphureomaculatus. The sequence goes on along the minus strand of CM032454.1, from coordinate 57,755,158 downwards.
CTCAACAGGTCTAAGTTACTATTTTAGGATGTTGTTATATATATCTTACTGACATGTTTAGTATCTGTTTTTTCATTAATATTCTCGTTTTGAATTTCCATCATTTCGAATATTATTGAGGTATGGTTTAGATGTGGCATCCAAAAAATAGCTCTGACCTTGCACCATTAGTGCAACTATTTATTTCGATATTTGAAAAACTTCTTGAATTATGATATTATCAAGACTATCTTCAGTTTTTTGATTATAAATAAAAAGTTTTATTGACGTGGAATTATGTTGCCGTCTGGAAGATGGCAGAAGGTCATTGGTAAAAATGGACAATACTTTGCTGAATAAAGTTATTTCTTTACATATTACTGCTAACCTAGAAAAACTATAGTAATTACCTTGATAATTTATACAGAGTGATATCGCTATACGTTATGAATATCTAAGGATATATTTTGCCTATTACTATGGCCCTAGGATCCCTAATAATGTATATTTACAATATCAATCTAAATATCTATAATATATATAAAATTCAATGTCTCTCTGTCTGTCTGTCTGTCCGTTAGTGAGCTTATCACTGGAGAACCACTTATCCGATTTACGTTCTTTTTTCTTTAAACAAACATATGTTCTCTGGCCAGATTATAGGCTATATTTTATTACGTTAGGTAGCATAAGGAATGAGCAGTGACGATAATAGTAAATGAAGTCGGAAAAGAGTTGGCCGCTAGCGCGTTCCCTTGCAATACACAGCCTAAATCATTAAATATGGAACAATATTATGTAGCAGAGAATATCTATAATCTATACTATATATAAAATGTAATGTCTCTCTGGCTGTCCATTAGTGCGTTTATCACACGAGAACCACTTATCCGATTTACGTATCTTTTTTTAAATTCATACACATATTCTTTGGCCAGGTTATATAATTATAATAATAATAATCTATATCTATAATATATATATAAAATGCAACATCTCTCTGTCTGTCTGTCTGTCCGTTAGTGCGCTTATCCCGCGAGAACCACTTATCCGATTTAAGTGATTTTTTAAATTCATACATATGTTCTCTGACCAGGTTATAGACATATATTTTATTACATCTATAATATATATAAAATGCAACGTGTCTCTGTCTATCTGTCTGTCCGTTAATGCGCTTATCACTGGAGAACCACTTATCCGATTTACGAGTTTTTTTTTTAAACATACATATGTTCTCTGTCCAGGTTATAGGATATATTTTATTACGTTAGGAGACATAAGGAATAAGCAGTGACGATAATAGGGAATCAAGTCGGAGAAAAGTTTGCCGCTAGCGCGTTCTCTTGCAATACACTGCCTAAAGCATTAAATATGGAACAATAACATGTAACAAAGAATATAAGATATATACAATGCAACGTTTCTCTGTCTATCTGTCTGTTTGTTAGTACGCTCATCACTCGAGATCCACTTATCCGATTTACGTGTTTTTTTTTAATTCATACATTTATTCTCTGACCAGGTTATCTATAATATGTATAAAATGCAATTTCTCTTTGTCTGTCTGCCTGCCTGTCTCTCTGCCTGTCTGTCTATCTATCCGTTATTGCGCTTATCACTTATCCGTTTTACGTACTTTTTTTAAAAACATACATATGTTCTCTGGCCAGGTTATAGGATATATTTTATTGCGTTAGGTAACATAAAGAATAAGCAGTGACGATAATAGTGAATCGAGTCGGAAAAAAAGGTTACCGTTAGCGCGTTCTCTTGCAATACACTGCCTAAACCATTAAATATGGAACAACGTGTTTTTATAAATTTATACATATGTTCTATATAATTCGATATAAGCCTAGATAATAGGAGATAAGGTGAGATAATGGCAGATAAATATAAATAATGGGAGATAAGAGAAATATTGGGAGATAAGCAGAGATAAGTGTAGATAATGGGAGTTATGGTGAGATAACGGGAGATAAGGAGAAATAATGGGAGATAAGGAGAAATATTGCGAGATAAGTCGAGATAAGCCTAGATAATGGGAGATCAGGTGAGATAATGGGAGATAAGGAGAAATAATGGGAGATAAGGAGAAATAATGAGAGATGAGCAGAGATAAGCCTATATAATGGAAATTATGTAGAGATAATGGGAGATAAGGAGAAATAATGGGAGATAAGGGGAAATAATGGCAGATATTTTATTACGTTAGGAATAAGGAATAAGCAGTGACGATAGTAGTGAATCAAGTCCACGCGAGCGGAGCCGCGGGCACGGCTAGTAAAATATAAATCTAAATAGGTTTAAAAATCAGTTCAATTAATTCTGGCTAGTAAGGACGTATATTCAATTAACGAATTTCTTGAGGTAGATATGTGATTAAATAATATAAATAGGAGTCATTGTCTACTACCTGGCCCTCTAGCTATAACACATTCATGTCTTATATAGGTTATAATGTGTAGTATGTATCAACATCGTAGCATATTTAGGATCAAAATATTTCTGTTATGAAAGGAAGTGTGTAAATTTTACAATTTTCTTTTTAATTATATTTTCTGTATTGCATTTATAATTGTTAGCCTTATCGGCTTACAAGCAAGGCATAGCCTCTCACTTATATTAATGATCGTTCTTAATACGTAGTATGAATATTACTTGTTCTATACATTTACAGTAATGATCCTATACTAGTTTAACCCAGGAAATGTAATTATTTTACATGATTGTGACCTAATCTAACTTAACCTATGACCTATGCTAACTTAACCTAGCTTTATAATCTTCTGTCATGGTGAATGAGGTGGATCATCGTTTTCATCAGAAAGCGAGTCTGCGGGTCTCGGGTATTAGAGACGGGCATGCGGGTGGATCAAGAATGCGTCCCTGATGATTGAGTTGGAGTGTCGGGATACCTTGGCCAGAAACTTTGTTTGAATTTTCCTGATATGTATCTTTATTGTCGGCACACCGAGGTCTCTGTGTAATCGTTTGTTTCTCATTAATCATGGGACTCTCGTGATCATCAGTCTTGTTTTCTACTGTCTGGAATTGCGCTATCCTTGTCTTGGAGAGCTAGCACCATGTGGTGCAGGCGTAAATGAGACTTGCCTTTACAATGGTTTTGTATATCATTAGCTTGTTTCTGGTGGACAACTTACTAGAGCGAGTTATAATTGAATATAATTTGCCTAGCAATTGTTTCGCTTTCCTGGTGGCAGTGCTGACCTGAACTAACCTGAACAAGCTGTTTATCATTCCAGATGCCCAGATATATGATGATGGTTGCCCACTAGATGCACCTTGTAGCTGAAGGTGGCCATGGGGTATTCAGCTGCCTTGGGTTTTGGTGGAGTTAAGTTTCATCCTCCAGAGGTCAAACCAGAAGTCAAGGCTGTTCAGGTGGCGTTGGAGTCCGCTCGTAATGATTCGGCTGCTTCTGGATTGAGTAATAATGGCGGTGTCATCAGCATTTAGGAGCAAGTTGGTCTGATTCGATTTGGGAATGTCGGCTATAAAGATATTAAAGAGGTGGGGTGAGAAGACAGAGCTTTAGGGGCTCCTGCTCTGAAGGACTTGACGTCGGAGATGTTTTGACTCTTGCAAGGTCAGAGACGAACGAGTGGATAAGTTTGGATATGAAGAGGGGCTAACCGTGTCGGATTAGTTTCAAAATGAGGCCCCCGTGCCAGATTCGGTCTTGGCTACATCGAGAAACACAGCTCCAACCTTGTGGCGTTTATTGAAGCTGGTGGAAATGGTTTGGGCGAGTTTGGTGGTGTGGTAGGTGGTGCCATGAAGTGGATGGAAGCCAAACTGTTCGTCAGCGATAACACGGAGGGCCGTGGGCTTTGCTCTGATAATTTCGAGGATGACTGTTTCATCTATCTTACCTAGACCGTGTGGCGAGGCTGGATGAAATAGAAGGTTTGTATGGTGGTAGCGACCCTAAGATCACGAGCTGGATCAGGGTGGGCAGGAGAATTGGGAGAACACTGACCCTCTAGTAAGTCTGCCAGAAGGTCAGTCTTCGCCTGGGTTGAAGCGGCGGTAGTGCCCGCATAAGTGAGCTTTTATAATGAAGCTAAACACAAATTTTGTATTTTAACTGAATAAACAATTTAAATTTGAGTTTTGAGTGAAATATCGATATTTTTTAATATCTTTTGTTATTTTATTACAATAATTACAATGGAATAGTTAATTATTATATTATCATCATAATTTTCGATAGTAACATTTTCGAATAACCTAAAGACAACTTTTCGAAAAGATCTGGTGAACACGTAAATGTGTTCTTTTTATCTATGGGCGGTAAACCCACAGAAATATATAACCAAGTAAGTCCAAGAAATCTATATGCATGTGTACACGTACAATGTTACATAGAAATTTATATTATTTATATATATATATATATATATATATATATATATATATATATATATATATATATATATATATATATATATATATATATATATATATATATATATATATATATATATATATATATATATATATATATATATATATATATATATAATATATATATATATATATATATAATATATATATATATATATATATATATATATATATATATATATATATATATATATATATATATATATATATATATATATGAATATGGTAGAACTGCCGTCTCATCCACTATTAATTAAATAAATTATTATTTTGTTATAGTAAATATATTTTTGAAATATTGAATTTAGAAAGAAAAATAGTAGTTGTTTTTACAGTATTTAACTATAGTTTATAGAAGAAAAAGCACTTTTTAGTGTTTTCTGCCTCTCAACCATTGCATTAAGGTTCCTAAATTGCAATTGCTACAAAAACATCTGAAGGAAATGAGATATTAAATGGAATATTTAATTATTATGTTATTACCACCATAATTTTCGATAGTAACATTTTCGAATAACCAAATTTTCTAAAGACAAATTTTCTGCACTACTGCTTTTACGAGTATTTTAAAAATTTAACTTTCAAATAACATAAAAAGATTGCAAACGCTTTGGAAATGTATAGATGTATTACAAATGGTAATACAGTAATGGCGATAGGTGCTCGGGAAAGGTAGCAACGAGTACTTTTAGAACGAATAAAAAAAATCTAAAAAATTATAATTTTTTTGAAAATTTCGAGAATTTTAAACTAAAATTTTAAGTTTTAAAGTTTATAACTTTTTTTACCATGTCCATTTGCACAGAGTTCTAGACCCGTTATAGCCATCATACCTCCTCATACCCAACCTAACTTTTTACCAAATACCAGAATAGTAGTTTGGTCGGGTGAGGGAGATATGGCGATGATAATAGACAAAAGAATTGTTTGATTAGTTGATGCCATTGACATTTCTACTTTCAAAGTTTAGTAGGTTAATTTGTAGGCTTTAATAGATATTATCCAAAAAAAAGTAAAAGTCCAACAGAGATCAATATTTTTAAAATTTTTACAAATTTGTAAGAGACTATTTTCGAATTATCATGTTAAAAGTATTCGTCGTTTTGTGCGACTATTTTTAACGTGTCTAAGATTTTTCAAAAAATGATCTGTTCAAAAATTTTTCAATGTGATCTGTACCTGGACCAAAAATCAATATTTTTCGATGAAATCTTATTTCGGGTAAAAATATATCGAATCTCCGTGGAATCATCCATAGGTAATTTTAGGTTACTAAATAATCAGCGTAACCTTCTAATTTTTTTTTTCTTTCGAAAAATTTTCATTTCAAAATTTCATTTTTGAAAATTTTTTAAGTCTGCTAAATTTCCTTCTCTTCAAGTTAATACCCGGACTAATAATATTTTAAGTCATTAGTCAAATTGCGATATTAAATTAAGAGTAAATCGTGGTTAGGAGCCACGTGATGCCGTTGAATTTTTATAAAAATGTACATGCCTAAGTCATCTTATCTGTCTGTAATCTATGCTCATACATTAACAGGATTTGTTGAAAAAATGACATATTTAAAGATATACGAACAATAGGTATATATTTGCAGCTGATAACGTTTTTATTAGTGTAAAACCAACCAGTAAGATATAGTCGTATCTTCCTTATATGTTTTTGTGCAGTTAGCGAAACGAAGTGTTTTAAAGTTAATAGAAAATTGTGCTCTTTGAATTGAATCTATTCAAAAATATAGACATAATGGGAGACTCTTTCTCACCTTATTCTACGAACTTTGCATTTTCTGATACAAGAAGCAGTACCAGTACTGACTTTAAATCGCCTCCTATATATCATAAAGAAGGACACGAGACAATGGTACCGTATGAGGAAAACAGCAACATGAAAAATCCTCTGTATATTGATACAGACAACTTACCAAAAGTAAGATAGTATGCATAATATAAAAATATTTTAATTGTAGTTATTTTTATTCGTTTTATGTACTTGAAAATACTGAAGTAAAGCAATGTATTTTATATAATATATAATATATTTATAATTTAATCTAAGCATTACAAGTTGATACTTTAAATAATAAAAAGAATACTAAGATATTATTCACAAAAAAGTAAGAATAGTTAGATATTAATCACAAGAAAAAAAGTTTAGCAGACGAAGGGTTTTAAAGGTACTTACAACTGAAGTCTGTCATTTCCCTTTACATGTTATTTATGTAAGATATTAAAAAACACAAACTTACGGATTACTCTTCTCTAAAACCTCTAAAAAGGGTGTACAGCATAATATTGACGAAGGAACATCTCTAACTCTACACACTTTTCTAACCCCTTATATGTTTGATTATAAATAATTACTCCCCAAATTTCCATTTTTGTCGGCCTATATGTCTGTAGACACGGTAGCTCTAGCAACAAAATAAGATGTCGACTTTGAAGTTAGCACACATACTATATATCACTTAACGCAGAAAAGACACTTACAGTTGTTTCGTGATATCGTATTAAGGGATAGGAGTGAAGAAGGTAGAAATTCATAATAGAGAATAGAATGAGATTTTTTTCTCAATTTTTGGTTGCAAAAATAAACAAATTTTAAGCAAAATTATCTTTGGTTTGTTTCCAATACATCAGGTTATAAGTCTGTTACAGGGTGTTCTTGGAGTCGAGCAATCTGAAAATCATGTTATTGTCGCAATATTTCCAATTTTAAGAAAAGTCAGTTTTATATCTCTATTTTGTAATATAAATTCTTTATTTTATTTTATTTGGAAATTTATTATAACCAATCTCATTGATGTAGTGAACATAAGCATTGTAAGACCTCACTCATTAAAATCCATTAGGTTATATTGTTTGGGCTCTATTTGACAACAATTGGCATTTTTGGCAACATATTATTTAAACTAGTATAGGTAAACTAGCATAAATTACTCTGTTTTTGATCTACTTTTTTACAGAACACTTATGGGATTATTTCGGTGTCCATCTGTCTGTCTCCCACAACTGATTTTCTCCGGAACTATTTGGCATAGAAAGTTGATATTTGACACAAATATAGATATTGATAGCACAATCATGGCCCTGTAGTTTTAAAATTTAAAGTGTAGTTTTAAAACTTAAATTTTGACTTATGGGGTTATTTTTGGGAGGTGTAATCGGAACTGAAAAAAAAATTTACCAAATCATCGAGTAGTGTGTTAAATGTAAGCTTGTGAAAACACGAGTTCAAAAATATACATGACGTCTACTTGCGCACACTTTTCTTTGTATTATTTAAAAAAATGTATCCAAAAGCCCCCGTCCACCCACTCTATTTTCAAAAATACTGTACAAAAAATTTTGAAAAATTTCTGAAATAATCTCCATAAAGTGTAGGTTAAACAAAAATTATCCCGAGTGTATTCCGTTTGATAATCTATCTGATATAAAAAAAAACTATTTAACCTCCAAAATGGTGAAGGCTTATTTCGTCTTAATTTTTTTATTAAAAACTCATTTGGGGTGTGTTTTGTGAAGTCGCTGATCATTTTATACTTTTTTTTATTTTAGAGACAGTCACAGCACGGAACACTAATTGTGCAAATAAACCTTGCACTTGGCCAGTTTTTTTCTTTTCTCTCACGGAAGTAGTGTAATTTTTAAGCAGTATCGCTTCATAGTAATTTTCTATGGTTTCAATAGTATTAAGGGAAATTTTCGACATTGTTGATTGACATCTATAGTTAAACATATAAGAATTACAGAAATTTGGGAAAAGATGAGAGGGGTTGCTTCGAATATATGATATTATATGTCCTTTTCAAGGTATTCGGAATCGAGAAATCTGAGAATCATATTTTTACTTCTCCTGCTAAAGGGGAATATTGTAGTCGTAAAAATCACCCTCCGAGATTTTTACATTTTTTTACTCTCCTCCCTAAGTCAGAAGAAATATATCCCATTTCCATCCGTCTATCACTACCTTTGTTGGCACGATAACTTTGGATCGAAATGAGATATCAAGTTTAAACTAGGTACATGTATAATACTTGTGGTAGGTATATAACATGTAATTTTTAAACGATATACAGTCAGTCCAAAAAGTTTTCATACACCACCTGCTTTCTATACTATTTTCCTCTTATGTTTAACTAATTAATTGGAACTATGAGAAAATATGTTTAAATTAATATTTGAAACTTAACCAACGAGGATTAGTATTAAAAACAACGACGGAACATTTTATTTAAAAGGTATTTCATTGTTATAAAAATGTAAATAAAATTAATGTCGAAAAAGTCTCTTTACACTCAAAAACTACACTGAAAAAAACATGTTATGATCAACCGCATTTTATCAAGCTATCTATTGCTCGCTAAACTGAAAACAAATGAATAATTTTCGACCAGACCTTATAATCTGTTACTTGTTGTTAGTCATTTTGCAGTGAGTTTTCAAAGTAGTATTAAAACTGAGAGAGAGAAATTATGAACTTCAAACTCGAAAGATTATAATTGATTTGTGGAAAGATGGAAAATTGTACCGAAATATAGGAAAAATTGTTGAAAAGTCGCATGCTACTATTCAATACATTGTAAACCAGTATAAATCAACGGGTTCCTATAGAATTCGACCACGCTCCGGTCGTCCCAAGAAGTCCACGTAAAGAGGCCAGTACTGGACAAATAATTATGGATCTCAAGAAGAAGTACGGGAACTATTTTCGAAAAAAGTTTGTTCACAAACAGTGAGAAATTGTTTACACAGGGCAGGCTATAAGGGGTGTGCAGCCGGGAAGAAGCAGTTAATTTCGGAAGCTAATCGCAAAAAGCTGTTAACTTTTGCTAGGAAATACGTTTCTAAACCTCCTGAAATTTGGAAATCCATATTCTTTAGTGATGAAACTAAAATTAACCTTTTTGGGTCTTATGGCAGAACTAAAGTTTGGGGAAAGAAGAATACCGCATTCGATATTAAAAACATTTGTTTTGCGGTGAGAAAAGGGGGTGGCAGTGTTCTGCTTTGGGGATGCATGTCCGCTGGAGGGGTTGGAAATTTACATTTTATTAATGGTACCATAGATCAGCATATTTATCTGAAGATTTTGAGAGGCAATTTAAGAGAAAGTGTCCAAAAATTAGCACTCGAAAACAGATACATTTTCCAACAGGATAATGATCCGAAACATACCGCAAACTTGGTGCAAGAATGGATGATCTATAATGTGCGACAGCAGCTTCATACACTTCTGCAATCATCCGACGTTAACCCCATCGAGCATTTATGGGAGAAACTGAAACGGCGCATTCGCAAACATAATGTTTCAAATAGAGAAGAAATAAAAAACAGAATATTGAACGAATGGGAGAACATGCCAGAAGAAGTTACTAAACAGCTGCTTACAAGCATGACAAAAATGTTACAGGAGATTATCAAGATCAACGACGGTCCCACTAAATATTAGTTTAAACGAAGTTGTTATTTTCCGTTAAACTAGGTCAAACTATTATTGGTAATTGTTAAGTGTATGGAAACTTTTTTGATATTAATTTTGATTATATTTTTATAACAATCATATAACTTCTAAATAAAATATTCCATAGTTGTTTTTAACTTAAGTTTAGGAAATTTGAAAATAGTATAATTTTTTCATTATTTTCAATTGGCTAAACATGTAAGGTATTAACGAAGTAGTGTAGGAATTGAGAGGGATTGCTTGGTACATACACATAATGTTAAAATTTTTTTCATAGTTTTTATAATCAAGAAATATGATAAATGTATTATTTTTTCTTTATTTAAATTTTTTGTTTAATTTCCCCCGTAATTATCATTTAATATTGTTCTTATCATTTAAAAATGTAATGCTTCGATTAAGTCATTTCATAAAGAACTTCGAACTGCGCGTTTGTTAGGGAAATATTGGGACTATTAATTTTTTTCTTTAATATTTTTAACTAAATAGAAATAGTGTGCAGGCAGATATCAGTTATAAATATCCCTGAATCTTTTCTCTATTTCTCTACATTGTTTGAAATATAAAGCTATAATACTTGTGTTAAGTTATTCTAGGGTAAGAAAGTTAAGACCATGATTTATTTTACAATCGTATGTTTGCAAAGAAAGTACTATGTAAATCACTTTATAGATTTTTAGTGTTTCATACGGAACACTTATGGGATCACTTTGGTGTCTGTCCGCCTACGTGTCTGTCTGTCTATCACACCCGTTTTTCCGTCCGAAACTATATGACATATAAAGTTGAAATTTGGCTCAAACATAGAAATTCATAGCCCAATCAAAGCCGTGTAGTTTTGAAAGTTAAATTTTGGGGGTAAAATCGAAAGTGAAAAAAATTACCAGGTCATCTAGTGTGAAGTCAAATGAAAGCCTGTAAAAACACGAGCTCAAAAACATATATGATGTAATACTTGCGCACACTTTTCTTTCTATTCTTTTAAAAGAATGGCCAAAAATCGTTCCCCACCATATCTCGAAAAGTATTGATCAAAAACTTTTGAAAAAATTCTGGAATATTTCTCATAAAGTGTCGATGGAGCAAAAATTGTTACGAATGCATTGCGTTTGATAATTTATATGTTCTTTGTTCTATGTTCCTTGACAGTATGGTGGAAGTTTTGTTAATATACTTTTCAGCACACACTCGGATTAGTACCGAGAGAAAATAATTTTATTTTCTTTGTTTATAGTTATACAAATATTTAGGTAGTAAGTATTTGTTTTACACTTTTATTACTAGCTTCCGGATTGAGCTAGATTGATTTATTGGCTATTAGGTAGTCAAGATGCTGTAACTATTATATATTATTGACTAAGAAAAAACGCGAAATTACATTTTGAACTTTAAGATATAAACATACATACCAGGGACCTAATTAACTTAGCCTAGGTAAGGATTTTATTTTCAAACCAATCACCGTACGGAACACTAATTGTCCAAGTCCGACTGACACTTTTCTTTAGTGTAATAAAATCAAATTCAGTATTTATTTTAGAATTCCGTGTTTGCTAAAGAATTATTTTATCAATCTTTTTTATTATCGATGCTAGTCTTTATATAGAACTATTATCTTCTGATAGTGAAATGTAAAAATATATCACAATCAAATCTAAATTTTGCAAATTGGTGTACAATTTTGGAAAAGTTCTGAACCTCCATGTATTCAGAAGAAAAAAAAATATATGTAATATCCTATAAGTTGCGCAGTAAAGACATATATCTTTGGCACTTGGATATAAATTCGTTCCAATATTTCGAAGCTTCTAGCAGATCTATAATAAAAACATAATTGATAGTTCATTTATTTAATTAAACAAAAAATATTGTCTCATCTTGTTCTTAGATGTGGAATACATACAAAAATTTAATATTAAATAACCGGACAAGTAGAAGTTGGACTTGCGCAATTAGTGTTCCGTACGTTGATTTCTTTTAAAATAAAATATTTTGTTACGGAAGTATAAAATGACCAGTGACTTCACAAAACATATCCCAAATGAGTTTTCAACAAAGTTTTTTTTCGACCTTTACTGAAAATTCATGACCTTGAATTTTTTTTTTTTAAATACCATATAAGTTATTAAAGGTAATGCACTCGTGACAATTTTCGTTCAATTTACACCCTGTAGAGAATATCCCAGAAATTTTTTCAAAATTTTTTGATCAGTACTTTTTGAGATAAGGGGGGGAGACAGCGATTTTTCGCACTTTTTTAAAAATAGTACAAAGAGAAGGATACGCAAGTGTTAGATTAGATACATATATTTTTGAACTTGTCTTTTTGCAAGCTTTCATTTGACACTTTACTCGATTTCACCCCCCAAAAGTAACCCCTTAAATCAAGATTTAACTTTTAAAACTACACGGCTCTGATGAGTCCATTAATTGCTATATTAATGCCCAATTTCACCTTTCTATGTCAAATAGTTTCGGAGAAAATCGGTTGTGACAGACAGACAGACGGACGGACACTGAAGTGATCTTATAAGTGTCCCATACGGAACACTAAAAATCTCTAAAGTAATTTACTCTGAATTCGACTTTTACATATTAAAAAATCACAATAGCCAAACTACTTAATATTTTAAATGATTGACACTTCATGGTAAGCTTTTAAAAAAAAGAAATAGATCAGCGATATTTTCAACTCAAATTTAACATTTTTATTTCCATGTTATTTCAACTAAAATTACAAATAAAAAACAAAATCATAATTTTCATATTTCTCAACTCGGAGCATGGTAAGCCTACTCGTTCACTATTCCAAATATGTATATTTTTTTATAAATAAGTATGATTAAAGTTTAATGATTATCTCAACCAAAACTCAAAAATAATTCTCCTAATTCTATTGACAATATACAAAATTTATCAACCCCTTTAACACCCCCTGAAGGGACATCGACTGTAGGTTCCTTTCCTAATTCAAATATCATATATGGACCAAATATGATATCGATATCTCATTTCATTTCAAATGAAAAAATCACAGAGAGCGATTTTTTTATAAACACTATGTTACATTCAGCAAAGAGAATAAAAATGTTTATGATAACTAAGGAAACCCAAATATGCAAGTGAAAAACTTTAAAATAAGCGCATAAATATGCAAATAATTTTCTCAAAATATGCACACACATGTTGTAAATATGCAGTAAAAAAAATCGAAATAGACTTGAAAAATCCATTTTAAATTTTCAACATACAGAGCGAAGGAACTAAATCTAAATATAATATTATAAAAAGTAAAAAATAAATATAAATAATAATGTATTTTATTACTTTACTTAAAGATGAACATATAATAAAAATAATAATGTAGGTACATATTATAAAAATTTATATACGTAGTAAACAGCATAATAAAACATACATTTTAAATTTGATACATACAGGGCGATGCAACTAAATAAGCGAAAATATGCAAATATTGCAAAAGACAGGGTCGCCGTTAGTTATAAAAACAATAAACTACTAAATGTTTCTCAAAATTCTCCATTAAAAAGTTTTGTCTTCTATCGTTGTATAAAAATTTATAAATTGAGAAACTCCTTTCCACATCGACTGATGTAATAGGGGCGTTTTTAAAAATTATTTAATAGCATAGGATCTAAATCAATGGAATCAGTAAAATCCCCCTTTAAAACATTAGCTACTTGGCTGACAAATTGAAACCCACTATTTTTTTCCATAACATTCCGAAATTTTTGAAAAATTTTGCTCCCAATTTTACCTCAAAAGCAACTTCAATTGTTTTATTAGTTGAACACTTCGGGTTAATGGCAAATTAGATTCCTCCATTTGAGTTATGGTTTTAGAAACAAAGCTATAATTTGTTTTAAGAAAGGAAAGTTGTTGTTTTATCTCCTTGTTTTTGAATAATCGTTTAAGTTCTGTAAGGGATTGGGAAGATTCGTCTGATAATTCTGCAATTAGACCATCTAGTTGACAGAAGTTGTCGCAATAAAAAAATGTTGCTTCCAACCAAGTGCCCCATCTTGTAATAACAGGCTGAGGTGGAAAAGGAGTATTTGGTAGTTTTTCTTTGTAGAATTGAATCCTTAAAGGCGCTTTAAGGAATATTTTCTTCATGTTAGAAATTTAGCTATTCACAAGCGGAAAATGATTCCTAATTTCCTCAGCAACCCTATTTAAAGCATGAGCGAGACATGTTACATGTATTAAGTTTGGATAAAAAATTTTCAAATATTGCCCAGCCTTTATCATGTGCGGTGCTGCATCTGACAAAATAAGCTAAAAATTATCTCCTGGAACAGGCGTAGGAAGAAAAAACTTCTATAGTTCCTCTTGAACAAATCTGGCCACTGTCAATGCATTTGTTTTTTCTAACTGTTATCTCTAAGAACTCCAATCAATAAATGCGCTATATAAATTTGCAATACTTCTGGAAGAAGAAAGTAAAGTTTCGATTACGTAGCTTCAATAACGGAATGTTTGATGTCATCATTGCACGGCATAGATCTCGATTAAAGATGTCTTGTTCATTTAGCTCTTTATTTTTGTACGTTGGTTGGAAACATTGCATTAATGAGTATTGTGGCCTATCTCCAGGTTTCGTCTTACTCAATTTGGCAATATGGCAAGCAGTTTTCACGTGTTGCTCTATTTTAAATTTTTTATCGCTTGGTATCTGCAATAAAAAAAAACAAAATTTAATCAAAATCCCAAGGAAAAAATTCGTTAAATAGAAATGTAGTTAAATAGAAAACTAGGTGCTTAGGACAGACAAAAATTAAAATTCTGCTTTGTACCTTTTTTATTAGATTACCGTGGTTTCGTTAAATAGAAATGTTGTTCGTTAAATGGAACAAAAATAACTTGAATAACATTAAAAATAGCATCAACGGCAAAATCCTGACAAAAATTTCGTTATGTTTAAATATTAAACGAAAATGAAATACCCTGTATATTCAAAAATTATACTTACAATTTTAACACATGCAGAATAGTAGATTTTTCCTATATCTATTCTTAATTCTTTGTATGGTTTAATCCACACTGACACACTACCGGCTTTGGGCATTTCACTGTAGTAAAATACGACTCACAAGATAAAAAGCACAAATCGACGTAACCACTTTAAAAGCACAACCAAAAATGAACTTTAATAAATTAATAATACAAGTATGCTCTGATGGCCGTCCGGGGTTTACTGACTGGTTTTTACTGACCATAAAATAATAAAATTTATTTGGGGAAAACCACCGGCGCAGCGGCGGCGGCCTAAATATTGACCCTTATTCCGAAAAATGAATGAAAACGCCTGCCAAAGACCTACATTATTATAAATTCCTTGAAATATGCACATATATGCTATTTTTAAAGCATTTATGCAAATATTTAGAAAAATGCATATAATATGCAAAATATGCAATATATGCGCTTTGCATATTTGGGTGTCCTTAATGATGACTAATATTTTCATTGTGTCCATAACTGATTTAAAATAAGTAAGATAACTCTCTATTAACGTTTTATTTGATCATTAAAACGTTAAATACAGTCTGTCAAGTAAGAACGTAACTTCTCGTATTCTTGAAAACATGTATGTCAAGAACATTTTTTGCCATCAATGTATTCTCTGGTCTGCTAAAAACGGCGCAATTGCCCTTACTAAGTTATCCAATAGCATCCTGTATCAATAATCGCCTGACATCTTCGAGGCATGCTATCAACGAGATTTTCTGCATACTCTGCAAATTTTTCTAATCTCTCGAGACAACTGAGTCAAAGTCCTCAGAGTCTTTCCTCTCCTTTCCTCTGACTTTCTCTTTACAAGGGACCGAACGTTTTCAATAGGGTTGGCTTTCGACGATTGTGAGGACCACTCTAATATTTTATCATAGACCCAAGCGAGCCCCTTCGCGACGTGTTTTTCACCTAGCAAAGGTTTTTTCAACGTGCTTCGGAATTTGACATCATGAGCATGAAAATGTTGTCAAATGGTGTCATGGGATACATTCAAACCTAATTTTCTTAATTTTTCCGCGCCTTCATTCAGCGTCAATTTGGGGTCCCATGAGAACAAAAACGCGATTCGTTTTTCGACTTTCGGAGTGAGTTTGTCTACCGAGCCGCGTTTTGTGAAGTAGTCGTCATTTTTCGTCTCGTTCAAATGATTTGTCCACTTCTTCACAAACGACACCGACTTTTTATATATTTAACGGCCGTGGAATGCGAAACAAAGAAAGACTGCCTCGAATTGAAGCGCAAACAAGTGATCTTACGTGATTTGGACAAAAGTTCGAATTCGAGTGATACTTTTACTAGAATGTATCGTAGACAAAGGTTCCCTCTACCGATTTTTCGTTAAATCACTAGAATCACGTTTACCAAAAATGAATTATCGCGGACACGTTCTTCCTTGACAGAATGTACCTACACGAATTATGAACGATAAATTCTGTCAAAGCAAGATGTATTTAGCTTCTCTGAACTAATATGTAGAAACATATATAGGGAGTTTTACTCTTGAATTAGAAGTTGAGGTCTGTAAGTTTATTATCAACCAACTTCTTCAACCAACTGATGAATTCCACATAGACCGAGACATATTCAAAGTTGGTAATCGCTAGACGGTATCTACGAGTTGTTTATTTTCTTAGACACGTACTTAAACTTCTTTTTGTTTTCAGAATCCTCAATGTGACGAAGAAGAAAAGCACAATTCAAATTGCTATTCCTGTTCTCGCAATAGAAATAGTAAGTGATATTACGTTATTATCTAAATTTTGTATCAACACAAAAGAGAATTGTTACTTAGAATAATACTTCCATTTGCTGTGATTGTGCCAATTAAATCGTAGATACCGAGTTGCGGTCCGCCTAATGGCCTTTAGAAAGTTGTAAATATTTTGACCTGCCTTTCATCCGAATTGCGGTAATCGACAAATCGGCAGATAGGTAGGATTAAATTATCAAATATTATTAATTCTTAAATATTATTACATTAAATTAGGGTTAGTTACGGTTAGGGTGTCCAGTCTGAAACATAGGCGAAAATCAACGCTGTACAAACCAGTATACCAAAGCGTTCGACTAATAGGTACAATTCAGCATTTTTAGAAAATAAGAATATATATATATATATATATATATATATATATATATATATATATATATATATATATATATATACATATACATATACATGTATATATATATATATATATATATATATATATATATATATATATATATATATATATATATATATAAATAGATGATGTTATAGCGTAAGTGTATTAAAAACAAGGGTAAAAATTGAAAAATTCAAAATAAATCGAAAACTATTAGAAATAGGTATATGAGATACTTAATAAAAGTTGGAGGATTTTGTAAAATCTATCAGAAAAAATAATAATATACAGGGTGTGTCATTTAAAAAATTTGAGATTTTTCAATTCAAAATAGTCGAAATGCATAAGTTTAACGCCAACATCTTTTTTTTTTCATCTCTATAAAACGCTCGTACCAATTATGAGTATTCCACCTTCAGAAACAATGACGCTACTGGCAATTTTTTACAAAACTGAAAAATAGTATTTTTTTAAATAAATTGAAATATTAGAAAAACTACTAGGTTTAGGTATATAACATTACTAACAAAAAAGTTATAAAATTTTGCGCAGAATTTAAAAATAAATTAGAAAATAGGATGTTCCATTTAAAAAAAACATATTTTATATCGGCCACACTTTTTTGAAGTACCCTGTACACTCAAAAATAATTTTAAACTGTGCATCTTAATATTCCCTAAAACTATTGTATTTAACATTTTTTCGTCATTCCCGAAACAAATGAGATAATGAACTTTACTTTATCGTTGACTCACCCTGTACAGTACATATTTAATTTTGAAACTTAAGTCTGACTGATCTAAGACCCATTATGGGTAATGCACTGTTGATAGATTACATTAAGCTATAGGTGTCTTGCTATGAGACATTAAAGTTATTTTGGATATTTCCTTTAGTTTTGCATCTTAATTATCAAAGTCACTATAGCAATTAAAAGTAATATTTTAGTGTTCTAATTTCGAAGGGTAAAGATCCTAAAAAATGTATCGTGCGATCGTAGGCCAAACATCTGAAAGTCACTTCAAAATTGACTTTGTCTAATCTTAAGAACCATAATTTCTCATCTGGAATTCTACATTAAATAGTATTTTTATACCTAATACAGCCCTTTCATATCGTTTACCACTTGTTAGAAGTATGTTTGTTCTAGTTTTATAAAAAGAAGTTTCAATTTCACATTACAGAGAATTTATAATTAAAACTTATTTTTCTATTTTAATATTTTTAGCTAGTCCCAAGCCGTTAAGAGATAATTTTCAAAATCAAATTTCCAATACTGTACATCATACTTCTGACTATTCATATGATATTAAACCTAAACAGAGAAACCGCACTATTCACTCGGTTTGCCAAAAAACAGAATTGGTAACAGACTTTCAGACACCTAAATATCCTACAAAAGTAGTAAGGAGAGATCTGTCTGAAAAATTGCAAAATAGCGAAAAAAATGTTAAAATATGGTCTGGAAATAGAAAAGAGAAGAAGACAAGAAATGAAATTCAAATAAATAAAATGAAGGGACTATCAGAATTAAAAGAAAATATTCCAAAATTTGGCAGCTTGAATTCTCAGTTTGGATCTTCTCTGCCCGTTGTAGGTCAGCCACCTCATACTTTACAAAGCTGTTTTCCTTGTCCTTATCCAGATATATTAGAAAATAATCCTAATTATTCATTTACCAAAAATCAATATCTGAAATATGGTTTTTCTACTCCATATGTTGCGGATCAGTTACTAATGGCTTCAAGTTATGCTGGCAGGTAGGTTTTTAATTTTCATAAATATTAAAATTCGAATAAATTTTATGTCAATTTTTTGACAATGGAATTATGTTACGAGGGTCGATAAACTTCGTGTCTGGATTCGGCTTAGGCCTGTAAAATTATGGTCGGTATATAGCCAGGGAAATATCACGAGCGGTCATACAGAGTTTAAAATAGATGAACCTAAGGAAAGTCGTAACGAATACCTTAAAATTAATAATAAATAATAATAAATGGCTTGGATACACCCGTTTTGGGGTAGGGCCACCCAATGAGTTCTCTAGATCTAGTTTATGGGTTGATCAGTCCCGCCTCTATGTCTTCCTTGACCTGCTGCAGCCATCCTATTCTTGGTCTACCTCTCCTACTACGTCCCGGTTCCCATTAAAATATTTCATATATTGGTGTTCCTGGGCCTGCTCTCCATGTATGCCCTAGCCAATTAAATTCTGTTTAATTTTTTTAACTATATCTTCCTCTACTTCTTCCAAGATTTCTTGATTTGTCTTCCTTCTGTAGACTCCTTCTTATTGGCCCTAGGATCGCTCCCAATATCTTCCGTTCAATTCTTCTTATGACTTCCTCCTGTTTCTTTGTCATGCTTATCACTTCGGTAGCTTACTGTGTCTTCCTATTATCTTACTACTTAACAATTTCTTATTGCTATGGAACAACAAATGTCCCAATACAGCGTCACTCCCAAAGATTTAATCTTCTCTACTCTTTCAAAGGTATATTCGTTTATTCTAATCCTTTCCATTTCCTGATTATCTTATTTTCCAATTCGGAAGGTTTTTCCCAACTACCTTTGTTCGTTCGCTAATTACAGTTCAAGTGCCTAAGTGCTTAATCCTAAAGTGATTGTGCAGTGATAATTGCTTAAACTACTTTAAGTGTAAAGATTTTTGGCGCCAGACCAAAGATTAAAATATTGTGAATTTTAAAAAATTTAGTGTTTCTAATACAAACGAATCATGGATAGCCATAGTGCAATAAGCGAAGAATTAAGATCCGTCATCGCACACCTTAAAGAGGAAGCTGCAAAAAAAAAACGCCCTCACAGACAAGCTTCTTAACGAAATAAGAGAGCTAAGGGCTCAACTTAAACGCAGCAGCAGACGCTCACGCTCACATAGCGCCGAACCCTCTTTCGAGGTGGAAGAAGAGGAAGACACCATCGTCGAAAACGACGCCAAGTCCGAAGATCTGGAAAACTCTGCAGTCTCTGCAGTCTCCGTAGTCTCCGCAGCGTCTGCTGACTCCGTACCGCAGAGGACTTCTACTCCTATCCCAACCGACGGCTTCGAGGAGCCCAACACCCGCAAATACAGACGCAGGAAGAGGGATAGTAAATTATCCGACGACGAAGCCCCAAAAAAGAAACCTAATCAGCAACAACCTACTGTAACCGACCTTCCAAGGAAAAACCGGGATCCAAGGATCCGTAACGCCAACACTGAAGCCTCTGCTGCCGCCCCGGTGGCTTCTACTTCTGGTGCAGGTAAGTCGTCAGCTACCCCTGCACGTAACACTACTACCAAAGTCCCACCCATTGTGCTTCGTGATAAAACACGGTACAACACTCTCACTGCCACCTTCAATGCGAAGAAATTTAATTTCGACCGCGCCATCACCCTTCCGGAGGGTGTGAAAATTCACCCTAGTAGGCCCCAGGACTTTAGGACCATAGGGAGCCATATCACACCTTCCAGTTCCCAGAAGATCAACTAAACCATGTCGTCCTGAGAGGAGTTGTCGAGACTCCTTCGACGGACGATATATTAGAAGATCTTCGCTCCAAATACCACGACCTAAAAAAGGTTATCCGCTGGCACTATAAATCAGGGGATCCCATGCCCATGGTTTTGGTGTTAGTTCCCAAGTCCGACAAGTCAATTTTCGCCCTGACCGAAGTTAGGCAAAACAAGATACGTGCTGAACCCCAGCACTCTAAGTCCAAGAGTAGGCAGTTCTTCAACTGCTAGCTCTACGGACATTCTTCCCACTTATGCCGTGCCCTGCCCAAATGCGTCAAATGCGGGCAGGGTCATCTTACTTCCGCGTGCCTAAAAACTCGCAATATCCCTCCAAAGTGCCCTAACTGCGAGGGTGAACATACAGCCTCTTACAGAGGACTTCTCAGCACTCCCAACTCCAGGACACATGACCGACGCTCTCTCTTCGATCACCAGCATGAATTCTGCCATGCAAACATTTTTCCGAAACATACAGAACTTTCAACAAGTTGCTGCCACTTTCATGCCCTTGCTCAACTGTAACGCCCAAGTATGAGTAAGCGACTCAATAAGATTTCCCCAAAAACGCTTAATATCCTCTCATGGAATGCCAATGGCGTCCGTGACAAAAAACACGAACTCCTCCATTTCCTACAAGATCATAACATCGACGTAGCTCTAATCCAAGAAACCTTTCTAAAGCCCGGCATCCGATTCAGTTTACCCAACTACTCCGTTTACCGCAATGACAGAATCAGGGCCCGCCTAGGCGGCACCATGATTCTTATCAAACACTCCCTAAACCATCACCAACCACTTCCCCCCTTCCTCTGATCCAAACCGAAGCCACTTCCATTGCCATTACCATGGCAAACAACACCACCATTCACCTTTTCTCCGTTTACCAACAAAGCGGAGCAAACCATCCTATCGACCCTGCAGACTAACACCTGCTGTTCGGTCCCGATAATCAAAAGTCCGTTCTGAGCGGAGATTTCAATGCCAAAAACGTCGTCTGGGGAAACCTAACGACGAACGCTAATGGCACTGACATCGAAGCCATCCAGAACCAAATAGCCTTCAATCTCGTCACTCCAAACGAACCCACATTTTATGGACATGGAAGACCGGACTTCTTCGACATCTTTCTTATCAAAAATATCATCTTCCGGTCCAACATATCTGTTATTCATGAGCTCTCTTCCGATCACTTACCCGTTATCTTAACTCTGGGCAATCCGGCCGACAAAATGAATGCCACAGTCACCATCTCCAGAACAGAATGGGACCATTTCCAACGTCTCCTAGCTACTACAGGTCCCATCCACAAAATCGGTTCAATCCAGGATCTGGACTCGGCGGTCAATAAATTGACAGCCGATATCCAGACAGCTCTCGCCCAGGCCACTACTTCAAGAACCCAGCCCACTTCCTTAGGGAAACTACCCTCAACTCTCAAAGAGCAGATCAGGGAAAAAACCGGCTGCTCAGAAGAGCCTATAGGACGGGAGACCCCCGTCTGAAAATGCTCGCAAATCAGGCAACCCAACAAGTGAAAAAATCACTTGTCGAATACCACAGCAGCAGATGGGAGTCCAAAGTCGAATCCCTCTTCAGCCAGCTCCCTTTGGAAAATGGCGAAAGCCCTTTCCAATGACGAGCCAAAATCCATCCCCGCACTCACCCACGCCGGCACCACAGCCTCCTCAACCCAGGAGAAGGCTGACCTACTGGCAGACCTGCTAGAGGATCAGTTTTCTCCCAACCCTCCCGCTCATCCTGACCCAGCCCGTGATCTTAGAGTCGCTACTACTATACGTAGTTTCAATCTCGCCCAACTTCCTCGCAACACATACTTCACAACCCCTTCCGCTGTTAATGAGATCATCCGCCTTACCTCTATCTGTAAAGCCTCAGATCATGGCAAAATCACAAACAAAGCCCTCAAAAAACTCCCGAAAAAACAGATCTCCGAAACCACCAACATCATTAACAGCATACTGAGACTCAGCCACTTTCCTCCCTATGGAAGAAAGCTGAGGTCATTATGATCCAAAAACCAGGCTCTCCCTCCCACGAGGCAAACAGCTACCGCCCGATCAGCCTACTTCCCGGACTAGGCAAGATAGCTGAAAAACTCATCCTCGAAATCCTCAGAGCAAAGTCCACAGCACTACGTGTTTTACCTGACAAACAATTTGGTTTCCAACCTCTTCATGGCACCACTCATCACGCCACTATTCTCGCCCAAACCATTTCTAACAGCTTCAACAAACACCAGAAAGTTGGAGCTGTGTTTCTCGGCGTATCAAAGGCCTTCGACCGAGTCGTGAAACTGATTCGACACGGCTATCCCCCTGTCATAACAAAACTCATTCAGTCCTTCGTCCCCGGCAGAACATTTCAAGTCAGAGTCGAAACGGACATTTCCGAAGTCAAGGCCATCAGAGCCGGAGTCCCACAAGGCTCCGTCCTCTCCCCCCACCTCTTTAACATACCCAACCCGTGCATCAGGGACGCCTTCCGACTCCCTTCTCAAGCTAGCCGCCAGTTCCCTAGACCGTTGGACCCGATGCTGCTCTCGGACGAAGACGATGACCCCCCTTGCCCGCTGTGACAAGAAGAATGTCATTCTAGGTTAAGTTTAAACTAGTCCTAATTTAAGTCTTGTTACTCCCTAGTTTAAGTTAGCGTAAGTCTTAGTCTAAGGTAGTTTAAGTCTTAGTTCCAAGTCCTAGCTTTAAGAAACTTCATGTATATACCAAAAACACTTTTCCTAGGTTAAGTTAGTATAGGATTCCTATTGTAAGAACTTAGGTTAAGATAGAATAAGTTTACATTTAGTTATAGAAATTATTTTTATATACTTTCAAAGATTATATGAAAGAGGCCTGGCCTAACTTAGAATCCAATAAAGACTTCTTCTTGTTTTCAATTTTTCATTATTTTGGTTTTCTCCTCGTTTATTTTCAACCCCATTTTTGCTCCTTCTATGCTTATTTCTCTGACCAGTTCCTGCATTATTTTCTGGTTCTTTGCGATAATTACTACATCGTTCACATACACCACTATCTGGCTGCCCTTTGTTCGTATTGTCCCTTGATTTATATTCCTTATTACATATTGTAGTGTTAGGTTAAATAACGTGGCCGATAATGCATCTCCCGGTCTAACTCCTTTCTTAATTTCGAAATCTTGTGTTCTTATTTTCTGTGTTTTGATATTGGCGAATGTCTCCTTCAGTGTCATCATGCACAGTCGTATTATCTTGCTCAGTACTCCAAGTTCTTTCAGCACTGTATTTAATCCAGTTCTCTTAATCAAATCAAACGCTTGCTTGAAGTCAATGAATAGCAATTCCAAGTTTAGTGCATGTTGTTGTGCTCTTTCCAATACTTGTTTGACCACATGTATTGCATCTACCGTTGATTTTCCTTGTGTAAACCCGCACTGGTATTATCCTATTACATTTTTTATTACATATTTTAAGTTTTCATGTATCGTCATTGTCAAAATCTTGTAGGCGGTGTTGAGCAAGGTAATTCCTCGATAGCTTTCACATACTCGTTGGTCGCTTTTCTTGTGTACTATTACAATTTCATCTCCTTTCCAGTCATGTGGCATGCGTTCTTCTTTCCATATCTGTTTAATTAGTACGTACATGCTTTCACACAGTTCTTCTCCGCCGTTGAACAATGCCATATTTATCCCGTCTTTGCCTGGCATTTTAGTTGGCGGAGTCTGCATTGGCTCCTTTGTACGTTCTTACGTCCTGCACTGCGCCTTAAAATTACAAATTGAAAAAAACCCTTTCATTTTTAAAACGCACCTAGAGCACTTTAACTGCTTGCCGTTCCCTCTTTTCGCTTTATTTTGCTAATTTTTCGGATTTATATTGAACAATCTGTCAGATCTCAACGAATACTTTGTTCAACGACTAGATGTTTCTACTGCTCTTTTTTACTTTGCTGGAAGTCGAACCTGTTGTTTCTTTCAAAGATCGATTGCTCTTATAACGTCTTCTTTACCAGTATTCCTTGTTTCTTATTTTATAAATATCGTTACAGTTTATTTTAATGACACAAATACATGAGATGATAAGTACCTGGCCTCGGCCAAGGATGGCGCCACTACTATTTAAAAGATTATATTTTTCCTAAACATAACCTTTCACAAGAATCCTGTCGGATTTTCAAGTCGCTGTGTGATTTAGTTTGTAAGTGGGAGCTATTTAAATAGAACAACTTTAGTGATTTTACAACAGTGGTAAAAAATGAATATCGAGCAGTGATAAAATATTTGTTTTTGAAAAAGAAAACGAATAATGAGATAAAAGCGGAACTCAGCGAAGTTTATGGGGATTCCACATCTTGGTTGTCGACCATAAAATATTGCACAGCTGAATTCAAACGCGGCCGTACAAGCATTTTTGATGAAGAAAGTCCAGATCGTTTAAGTGAGGTCAAGACATCAAAAATGATTGAAAAAATCCACGATACAGTGATAAATGATGGGACAAGGAAAGTGCGTGAAATTGCTGAGACTGTAGGCATCTCAGTTGAATGTGTTCCGAACATTTTACCAACTCATTTGTATATGAGAAAGCCTTTCGCAAGATGGATGCCGCGATTGCTCACAACTGACAAAAACACGCACGTGTGTCAACTTCAAAAGAATGTTTAGCGATGTTAAAGCGCAATCGGAATACTTTTTGTCATCGATTCGTAGCTGCTGATGAAACATGGATTCATCACAATACACCAGAGACCAAAGAACAATCCAAACAGTGAGTTTTCCGTGGCGACCCGGCGCACAGTGGGACGAAGCCCTACTGGTCTACTCAAAACTTATGTTAGGTTTAAAATTGTAGTGTGGGAGTCTTAGGATTAGAAAACAATATCTAGAAATCTTTTCGTTCCTCATTAGGCTATGTTAGGTTAGGATAGTTTAAGTTACCTACTTAGTTTGATGATCTAGAAATTAGGGAATACGTTACTTTAGGCTATGTTAGGTAAGTTATTTTAAGTTTAAAGTTTATGCATAAAATATTTCTTTCCATTCCCTATTAGTTCATACTAGATTAGGTTAAGTTAGGTTAGGTTACATCATATTGTATTAGGTTGTATTAGATTAGGTAGTTTATGCTAGGTTATGTTACGCAATGTTAGATAAGGTTGTGACATGTTAGATTTAAAGTTTCTAGTTCGGAAATTATAGGATTAGGAAACAATGTTTTGAATAAAAACTAGCCTTAATGAAAATTATGAAAAATTGAAAATTAAAATTAAAAATCCAGTTAGAGGGATTTATAGGAAATGTTAAAATGAACATTTAAAAAAAATATGCGAAAACTCAAATTCTACGACTTGCAGCTGAGGTTAATTTTAAAAAAAACCGGTCAAGTGCAAGTTGAACTTGCGCAATTAGTGTTCCGTACGTTGATTGATTTTAAAATAAAAAATTTTGTTACAGAGGTATAAAATGAACAGTGACTTCACAAAACACACCCCAAAGTAGTTTTCAACAAAGTTTGTTTCCAATCTTTACTGAAATCTGATGACCTTGAAATTTTTGTTTTTATTAAATACCAGAAAAATTATTAAAGGTAATGCACTCGTGATAATTTTCGTTCAATCTACATCCCGTGGAGAATATTCCGGAATTTTTTCAAAATTTTTTTGATAAGTACTTTTCGAGATAAGGCCCGGGACAGCGATTTTTCGCGATTTTTTAAAAATAATACAAAGAAAAGTGCGCGCAAGTATTACAATATATATACATTTTTTACTCCTGTTTTCACAAGCTTTCATTTGACACCACACTCGATGACCTAGTAAAAAAAATTTTTTTTTCACTTCCGATCTCACCCCCCAAAACTAACCCCTTAAGTCAAAATTTAACTCTCAAAACTACATGGCTCTGATGAGGCCATCAATTCCTATATTATTACCAAATTTCAACTTTCTATGTCAAATAGTTTCGGAGAAAATCGGGTGTGACAGACAGACAGACAGACAGACAGACACCGAAGTGATCTTATAAGTGTTCCGTACGGAACACTAAAAAGGACTTTTTAGTGAGAATTAGCTTTATTAATAAGAATTATGAAAAACTGAAAACTAAAATTAAAAATCGGGCTAGAGGAATCGATAGATAATTTCAAGATGAACATTTCAAAAAAAAAAAAAATGTTTCGCGAACTCAATTTCTACGACCTGTTGAGTGATTTGAATGGAACAGTGGGGCTTCGTCACACTGTGCGGCGCCCAAGAAGGCCAAGGCGACTTTATCGACCAACAAAGTCATAACCACAGTGTTTTGGGATGCACGAGCATAATCCACGTCGAGGGCAAAACCATTAATGGAGCTTATTATGTCAACTTATTGGATCGTTCCAACCATGCTGTGAAAGAAAAACGTCGGCATTTGGCGAAGAAAAAAAATCTCTTTCATCAAGACAAAGCACGCCATGGTAAAAATTGCCACCGCATTCACCATATTCACCAGATTTAACCCCCAGCGATTATTTCTTATTTCTGAATATAAAATAACCGGTCAAGTGCAAGCTGAACTTGCACAATTAGTGTTCCGTACGTTGATTGCTTTTAAAATAAAAAAATGTTGTTACGGTTGCTGATCATTTTGATCAGTCACTTCACAAAACACACCCCAAATGAGTTTTCAACAAAGTTTTGTTTCCAATCTTTACTGATAAATTATTAAAGGTAATGCACTCGTGATAATTTTCGTTCAATCTACACTCCGTGGAGAATATTCCAGAATTTTTTTAAAATTTTTTGATCAGTACTTTTCGAGATAAGGTGGGGTGGGATAGAGATTTCTCGCGATTTTTTAAAAATAATACAAATAAAAATGTGCGCAAGTGTTACATTATATATATTTTTGAACTTGTTTTTTTACAAGCTTTCATTTGACATCTCACTCGATGACCTAGTAAAAAATTTTTTTTTCACTTTCGAATTCACCGCCCAAAACTAACCCGTTAAGTCAACATTTAACTTTCGAAACTAGACGGCTCTAATGAGGCCATTAATTCCTATATTATTATCAAATCTATGACAAATAGTTTCGGAGAAAATCGAGTGTGACAGACACCGAAGTCATCTTATAAATGTTCCGTACGGAACACTAAAAATGGTTCAACGGAAAAAAATTTGTCTCAAACAATGAGGCGATTGCTGAAACAAACTTCTCTTTTGACGTGTTGGAGAAGTCGTATTTTTAGATGAGATACAAGAGATAAAAAAATGTTAGAATAGGTGTATCGAGCTAAAAGGAGACTATGGTGAAAAATAAAATAAGTTTTTCACACAAAAATGTTTTTTTTTCTCGTGAAGGCCAGGTACTTATCATACAACCCTGATATAATAAATGTTTTTATTAGATTTGAAAAATTTGCCTGGGTCTTTGTGAAACAGAATTTTAATTTTTAGATCAATTGATGTTCAGATACCTCAACCATCAATCTTTCCCATAGAGCATCACTTTATTCCGTCAAGATTTGAAACGTTTTCTCCAGAGCATATTCAGTGGAATGGGAATAATACAATATATTCGCCTGATCACCAAAAGTTGGACTCAGTAAGGTATACTACGCAGTCTAATTTTGAACATTTAAACCCATCTTTTGACGAGAATAGTTTAAATGAAATGGCGCAATATTTAATAGATAATTATGAAAATTTGGATATAACTCAAATTGCTAAAGATGTTTGTATTTAAAATTAGAATTTCATACGGAAGAAATATTCATCTTTAAAGTAGTCTAAGACTTTGATCAATCTAATTGCCATGGAATATCAAACTTCTAATTGATTTTTGTGGCTGATACTTTCATATTTAATACGGATGTCAGCAAAGGAACCCTCCCAAAAGAAAAAGTCAAATAAATATGTGGAAACAAAATGATGAAAACTAAAAACAAATGTTGTTCTGCAATGTAACGATTATTTACACTTTTATCATTTTTCTTAGGGGTTTATAAGCCCAAATAATATTTATCTGCTTTCTACTTATGTTTTTTTTTTAATATTTAAATACAATTATATTTCTCTGACTTACTGGTGGCCTTATCATGTTCGATTTGTAATTTCCGTAATCAAGCAGCTACAGCCAGATAAACTAAAAAACTAAAGAGATATAAAAT
This sequence comes from Pachyrhynchus sulphureomaculatus, assembly GCA_019049505.1. Lineage (NCBI taxonomy): Eukaryota > Metazoa > Arthropoda > Insecta > Coleoptera > Curculionidae > Pachyrhynchus > Pachyrhynchus sulphureomaculatus. The sequence goes on along the minus strand of CM032454.1, from coordinate 57,726,468 downwards.
TTAAATCAGATCAGGTTACAAGGGTTAGGTAGGTTTTGTTTACGTCTTTATTCCATAATGTATTGCAAAGTCGCCAAACCAACGTTTATATAAGAAAATTTAACGGAAAGATCTATAGTTAATGCATCGATATAAGTAAATACATTAGCAATTTCTAAATTCCAATACGATTTATAATTTTATTGGTTTAGTAAGAAATTAAAAAGGTTTACCGCATCTGAGACTACATACTTAAATCTTTCACAATTTCACAATAACCCTTAATTGTCAATTTAGACCACCAAAATATTGACAAAAGCTCTAGTAAGATACAATTACGAAACTGTGCTGTATAAGATCAGGGAACGCGTTTTTATTTATGATTAATCGCATGAAAGTAAGAAATATTTTAAAATAAAAACATATTTTTACTTTTCTATGTGTTTTATGGCTTTATTCTCAATTGATGATGACATGGTGAGATTGACCATGTGAAATATAATATTTTCAAAAACCAAAGTCAACTAGGACAATGACAACTAGAAGAAGAACTAGGGAATACGGCAACTAAAAGTTTTTTAAGTTTTAATAGTAGTTTGATAAATCTGGCTAGTAATTTTCAAGGGTACCAAAAAATTGACAGTGTAAATTTTCTGGCATTTTTAATTTACCGATTTGGAATAATTAGAGGCTACTTTTTTTCTTTAAATGATGAGAAAGAGGGATTATTTCAACTAAAAATACCATTATTTAATTCGTTTAGAAGTCTTTTTTTCTAGATGCCTTGTCTTCAGAAATACAACTTTTAATAAAATTCTAAATAAGACCTAATTTTTTGTAGTAACAATTATTTCTTCCTTAATTTAATAATGATCCCCTTAGATGTTGTTGACTGTGTAAACCAAATTTATTTGGGTTTATTTGTCTGTTATTTGTTAGATTTTCTTTTATATGTGAAACAGTAAAATTACGTCAATAATGAAACAAGATTTTTCTACTTTTCTTAACAAATATTTTACCGATATCCCCTTAGAGGAAAAAAAAGTATAATCTAAATTCTGTAAAGATGAGATAATTTTTTGTCAATAGATGCACGGCCACAAAGAATATTTCGTGTTTTCATGAGATATAGTTTGTAGTAATGTATATAAGTAGATATGTTCGTATAATTGAAATTTAGATAAAAATAAAAGGTAAAATACATTCCACCTGACTTTTTTTTATTCTTCTTTCTCAGCCTGTGTTCATCCACTCCTGAATGAAGGCCTCTTTCAAAACCTTTCATGCCCTTCTATCCATCGTCCCTCCGTCGCTTTTGTGGTCTTCCCACACTTCTTTGGTCTACATGTTAACAATTTATTAGTCCATCTATTCGGGTCTTGTCTTGCAATGTGGCCCGCTAATTGCCACTTTAGCCGTATTATTTTTTCCAGTACATCCGGTAGTTTTGTTCTTTCTCGGATATCTTGATTTCTGATTTGGTCTCTAAGCCTTATTCCAAACTTCGTTATATATCGCAGTTTACCGAATGCTGCCCATCCAAGACTTGTTCGTTTGGAGATTTCCGCATCTTGGTTTTCTTTTTCCAATTGAATCTTGTGTCCTAAATATATGTACGAAGGCACGTTTTTGAGCAGTTGGTTGGCAACGGTCAGATCTATGTCTCGAAGAGTGGTTTTATTTGAGTTAATTTCTAGTCCCACTTTTAAGGAAGCCTCATGAAGTTCTTGCAACGTGATTCGAAGTTCCTCAGCTGTCTCGCTAATAATGATAATATCATCTGCGAACCTTAAATGGTTGAGTCGTACGCCATCTATGTTAATTCCTGTGTCATGCCAATTTAAATTTTTAAACACATCTTCCAGCTCTAAGGTGAACAGTTTGGGTGTAATTGTGTCCCCTTGACTTACTCCCATATATATATATATATATATATATATATATATATATATATATATATATATATATATATATATATATATATATATTTATATTTAGCTTTAAGTATCTAGAGTTTATTCTTGCATTATCCATAGCTTTCAGAATTATTCAGGTCTAACAAATCAAAGCCTTCCGGTAATAAATGAGGGCCACGAATAGAAATATATTGTATTCTGTACACTTTTGATGAGTACGAAGTGTCTGAAGATATTCGACTTTAGGCTAATATTGATCTAACCTGCTTGGTAGTCTGTTTGTTATTATTTTAGTCAGTAACTTATAAGTGAAGGGTTAACTGATAGGTCGATAATTTTCTATATTATCTCGATTCCCTTTTTTGTACAAAAATATAACTTCTGCCTTTTGCCAGCTATTTTGGATTCTCGATTGCATTATCAAGTAAAATTCGTACACTTTTGAGCAGCGATTTACCTCCTATCCTTAACATATTATTTCTGATCCTATCTTCGGCCGGGCATCTACCGTTCCCCATTTATTACAGCGCAGCTTTCAGTTCTTCTAGGCTTATTTCAGGTATTTCTTCTGATTCTGTGTTTCGAATTGTTCTTTTACGGTACTGATCTCTGTTGGATCCAGAACTGTACAGTATTTTATAGAACTCCTGCATGGTCGCAATGATTTCATCGCGGCTATTGACTATGATACCTTTATTAATATTTGATAAAAGAAAAACATAGCTCCTGTCGTCTTGAAATAAATTCGAAATTTACTAAGAGCAATAATGAATACATAGTTATTGATTATAAATATACCTCCCCTCCGACTCCCTTATTTGACGTATTAGTCAAAAAATGTTAAACGCAGAAGTTTTAGCGTTTTTTAAGTTTAGTTAAACGGTGTAACAGTAATTATATCATATATGTTAGGAATGTGGAATCTTTGGCACAATGACACTACTCAGTATATATCACCACCACACCAAACACCTTATTTTTGCACCGATGCGCGTTTCGCTAACCATGTTAGCTTCATCAGGAGCCATGTTTGACTAACTAACTAAGTCAATCATCGCTCCTGATTAGCAAACCGCGCGGCGAGTGCAAAACTAAAGTGTATAGGGTAGTGGTGATATATACTTAGTAGTAAATATACTATATTTGGGATCAAATGCACAAACGACTTCATAGTTTTGTTATTTTTTTTTATTTTTGGTAATTTTCATGTCTGTATTATTATTATTTTAAACCTGTTTCAATTAAGATATCGTTATATATTCTTGAAAATGTATTTAAACTAAAGATTCTACTTTGCCTTCAATAAAATATTGTCTTCAATTTATATTATCTGCTTGCCTTTTTCTAATACTTCTTTTAAACGTATATTTCTAACACCATCTTTTTCTCTCTTATTATGCACAATAAGATTTTTACATATATATGTATATATATATATATATATATATATATATATATATATATATATATATATATATATATATATATATATATATATATATATATATACACACATATATATACACATATATATATATATATATATATATATATATATATATATATATATATATATATATATATATATATATATATATATATATAAACTTATCAAAAACGCTACATCTGGGTTTAAAATTTCTCTCTTTATTAACAACCTCAATACTCTGCGAGGGAACTGACACCAGTTTTCTGTAGACTTTTCAACCTATCCTAAAGAAAGGGAATATTTCCTTCCTGCTGGAAATGTACCACAGTTCAGCCGATACCTAAAAAAGGCAAGAAGACCTTGCCAAATAACTACCGACCAGACGCACTGCTTTCAATAATATCGAAAGTCATGGAAAAGGCTATCAATCAACATTTTCTAAAATATCTTGAAGAATTCAACATTATTAGCGATCAGCAATATGGCTTTCGCAAACATAGATCAACAGGAGATCTTCTGACTTATGTAACACATGTTTGGAACAACGCAATTGAACACTTTGGAGAATCTCGAGCGGTTGCTCTTGACATATCCAAGGCATTCGATTGTGTTTGGCACGATGGGCTGTTGGCTAAGCTACATTCTTATGGTATGTCTGAAAAGTTCTGTTTGTGGCTCTCATGTTTCCTCAGTGAGCGCTCTTTACGAGTGGCGGTCGACGGATTTCTTTCTAACACCTTCACTATCAACGCCGGTGTGCCCCAAGGCTCCATACTGTCTCCTACTTTCTTTCCCATTTACATTAACGATCTGTTGGTAAAGACCGGAAATCCAATCCACAGCTTTGCAGATGAAAGTACGCTTATCTCTTCATTCACTTTGAACGCTCGGGCATCGGCTGCTCAGGCGAGTGTCCGCAGACAGCGGGAAGCTGTTCAACTTAACAAAGACCTAAAAGAAATTCTATCTTGGGGTAACAGTAACCAAGTGGAATTTACCGCTACAAAAACCCAGGCGGCAGTTTTTTCTAAAAAAGTTAACGTTGCTGAACCCGACATAGTTATGGCCATTCCTCTAACATCGTCACTCAATTTGTTAGGCGTTAATTTGGCAGCAAATATGTCCTGGCATGAGCATGTTGCAGGCATAGCAAGGAGAGCTTATCAAAAGTTGGGAATATTATTTTGAACCAGAAAGCTTTACACCCCACAACAACTGTTAATTCTTTACAAAGCTCAAATTCGACCAACTATGGAATACTGCTCCCATGTTTGGGGCTCAGCTCCCAAACATACACTGCATTTGTTGGATTCTATTCAGAGAAGAGCTGTTCGTCTGATTGGAGACCCGTAACTGACCGGCGGCCTTGACTCGCTGGAACATCGAAGAACGGTTGACGACTTGAGCCTATTCTACAAGTATTTTCATGGAAAGTGTTCGGAGGATGTGGCCTGTTTAATTCCTTCCAGAACGGTGCATGTTAGAAATACACGTCACGCTGATACTTCACATCCGTATGAGATTCAGCTTGTTACTCCTCGTACAATGCTTTTCAAGCAGTCTTTTATATGGAGAACATCATCCCTTTGGAATAATTTGCCCAGGACTGTGTTTCCCACCGAGTACAATTTACAGCGAATCAAGAACAACGTGAATCGTTTTTTTCGCACACGTGTGCTAGACCCATAAAAAAAATAAAAAGAAAACCTGTTAGAATACTGGAATATTTGATATTTTGAATTTTAAGAATATTAAGGTTTAATACAATTCTGAAGGAGGCTTAAAATTAACCCAATGTCGCATAAAACTGCCCTTAGCTAATCTCACTTCCAAGAAACTCAAATAACTTAATATTAACATTCTTATACTACTTTAAAATTAAACATTTGATTTAAATAACTCGGTGCTGATCTCACCAACTCCATTTACCAGGATTTTTAACGACACATTAAAAAAATATAGATATGTTGTATTTCGAATTTAGTGCATAGAACATACATCATCATAATAATATTGGACCCAACAGAAACGCTTAAGCACCAATAAGTACATTTCATTATATGTAACTTAACCTTGACGTACCGAATTTTAGTACGCTTGGTCAACATGTTAACAGAAAGTGCATTGTACTTCCAAACCCAATTTATGCTCTAACTACCAACTTAGAAAATGCAATATACATTATATTCCTTACATTTACCTGCAATCAACAAGGTTTATAGTCCCCTCAATTGGGCATTTTGAGTAGGATACGATTTTATTTTTTATCATCTGGGGATCCAACATAACGTTAAATTTGAGTTTTCGGGATCGGGGGTGCATCTATTTGGCGGCTATATTGAAAATAAGGGTGTAAATGGTTTTTTTCATATAACTCGGTAACCACAAGTCTGACAAAAATTTTGTAAAGACTCCACAATAATATACAACTTTTCTTAATAACTTTTATTGTTGCTTCAATAATTAAGAAGTTATAAACAAAAAATAATCTATCAATTTTAGCTATTTTATAGAGAATTTTATTTAAAAAATTACCCACTACTCTTTATGATTTTGACTATTTTTAAGGGTTTCTTAGCGTTGTTAATGAAGGAAGATCAAAGGTATGTAGGTGCGGTAAATAGGTAAAAAAAAAAATTCCTTTATTTTTACAGACATGTTACTTATATGATTACATTTTATATATTTTTTTATTAATTTATTAATATATTTGTTAATAATATCATTTTATTTTGAATTAATAATTATTTAAATTTTTATTTATTTATAATTTTTTTTTATCATTGCTAAATTTTATTATTATTATTTTATATTACTACAATTTATACTAATATATAATAACATATATTAGTATTTAATAATTCAATAAGATATATAATTAATGATTATATTTTGGCAGTTCAATTGTTTTTTATACCAGCTAAATTATCAAACATGATGGAATCGTGACAACTTTCGCTCAACGTATACTTTATTTTTTCAAAATGTTTTGTTCAGTTCTTTTCGAAATAGGGTGGGTAGGCAGATCTTTTTGGAAATTTTTTAAAAAATACTACAAATAAAATTCTACACGAGTATTACATCATATATATTTTTGAACTTGTGTTTTGACAAGCTTTCATTTGACATCTTCCTCGATGACCTTGTTAATTTTTTCCACATCCGATTTCACCCCACAAAACTAACCTATTAACTCAAAATTTAACTTCCAAAACTACACGGCTCTGATTGAGCCATCAATTCCTGCATTTGGGCAAAATTTCAACTTTCCATGTCAAATAGTTTCAAAGAATATCGGGTGTGACAGACGAATGTCAAACAAACCCCGAAGTGATCCCATAAGTGTTCCGTACGAATTACTAAAAATATATTAATAAGTTAATAAAAAAACATAAAATATAATAATATTTTTTTGCTTGCTCTATGCCTCACATACTTTTGACTCCCTTAGCGACGGTAAAAAACCCTTAAAAATAATCGAAATTATAAAGAATAATACTTCAAATATTTTACTATAAAATTCTCTATAAAAAAGCTCTGATGCATTTTTTTGATAAAATTAATAGAAAAAAAGTTATTAACAATAATAACACAGGCCAACAAAAAAATATTTGTAAAAACTTTTTAAACCAATATATCTAAGTGTTGTGTATTTTTGGATGCTTAAACCGTATCTGGTATCATTTTTTTTGTATCGCCCATAGTTCTCTCAGAATATGACATTGATTAAATTTCGAAAGAGGGAAAATTTGATACATAAAAAAACTGAGCAAACTGTTGATCTCTTGTTCTATAATGGTAAATAGATGTTCCAGATTCCAATAAATGTTTTTCTTCCAGCCTACAACCAAGCAATTATTCTTCTTCCTTAGTCAAACTTAAATCTCTCACTAAATCATTTAACTCATCTTGTGTAAACAACTGCGGTTTTAAATTTTCTAGAGAACAATGAAACTCATCATCATTCGGTCGACTTTCATTAAATTCGGGACTGGACTGTAAAACGTCATCAATAGACGGAGGTGATTCAGGGACAGGAAGTCCCGGTCCGTGTCCTACCGGCCGATTAGCTAAAGTAAAGTTAGGATACGCAATTACTTTCTAGTTTTTGGAGTTATATCCAGAAACATCAATGCTGCAAGAATAACAATCATTTGAATGCTTTTCTTGTTCTCTCCATACCATGGGTACTGCAAATCTAATCTTTCTTTTCTTTCTTATACCATTTCCTAAGATCCTCGACACAAACATAACACACTTTGTGAGCAACCCAATATTTTTCTTGATTACCTATTTCTAGACCAAAATATGCAACGTATATTTTTTTTACAAAGTCAGCCAACCTTATAAAATTCTGATTTTATTGCCAACCTAGTAATATTCGAATGATAAAAAATAAACTTTTCACATATTGAATATTAAAATGTGAAAAATTGGTGGATGATATGACTTTTTTATTATTATTTCGCACACCAAAAAACATAGGAATCAGATAAAATTATTAAAATAATTTTTTCATCTTTGGCCTGTGTAATTTTTCATCCCCTAAATTTTCATTATTTTTTGTTTATAACTTCTTAATTATTGAAGTAACAATAAAAAGTTATTAAAAAAAGTTGGTGACTATTATACAATCTACAAAGAAGTTCTTTACAAAATTTTTGTCAAACTTACGTTTACCGAAATATAAGAAAAAAAAACATTTACACTACTATTTTTAATATGGCGGCTAAATGGGTATACCCCCAAACCCGAAAATTAAAATTTAACCAGACTTTGGACTCCCCTACATAATAAAAAAATAAAATTCCTTCCTACCCAAAATGCACGGTTTACCTTTTTGTAACGACCAATTCATTGGACTATTAACTGCAAGCAGAAATTACCAGTAGAACTTTTTTCCTTTTCGGGCCATATTATAATACTAACGGAAATAGGCCAAGTCACCTGTAATCCTTAACTTTTAATATAGAATAAATAGTAAGTAAATGATCAGCACGCGTCTTGTCTATATTTAATATAAACAAAATTATTATTTACTTACATTTTAAATGCAGTTTAATAGTTTATTGTCTGCCATAATCATTTGCTAAATTACCAAATTGGCAACATTAATTATTGTTAATAATTATTAAGTATCTAGTTACGTATTGTAGTGAAAGTTACACAATGACAACGATGAAAATCCAATTTTTACTGAAGTTTTAGAAATAACTTGTTACTGCATATTTTAGAAAGTTGCAATAGCAATATCCGAGTGAGTGAGAAAATAATTATTTTCAATTTATTATTATGCTTTTCGTACAGTTATGCTAATATAATTATATGAAATTTAAAACATAAATACCAAGAATTTTTACATACGATGTGACGTGACCATGTTAAAATCCTATTGCCTAAAGGGGTTACATAAACCTGGAATTTCCAAAAATTTCATTTTTTTTATTGATTCTCATTCTCTATACTTCTGAGAATTACTAAAAAAAAAAAAAAAGAAAATTCCATTTCATTACAAAGTTATAGCATTAAGTATGACCTGACGCCGGATTGGGACCGCTACCTGTCTCAATTCACTGTCTGCAATATTACTCAGTCCATTTTTAATATTTTTAAAATCTTAAAAATTACTGGTTCCGCAAAATGTCGAGAAGTTTTTTAATTTTTTATAAATAATTAAACATAAATTTTTTATTCGAAAATTGCATACTAAAGTTTGAAACACCACAATTTTTTTATTTTTGAAAAAAAATCTTCCACAATTTTTTAACTACTACATTTTACAAAATTAATATTTTGTTTTGTAGATTGGATTATTTTCCGTGAAGTTTTCCAGCAGACAAGGGAGCGCCATAGTTTTCATCGGTAGTCCATTTAACTCGATAAAAAATAATGATAACATTTAGAACATTTAAAAAATAATCTTATAATTTAAACTACAATGAAAATGCATAATCGCCATTCTTTTGTATTATTCACTTAATAACCTTTAAATTATTTTTTTCTTAAATATATATACATTTTGCAGCGCCCAGGTGTATGTAACCCCAATTGTATTTTACCAACCACGATTTAGCTAAAAAGTTAACGCCAAAATATTTAAGCCATAAAAAGATGAGAAATTTATATCAACAACAGCAAAAGAGTATTTGTTTTCTTCTTCTTTTCGTACCATGTCACATCACATGTGATTAAGCCAATCAGTTCTTTTCCACTTTGCTTTCCGGTCCATAAGGAAGAGTATTGTTTACCCTTCATTATAAGTTGAAAGATTTTATAACAACTCACTCTAGGAATATCTGAAAGTTATCCACATTTAATGATTATTGGTAGTTTGCAAACGGCATATGCTCTGTTTAAAACTATTTAATTTATTTGTAACGACTGTCCAGAGTCCTCGAAGCATTCATCTGTATGACCACATCTTAAATGCGTCTGCTACTATATGTAGCATTTAATCATTATTTGACGGAGATCTAAATGGATACTGTCGTTACATAGGAGTGATCTCATATATATATATATATATATATATATATATATATATATATATATATATATATATATATATATATATATATATATATATATATATATATATATATATATATATATATATATATATATATATATATATATATATATATATATATATATATATATATATATAATTTTTTTTTTATTGAACTTTTGACTATTATAAACTTATGTATGTATATTTTCTTAGGTATTAGGTTTTTCTTAAAATTTTTAACCACTTAATTAACGTTTCGCCTTATTATTTTGGGCATTCTCAAAAATTTATTTACAGCTAAAAACATTTTTATAATACAACACATATAATTACTTTAGAAACGTCACACTATATAATACATTTATTTAAGACCCTTAAAATTGAATACAAATATAATAAAATAATAACAGTACCTTGAAAGTTTCATTGTCCGTGCACCAGTGAATTTTCTTTTATGGTTCTTATCAATAATCGCATTCTTCACTTTGATAAATTTTTTGTTTTTTATTATATGTACATGGTTTATCTATTTAAAATAGTAATATATATATATATATATATATATATATATATATATATATATATATATATATATATATATATATATATATATATATATATATATCTATATATATATATATATATATATATATATATATTATATATATATATATATATATATATATATATATATATATATATATATATATATATATATATATATATATATATATATGTATATATATATATATATATATATATATATATATATATATATAAATTCCCATCATTAAGAGGATGTAAATTGTGTAAATGTGACTGACTCCTCTTACGTCAGTCCTATCATTTACTGCGTTCTTATGTTATTGGTTTTATATTGAGCTTCGTGTTTGCTGAGCGTAGTGGACGCATTTTTTGTGTATTTGTATCCATTCAGTCTGTTTTTAATCGCTGACAAGTCATTCCGATATATTTTTTTTGAACAGCGGCTGCACGGTATTGAATACAAAACATGTGATTGGTTCATCTTAGGAACATGACTTTTTAAGTTGGTAAATACTGAATTTAATTTATTGTGAGTTTTATGGCACACAACAATGTTTTTTTAAAACCTATTTCAGTGTTTCGGAAAGTTCTTTGGTATAAGAAAGAGGTAAGAATCTTTCGCGGTTTGGTTCGTCTTTGTTTTTGTTATTTGTAAATTGTTATAATGTTTATAAATTCTTTGATGTCATTTTCTTTGAATTCATTTTGTATTAAAATTGTTTTTGTTTTTTTTTCAGAGCGTCAGGTCTCAGTTCAGGTGAGGTTAGTTTTATTGTTCGGTCTGTAACAGAATTTTTTTGATGCCATTGAACTTACACTAAATACCAACTACTTTCAGTTCAAAAACCAATTTTATAAACAAATTGACGGATGTGCGATGGATTCTCCCGTATCGTCGGCCATCGCTCAGGTATTAATGGAATCCTTCGAAGAACAAGTTATTCAGGGATTAAATTTTAACGTTCTGTTTTTTAAGAGATTCGTAGACGATTGTTCGCTAGTGGTACAAAAAGAAAAAATTAATGAAACTTTAAAATATAATATATATATATATATATATATATATATATATATATATATATATATATATAAAACCTACAATTCATATTAGAGATTGAAAAAGAGGGTGAATTAAACTTCTTAGATCTAATGCTAATCAGACGACATGACAAAATTCTCACTAATTGGTATACAAATTACTTTGTGAATTACGCAATATCACAAAAAATTAGTGTTATTGTAGGACTTATAAACCAAGTAATAAAACTGACATTACCTGAACTAAGACTTGATGCCCTGAAAAAAGTAAATCAATATTAATACAAAAGAGAATGACATCAACTGGACAATAAAGAAAAGAATATATAAACATTATAACAATTTAACAAACAGCAAAAATAAAAACAAATCAAACCGCGAAAGATTCTTACTTCTTCCTTATACCAAAGAACTTTCCGAAAAACTGAAATGGGTTTTAAAAAAGCATAACATTGTTGTGTGCCATAAAACTCACAACAAATTAAATTCAGTATTTACCAATTTAAAAAGCCATGTTCCCAAGATGAACCATTCAATTGTTGTGTCCAAAAAAATATATTGGAATGACTTGTCAGCTATTAAAAAACAGACTGAATGGACACAAATACACAAAAAATGCTTCCATTGCGCTCAGTAAACACGAAGCTGAATATAAGCACGGTTTTAATTTTAATGACACTAAGATCTTAAACAAAGACCGGAATGATGCCAAGCTGCAGATAAAAGAAATGGTTGAAATCAAAAAAGATAAGAACGCAGTGAATAATAGCACTAACGTAAGAAGAGTCAGTTACATTTACACAAATTTAATTAAGAATTAAATGTACGAAAAAAAAAAATAAAAATATACATCCTCTTAATGGTGGGAATTGATATATATATATATATATATATATATATATATATATATATATATATATATATATATATATATACTTATTATTTTAAATAGATACACCATGTAAACATAATAAAAAACAAAAAATAAAAACCAAAAAATTTATCAAAAAGAATGCGATTATTGATAAGAAACATAAAATAAAATTTACTGGTGCACCCACAACTAAACTTTCTGGGTACTGTTATGATTTTATTATATTTGTATTCAATTTTAAGGGTCTTAAATAAATGTATTATATAGTGTGACGTTTGTAAAATAATTATGTGTTGTACTATGAAAAATTCATATTATGTTTTTAGACGTAAATAAAAAAAAAATTGAGAATGCCCAAAATAATAGGGCGAAACGTTAATTAAGTGGTTAAAAATTTTAAGAAGAACATAATAACAAAAGAAAATATACATACATAAGTTTATATATATATATATATATATATATATATATAATAATTTTTCTGTTGAACCTTTTGTTTACATAAACTTGATTGGTTTTTCTTGGGTACTTAGGTTCTTTTGGAAAATACAAACTAGTTTATCTGACGTTTCGCCTTATTTTTTTTAGGCATTTTCAAATTTTTTTTTAATTTTTTATTATTCATTCTTGAAAGTCAACTATTTGTGTGTTTGTGACAAAACACACAAATATATATCTATATATATATATATATATATATATATATATATATATATATATATATATATATATATATATATATATATATATATGTATATATATATATATATATATATATATATATATATATATATATATATATATATGGTTCAATGTAGAACAACTGAAAACGGACGGCCCCTATTTCAGCACTCTATACAGTTCTTTTGTTCGTCAAATCGATCCGGAGACGCGTTTCTCGCCGTATCTCGGCTCATCAGTTGAACTAGGATCGACAAAAAAGAGAACAGAATTTTCTAGTACTTAACCTAGTTCTCACGCCCAGTAATGGTAAGATATAATGCATACTTCGTACCTGGTAGTCCATCGGAGGCTAATTCGCTGTAGCCATACATGACAACAGAGTGGTTAGTAGACTGTCAACACTTCACCATATGTAACGCGATTTTTCGAGGGATATATATATACTAGCCGGGCCCGCGGCTCCGGTCGCTTGGACTTAATTCACTACTATCGTCACTGCTTATTCCTTATGTTACCTAACGTAATAAAATATCTCCCATTATTTCCCCTTATCTCCCAATATTTCTCCTTATCTCCCATTATCTCTACATAATTTCCATTATCTAGGCTTATCTCTACTCATCTCCCATTATTTCTCCTTATCTCCCATTATTTCTCCTTATCTCCCATTATCTTACTTTATTTCCCATTATCTAGGCTTATCTCGACTTATCTCGCAATATTTCTCCTTATCTCCCATTATTTCTTCTTATCTCCCATTATCTCACCATAGCTTCCATTATCTAGACTTACCTCTGCTTATCTCCCATTATTTCTCTTTATCTCCCATTATTTCTCCTTATCTCCCATTATCTCCCCTTATCTCCCATTATCTAGGCTTATATCAAATTATATAGAACATATGTATAAATTTATAAAAACACGTAAATTGGATAAGTGGTTCTCGAGTGATAAGCGCACTAACGGACAGACAGACAGACAGAGAGACGTTACATTTTATATATATTGTATTCTTCGCCACATGATATTGTTCCATATTTAATGCTTTAGGCAGTGTATTGCAAGACAACGCGCTAGCGGCAAACTTTTCTCCGGCTTGATTCACTATTATCGTCACTGCTTATTCCTTATGTCACCTAACGTAATAAAATATATCCTATAACCTGGTCAGAGAACATACGGATGTTTAAAAAAAAAGCACGTAAATCGGATAAGTGGTTCTCCAGTGGTAAGCGCACAAACAAACAGAGAGACGTTGCATTTTATATATATATATAGATATCCTTTGCTACATGATATTGTTTCATATTTAGTGGTTTAGGCAGTGTATTGCAAGAGAACGCGCTAGCGGCAAACTTTTTTCCGATTTGATTCACTATTATCGTCACTGCGTATTCCTTGTGTTACCTAACGTAATGAAATATAGTCTATAACCTGGCCAGAGAACATATTATGTATGTTTAAAAAAAAAGCACGTAAATCGGATAAGTTGTTCTCCAGTGATAAGCGCACTAACGGACAGACAGACAGACAAAGAGACGTTGCATTTTATATATATATATTATAGATATAGATTATTATTATTATATAACCTGGCCAAACAATATATGTATGAATTTAAAAAAAAGACACGTAAATCGGATAAGTGGTTCTCGCGTGATAAACGCACTAATGGACAGACAGACAGACAGAGAGACATTACATTTTATATATATTATAGATTATAGATTATAAATATTCTCTGCTACATAATATTGTTCCATATTTAATGGTTTAGGCTGTGTATTGCAAAGGAACGCGCAAGCGGCAAACTTTGTTCCGACTTCATTCACTATTTTACGTCACTGCTCATTCCTTATGCTACCTATCGTAATAAAATATAGCCTATAACCTGGCCAGAGAACTTATGTATGTTTTAAAAAAGAAGTACGTAAATCGGATAAGTGGTTCTCCAGTGATAAGCTCACTAACGGACAGACAGACAGACAGAGAGACGTTGCATTTTATATATTATATATATATATATATATATATATATATATATATATATATATATATATAATATATAATATATTTCAACAATCAATCAACTGATCTCTTGAAGTCCAACCCTAGACAAATTTTGTCGAATCACGGCTTATCACTCGGGCTAGAATCGACAATGTACGACTAAGTACGAGGTATGCGTTATATCTTACCATATATATATATATATATATATATATATATATATATATATATATATATATATATATATATATATATGTATATATATATATATATATATATATATATATATATATATATATATATGTATATATATATATATATATATATATATATATATATATATATATATATATATATATATATATATATATATATATATATATATATATATATATATATATATATATATATATATATATACATTGTTGGCATAGCACACTTACTGCAAGGAAACCTCTGAAGCGCTACAGGAGTGATGTGTATGCGGAATATACATATATTTATAGGTTATCGGTCAAGCACGATTTTAGGATAAATTAGTTTTTTCTAGGTCAAACCAGTTAATCGTAAGGGCATTATGATCAACCGGATTAGCCTAAGATAAACGAATTTGTATGATATGAAAAGGCACAACCCAGGACGAACTGATAATGTGTAGGTTAAACTGAGTTAAGTCAGTCGAAAGTGATAAAGTAATAAAAACAAATATTTAGAACTTATTATACATGTGCAGGAGCACCATTCCAAATAGGAGATTGAGATAATTTAGTATGGTGGATATGTTGGGGGAGGGGTGCAAAAAATCTTATTGTACGGAATAAACAAAACAAAATAACGTGGCTTATATGAGTATCGGCCATGGTGGCCGTGACAAAGAATTGTGCGGGAGTCTTTATTTGTCTACTAGAGTCTACAAAAAAAACAAAAAAAGAAAAAGCCCAGTTTGAATTCCCATTTTTCTTTCTAAAATAAATAATAGATACCAAGTGGATTTCTTTACCTTCTAAACATAAACTTTTAAAAAATTTTATTATGGTTTAATCTAACGGAATTTTGTTTTACTTTATGCGTTATGATGATATAAGTGACCTACCACTTAATATAGGGGTGTCATACATCTGCAATGGGAGAAAATTTGTTAACCATATTATATGCAAACTTACTAGTCTTTGATCATAATTCGAATTTGTGCATGGAATACCAAGGCGTGGTACGAATGGGCTCTGTAGAGCATGCTACTCAAGTTATCGGGAATAGGATTAACTCTTGGTTAAAGGACAACGAATCAACAAGATTGTTCTATTGCTCGAGATATATCCAACTTATGAGAAACTGCGCATTAAACAATTACCTTTCATATTATTGTTTGGAGCTGAACCTAGAGTAGAACTTTCGACTATATCAGTGCGGTCAGAACTAATAACAGATATTTAGGAATAGAATGAAGACTTATCAAAAATGGGAAGAAAATTGGCCTGACCAAAGATAATGATAAAAGTGTTGTTGACAACATTTTAGGAGATGATAACAATTCTTCAGTCAGAAATGAGTTAAAGAGGCTAGAAAAATGGCTACAGAAAATTTTGGAAAGCAGGCTAAGAATATTGAAGCTATTTCTGCCAATTCGGATTAGCCAAACATGGAGACCATGTGCCCATACTGATTCGGAACATACGTAGAGGAAAAGAAGAAAAAATGTTATTGGCAATGTTCCCTTAGTACCAAACATAGTGTACTACATAAATTACAGTACTGTTAATATTTGTTTCATTTTTTTATAAACTAGCTTATCACTTGGTGCTTTGCTCTCTTCATCTCATTGCTTTATATTTAAGCATGATTTAGTAATAGACAAAATAAAATCGCACGTTTTATAAGGTTAGTTAACATAGTACATGTACATGTCTTCAGAACTGAATTCGGCATTCCTACTTAAAATTTTTTACAAGATCAGGAAACCAACTAAGCGATTGAAATTTCAGGAAGAATTGCAACTAGGTTTTATGTGGTGCGGCAGCATCAAAAACTGTTAAACGAAGAGAAAGAAAATATGATCTTTCAAACACAAATGATTCTAGTTAACTTTAAAAGTTAAATTTTAATAAAACTGAATTTTTCGAGTGATAAATTAACTATTATTTCACTTTAGCAGATATCTCTTATACTTCTAGACTTTACAATTTCAACTTTGACTCTAACTATTCTTGATTTCTCGTATACGTTTTATTTATTTTTATGTTTTATTTAATTATTTAATTTTGTAATTATTTTTATTTATTTAATTATCTAAATATTACCTATATAGTATTATCGTAAAACAATTTCAATCAGTTTAGCCTAGAGAGTATCAGTTTGTCCTGGAGAGTCCATTTTCATACCGAGACAAGCTAGCATATCCTAGGCTAAAGTAGTTGATCTAGACGTTCAGGTGTTTGGCCTAGAAAAAACTAAAGATCGGACTTAACAGGTAACATATACATTCATGTAACGATCTAATTAACATGATTAGATATTTGCCATAGATTAATTGAGCTACATTATCGCAAAAAAAAACTTAGTTTCAGGATTTCAGGCGTCATATTTTTTTCTGTAAGGAGTGTGAATTAATTTTGAAGGATTTCTAAGAGAGGGTCTAACTTGTATTATATCGGGGCACACGGTTTCAAATTCATGTTGAAGCACCATAATTAGACTTTAATTTTCTTGAGCATTGAATATGTTGAATTACGTGCCAACAAATTACCATTTGCGGGATGCGTTACTTTTATCGTTTAATTCAATGAAAAGCGCTGCTGAAAGTTATTGATTGCTGTCGGAAACCTACGGTGGTTTCGACGCTTTAAAAGAACTTTAAAAGCAAGAAAATTGGGTGCCGCACGAATTGAAACCGAGAGACGTTGATAGGCAATTTTTTACCTGTGAACAACTGCTTCAACGTCACAATCGGAAAGGTTTTTTGCATCCTATCGTAACTGGTGATGAAAAATGGATACGCTACGATAAGCCAAAGCGTAAAAAAATATGGGTGAAGCCGGGTGATCCATCAACATTCTCACCAAAGCCAAATATTCATAGCTCCAAGCTGATGCTGCGTATCTCGTGGGATTAGATGGGTGTAGTGTATTATGAGCTGCTCCAACCCAACGAAACCATTACTGCGGGACGTTATCGACAACAATTGATACAGTTGAGCTGAGCATTGAAGGAAAAACGACCGCAATATGCCATGACAACGCTCGGCCAGATGTTGCAAAACACATCAAGAAAACTCTAGAAGCACTTGGATAGAATGTCTTACCTCATCAGCCGTACTCACCAGACATTGCTCCTTCTGGTTATCACTTGTTCCGATCGATGCTGCACGGCCTGTCTGAACAGCACTTCCATTCTTATGAGGACACCAAAAAATGGGTCGATTCGATGATAGACTCAAAAGATAAGTCGTTCTTTCAACGTGGTATTCATATGCTGCCACAAATATGGGAGAAAGTAGTGACTACTGATGGACAATACTTTTAATAATCAACATTTTTTTTTTTAAATAAAGTGATATTTTTACCGAAAAATCTCTTAAAGTTAATTCACCCACCCAATAATTATTTACTCCAGATTCCACTATTTTATCTTATTTTGTTAAAATATAGTAAATATCTATCTCAACAGGATCCAGCAAGTAAATACCATCACAAAACAAATCTTTAAAGGTTACAATTGGTAAAGCCATGTGACCAGCGCCTGTTAAAATATGTAATCTAAATACTATAGAAAAAGCTATAAAAGTTCAAAAGATATGTACACAAGATAACAAAACTTTTGATTATTGTTATTATTTTATAAAGATTTACCAAGCAAATAGTTGTTTATATTTGCAAACAAACCCCCAAACTGACAAATAGTGAATCATCGGGGAACAAAAATTGTTTTTCAAGAAGATTTATGGTCCGGAGTTATTATGAAAATTTGGATACTTGTGTCATATAGAAAATAGTCAAAAATACATGCATAAACCATAAACAGGTATATTAAGAATATAATTAACCGTATTTCAAAACAAATTCTATAAATAATAAGTTGTATTTCATTGTCATTAACATTTTGATTAAGGTGTTTTTGTACTGAATCGAGAAAAATATTACTTGCTTTAGATGAAAAATGCCAAGTAGGTACAAGTTAAATTCTCTTGCCAGTAAGTCAATTACCAAATTATCTAATGTCTAGTACTTCGTAACCTAAACTTTACTAGGGCACAATGATGGCTAAATCATATCTGGTTAAATTTTTAATCATGATGCTTTGACAAGACTGGAAAAACACTCTTATTCCGTAATCCCATAAAATTACTCGTGCCTTATTTTGGATGAACACTGTTAATAGGTGCTTTTTGATTTTGAGTTGCTCTGGTATACTTTCAAAATCAATTTCAAATATAAAATGGTACTTTTTTACAAGATTTTACCCGAAACAAAACTTGCATCAACTCTTGAACCTTAAGAATATTTTTCATATCCCAATCTCATATGACGAACTGTTGGAGGTGGATCTAGGAAATAAGGATCAGTAGTTGCCTCTTGTATAATGAATGGCACACGTACATCAAACTATAATGCACTAATGTTCAGTCAACGGAAAAGAAATGATTAAGTAGAAGAATTCTAAATTCAGCCCTGAAATTAATTATATTTCGTTTAATAAAATACGACGTGCAGCAAAAGGCAAAAAATTTTGTTTCGTTCAGTATTAGACGGAATCTTATTCTCTCCACATCATTCTGTATATTACTTCTATATTTTGGTATATTAGATTATCGACGCCTGTCTGTCGCCGCAGAATTCTAACAAATTTTAAGGGTAGCATTTTAAAAATTATATTTTTTGGGAATATTTTCTTTCAAGCCTTTGCCTACTCCAGAAGTACGTTTGTATAATAATAATTATAATAATAATAACCGGCCAAGTGTAAGTCGGACTTGCGCAATTAGTATTCCGTACGTTGATTGCTTTAAAAAAAATAATAATAATTTTTCTTACGGAGGTATAAAAGGATCAGTGACTTCACAAAACACATCTCAAATGTGTTTTCAACAAAAATTTTTTTTCCGATCTTCACTGAAAACTTGACATTTTCGAAATTTATTTTTTTTTTTAGTGTTCCGTACGGCACACTTATAAGATGACTTCGGTATCTGTCCGTCTGTCTGTCCCACCCGATTTTCTCCGAAACTATTTGTCATAGAAAGTTGAAATTTGGTAGTAATATAGGAATTGATGTCCTCATCAGAGCCATGTAGTTTTGAAAGTTGAATTTTGAATTAAGGGGTTAGTTTTGGGGAGTGAAATCGGAAGTGAAAAAAAAATTTTTACTAGGTCATCGAGTATGGTGTCAAATGAAAGCTTGTGAAAACACGAGTAAAAAATATATATATATATATAAAGTAATAATTGCGCGCACTTTTCTTTGTGTGATTTTTAAAAAATTGTGAGAAATCGCTGTCCACCCGCCTTATCTCGAAAAATACTTATCAAGAAATTTTGAAAAAATTCTGGAATATTCTCCACGGGTGTAGATTGAACGAAAACTATCGCGAGTGCATTACCTTTAATAATTTATCAGGTATATAAAAAAAAACAAAAATTTCAAGGTCATCAGTTTTCAGTAAAGATTGGAAACAAACTTTGTTGAAAACTCATTTGGGGTGGGTTTTGTGAAGTCACTGATCATTTTATACCTCCGTAACAAAATTTTTTGTTTTAAAAGCAATCAACGTACGGAACACTAATTGCGCAAGTTCAACTTGCACTTGACCGGTTATTTATATAATTTTCGTTTAATCTACACCCTATGAAGAATATTCCAAATTCCTGCAAAATTTTTTGATCAGTAATTTTCGAGATAAGCTATAAGCGATGAGACAGCGATTTTTGGCAGTTTACAAAGAAAAGTGTGAGCAAGTATTACATTATATATATATTTTTGAACTCGTATCTCCACAAGCTTTTATTTGACACCCCACTCAATAACCTGGTAAATTTGTTTTTTCCACTTCCGATTTCACTCCCCAAACCTAACCCTTTAAGTCAAAATTTAACTTTCAATCTACACGGCTCTGATGGGGCCATCAATTTCCATATTAGTGTCAAATTTCAACTTTCTATATCAAATAGTTTCGGACAAAATCGAGGGTGACAGACGGATAGACAAATGGACAGACAGACACCGAAGTGTGTTCCGTCGGAATACTAAAATCTGGTAATTTTCATAATATTTTCTGCTACTTTTTAAGTGATTCTTAAAGCCAGGTATTAAGAAATTATGTAACCAATGCATTACGTTATGCAGTGCAATAAATAAACTTTAGATTACAGAGGTTAAAAATCATTACGACTCTAAGCGCAAAACACTCTTTAACTGGGGGCCCTTAAATTACTATTCATAGCGTCATAATTGGAATAGACGATATTTTTGAATAGAAAAACAATTTCGAGTTACCTCTGGTTCAAACGGACTAAACAACACTCATTGTACGTGTATTAACAATTAAAAAATACCGGATTTGTTTCGAAAACAACTTTTCATCTTTAGCATGATATACGTAATCCAAAAACGTTCACAATAGTATTCATTTATTATTAGTCAATGACCATGACTTATTATAAATGTGCACAATTTTTACTTTTCTTGCTAAAGTGTTGTATTCATGAAAAAATTCCATTCCGAGATTTTTACTTTCTTTCATATTTTAGGGTACCTAGATCACAAAAACATACTCATTTTCGTCGCACGATAACGCTCGAATGAAACCAATAGATATCAATTTCAAAATTGGTATGTATTTAAAAACCTAATAAGGGGATGAAGCCTATAGTTTTTGAGCAATATCGCTTGAGGCGAAGGGGGTAAAAGAAATGAATGTCGATAAATTTTCTTTGGTTTTAATAGGAATTTAAAATTAATGAACAAATATTTTGTAGAAATATTTATACTAAAACATAAAAAAGTGAAAGGGGTAGGATAGGGGAGATTAGAGAGGTTATTTTGTATATATGTTATATATCTTTTTAAAAAATTTTTGAATAGGAATTAGGTTATTCTTTCATTATTTTCAATTTTAACCAAAGAAGGGGGTGAAGGGAGAGGGGGTTTCAATAGTATTTTTAGAATTCTTGAAGTTTTGTTTGGTTGAACTAATTGACAAATTTTAAGCATATTAGTTATAATAAAATATATAAGGGGGGGGGGTATAGCATTAGAGGCGTTGCTTCAGATATATCATGCTGTATACCATCTCAGCGTTCTTGGACTGTAGGAATATGAAAATTATTTTATTTATTGATTACTATCAATTTTAACAGGGGAAGGGTGTAAAAAGATGGAAGAATCTTGTATAGTTTCAATAGTATTATAAAAATTCTTTCAGATTTATAAATGGGAAAATTGGCAAATATTAAGTATAATCGTTTATATTAAAACATATAACTTGCCAATAGCGTGATGAAGGGAGGAAGAAAAGTGACTTTGTATTTGTCCTGTTGTAGGTCTTTTTGGAGTTCGTTCAGTCAAGAAATCTAAACATTACATTTTTTCATTGTTAATGTGGGAAGAGGATCAAAGGGATTATTATATCGTTTCTATAGTATTGTGATAATTTTTCCTGGTTTTTGATCGAGACATTGGTTATTTAATAGAAAATAATTTTTCTATAGTAAAATATATGTATGGTGAATGTTATGAGGTAGGGGGCTTAAAGGGTAATTGCATGTATGTATATACCTCCTTTTCATTTTTCTTGTTTTTCCATTAAATCTAATTTTAACAGAAATAATACATGGATCAGTAGGAAAATTATTGTATATGGTCCTTGCTAACGGGAAGTATTGTATTTGTAAAAAAAATTGCCTTTTTAACGTTTTTCTTTTGTTCAGATTTTAGGATTTTCAAATCGTGAAAAAAAATGGCAAATAGCAGTAGGTATCCGCTATTTAAAAGTGTAACTGGTAACTTCCAACTTCATAATAAATAGTACTAAATATCGCAAAAATAATAATCTAGCGACATATTAAAAAAAGTTTATTTTTATCTATACATCGAAAGTTTTTTTCAGCATACCTGATAATCTTTTTATCTACAGTCCACATTAATATTTTATTTTGTAACATACGCACGTATTTCATTGGCAGAGAGCATGTTTTATTCAATGTAATTTTAAAAGAGAGAATTTTAGTTTTTCAATCATAATATTTTTCTTTATTATTTAAACAAGCTACACTTCTAATTTTTTTTATTAATATGTTTCCTTAAGGTAGATAGTATTAAATTATCCTTTAGAATGAAATACTCAAATTTAGTGTTTATTTTAGAACTGCGTGTTTGCAAGGAAAGTACTCGGTAAATCATTTTACTAATTTTTTTATCTTAAATAAAATGTACCTTTTATTTCAATTTTTTTTTAGTTTCCCGTAAAATTTCCAGACGACTCCCGTGTATCATGTCCTTTGTCAAATATTAGATGATTTTAGATAATAATCTCTCAAAATTAACAAGTTTTCATAACAATGTTTGACCATAGCCTTAATAACATTTCTTGTAATACTTTAAATTTGCTATTTAATTGAGTAATTAAAATTTTTCAACTCTAAATTGCTGGAATTCCAAATTTTGAACAACTGCCGCATTAAAACCATGAATTTAGAAAGTCGATAATGTGACTAGCCAGTGGTAGCTTGGTCATCTAACTCATTTTTAAAGACGTCAACTATCAAAAAATTTTCTAAATAAAAAAGGGTTTTTTTTTACCATTCTATATTGAAAAAGGCAAGACAAATCAAATAAAAGTGGTA
Source organism: Pachyrhynchus sulphureomaculatus (assembly GCA_019049505.1). Lineage (NCBI taxonomy): Eukaryota > Metazoa > Arthropoda > Insecta > Coleoptera > Curculionidae > Pachyrhynchus > Pachyrhynchus sulphureomaculatus. Next base: position 57,702,647 of record CM032454.1, on the reverse strand, counting down.
AAATTTTATTAACTCTCAACAATACAACATTGGCGAATAAATTGTATATCTTTTTTAAGAAATCATAGCATACATATAAAAATTATGTTGAGAGTAAATAGAAAATGAATTCAAGGTAATACTTAAAATGTATGTGTGTGTATGTGTTTCAAAGTTGATTTCTTTAGCAGCTAGCAGTTAGACAAAAAACGTCTATCGATCACGACTTCAACCGATTTAATTTAAAATTTGAATATGAAACAAATTTGTAAAAAATTAAAATAGGCGTTAAAATGATTTTAAGTACTTTATGGGTAGTATACTAGAACTACGAGTATAATAGAAAAGAGTAATTCTTTTATGAAAATCGTAAAACTTAAGTAAAATATTAACCTTTTTTTAGAAACTGACCTAATATTTGACAATCTTATATATATATATATATATATATATATATATATATATATATATATATATATATATATATATATATATATATATATATAGATATATATATATATATATATATATATATATATATATATATATATATATATATTATATATATATATACATATAAATATATACAAGATTATTAACATAGCATGTACACGAACATGTCAGCGACATTTTAACGTTTTAAAATTTTTTGGCTAATATGATTCATTCTTACCTATTTCCTTAGATCTGTCAAGAGAAATCTGTTGTGGATGATAAAATGTAATATTCTAAAAATAAAACAGAAAAAAACTATTACTTGGTGGGTAAAAAATGCCAATTAACGTTAAGAGAATTGATATTTGATGATAAATACAAAAATCACCAATATGCGGTATGTCATGTAGTGAAAGTGATTTGCCAGGTATCAATTCTAAAGCCAACTAAAGGAAGTAAAACCATATAATTTGGCAATAATTCCATACTTTCATTCACAAGCTAAGTAAGTGTGTAAAAAATGTTATTCTAATTGCTGCCAATATAGCAAATTAAGATTAAGTTAAACAATCTTATGTATATAAATGAAATTATCCTAACTCTAAAACTTAGCACCAGTTTCATGGTTCATGCAATCGGCTAAGTATTTTAGTGAAATTTGCTTGGAATAAGAGTCCTTCCTCCACCGTCTTTTCAAGATCGCGAAAACCAACCCTGGTGCTTGTGTATTATACTTGGTTATATATATATATATATATATATATATATATATATATATATATATATATATATATATATATGTAAATGTATATATCTTACTCTTCTTTACGTGCCATCTCCTTTCAGAAATTTGGCTATCATTACGACTATCCTTATTTTTGATGTTAAAACTTTTACCTATTATTTTTCTTTGAATGATATTTTACAATAGCACATAGTTTTCGCCTCTCATCACATGGCCCAGGTATTGTAATTTCCTTATTTTAATTGAATTTTCTTTTTCTTATTTCATCTTTCGCAATGCGTTCGTAACCAGCTATCCTCAGAATCCTACTTACGCTCACATTTCAAATCATTCAGATTTTCATCTCATAAATTACCACTGAAAACCGGTAATATCTCAGCATCTTAAATTTAAAAGGTTTCTGCTAGATATTACTTTTCATATTTTGTTAAATACTGCTTTAGCTTGCCCAATTCATTACACAGGTATACAAAAAAATTCTCTATTTTTTAAGTGAGACAAGTGTTTTCTTAAGTATTTTTTTATGCTGAATCCAAAAAAATCATTAAAAAATCCACTGAGAGGTTTTTTTTAAAAACACACTACCAGAAAACTATTAAATTAAGAAAAAATATATTTTAATAATCTAAAACTGTACAATCACTAAATTATGGAATTAAACTATTATTTCGAACATCTTTAAATGTTTTGAATCTACATTTGTCATAAAAACTTAAGAGTATTAGGTTTTAGTGTTCATGTTTAACAAAAAACACACGTATACCACCTACCTACCTGACCTGAAGTAAGCTACGTAGCAAAATGCTGTTTAAAATAAATATGTGCAACCGCTAAATTAATTATTTTTTTTTTTTTTTATTAATATTGACAAAACTATTATTTCCAGTGTTTTTTGAAGTTCCTAATCCTGAATTAACATCAAAAAATAAAGTTTTATGTTCAGTTTCATTAAAAAACTCACTTTTAACACTTACAAGAGTACTTTGTGGTTGTTAAATTGCTTTTTAAGTAAATAAATACAACAGCTATTCAAAATTTATTTTTTCTAACAAAACTATCATTTCTAGGAGGAATAGAGTTTAGTGTTGAAGAAAATATTTGTTTACTATTTAGGAACAAACGGTTGTAAAATGCAGTCTAATGTATATCACTTGACAGTTTAAAAGTCAATATCGATTGATTGAGTGAATATGGTGGAATGTGAGTGAGAGAATGAGTAAGTGAGTGAGTAAGTAAACGAGTGAGTGGGTGAGGGAGTAAGAGAGTTAGCAAGTGAGTGACTGAGCGAATGAGTGATAGTAGAAGTGAGGGAGTGAGAGAGCATGAGGGTATGTGAATGAGTGAGTGTGTTAGTTGGTACGTAAGTGATTCAATGAGTGAGTGAGTATGATGATATGCGAGTGAGTGAATGTGTGAATTAGTATGTGAGTATTTGAGTATGTAAGTGTATGGGTGATTTGTTTACGTATTTACTATTTGTTTTAACTATTTTACATAAAAATAAAATTAAATCTTTCGTTTATAAATTCTGTTTTACATTTTCTTTTTTTTTTTCGTTTTTTTATTAGAATTTTTTTATTCATTAGGTATAACTTTTTCTTTTCTTTATTGGTCTCTTCAGTTTGTCTTCAAATAACCGAATGTTTGATTTTCTTTTATGATTTCTTTTTATCAAAATGTATTTGTTTCAATTTAATAATTTTCTGGCAACTTGAAGTGTGTTTTCTGACAAAACCTCACAGTGGAAAAAAAATTTAAGAAAACACGTGTCTCATTTAAAAGACCGAGATTTTTTTGTATACCTGTGTTATTTTCGTTGTCGAGTGTTCTTAGACATATAAATATATCCGGGTATGATTAGAGAAAGAAAAATTCAATTTTCATACAGTTTTCTTTCACGTGTAGGTACATCATTTTACGAAGTTTTTCACTATATTTTTAAAACTTTCTATTATCAACATTTTTTTACTGTAAATTACTTTCTCATAACTACGTATACAGTCAATAGAGAAGACTTTATGGTAAATATAAAAGAAAAGTTTTACTTAATTTAAACGATATTTTTGCTTAAGTGCTTAAACGAAAATTAAAACAATAAACTGGCAATACAGTTTAGAAGTTACCAAGTCCTCCTAACTATTTTTAGTGTTCCGTACGGAACACTTATAAGATCACTTCGGTGTCTGCCTGTCACACCTGATTATTTCCAAAACTATTTGACACAGCAAGTTAAGCCGTGTAGTTTGGAAAGTTAAATTTTTGACTTAAGGGGTTAGTTTTGGTGGGTGAAATGGGAAATGAAAAAAAAAAAAATTTGCTAGGTCGTCGAGTGAGGTGTCAAATGAAATTTTGTAAAAACACGAGTTCAAAATACCACACACACTTTTCTTTGTATTATTTTTAAAAAATTGCGAAAAATCGTTGATCCCCCTTATCTCGAAAAGTACTGATCAAATAATTTTGAAAAAATTCTGGAATATTCTCCACAGGATGTAGTTTGAAAGAAAATTAACACGAGTGCATTAATAATTTATCTGGTATATATATATATATATATATATATATATATATATATATATATATATATATATATATATATATATATATACATATATATATAAATTCAAGGTCATCAGTTTTCAACAGAGATCGGAAACAAACTTTGTTGAAAACTATTTTGGGATGTATTTTGTAAAGTCATCGATCATTTTACACCTTCATAAAAAAAAAAAATTATTTTAAAAGCAATCAACATAATTGCGCAAGTCTGAGTTGCACTTGTGTGTCTGTCTGTCTGTCTGTCTGTCACACCCGATTTTCTTCGAAACTATTTGTCGTAGAAACTTGAAATTTGGTAATAATATAGGAATTGATAGCCTCATTAGAGCCATGTAGTTTTGAAAGTTAAATTTTGACTTAAGGGGTTAATTTTCGGCGGTGAAATCGAAAGTGAAAAAATTTTTTTTTACTAGGTCATCGAGTGTGGTGTCAAATGAAAGGTTGTGAAAACACGAGTAAAAAATATATATATAATATAATACTTGCGCGCACTTTTCTTTGTATTATTTTCAAAAAAATCGCGAAAAAATCGCTGTCCCGCGCCTTATCTCGAAAAGTACTTATCAAAAAATTTTGAAAAAATCCTGGAATATTCTTCACGGGGGGTAGATTGAACGAAAATTATCACGAGTGCATTACCTTTAATAATTTATCGTGTAAATAAAAAAACAAAAATTTCAAGGTCATCAGATTTCAGTAAAGATTGGAAACAAACTTTGTTGAAAACTCATTTGGGGTGTATTTTGTGAAGTCACCGTAACATAAATTTTGACTTAAGGGGTTCGTTTTGAGGGGTGAAATCGGACGCGAAAAAAAAAATTTTTACTAGGTCATCGAGTGTGGTGTCAAATGAAAGCTTGTGAAAACACGAGTAAAAAATATATATATATAATGTAATACTTGCGCACACTTTTCTTCGTATTACTTTTAAAAAATACCGAAAAATCGCTGTCCCCTACCTTATCTTGAAAAGTACTGATCAAAAAATTTTGAAAGAATTCTGGAATATTCTCCATGGGGTATAGATTGAACGAAAATTATCACGAGGGCATTACCTTTAATAATTTATTTGGTATATAAAAAAAACAAAATTTCAAGGTCATCAGTTTTCAGTAAAGATTGGAAACAAACTTTGTTAAAAACTCATTTGGGGTGTATTTTGTGAAGTCACTGATCATTTTATACCACCCTAACAAAATTTTTTATTTTAAAAACAATCAACGTACGGAACACTAATTGTGCAAGTTAAACTTGCACTTGACCGGTTTTTTAAATATGAAACGAAAAATATAACTCAGCTTTATAATATAACTTGAGAACAATTATGAATATGAGTTTTAACATGCACAAAATATAACATTTTTGACAGAAGCGTATACCTTGGTAATAGAAAACACTGTTATTCAAAGATATTTGAATGTTGCCGTCGGATTATTGAGGTAATACATATATAAATATATTTTAACTATTTAAAATCGTGCTAAATAACTGTCTTTATTGGTGTAAAATAATTATTATAAAGTATACCAAATGAGGTACGAAAACTAACTGAATTAAAACCAATTTTACACTTCAGTATATTTGATGTATGTCAATAAAAACATAATTTGTCCACCATTTCTTTAATTTCTTTCTAATGTTATAATTAAAGTTAAGTATTAAAATTATCTATGGATAAATATAATTTACTACAATTAAAGTGTAATGAAGAAACTGACTAAGAAATAATTTTTAGTTTTTAAGTTACTCTCGTGGTTAAAATATCGTGGGCTGCAACAATAAAATTATATGCAGCCAAACCGCTACATTAAAGATCACTTTTTTTTTAAAATATGTGTAACGTTAGACTTATAATCTTGTGAAATGAATTTAAAATGATGTGAATTTGTTTTTATTATTCTTTGCAAGCGTTAAAACTCTCCTAAAGTGAAGTGTAGTGAAAATTTAAAGCTATGTTAACTAAACATAGAAATATAAGCTCCTTATTAAATGATTCCAAAAACAGTTTTTAAAAATAAACAACTTCACGAAAATGGTCTTATTCTTGTTCCGGACAAGGTAAAAAAACATGTATCAAAATATAAAACTAAAAAAGATTTTCTTAGTGCAATAACGATAGTAACTTTTTAAGACTGTTTGTTGAAAATTTTAATTGTAATCGTCGTAGTGATATTTTGTGTGGTATTCTACCGACATTATGTATGATATACTACCGACATCATGTATACCCTGTGTGACAATTAATTTTCCGGATTCCGTCGTCCGGACGAGTGTCGTCATTAACAAGTTTAACAGTTTTAAAACTATATCCTTTCTCCATATTTGGTTTTCAATTTTAGCATGAAATAGTGACAGATGATTAAGATATGATATTCTATTTAACCTTAAAAGAATTTCATTTTTGAAATTATAACGTGGAATAGGCACCAAATGCCACAAAGGTTTTCAAAATTTTTAAACAAGAGTAGAGAAATGATTGCTTATTCATAATATAAGTTTTTGATTGGAATATAGCTTTTTTAGATGGAGAAAACTGGTTTGAAGATAGCAAATATACTGGAAGACCAATATCAACTTGTATATTAGAAAAGGCTTAAAGACTTCTTTAATTCATAATAAGGAATCTCAAGGCTAAAGTTTACGAAAAATTAGTTTTGCATACTTTAAATATAGATTAAAAATACACTCGTACGAGTCACTAAAAACAATCAAAACTTGCTTAAATCAATTGTTGCTGAAGAAGAAACATAATGTTTTCCAGTATGAATTAATGAATGAAATAATTCATAAAAGTGTAGGATGGAAATTTCAAAAAATTAATTGTTTTTTTCTGTAAGAGTAAAAGTTTTGCTCTGCCTAGTAGTGAATGGGACCAAATAGCATGATGAGGCACCTGGATACAAAAAAATCCGGAGGTAAAATAGCCCCCCGTTCGGATCTCCGGGTGGGAGCTGATGCAGGGGCGTCAGCATACAGAGATCATAACTCTAAAAGATTTTTACAACATATGAGATTTAAACTCGAACATAAATTCAGTGCACCTACACCTGCAATCAAATAAACCTCATGTATTCGCTCTCTGTGAAACCAGGATCAGTTCATCGATCAGCATAATCAACTTTCTCTATTCTTTGTATGACCTCTATTCTCGGTTTAGGTTTGGAATCTGACTTTTTGTCAGAAGCGACCTCTCTTGTCAACGAGAGGAGGCCCTGGAGCTCCGAAACTTCGATGTTATGTTGTTAAAAATAACAACTCGACAAATCACAAAGTTTATCTGCTGCTTTTATGGACCACCAATTGATATTAACTTTAGAACACTTTTCGCTTCTCTTGCAGATACCAAATGCCGAAATTGCCTTCCTGGACTACTTTAATGTCCACAAAATCAACTGGCTTAAGTATTCCAATACTACCGACGAACAAGATTGTGAAACTGAATTATTCTAGATCAATTGTGGTTTAACTCAGCTTACAGATGAACCAACACGGATCCCTGATCAAGAGTTCGCCAGTCTTCTTGATCTGTTTTTAACAACTAATCCAGAGATTTACATTATCACCGTAAATCCGCAGTTAGATTCTTACAACCATAAACTACTTTCAACATCAAGTATCCTCCAATCAGTAACAGGGAGGCGCCTAAACTGCACAGGATTTGACACTACAATTCTGCTAAATGGGAAAAACTCATGGAATATTTTCGACCTTTTCCTTGGTTAGACGTTTGGTTTCGATCCGACGACCCATCTGACCACGCTAAGGAGATTTCCGATGATATTTTGGCTGTTATGACTACTTACATATCTTTTTCGAAGAAAACCAATAACAAGCCTTCGTTTGACCGAAAATGCAAAAAAGCTGTTGCTTCTAAACATCTTGCCTACCGACAATGGCGTAAAAATCCTAATGTTACAAATGCAAAGAAATTATCCACAAAACCAAGGAGACACACAATCAACGAATTAAAAACAAACTTCTTGCTTGCCCCAACACTTCCAGGCTCTTTTTTTCAGCCGCTAAGGTGTAAATTTCACCAAATCCACTATACCATCACTCATATGGCCATATAATTCTATTGCAACAACACCTGTTGAGAAAGCGAACTTGTTGGCCGATTTCTTTGCTTCACATTCTACTGTTGATTTCCAAGGAAAAACACCACCTACTATTCCCATAATGCAATCAAGGATGCACGATATTGCGTTCAGACAGCGTATCATAAAACGTATTTTAATGAAGTTAAACTCGAAAAAAGCTTTTGGCGCTGTCGGCATACCTGCCATAGTGCTCAAAAATTGCACGAGAAAACTAACATTAGTTTTCTGTGGTCTTTTCAGCCTATCCTACAGGAAGGGAATATATTTCTTTCTGCTGAAAATGAGCTAGAGATCAGCCAATTAAAAAAAAAGGCAAGAAGACCTTGCCCAACAACTACCGACCAGTCGCACTGAAATATCTTGAAGGATTTAATATTATTACCGACCATCAATATGGCTTTCGTAAACATAGATCAACAGGAGATCTTCTAACTTATGTAACACATGTGTGGAACAAAGCAATTGAAAACTGTAGAGAATCTCGAGCAGTTTCTCTTGATATATCCAAGGCATTCGACCGCATTTGGCACGATGGATTAGTGGCGAAGCTGTTATGGCGCTTAAGTTTCCTCAAAGAGCGTTCTTTACGAGTAGCAATCGACCGTGTTGGGAACAACGCAATCTGAAAAGTTCTGTTTATGGCTCTCGTGTTTTCTTAGAGAGCGTTCTTTGCGAGTGGTAATCAACAGATTTTTTTCTAACACCTTCACTATCAACGCCGGTACGCCTCGTAGAGCCCTTTTCAAGCAGTCTTTTATATGGATAACCACGTCCCTTTGAAATAATTTGCCCAGGGCTATATTTCCTACCGAGTACAATTTACAACGATTCAAGACCAACGTGAATCGCTTTTTCCGCACACGTGCCACTCCTGTAGCGCTTTAGGGATTTCCCTACAGCATGTGTGCCAGGCCCATAAAAAAAATTATATAGAAACATTAAAACAATTGATGAGTAGAATTCATCGTGTTCAACCTGAATATCATAATTTAGTCAACTGGTGCGCAATAATGCATCGCGTTACCCTTCACTTATTGTTCGTAAATTTTTTGCTTCGAAATAAAGATTGCGTATGGAACCATTCACAATGCCCAACTGATTCAGCACATTCATACATTCTCAAAAAAGAAAGTGAAGTTGCAATGTTACTTTCTCGAGAACATTTAGACTATTCATTAGGCTTATACACGAGCCTTGTATGTGATCACTATCAAATCGTTAGCAAAAGTGAACTGAATTAGGAAGAGAATTTCTTAAGTCAGAAAAACAAAAAGGAAACCTAGAAAATTTTATTAATTTCTTTTTTGCAGCAACAATTTTTCCCCTGTGTATCTTACAAATTATTTTTAATTTATTAGGTACCTTATCCGTTCTGGATGTTGGCTATCGTCATGGCGAGTCTAATCTTGTTGACTACTCTTCGGAAAATCTTAATATATATCACCCCGTAATAGTCTTTGAGGTTCCGAAGCGAAGATATCCGTCGTCTTCCTGGTCCGCGGCTTCCATAAATCTTCTCTGTATTACCAACCGAGGGATGTGGTATTTGTCCTCATGTCTCATAACATGGCCAAAGTATTCGAGTTTCCGTTGCTTTATGGTATTCAGCAGTTCTTTCTGTTTACCAACACGATGTAGGATTTCCTCGTTGATAATGTGGTCCATCTAAGAAACAGGTTGCAGTCGCAGATAGATCCACATCTTAAAGGCTTCGATTTTTTTCTTGTAACATTTCACTATTGTGATCTTCATGTCCAGAGAGAAGTCCCGACAGCACAGAATGTTGCGCATTTTGGTGAACGTTGATCTGGCTTTCTCAGTCCGGGACCTTATCTTGATGTCGTTCTCCCATCGTTCAAGGTACTTCCTAGGTATGTGACCTTCTCTACTCGTTCGATCTCCTCTAAATCTGACATCAGCCTTCCTTGCGTGGATGATCTGCTGATGGCGAGATACTTGGTTTTATTTATGTTGAGGTCTAATCTTTGGGCCCTGACTCTGTTCAGCAACAACTGCATATTCTCAAGACTAGCAGCGAGCAACACCGTATCATCGGCTTATCAGATATTGTTGATGTACTGACCGTTGATTCTAATGCCTACGTCCATAATCACCCGGAACTTGTGAAAAGATCTCCTCTGAATAGATGTTGAAGAAAGTGGGAGAGAGGACGTAGCCCCGCCGGACACCGCGACTTATCCTGACTGCTTTTGTCAAGCCTCCCTCTGTTTTGACTGCGGCTGTCTGATGTTAATAGAGGTTAATAATTATTCTGATATCCTTGTCATCAACTCCCACTCTCCGTAAGGCTTTAACTATTTTACCGTATGAACATCTGTAGAAGCCTTGGCATAATCTATGAAGCATGCGTGGACACTACAACTCATGTCTCTACACCGTTGAACGAGAACCTGTATGGTGTAGAGTACTTCTCTTGTGCCAGTCGATAGTCGGAAGCCGAATTGTGTTGGCCCAGTATTGTCCTCGCATTTCTGGTAGATTCTTCCATGTATGATCTTTAGGAAGCCTTAAGGGTGCGACTCATCAAGCTTATGGTCATATATTCCGCACATGATTTTGCTGTTGCCTTTTTTGGTATTGCAACAAATGTTGACGTTAGCCAATCTGTTGGTATAATACTTGTATCACATATAGTGTTGAACAGATTCCTGAGAATTTTAATGTCCATCTGCGGTATTTCATCTGGCCCACACGCTTTTCCATTTTTGGATTTCTGAAGTACCCTGAGTACTTTGCTATCAAGTATGGGTGGACCTGAAGTACTACCCGTGACCGGTGAGTTTTCCCTTCGTCGCTGAACAATTCCTCGATATATTGTTTCCAGACCTTGAGCCTGTCCTCTGCTTCCACCATTAGATTTCTTTCATTGTCTTTTAGTAGTGGATGCGGCTTTCTTCCGTTCTTGCCGGTCACTCCCTTTATTTTCATATGGACATTGAAGTGGTCGCGTTTTCTCTGGTACTCTTCGATATCATTGCACTTCTCCCTCATAAAAGCATCTTTTGCTGCTCTAATATCCTTTTTAATGGTCTTTTGAACGTTGCCATATTTCTCCTTATCTTTATTCTTATATCCTCTCCTAACTTCCATCAGTTGGAGTATAGATTCGCTCATCCATTTCATTTTCTGTTCAACTCGTTTGATTCCTCGTAAATATTATTTCCTGTTTTGTATAATATTTCTGTGAGATCATTCCACTATTCCTCCACTGACATTGTATCTGTGAATTTCGTCCTTATGAATTATATCCAATTATCCAAGTTATGCTTCTTCCAACTTTCAAATAAGTATGGCTTCCATAAGTCGAAAGAAACTCTTTGAATCCTACTAAATATAACATAGTCTAACAATATTTAAATTGTAAACATGTTTGATTCCTGCTAGAATTTAAATATACCAAGGCATAGTGCTGTGTAAAACGAACCCAGAAAACTTTAGCTATTTAAAAAGAAGTCCGTTTACTATATCATAACTAAATTAGCAGATTATAATTACCAAAAGAGTCATTAACAAAACGGTTATTTTCTATAACAATTCAGGCCCTCTTGTAAGACCCGTTAACAATTTTAGGCAGTTTAAAAGAAGGATGTAAGATTATGTAAATGAAGTTGAGCCTTTTAAAATTCAGGAATCTCTTGATGTAAGAATTCTTCTTTGCTGCAGTGTTTGAACTTTATTTAGGTTTTTTATAAGTAATTTTAATATTTATTATATTCTATGTACTTGTATTTCAATAATTTAAATTGTAAATTACTGAGAAATCTATATTGAAATAAATGCTATTTCTCTACATATCTATCTGTCTTTGTGATAACTCAGTTCCTTATAACTTCATGGAAAAGAAAAAGATTCCCAAATTCTTACCGTCAAATTTCACCTAAACTAATAACACTGTTCTACAAAAATGAATTGAGCGTGAATGATTTTTATAAAGAAGCTAAAATTATAATTAATTATCGTCAATAGGAAATTTTTACATGTTTTGTTTTTGACTTTAATAACGAAAGAGAATTAGAAGATGACTCAAGTAACCAATTAATGAAATTATTTGAAATAAAATTGGTAAGTATTCTAACAAAAATGTATACTTGATGTTGTTAATCAATTTCTTCAATATTGAACCCATTGATTTTAAAAATAGTTCAGGTTAAGTCGTATTGAAATAAGGTTCTTAAACAAGTGCGATTCTCTAAAATAACTCTGAATCGTTTATTTATATTTCTATAAAAACCACGGGTATGCGATGGATAAATGGATACACTTAATTTTTTAAATCAATCCTTAGATAAAACAGGGTAGCGATTACGAATATTGGTCCCAGACGTTGGTACGCCACTATGAAAAAACAATCTTACATTGTTTTGCAGACCCAAAAACCGATTACTTGACTGCAAGTTGTTCGTCCAGGTAAATTAGATTTGTCAATAAATGTTGTGTAATTAATTTTTTCCCTTTAAATCAGGTTAGTTCAAGTTTATTTTACTCTAAATGACATTAAACATACATTTTTAGTGTTCCGTACAGAACACTTATAAGATCACTTCGGTGTCTGTCTGTCTGTCTATCTGTCTGTTTGTCTGTCACACCCGATTTTCTCCCGAAACTATTTGACATAGAAAGGTAAAATTTGGTAATAATATAGGAATTGATGGCCTCATCAGAGCCACGTAGTTTTGAGAATTAAATTTTTAATTAAGGGGTTAGTTTTGGGGGGTGAAGTCGAAAGTGAAAAAAAAAAAAATTACTAGGTCATCGAGTGTGGTGTCAAATGAAAGCTTGTGAAAACACAAGTAAAAAATATTTATATAATATTATACTTGCGCGCACTTTTCTTTCCATTATTTTTAAAAATTCGCGAAAAATCGTTGTCCCGGGCCTTATCTCGAAAAGTACTTATCGAAAAAATCTTGGAATATTCTCCACGGAGTGTATATTGAACGAAAATTATCACAAGTGCATTACCTTTAATAATTTATATGGTATATAAAAAGAACAAAAATTTCAAGGTCATCAGATTTCAGTAAAGATTGGAAACAAATTATGTTGAAAACTCATTTGGGGTGTGTTTTGTGAAGTCACTGATCATTTCATACCACCGTAACATAAATTTTAACTTAAGGGGTTCGTTTTGAGCGGTGAAATCGGAAGTGAAAAAAATTTTTTTTTACTAGGTCGTCGAGTGTGGTGTCAAATGAAAGCTTGTGAAAACACGAGTAGAAAATATATATATAATGCAATACTTGCGCACACTTTTCTTCGTATTACTTTTAAAAAATTGCTGTCCCCTATCTTATCTCGAAAAGTACTGATCAAAAAATTTTGAAAAAATTCTGGAATATTCTCCACGGGGTATGGATTGAACGAAAATTATCACGAGTGCATTACCTTTAATAATTTATTTGGTACATAAAAAAAAAAAAATTCAAGGTCACCAGTTTTCAGTAAAGATTGGAAACAAACTTTGTTGAAAACTCATTTGGGGTTTGTTTTGTGAAGTCACTGATCATTTTATACCACCATAACAAAAATTTTTATTTTAAAAACAACGTACGGAACACTAATTGTGCAAGTTCAACTTGCACTTGACCGGTTTTTTAAAGTAGTGTAGCGGGACTGCCTGGGACCGCCATATTCATAGTTCACAGCCGCTTTGAACCATTTTCCAACTTCGCGAGTTTTAGTTGTTCAACTATATATACATATATATATATATATATATATATATATATATATATATATATATATATATATATATATATATATATATTGGCGTTTACAAAGCATGATGGGGCATTTGACTTCCGCTCCAATAAACTTCGAAACTACGCCCCTTAGGAACGAAACGTTTTTATTTTTTTGTGACGAATGTCCACCCATTGGTTAAAATTTTTTTAAAATTAAATATAAGTTCTTAGAGTTTCACTTAGGTTTCTTTCTTCTAGAAAATCCTCTCCTCTCTGTAACTGATTTTCAAACTGGGCGAAAATTTTTAAACTTCCATAAGTAGGATTTTTTTATTAAAATTCTTTACCCCTCCTCCTCGGTCATCGATTCTCAAATTGGATCTTATTTTTTAGAATTTCACTGCGGGTAGGGTTTTGATTTTTGATGAAAAATCTCCTCTTTCCTATCATCTATTTTTAGTCTAATGTGTTGAGAGCTTATAGAGCGACGGTGCAAGCACGGTTTCATCAAGGAAATTTTTACATGTTTTGTTTTTGACTTTAATAACGAAAGGGTATTAGAAGATGACTCAAATAACCAATTAATGAAATTTGAAATTGGTAAGTATTCTAACAAAAATGTACACCTGAAGGATTTTTTCTGGAAGTTTCCTGGTAATCAATTTCTTCAATGTTGAATCAATTGGGTTTAAAAATAAATCATCAAGGGGTCTCGCTCACCGATTGTTGTTTGACATCTCGCTGCCCCTCTACAAGAAACTCATTTACGAAGCTCCCCTTGTTTCCATATGCCCCTCCGTCCCTTGAGCTTGGCTGATGTACACGTATATATATATATATATATATATATATATATATATATATATATATATATATATATATATATATATATACAATACTTAAGAATTTTCTTGAACCATCAATTTATATTTGTTTTCAATTCTTGGGCTTTGGGTTCGTTTTATGAATATTTGGTATTTAAATTAAACTTAAATTGACGTTTCGCCCTTTGGTTTAGAGCATTTTCATTTTTTTCCTTTAATTCTACAAATTATACAAAATATAAAATATAAAACTATAAAAACTATAAAAATAATTTACATTTAGGTACACTAGTACAATACAAATTATTTAACACACACAACCATAAACTATTTACATAAATTCTTAGTTCTATCTTTAAAAATTAAAATCACATGGGACCTACCTTGAATCTCACATATTTTATTTACTACTGACAAGTCGTAGTGGCATTCTTATCGAATGTAGATTTTATTTTGTATTATTGATCCGCAATTCTTTTTTTTTTTTTTTGTTTGTTTTTTGAATATTAAGCAGGTAGTCTTTTTGTTAATATATTAAGGATGAGTATACACTTTAAAATATTACCTTATTAAATTTGTATAAATATGGCTAATTCCTTTTATATCACTTTTATCATTCACTGTAAATTTCTCATTTTTTTTAATTTCGATCATTTCTTTTATTGCAAGTTTTCCAATATTAATGTCCCTGTTTAAAATCTTTGTTTCATTAAAGTTGAAGTCATGTCCAAGTTCCGTTGTGTGTTTATGAAGTGCCGTTGTTGCATTTTTTGTATACTTGTGTCCATTGAGTCTGTTTTTTAATAATTGGGTCGTCATACCAATATAATGCATCGGGCAATCTGCACAAGGTACCGAATAAACTACGTTGGATTGGTTCATGGTTGGTACCTGGCTTTTCAAGTTTGTAAATAGTGAGCTTAGTTTGTTCTGCGTTTTGTGACAAACAGTTATGTCATATTTTTTTAGAGTGCCCCCTAGTTTTTCTGATAAATCGCGTGTATAAGGTAGTGGGAAATAATTTGTATTGTACTAGTGTACCTAAATGTAAATTATTTTTATAGTTTTATATTTTATATTTTGTATAATTTGTAGAATTAAAGGAAAAAAATGAAAATGCTCTAAACCAAAGGGCGAAACGTCAATTTAAGTTTAATTTAAATACCAAATATTCATAAAAACGAACCCAAAGCCCAAGAATTGAAAACAAATATATATATATATATAAATATACATGTATATATATATATATATATATATATATATATATATATATATATATATATATATATATACATATATATATATATATATATATATATATATATATATATATATATATATATATATATATATATATATATATATATATGTATGTATATATATATATATATATATATATATATATATATATATATATATATATATATAGACTACTATTCCCAGAAACAAGGATATGTCATAAAAATTAGCAGTTATTTACAAAACATTTTTACAATCACAAATCTTTTATTCATATTCATACAGTCTATATAAACCAAAATTATAACTCACATGCAGTGTGTATCATAGTAACAGATCATTAGTTTTACTGAATCAATATAAAATATTTCTTTACAAAGAGAAATATTTTAATATGAATGATTTAAAATTGTATATTAAATTTTGTCATTCTTAGTTATCACAAAATTATGCACAACGTAACTTATCACTTCCTAAAAGTTACTTTACGAATTTACAATTGAAGTAAACTTTTAAGTGACTACAAGTACAACATAATATTTTCTCCTAATTCTAAAAAGATTGTACCTACCCACTTATAAAGAAAATATAATTAGCAAAAGAAAATCTTCGTTATCGTTACTTTAAACAAAACACGCAGGAAATATAAGCAATATGTAAATACTGGTTTAGACATAAAATATAACACGTAAACACACAAAATTACGCAAAATTTTTAAGTTATTTTCGATGTTAGGTTTTATTGAATAAGTTACGCCGACTTCAAGACCTTGCTTAGTTTCGTGTGTTTACGTATTATATTTCATGTATTAGGTATTAATTACACATTGCTCACATTTCTTGAGTGGCTTGTGGGTAGCATGTGGGTAGGTTCGTAGGTTTAAAAAAAGATATTACTCTGTACTTCTTATCGCTTTTTTTTAAAAGTCTGTTATATTTTTCTGCTAATTTTAATTTTATTTATTTTTTTTTAGTCTAGATCGGTAATTGAGGTACCTACATATATTTTATTTTTCTTAAGTCAAATGTGTTGAAAATGGATATGTATCTAATCAAGAGTCTCACAAAAGAGCATGAAGATGATAGTAACGCGGAGAAAAAAATTTCAAAAATAATCAGTCCAGACATTTATACAATAATATATAATAGACCAGGACGGCGACCAGAAATTTTGACCTGTCAACTAATGGTCTGCTCAGTGGTTTTTTCTATCGGGCGAGTCACCTTTAACGTTGATTTTATGGCCCCTGTGCCTTGGAAGGCCCAAAATGCTACATCGGAAAATGGACTGTCATTTAACCACTTGAATCAAATAGACATTTGTTGACACGTAAAAAGTCAAGCGCCCCAAAGGGCAGACGCCGCCCAGACGGGACCCAGCTTTAGGGCCCCAAAAACTTCGATCCAAAAATAGACTATCATTTAAGCATATAAAATCAGTAAATTTAGGTTCTTTTTGATAAAATAAGAGGAAACCTGCAAAAAGAAGGCCGCCAATACCGGAGGACGAATCTGGACCCGCTTTTTCCAGCCAAAAACGAGTATAGTCGTGGTTTTATTATTTTTACTTAACGGTCTATTCGATCGAAGTTTTTTGGGCCTTATAACCGGGTTCGGTCTTGGTGGCGTCTGTCCTTTGAGGCGCTCGATTTTTTAGTGTCAACAAACGTTATGGTACTTGATTCAAGTGGTTAGACGACAGTCAATTTTTGGATGTAGCACTTTGGGTCTGCGCATTCCAGCGCTGAGGCTTTTATTCGACTCGCCCGATAGAATGAACAACTAGACAGACTGTTAATCGACATGTCAAAATTTCGGGTTGCTCTATTGGTCTATAATGAATTAAGAACTATCTTTTTTGAAGTCGGTTGAAGAAAGAGCTTTATATTCTTCCTGTATATCTAACCTTATTTTGCATTTAAATTTAGACCTTTTTATAAATTAAATCTCTATGGATTAGAAATACCAGGTACCCGACCCATTTTATGATATAAGGCATATCCAAATCCATCTGGCGAGGATTTTTGGAACAAATCTATAATGTTAAGGGGACTTTTAATACCCCAAGATTAACTTTACTAAAGGTTAAGCCTACCAGATAATGGTCACCACACTTGTATTATCATAAGTCTTGTACTATAGTTCCTCACAAATATAAATGTTAGAAGTTGTTACTAAAACCTTATACTACAGGCTAAAAGAAAGAAACGCAAAAACATTTATATTACATACCAGCTGTTCTTGAATCAGGAATGTTGACTTTTTAATTGCAACAAATTGTAAACTTGAAATTGTATGGGATGGTGTTAAGCAATTTAAAGTTTTAAAGCTTCTTAACAATAAAAGTTAACTTTTGATCAAAATGTTTAACTTGAAAATGGTCTAGACCTTAATACCAATGGCGTCAGAATCCAGAGTTTAAAGTTTTGTTTAAAATTTCTAGGCTCAACATATGAAAAGATACTGAATTGTTGTTACAGCTAGTTTTTCAAGAAATAGTTTTATTTGGCATTAAATTAATTATTGATTACATATTTTTACCTATATGCTGTTAATCGTGAAGAAGAAAATTAAAGAATTAAATGCCTTCAATTCAAATTGGATTCTATCAAAAGTGTGTTGAATTGACAAATAACTCTTTTAACAAAATATATTTTTATATTGTTTTAGTCTTACTTAAGATGCACCTAACATGTCTGAAATGTCGTGTTACTAGCTCTCGGGTTTACTCCGAGATTATTCTTTTCAAATGGCAGTTGATGGATTTCCTTCCGACAGGTCTAACACAGGTGCTGCAGGGTAATCCCTAAAGCGCTCCAGGAGCGGCATTTGTGCGGAAAAAGCGATTCACGTTGTTCTTCAATCGCTGTAAATTGTACTCGGTGGGAAACACAGCCCTGGGCAAATTATTCCAAAGACATGACATTCTCCATATAAAAAACTGCTTGAAAAGCGTTCTCCGCAGAGTAACAAGCTGAACCTCATACGGATGTGAAGTATTAGCGCGACGTATATTTCTAACATACACCGCTTTGGGAGGAATTAAGCGGGCTACATCCTTCGAACACTTTCCATGAAAATAATTGTAGAACAGACTCAAGTCACCAACCGTTCTTCGATGTTCCAGCGAATTAAGGCCGCCGGTCAGTTCCGGGTTTCCAATCAGACGAACAGCTCTTCTCTGAACAGAATCCAACAAATGCAGTGTATGTTTGGGAGCGGAGCCTCAAACATCGGAGCAGTATTCCATAGTTGGTCGAATTTGAGCTTTGTAAAGAATTAACAGTTGTTGTGGAGTGTAAAGCTTTCTGGTTTGAAATAATATTCCCAACTTTTGAGAAACTCTCCTTACTATGCCTGCAACATGATCATGCCAGGATATATTTACTCCCAAATTAACGCACAACAAATTGAGTGACGATGTTAGAGGAATGGAGTGCCCCACCAAAACTATGTCGGGTTCAGCAACGTTAACTTTTTCAGAAAAAACTGCCGCCTGGGTTTTTGTAGCGTTAAATTTCACTTGATTACTGTTACCCCAAGATAGAATTTCTTCCAGGTCTTTGTTAAGTTGAACAACTTCCCGCTGTCTGCGGACACTCGCCTGAGCAGCCAATGTCCGAGCGTTCAAAGTGAATGAACAGATAAGCGTACTGTCATCTGCAAAGCTGTAGATTGGATTTCCGGTCTTTTCCAGCAGATTGTTAATGTAATTGAGACACACCGGCGTTGATAGTGAAGGTGTTAGAAAGAAATCCGTCGACCGCCACTCGTAAAGAACGCTCACTGAGGAAACGTGAGAGCCACACACAGAAATTTTCAGACATACCATAGGAGCGTAGCTTAGCCAACAATCCATCGTGCCAAACACGGTCGAATGTCTTGGATATGTTAAGAGCAACCGCTCGTGATTTTTCAAAGTGTTCAATTGCGTTGTTCCAAACATGTGTTACATAAGTCAGAAGATCTCCTGTTGATCTATGTTTACGAAAGCCATATTATTAAAAGCAGTGCGACTGGTCGGCAGTTATTTGGCAACGTCTTCTTGCCTTTTTTTAGGTATCGACTGTACTGTGGCACACTTCCAGCAGGAAGGAAATACTCCCTTTCTGTAGGATAGGTTGAAAAGTCTACAGAAAACTGGTGTCAGTTCCCTCGGACAGTTTTTGAGAACTATAGCTGGTATTCCGTCAGGGCCAGAAGCTTTTTTGGTGTCTAGCTTCATTAAAATACGTTTTATGATACGCTGTCTGAAGACAACAAACTTACTTAAGATTGCTGGCCAGTTTCGGGTTTCCAATCAGGCAAAGACATCTCTTCTGATAAAATCCAACAAATGCAGTGTATGTTTGGTAGCAGAGCCCCAAACATGGAAGCAGTATTCCATGGTTGGTCGAATTTGAGCTTTGCACAGAATTAACAGTTGTTGTAAGGTATAAAGCTTTCTAGCTCGAAGTAGTATTCCGAGCTTTCGAGAATCTCCCTTGCTAGACTTGCAACATGTTCATGCCAAAATATATTTGCTCCCAAATTAACGTCCAGCAAATTGAGTGACGATGCTAGAGGAATGGAGTGCCCGGACATAACTATGTTGGGTTCAGCAATGTTAACTTTTTTAGAAAAAACTACCGCCTGGGTTTTTGTCGCGTTAAATTCTATTTGGTTACTGTCACCCCAAGATAGAATTTCTTCGAGGTCTTTGTTAAGTTCAACGACCTCCTACTATCTGCGAATATTTGCATGAGTAGCCCATGTTCGAGCATCGAAAGTGAATGATAAGATAAGCGTACTGTCATCTGCAAAGCTGTAGATTAGATTCCTGATCTTTTCTAGCAGATCGTTAATGTAAATGAGAAAGAGAATAGGAGACAGTATAGAACTCTGGAGTACACCTGCATTGAAAGTGAAGGTGTTAAAAAGAAATCCATTGGAGAAGATCAAATCCACAATAGACCGCATTTTCTCCTTAACTCAATTAATAGAAAAAAAGATGGCACGAAACCAAGAAGTCCACTTGCTGTTCGTTGACTTGAGAAAAGCATATGATAGCGTTCCCCTGCAGAAATTGTGGCAATCATTGGAAAGTACTAATATTAATTAGAACTAATTAAAGCTGTCAAAACACTATACGACCGACCGGTAACGAAAATTAAAACAGCAACACTAACAACACCAGGATTTATTACGTCAAAACGTCTGAGGCAAGAATGCTGTTTATCACCAACCCTTTTTAAGATATACCTGGCATATGTACTAAAGAGATGGAAGCAGAAATAGACCAATGGGGATACCATTAATTAACATCATGCTGTACACGTTATACTTCGCGGATGACCAAGTGATAATGGCCAAGATCGCCACGACTTGAACCACATGACTAGAAAACTATTTGACGAATACAAAGATTGAGGTTTAGAAGTCAATATTAAGAAGATAGTATATCTATGCATTGGAAGGCAACAAAAAGATACCGGATGATCGAACAACGATAAGACACTGCGGCGACTACAAGAGTCTGGGTGTAAAAATTTCGGAAGATAGCAATAAGAGAGACAAATACGGCAGGAAAAAAGGCCATTAAACTACTAAACAGCCATTCTATGGGACGAATCTATAAATAAAACGAACAAATAAACCATAGAAAAGTACCATATCATATACCTGTGAAGTATGGCCTATGAAAGAAAGAGCATTAGCCACCCTGAGAGCAGCGGAAATGGACTTCTGGAGAAGAGCAGTAGGAATGTCGAGAAGAGAAAGAGACACCAACGAATGTATTAAAAGTAAAAAAATTATGGAATCAAATACAGTACTACAGACGACATTTTAACCAGATAACTTATCTGGTTTGGCACATTCAAAGAATGAACGAAGATCAAATCCCAAAACAAACATTAAAATGGCAACCAGAAGGCAACAAAAAGCGAGGTAAACAGAGAACAAGTTGGAGAGAGGGATAGGCAGGGAAATTAAGGAAGGAAACCTCAAAGATCTATGGGACTAGCAAAAAAAATAGAAACTGGAATATATGTATATCTATAATATATATAAAAATGCAACGTCTCTCTGTCTGTCTGACTGTCCGTTAGTGCGCTTATCACTGGAGAACCACTTATCCGATTTACGTACTATTTTTTTAAAACATAGATATGTTCTCTGGCCAGGTTATAGGCTATACTTTATTACGATAGGTCGCATAAGGAATGAGCAGTGACGATAATAGTAAATGAAGTCGGAAAAAAGTTTGCCGGTAGCGAGTTTCCTTGCTATACACAGCCTAAACCTTTAAATATAGAACAATATTATGTAGCAGAGAATATCTATAATCTAGAATCTATAATATATATAAAATGCAATGTCTCTCTGTCTGTCTGTCTGTCCATTAGTGCGTTTATCACGCGAGAACCACTTATCCAATTTACGTGTCTTTTTTTAAATTCATACATATATTCTTTGGCCAGGTTATATAATAATAATTATCTATATCTATAATATATATAAAATGCAGCGTCTCTCTGTCTGTGGGTCTGTCTGTTTGTTAGTGCGCTTATCACTGGAGAACCACTTATCCGATTTACGTGTTTTTATTTAAAACATACATATGTTCTATGGCCAGGTTATCTATCTATAATATATATAAAATGCAACGTCTCTCTGTCTGTCTGTCTGTCCGTTAGTGCGTTACGTACTTTTTTTTTAAAGCGTACATATGTTCTCTGGCCAGGTTATAGGATATATTTTATTGCGTTAGGTAACATAAAGAATAAGCAGTGACGATAATAGGGAATCAAGTCGGAAAAAAGGCTACCGTTAGCGCGTTCTCTTGCAATGTGCTGCCTAATACCATTAAATATGGAACAATATCATATTGCAAAGGATATAATATATATAAAATGCAACGTCTCTCTGTCTGTCTGTCTGTCTGTCTGTCTGTGTGTCTGTTAGTGCGCTTATCACTTGAGAACCGCTTATCCAATTTACGTGTTTTTATAAATTTATATACATATGATATGTTCTATGTAATTCGATATAAGTCTAGATAATGGGAGATAAGGTGAGATAATGGGAGATAGATATAAATAATGGGAGATAAGGAGAAATAATGGGAGATAAGCAGAAATAAGTCTAAGTAATGGGACTTATGGTGAGATAATGGGAGATAAGGAGAAATAATGGGAGATAAGGAAAAATATTACGAGATAAGTCGACATAAGCCTAGATAATGGGAGATAAGTATAAATAATGGGAGATAAGCAGAGATAAGTCTAGGTAATGGGATTATGGTGAGATAATGGGAGATAAGGAGAAATAATGGGAGATAAGGAGAAATATTGCGAGATAAGTCGAGATAAGCCTAGATAATGGGAGGTAAGGTGAGATAATGGGAGATAAGTATAAATAATGGGAGATAAGGAGAAATAATGGGAGATAAGCAGAGATAAGTCTAGGTAATGGGAGTTATGGTGAGATAATGGAAGATAAGGAGAAATAATGGGAGATAAGAAGAAATATTGCGAGATAAGTCGAGATAAGCCTAGATAATGGGAGATAAGGTGAGATAATGGGAAATAAGGAGAAATAATGGGAGATAAGGAGAAATAATGGGAGATGAGCAGAGATAAGCTTAGATAATGGAAATTATGTAGAGATAATGCGAGATAAGGAGAAATAATGGGACATAAGGGGAAATAATGGCAGATATTTTTTTACGATAGGTAACATAAGGAATAAGCAGTGACGATAGTAGTGAATCAAGTCCACGCGAGCGGAGCCGCGGGCACGGCTAGTATGTATATATATTGTACATAAAAAGACATGAACACAGTTTACTAAGAAACTGCTCCTTTCATTCATACTGCACTAGGACTACCAACTTATTTTTATCATAAAAGATCTAAATTCGAAATCTCTCCCGATTATGTGGGGGGTAATTTTGTTTAATGAACTTCCCCACAATATAAGAAAGCTCTCTATAAAAGAATTTGAAAAACAAAGTTAAGAGCTTTCTGATAAATAAATGTTATTATTCTGTTTCCGAATTTTTAGGTGATACAGTTCACCAAGCGTTTTTGAACTGTTTTTTTTTCTTCTCTTTCTATCGTTTTTTTGCATTTGTGTTATTTTTCTTTTTTTACGTGTATAACTGTTTTTTTTTTATAAAAGATCAAAACTCAATCTATAGCTTAGCTAGCGATAACAGGCTTATTTCTTCATTTACCTTAAATGCTTGAAAACCAGATTCCCATGCAAAGATATGCAGTCCCCTAAGACATGACCTGTAAGTAAATAGAGTACAGTAGAGTAGTAGAATATTGCCATGTTTTATGCATAGCTGAAACGGGTTTCAAGAGTTCGGGTTATTATTTTACAGTAGAAAGCTATATATTTCATAACAGCTTTCAGTTCTATACTATATACAGAGCTCAAATTTAACCAACGATGAAATACTGCCCCTATGTTTGGAGCTTAGTCCCAAAGATACTCTGCATATGTTAGATTTTATTCGAATTATAATCATTTACGTAACTGGGAACCTAGAACTCACTAAAAACTTTAAATACCTGAGAATGACGAAGAAAGATTTACGGTTATTCTGTAAATGCTTAAATGAAATATGAGGGGGTATATGCTAGATCTACACATCTAATTATTTTTTGAAAAAAGTATTTTGTAATTAAACTAATGAATGTCTGATAACATTTTTATATAAAAGTTATAGTTTGTCCACGTAGATTATATATTTTACATCACACGCACTAAAATATAAAAGATTTTTCTTGAGAACCATGACGCAATTAGACCTAATACAAGTATCGCACCAGCCATCAGCCTGGTGCTAATTTTTTAGATATTTGGATTATATGTCAAGTTTTCTTAATTTATTACTTTTATTCCTTTTACTTTCTTTATTAAAGGAAAGTATTGTATTCCTGAAAAGTCACTCATTTTCATGAGATATATGAAGTATATCTGAGAATATAAAAATGAACAGCTAAAAATTTAAGATATTTTTTTGCCCATGAGCTCCCACGAGTAAGACAGAGATTTAAATTAACTCTTGTAGGACATTTCTAAAAGTTTTTTTTTTTGATGATTTAAATCCAGCTTTATTATTTATGATTTTTCTCAGAAAATTGATGCATATAAGAAAAACTTTTTTTGAACCTCAAACAAATCTTACTATTAAAATTAACAATGAAATTTCTACAAACCTGGAGTACCGTGTCGTCCCAAAACGACATATATATATATATATATGTATATATATATATATATATATATATATATATATATATATATATATATATATATACTTATAAATATATATATATATATATATATATATATATATATATATATATATATATATATATATATTAGAGGTTTAAGAAGTGTATATATTCATAACTAAAAAATTCTGCATCCTACTGAATATCCAAAACAGTCATAAAGAAAAGTAAAGAAGGGAGGATAATGTAAAATGATCGAAATTTCTCAATTTTGAGATAAACTGCAAGAGCCTATAAATTAACGCTTTTCAAGCAGTCTTTTATATGGAAAACATCATCCCTTTGGAATAATTTGCCCAGGACTGTGTTTCCCACGGAGTATAATTTACAGCGATTCAAGAACAGCGTAAATCGCTTTTTCCGCACACGTGTCACTCCTGTAGCGTTTTAGGTACTTCTCTGCAGCACGTGTGCTAGACCCACAAAAAAAGGTGAAACGTTTTCAATAAACTGCAAACTAGAAACATGATGTAATTTCTCTATCCTTAAAACAAAAGGGCCATAAAGCCCAAGAAACTGAAAATATATTCATTATTCCAAGGTTCAAGAAAGAATTACTCAAATTATTATATATATATATATATATATATATATATATATATATATACATATATACATATTATATATATATATATATATATATATATATATATATATATATATATATATATATATATATATATATATATAAACTCCCGAACAAAATTAACGCAACAAACTGAAAATTAATTTATCTTTTTCTTATGTCAGTTTTAAAGTTTATCGAGTATTTGAATAGTAGGCTATGCATATTTTGTTTCGTTGTTCATGACAGAAATCAAAACAATTCGTTTAGATTTACAGTTTTAAAGAATTTTTTAGAAGATAAGCAATTTTCTGTAATAATGCGATAGATTTTCTTTAAAAGTAAGCTTATAAATTGTTCCCTTTTTCAAAGTAATACGTTTTTGTGGTAGACTGTTTTATTTTTGACCCCGAAAAATTAGAAAA
The DNA here is from genome assembly GCA_019049505.1 of Pachyrhynchus sulphureomaculatus. NCBI lineage: Eukaryota > Metazoa > Arthropoda > Insecta > Coleoptera > Curculionidae > Pachyrhynchus > Pachyrhynchus sulphureomaculatus. The sequence goes on along the minus strand of CM032454.1, from coordinate 57,676,778 downwards.
ATGACTCGAACAAGGAATTTAACTGAACACAAGGTGGCGCGAGCCTCAGTTTTATTGGACGAGGGATATTGTCAGAGTTATGTTGCCAATTTGTTAGACAAACAGGAACTTATTCTAAAAGGCTAGGGCAAGGGCGAAAACGATGCACTAGCGACCTAGATGAACGTTTTATAAGACAATATGCTTTAAGAAACAGGACAGTCCTGTTCGCAATGTCACAATTTCTTCTAAAACAGTTAGAAGACGGTTAAATGAAGCTGGATTAAACAGTAGGAGACCAGCCACCGCGCCCTTGCTTACTAGAGAGAACAGAGTTGCCAGGTTACGTTTTGCTCGAAATCACGAAAACTGGTCTGTGGATGATTGGAAACAAGTTTTGTGCACAGATGAAACTAGGGTTAGTCTAAAACATCTAGATGGTCCTGAGCGAGTATGGCGAAGACCAGGAGAGAGGTTTGCTCCTTGCAATATCTCTGCAAGGATTCCATTCGGCGATGGCTCTGTTATGTTCTGGGGTGGCATCTGCTTTGATGCTCGCTCAGAGTTAGTTCCTGTACGTACGAGATCCGTGAATGCTGACAACTATCTTGAGAATATTGTAATAGAACATGTGATGCCTTTGGTCATTTTGTGGGGCCCAATTTCCTGTTTATGCAAGACAACGCTCGACCTCACGTGGCTAGGGAGGTACTCGATTATCTTAATCAAGTTGATATACCGATTATGCAATAGCCACCAAAAAGCCCGGATCTGAATCCGATAGAACATGTATGGGATCACCTTAAGAAAAATGTGAAACGTCATATACCTGCACCTAGAATTTTGCTACTAGTGTCCCTCAGTTTTATCCATTTTTTTTATTATTACATAATTTCAACGATTTGTGTTATTAGGTCTTAATTATAATTTTTAATTCGAATTTTATAGAGAATTTGGTAGCTAATTCACCTTTAAAGTATCCGATGAAGTTTTTTCTAACTTTTGGTGTAACCAATGTTCATAGAAAATTATTAAAATTAATTCATTTTAGAGATTTGTGTGATTTAATATATTGTTGCGTTAATTTTGTCCAGGGGTGTATATATATATATATATATATATATATATATATATATATATATATATATATATATATATATATATGTATATTCTTCCTGTAGGCACAAAAATTCAATCCATCTTTACCTAACAGCTTTATTAATATTGTTCTAGATTTTGTAGTAAGGGTTTCATCATTTAAATTTATTTTTTAACTGGAGACATTACTCAGTATACTAGTGGTTAATAATTAAGACATTTAGTTTTTAAGCTTTCAAGTAAGGAATTAATTTTATGTCCTCTGAAACCATTTTATTCATGGACGGTCTAGACACTGGATTAGCCAGTCAGCAGGCCGAATCCTGAGTCCCTTTTTCTCTGCAGTCTAGACGTAAATTCTAAGATTAAAAATAATTTAAACATTTTAGAATTACTGTATTATTACTTAAAACTACAAAAAGAAAAATTTTCTCTTAGATTTTTTTTATTTAGTTTTTATTTAGTTCATTTTCGACAGTATCATTCATTTTCAACCTATTTAAAAAGAAAATGTTCAATACCTAATAAAAAAATCTAAACATCTAAAATTTAAATGCGAATTCAGATATTATATTTCGTTAGTTGGAAGATTTAGAAAAAGAGGGAAACCATAATTAAAGATAACTTGGTCATGCTTCAGGACAAATATAGTAGACTAAAAGGAACATTTGGCGACATATAGAGGCGTCTAACTTACGAAAGATTTGGGACTACGAATCTGCTACGAATTTTCGAACTTTCCTTTGGTTGGACATTTGTTTTAAATACAGCCACCTATCTGAACTCGCTAAGGAGGTTTCTTATGTTATTTTAGCTGGTATGGGAAGTTATATCCCTTTCGAAAAAATGCCCTTCCAAAGGCAAACCTTGATTCGATTGAATATGCAAAGATGATGTTGCTTCTAAATATTTTGCTTACTGACAATGGGTGAAAATCCCAACGTTCTAAATTATAACATCTTCGTTCGCACCAGGAACAGATGCAAAGAAATTATCTATGAAACCAAGAAGGCACACAAACAAAAAATTAGAAGCAAACTTATCGCCTGTCTTAACACATCCCGGTCGTCATTAGTCAGTATTCCACTAAATCTACTATACCACCACTCAAGTAGCCAGACAATACCATTGTAACCACATCTATTGAAAAAGTCAAACTACCCGGTATTTTCATATACTATTTAACCTATCCTACAGAAAGAGAATATTTGCCTCCTGCTGGAAATGAGCGACAGTTCAGCCATTACCAAATAACCGGTCAAGTGCAAGTTGAACTTGCGCAATTAGTGTTCTGTACGTTGACTGCTTTTAAAATAAAAAATGTTGTAACGGAAGTATAAAATGATCAGTGACTTCACAAAACACACCCCAAATGAGTTTTTAACAAAGTTTATTTCCAATCTTTACTGAAAATTTATAACCTTGAAATTTATGTTTTTTTATATACCAGATAAATTATTACAGGTAATGCACTCATGATAATTTTCGTTCAATCTACACCCCATGGAGAATATTCCACAATTTTTTCAAAATCAAAGTACTTTTCGAGATAAGGGTGGACAGCGATTTTTCGCGATTTTTTGAAAATAACACAAATAAAAGTGCGCGCAAGTATTACATTATATATATATATATATATATATATATATATATATATATATATATATATATATATTTGTTTTTTTTTTTTCTCGTATTTTCACAAGCTTTCATTTGACACCACACTCGATTACCTAGTAAAATTTTTTTTTTCACTTTCGATTTCACCCCCCAAAACTAACCCCTTAAGTTAAAATTTAACTTTCAAAACTACATGGCTCTGATGAGGCCATCAATTCCTATATTATTACCAAATTTCAACTTTTTATGACAAATAGTTTCGGAGAAAATCGGGTGAGACAGACGGACAGACACTGAAGTGATCCGTACGGAACACTAAAAAAGGCCAGCCAAACAACAACCGACCAGTCACACTGTTTTGGAAAACGCTATCAATCAGCATCTTCTAAAATATCTAGAATGATTCCATGTTAATATGTCATATATGTTTGAAACAATGCAATTGAAAATTTTGGAGAATCTCGGGCACCTGTACTTGATATATCCAAGGCATTGGACTATGTTCGGCATGGCGGAAGATTGACTAAGCTTCGCTTTTATAGAATGAGTTTTCTCAGAGAGCGTTCATTATTAGTGACAGATGACGGGTTTCCTTCTAATACCTTCACAATTGACGCTGGGGTACCTTAAGGCTCCATACAGCACGAAACTGTTCAATTTAACAATGACCTGAAAGAAATTCTATCATGGGGTTATAGTTAACAAGGCGGCAGATTTTTTTAAAAACTAACTTTGCGGAGCCCGATTTAGTTTTGTAGGGACACTCCATTTACTGGGCGCTGGCAATGAACATATTACATGAGTAGCAAGGACAGCTTCTCAATAGTTGGGAATATTATTTCGTACTAGAAAGCTTTGCACTCTCCAACAACATTTAATTTCTGTACAAAGCTCAAATTCGAGCAATGATGGAATACTGGTCCCATATTTAGGGCTTTATTCCCAAACATATTCTACATTTGTTGAATTCTATCCAGAAGAGAGCTGTTCGCCTGATTGGAGATTCAGAACTCAGCACCTTCATTCCTTGGAATATAGTAGGACGATTGGTCTATTCTACAAGTACGAAAGTGTTCGATGAATATAACCATCTTAATTCCTATTAGAGTGCTGCATGCCAGAAAGACATATCGCTCTAATACATCACATCCCTATGCGGTTCCGCTTATCACGCCTTGTACAACCCTTTCCAAGCAATCTTTTTTATAGAGAACCTCATTCCCATTGAATGATTTGTCCAAGACTGTACTTCTCACCAAATACAATTTACAGCGATTCCAAACTAACGTTAATCGGTTTTTTTTCTGCACACGCGTCGCTTGGGAGTTCCCTGCAGCACGTGTGCTATGCCGTAAAAAAAAGTAATAGGACAAAGAATAAAATACCAGTTAAAAAACTCTGGAATATTTTAACAACTTTTCTTAACTAGAATGCACTCTAACTAGCAACATAAAATGTATTGAGAGGTAGAATGGGTAGGATTAGGCAATATCAATGTTCTGTTTTTGTATTATATTTTTGAGTTGAAAGATTTACTTGAAAAATCAACTAATTTTTATAGATATGCATGAACATTTAAAAAATTCTGAAATAATTCTTATTCCATATTTTATAACAAAAATACTCCCAGTGGGTGAATATCACCAGCTCAGTTTAAGATTCCATACCAAGGCCGGAATGAAAATGGGCATAATATGTACAATTGCTCCGCAGTCTACTATGTGATTCCTTAATATGGGTTCCCTATTGTAGGCCACAACCAGGAGTTGCCCCGAGATTGTTAGATTTCAGCGAGACTTACAATGACTCCGGTAAGTTCTTAAAAATGTTAATTAAAAAGTTTTTGAGCTATATTAGTAAAAATTGCAAAGCTCGTTTTACTATTCTTCAAATTTAAATTATTTTTAGCAGGATCAAGAAAAATTTTACTGACAGTAATTTCGACAGTATTTAAGGACAATTAATAACATTTTTAATTACTAAAACATTGGTATCATCAGCATGGTACGTTACTTTGACTCCTTATACGATGTTAGTCAAGTAATTAATTTTTCTGTTGGACAGTAGTTTTGCCATTTTTCAGCCTTTTATTTATCTTGAAACTCATCAGGGTCAAGTTTTACATGGTAAAGCCTAACAAAATTTGTTTAAATTAGAACAAATAAGAATGGGTTATGTTCAGAGGAAAGAAGCAACTAATTTCACAACAGTATAATCATATCCTAGGATGTGTTATATTAAACGTCGGACCGCATCCAGTCTTTGTTCGTCATTATAGTCCAGAGAAACAAGAATGTCGATGTTGCTGACATTACTGGAGGTTTAATTCAAACCGAAGCTAATAGCAATAACTTTTCATTCTTGCCAGTATGTTTTCTAGTATTCCGTATGTTTTTGTGATATATCATTTTTTCTTATTTTGTAAAAAGTTATAACTTTAATATTGTTAATGAAAAATTAAGGTTTATTCTTCGGCTTCATGCAGGCGTGTCTCGTTTAGTTAAAAACTGAAAATTTACCAAGCGACTAAATTCTAGAGAAATAAGTTCTCAAATCAACAAATAAAATGTGCTGTATCATTGCTTTGAATGTAGCTATCTTGGGAATATGAAATCTTTGACACAATGACACCACTAAGTATATATATCACCACTACACCAAACACTTTATTTTTGTACTTAACGCGCGTTTCGCTAACCATGTTAGCTTCATCGGAAGCGATGATTGTTGTGTTGACTTAATCATCACTCCTGATGAAGCTAACATGGTTTGCAAAACGCGCGTCGAGTGCAGAAACAAAGTGATATATAATGGGTAGTGTTTGGTAGTAGCATTTACTGCAGTTTATAATCAGCTCTTCATTAATTAATACTAACATATGTATATGTTGTAATATACTAAATGCAGGACAAAACTCAAAACAACACATCAGAATGTGTCCTCACTATAACCAGTCAGGGAAAAAACATATACTTGTGCTTCGGCTGAGTTTTGGTCGAATCGTAAGAGTAAGAGAGAGTAAGAGACAAATAAAAAATAAAATCTTGTCGACTGTTTAGCAAATTGGGAGTAACAGAGACTTTAAATAATCTTGTGGCACGTTAATACTGTAAAAGTTAATCTATTTTATATATATAATGCAACGTCTTTCTGTCTCTCTGTCTGTCTATCCGTTAGTGCGCTTATCACTCGAGAACCACTTATCCAATTTACGTGCTTTTTTTTTTAGCATGCATATGTGCTCTGGGCAGGTTACAGAATGTATTTTATTATGTTAGATAATATAGGGAATAAGCAGTGACGATAATGGTGAGTTAAGTTGGAAAAAAGTTTGCCGCTAGCGCGTTCTCTTGCAATACACTGCCTAAACCATTAAATATAGAACAATATCATGTAGCAAAGAATAAAATATATATAATATGCCACGTCTCTCTGTCTGTCCGTTAGTGCGCTTATGAATTGAGAACCACTTATCCGATTTACATGTTTTTTTTTCTTAATTCATATATTTGTTTTCTGGGCAGGTTATCTATAATATATATATATATATATATATATATATATATATATATATATATATATATATATATATATATATATATATATATATATATACGTTTCTCTGTCTATCCATCTGACTGTCTCTCAGTTAGCGCGCTTAACACTCTAGAACCACTTATCCGATTTACGTACTTTTTTTTTTTTAAACATACATATGTTCTCTGGCCAGATTATAGGATATATTTTATTACGTTAGGTAACATAAGGAATAAGCTGTAACGATAATGGTGAATCAAGTCAGAAAAAAAAAAGTTTACCGCTAACGCGGTCTATTGCAGCACACTGCCTAAACCATTAAATATGAAATAATATCATGTAGCAAAGAATATAATATATATAAAATGCAACATCTCTCTGTCGGTCCGTTAGTGCACTTATGACTTGAAAACCACCTATCCGATTTACAAGATTTTTTTTTAATTCATGCATTTTTTCTCTTGCCAGGTCTTCTATAATATATATAAAATGCACATCTCTCTGTCTATCTGTCTGTCTGTCCGTCAGTGCGCTTGTCACTCGAGAACTACTTATCCGATTTACGTGTTTTTTTTTTAATTCATGCATATGTCCTCTTTCCAGGTTACGTGAGTATAATAATAATAATCTATAATTTATAATATATGTAAAATTCAACGTCTCTCCGTCTGTCTGTCTGTCTCTCCGTTAGTGCGCTTATCACTCGAGAACAACTTATCCGATTTACGTTTTTTTTTAGATTCATACATGTTCTTTGACCAGGTTATACGATGTATTTTATTACGTTAGGTAATATAAGAAATAACCAGTGAGGATAATAGCGAATCAAGTTGGAAAAAGGATTGTCGCTAGCGCACTCTCTTGCAATATGCTGCCTAAACCGTTAAATATGAAACAATATCATGTAACAAAAAAATACAATACATACAAAATGCAACGTATCTCTGTCTATCTGTCTGTCTGTCTGTCCGTTGGTGCGCTTATTACTCGAGAACCACTTACCCGATTTACGTGTTTTTTTTTTTTAATTCATTCATATGTTCTCTGGCCATTAAGACTCAAGAACCACTTATCTGATTTACGTATTTTTTTATAAAATACATATGTTCTCTAGCCAAGTTTTTATTTTATTACGTAAGGTAACATAAAAAATATGCAGTAACGATAATAGCGAATCAAGACAACGCGAGTAGAACCGCTGGCACAGCTAGTATAAATATAAGTTTTAAAAAAGTCAAATGAAAATATTAAATATAATTTATGGTTATATTTTTAAATTTAATGCTTTTAAACTATACCAAAATGGCGGAACTCCTCATGTTCCTCATTACTAAATTTCGCGTAAGGGGAAGCATATTCTCTGTATCCATTCTCTGGTTCAGAGAAATTCCATTTTAGCATTTGCTTAATCGTTACAACTAAAATATAAATAAGAAGCAATCGGAGCCAAATTTACTCAAATTTAAATTCGTTAAAAAATACCTGCGGTATATTTTTTAAAAAAATTTAGTAAAGAAACCTAAAAATACCACAAATAAAAAACGATAATATTAATCATATTTTTGTGACAAAACGTTGACAAGTCCAAGATAATAAATATAAACCGGGGATGGGAAAAGCAAGTAAACAGATTTAGCTTGTTTTAAGGTTGTTTAAAACCAACCGGACATGTTTTTGATACCACATTCCTTTACATGTTGTTTTTGTTAACAGTTGGTGATAAGTTCAAAATTCCATTACCTTGATATTTTTCTAGGATTTTGTCGTCAAACGTAATCCAATTAACTTGGTAGCGTTGTATGCGTAAACACAGAGATTAAAGGTATTATAATAATAGATAGATTTTGCGATGCTTAGTTTTCACGTCTTTGTCCTTATCATTATCTCAACTGCATTCGCAGTATTAACTTGAAGGAATTGCAAGGTTAGGTTAGTATTCATTTTTTATAAACCTGGGGATTTTTTCATTCATTTCATGGTTAAGCACACCCATTGTTAGTATTTGATGGGCAACACAAGTTAAAGTTGGGTCTAGCATGTTTTTATCACTTTCATCAATATTTCCAGGGTAATACGAATGCGCGATAAATAAAATCTCATTATCACTGTCTTTATTAAAAATCAAGATAGGCCGTGCCTCTTTCTCACAATTCTGAATGTAAAAATTTCATATAATGAATGTGTACTTATTCTATCTTAACCTAAGGTCTTATACTAGGAATCAAATACTAACTTAACCTAGGAAATGTGTTTAGTATATACATGAGTTTCTTAATGCTAGGACTTAGAACTAAGACTAAAGCTACCTTAGACTAAGACTTACGCTAACTTAAACTAGGACGTAACAATGACTTAAATTAGGACTAATTTAAACTTAACCTAGAATGACATTCTTCTTGTCACGGGGGACGAGGGGGTCATCGTCTTCGTCCGAGAGCAGCAGCGGGTCCTACGGTCTCGGGAACTGGCGGCTGACTTGAGGTGGGATTCGGAAGGCGCCCCTGATGCACGGGTTGGAGTGCTGGGACGCCTTCTAGAGAAATTTCTGTTGAGTTTGTCTCATGTGTGCCTTTACGGTAGGCACACCGAGGTCCCTATGAAGTTGACGGTTCCTCATGAACCACGGGGCTCCCGTGATCATCCTCAGGGCCTTGTTCTACACTGCTTGAAGCTGAGCTCCGCGGTCAGACTAGGAGTCCAGGGTGTCGAGGTTTCGCTGAAGTCTGTTGGTGATGAGGCGGCTACTTCTGGAGTGGGTGATAATGGCGATGTCATCAGCATAAAGGAGGAGGTTGGTCTGATCCGATTTGGGAATGTCGGCTGTGAAAATGTTAAAGAGGTGGGGGGGAGCCTTGTGGGACTCCGCCTCAGAAATGGCCGTTTCGACTCGGATTTGAAAAGTTCTGCCAGAGAAGAAGAACTGAATGAGTTTTGTTATGACAGGGGGATAGCCGTGTCGAATCAGTTTTAGAACGAGGCCTTCGTGCCAGACTCGGTCGAAGGCCTTTGATACATCGAGAAACACATCTCAAACTTTCTAGTGTTTGTTGAAGCTGTTAGAAATGGTTTGGGCGAGTATAGTGGTGTGGTGAGTGGTGCCATGAAGAGGTTGGAAACCGAATTGTTCGTCAGGCAAAACACGTAGAGCCGTGGACTTTGCTCTGATGATTTCGAGATTGACTTTTTCAGCTATCTTGCCTAGTCCGAGAAGTAGGCTGACCTGGGGCTTTACGGATGGTGGTAAGGCGGTTGATCTCATTAACAGCGGAAGGGGTTGTGAAGTATGTGTTGCGAGGAGGTTGGGCGAGATTGAAAGTACCTATGGTAGTAGCGACTCTAAGATCACGGGCTGGGTCAAGATGAGTGGGAGGGTTGGGAGAAAACTGATCCTCTAGCAGGTCTGCCAGAAGATCAGCCTTCTCCTGGGTTGAGGAGGCGGTAGTGCTGGCGTGGGTGAGTGCGGGGATGGATTTTGGCTCGTCATTGGAAAGGGCTTTCGCCATTTTCCAAAGGGAGCACTCCTGGCTGGAGAGGGATTCGACTTTGGACTCCCATCTGCTGCTGTGGTATTCGACAAGTGATTCTTTCACTTGTTGGGTTGCCGGATTTGTTAGTCTTTTCAGACGGGGGTCTCCCGTCCTATAGGCTCTTCTGAGCAGCTCGGTTATTTCCCTGATCTGCTCTTTGAGAGTGGAAGGTAGTTTTCCTAAGGAAGTGACTGGCTGGGTTCTTGAAGTAGTCGTCTGGGCGAGAGCGGTCAATTTATTGACCACCGAGTCCAGATCCTGGATTGAACTGATTTTGGAGATGGGACCTGTAGTAGCCAGGAGGCGTTGGAAGTGGTCCCAGTCTGTACTGGAGGTGACAAAATCTCATTTTGAATTAGCACTACACACACTGTAATGCCATTGTGCCAAAGAATGCAAAATTTTAACATAATCTAAACACTAATTAACTGTGTGTTTTGCAATAAAAGATTATCATTTCGATTTTATATATTTTCTTAGTGATTTGTATACCTAAATAGGAAAAAAACAAGCTCTACCATAATAGCGATAAGATTAACGAACTTCAAATAATTTCCCTTATAAGTTCCTGGATAAAGGAAATCGTTATCCTTGTTTTGTTTCAATACTGTGCAAGCTCCAAATCGTGGGCACATACTTCAAATTTACAACAGCTGGTTCTCTTATATTTAATTTCTTCCCTTTACTACTGCTCAAGCTCCAAACGGTAAGCGCTTGCTTCAAATAAAGATAAAGACAGTGACCTACCAAAATAAGCGTTGCAATATCTCTCTAATAAGTGTTTACGATCAGCCGCTCTAATTTAAAGTATCTTCTTGGTTCAAAATCCACATATGCATATTTCCCATAAATATTTACACGAAAAATAGTTTCTTCGCGTTATTTAGTCTACACAAATAATAACTTTCTTACCACGCATCTATTGAGTTTGCAAATCTAGCTATTGAATTGATTAATATATATATATATATATATATATATATATATATATATATATATATATAAATATATATATATATATATATATATATATATATATATATATATATATATATATATATATATATATATATAAATATATATATATATATATATATATATATATATATATATATATATATATATATATATATATATATATATATATATATATATATCTATACTAGCTGTGCCCGCGGCTCCGCTCGCGTGGACTCGATTCACTACTATCGTCACTGCTTATTCCTTATGTTACCTAACGTAATAAAATATCTGCCATTATTTCCCTTATCTCCCATTATTTCTCCTTATCTCCCATTATCTCCACATAATTTCCATTATCTAGGCTTAGCTCTGCTCATCTCCCATTATTTCTCCTTATCTCCCATTATTTCTCGTTATCTCCCATTATTTATACTTATCTCCCATTATCTAGGCTTATATCGACTTATCTCGCAATATTTCTCCTTATCTCCCATTATCTCACCTTATCTCCCATTATCTAGGCTTATATCGAATTATATAGAACATATGTATAAATTTATAAAAAAACGTAAATCGGATGTGGTTCTCAAGTGATAAGCACACTAACGGACAGACAAATAGACAGAGAGACGTTGCATTTTATATATATTATATTTTTTGCAACATGATATTGTTCCATATTAATGGTTTAGGCAGTTTATTGCAAGAGAACGCGCTAACTATAACCTTTTTTCCGACTTGATTCACTATTATCGTCACTGCTTATTCTTTATGTTACCTAACGTAATAAAATATACCCTATAACCTGGCCAGAGAATATATGTATGTTTTTAAAAAAAGCACGTAATTCGGATAAGTGGTTCTCCAGTGATAAGGGCACTAACAGACAGATAGACAGAGAGACGTTGCATTTTATATATATTATATTCTTTGCTACATGACATTGTTCCATAATTAATGCTTTAGGCAGTGTATTGGAAGAGAACGCGCTAGCGGCAAACTTTTCTCCGACTTAATTCACTATTATCGTCACTGCTTATTCCTTATGTCACCTAATGTAATAAAATATATCCTATAACCTGGACAGAGAACCTATGTAGGTTTAAAAAAAAAGCACGTAATCGGAGATACGTTGCATTTTATATATTATAGATGTAATAAAATATATATCTATAACCTGGTCAGAGAACATATGTATGAATTTAAAAAATCACGTAAATCGGATAAGATGTTCTCGAGGGATAAGCGCACTAACGGAGAGACAGACCGACAGAGAGACGTTGCATTTTATATATATATTATAGATTTAGATTATTATTATTATTATATAACCTGGCCAAAGAATGAATTTAAAAAAAGATACGTAAATCGGATAAGTGGTTCTCGTGTGATAAACGCACTAATGGACAGACAGACAGGCAGAGAGACATTACATTTTATATATATTATAGATTATAGATATTCTCTGCTACATAATATTGTTCCATGTTTAATGGTTTAAGCTGTGTATTGCAAGGGAACGCGCTGGCAGCGAACATTCACTATTATTGTCACTGCTCGTTCCTCATGCTACTTATCGTAATAAAATATAGCCTATAACCTGGCCAGAGAACATATGTATCTTTTAAAAAAAAAAAGTATGTAATCGGATATATATGTATATATATATATATATATATATATATATATATATATATATATATATATTTATATATATATATATATATATATATATATATATATATATATATATATAATATATATGATTATCGGGAATCGGTCTGGACTGTAAATAAAACTCTTTTCTTCTTTAAAACTCAATATTTCGTTAATAACTTCTTCAGGAGTAACTACAAAATTAATACACCTATATTAAAACACTATTCTCTTTCGTCAAGGCATTAAAATATTGAAATATAAAACAAACAATTATGAAACAAACGAACAATCAATTAAAACACGTACGAAAATGCGAGTTTGTCCTCGAAACCAACACTCAACATCTCGATTTACTAGAACAAACTGAGAGTAAACAGCCTCAGTACATAAGCACTGCCATGAATTCCGTGAATATATATATGTATATATATATATATATATATATATATATATATATATATATATATATATATATATATATATACATATATATACAGTCAGTCCAAAAAGTCTCCATACATCACCTGCTTTCTATACTATTTTTCTGTTATGTTTAACTTTTAACTGGAACTATGAGAAAACACGTTTAAATTAATATTTGAATCTTAACCAACGCAACGAGGATTAGTAGTAAAAACAACTAAGGAACATTTTATTTAGAAGTTACATCATTGTTATAAAAATGTAAACAAAATTAATGTCAAAAAAGTCTCCAAACACTTAACAATTACCAATATTAGTTTGAGGAAGTTTAACAGAAAATAACAACTTCGTTTAAACTAATATTTAGTAGGACCGCCGTTGGTCTTGTTAATCTCCTGTAACCTCTTTGTCATGCTTGCAACCAGCTTTCTAGTAACTTCTGCTGACATGTTCTCCCATTTATTCAATATTCTGTTTTTTAATTCTTCTCTTTTTGAAACATTATGTTTGCGAATTCGCCGTTTAGGTTCATCCCATAAATGCTCGATAGGGTTAACATTGGGCGATTGCGGAGGTGTATAAAGCAACTGTCGCACATTATAAATCATCCATTCTCGCACCAAGTTTGCGGTATATTTTCGGATCATTGTCCTGTGGGAAAATGTATCTTTTTTCGAATGCTAATTTTTGGACACTTTCCCTTAAGTTGTCTCTTAAAATGTTCAGATAAACATGCTGATCCATGATACCATTAATAAAATGTAAATTTTCAACCCCTCCAGCGGACATGCATCCCCAAAGCAGAACACTGCCACCCCCTTCTCTCACCGCGGAACAAATGTTTTTAATATCGAATGCGGTATCGGTATTCTTCTTTCTCCAAACTTTAGTTCTACCATAAGACTCAAGAAGGTTAATTTTAGTTTCATCACTAAATATTACGGATTCCCAAAATTGTGGAGGTTTAGTAACGTATTTTCTAGCAAAAGCTAACCGCTTTTTGCGATTAGCTTCCGAAATTGACGGTTTCTTCCTGGGCGCACACCACTTATAGCCTGCCCTGTGTAAACAATTTCTTACTGTTTGTGAACAAACATTTTTCGAAAATAGTTCCCGTACTTCTTTTAATTCTGGTGCATTTTTCTTGGGATCTATGATTATTTGTCTAACAATACTGGTCTCTTCACTTGGAGTCAGTTTCATGGGACGACCGGAGCGTGGTCGAATTTTAGAGGAACTCGTTGATTTATACTGGTTTACAATGAACTGAACAGTAGCATGCGACTGTTTAAGAATTTTTTCTATATTTCTGTACGATTTTTCATCTTTCCGCAAATTAATTATGATTTTTCGAACTCGAAATGGAATTTCACAATTTCTCTCGCTCATTTTTAATACTTCTTTGAAAACCCACTGCAAAATTATTAGCTACAAGTGACAGATTATAAAGTATGGCCGAAAATTATTCATGTGTTTTCAGTTTAGCGAGCAATAAATTGCGTGATAAAATGCGGCTAATTATAACGTGTTTTTTTCAATGCAGTGCTTGAGCGTATAACTTCTAAATTCCGTAGTTGTTTTTTTAATACTAATCCGGAGACTTTTTTGACGTTAATTTTATGTATATATGTATATATATGTATATATATATATATATATATATATATATATATATATATATATATATATATATATATATATATATATATATATACATATATATATATATATATATATATATATATATATATATATATATAATATATATATATATATATATATATATATATATATATATATATATATATATATATATATATATATATATATATATATATATATATATATATATATATATATATATATATATATATCTATAAACGTAGACATGAAAAAACTAAAATACAAATACACACAGGAAAAGATCAGAACAGCAATTAATAGAAAGTCCGTGGAATTGACTGATGTACCTGTAGAGAATATTTAAGAACAAAGACCAAGGATGATGCAAGAAATTTTAGATTTAATGACTGCAAGAGGAACACATAAGAACAAAAACAACGCAGTGTCAACGTGTGTAATAAAGAAGAAGATCAAAGATGCGAAAGCATAATTTGTTGATACAACAATGCAGTGAAATAGAATGTCTAGAACAGAAGCATGACATTTTCAATCTCCATAAGAAAATTAAACTAGCAGCTGGTATACTTAAAACAAAATCCGTTACAGTGATGGTAGACAAGAAAGGCAAGATTATTTGGGATGAAGACCAAAGGTTGATTAGGTGGACAGAATACATAAAAGAACTATTCCAACAGGAAAACAGGGAGGAAACAAAAATGAGTGGCGTCCATATAGAATTTAGTAACAGTAGAGATGAGGTAATAAAAGCCATCGGAAGACTAAAAGATGATAAAGCACCAGGTGTGGATCAAGTACCAGGAGAGCTTTTAAAACGATTACAAGAACAGCATATTGATACCCTAGTTGATCTATTTAACGTCATCTATAAATATGGCCAAATTCCTCTCGATTGGCTTATATCCACCTTTATACCTATACCCAAAAAGGTCAATGCGAAGAAATGTGAAGAACATCTCACAATTAGTCTTATCAGTCATGTTTTAAAAGTTTTCTTGTAGGTCATCCATGAATGCATATATCCATTACTTTAGAACTCTATTAGTGAGACACAGCTCGGTTTCAGAAGTGGCTTAGGAACAGGAGAAGCGCTCTTCGGCATTCAGGTTCTTATTCAAGGGGCACGCGATATGAACTGCGATGTCTTCCTATGTTTTCCCGACTTCAAAAAAGCTTTCGATAAGATAAAGCATGGGAAGTTGATGGAAATCTTGCTGTCCATAGGTACGAGACGAGAGGATATTCGTATCATTTCCAACTTGTACTGGCAACAGACAGCTGAAATCAGAATTGAAGCCAAGCGATCTGAAGAGATTAGTATACAGAAAGGGGTTAGCTAGGGATGCGTTCTGTCCCCGATGCTCTTTAACGTGTACTCCGAACAGTTTTTTCACTGAAGCCTAGAGTGGTTGCGAGGATGGTGTGGTTGTTAATTATGATCATTAACAACATGAGATATGCAGACGACACCATTGTATTGGCCATTGTATTGGCCGACATGCAGATGGACTTCAAAGGCTGATAACTCGAATACAAGGGCAATGTGAAGAGTATGGTATGAGTCTGAATGTGTCTATGACCAGGGTTATGATAGTAAGTAAAAACCCCGAACTGAGTGCCAATTTTAACATCGACGGCAAACCAACACAACGGAGAAACCAGTTTACGTACTTGGGCTGTAATCTTAATGAGGAATGGGACCATGCAAAAGAAATATTAGTTCGTATAGAGAAAGCAAGAACAGTTTCTTTCCGCTTAAAAAAGGTCCTATGTAGTATGCATCTCAACATCAAGATCAGAATGCAGGTTTTAAGCTGCTATGTATTCTCTGTTCTACTGTATGGCGTTGAAGCGTGGACATTATCCGAAACAACAACAAAGAAGCTCCAAGCGTTTGAAATGTGGTGTTATCGCCGTAAGCTGCGAGGTTCTTGGATACATCACGTTACCAACGATACCATGCTACAACGGATGAACAAAGCATTGGCGATCGTACATACGATGAAGAAACGTAAACTGTCATACTTTGGCCACGTTATGAGGAACGATAAGTATCATCTTCTCCAACTAATTCTGCAGGGAAAAGTTAAGGGAAAAAGACTTCCTGGAAGACGTTGAATCTCTTGGCTGCATAACCTTAGAAAATGGACGACAGGGAAAAGTAGTGTAGAATTGTTTAGATCAGCTATAAATAAAGTAATTTGGACAAGGATGATCGCTAATGTTTAAAGAAGACAGAGCACCAAAAGAAGAATTGCATGCGTTTGAACCAATTCTCAAAGTTATTACCTCAAAAGCATGGTTGTGGAATGATACAACAGCTTCTTGTGGTGATGACATTCGGGAACAAAAAGAAGTCGTTAGGCGATAAATCAAATGAATACATGCAATGAGACAGTAATTCGATGTTTTTCTCCGTCAAATAATGAATTGTTTGACAAACTGTGTCAGAGATGGCATTGTCGTATTAAAGAATGATGCGACGTTATTTTTCTTGATTTCATCAATGACTTTTGGCAAACAAATTGTTGTATACCATTCAGCATTAATTGTTCTTCGATCCTCTAAAGCAATGGTTGCAACATGTCCAGTATAACCAAAGAAACAAGCTATCATTGTCTTGGAAGTGCTTCGCGAACAAACCATTTTTGATGAACACCCAAACAGATGACTGTTGCTTAGTTTCCGGCTCGTACGAATATATTCAAGTTTCGTCTCCTGTTACGATATTGTATATATTATATATGGATTTGGCATGTCTTCGGTCAATTTCTTGAACACTTACACTTAATTTATACGAGGCTGTTTTTGAGTTTCGGTTAAATTATGTGGAATTCATCGGGAACAGTTCTTTTTCGTAGCTAAATATTCATGCAAAATCGAATGTACTGCAGTCGTCGATGTGTCTAAGGATGCCTTTATCTCACGGTAAGTCACATGCTGGTCCTCTTCATTCATGTTGCGCACGACAACCGATTTTGGTCTACTTTCATGAAATTCATGGCTGACGGAAGTACGACCATGACGAAATTCTGTAAACAGTCTTTTCTCATAGTGATTCATTGATCATTGCTAAGTTAGGTGTTTATTAAAATCGTAAAAAAATCATCCAATGAAAACCTTCACGTGAAATTTCCATTTGTTCACAGAAGGGTGTTTTCCTAAACCCTCAAATTACTCGGCCAATTTCTGAGCTGCCACTGTTTTAACAATAACAAAATGTCAAGTTTTACAACAATGATAATGTCACATCTCAATAACGCCATCTAGTGGTTGTTTTGTAAAAAACTTAAAAGTCGACCCTTGTATGTACCTGTAGAAGAATTGTCAACCATGTCTTGGCCTAATAAGAATCAGGTGTCATATAAATTGCAATAATTATAGGTATGAAATTTCATAGTAATTAGGAAAGAAGTAAGAGATACGGCAAAAAACCTAAGAAAATCATTTTCATCTTGATAAAAACCTGTGACAGGTAACAGTAGTAATCTCATTTTTACGAACATCTCTATAACCTTAACCCCTATTTCCTACTGTTTATCAACTTGCAAACGTAGTCTGAATCATTTCTGTTGACCAAGTAAGTAGTAAAACAATTTGATAATTTTGTTTTACTTTTTGGCTCCACTATTTTTGAGATAAAGATAAGAAATAGTTGATATGCAAATGAAAAGATTGTTTTAAACAAGGAATATGGAAAGAACATCCGGTTTAGAGTTTCAAATATTTTATGGAAACCGAACAATCTTTACAGTGTGTTTCCTGTACACTACAATATTTATTTTAACAGGTTAAGGTACTCACTAAAATATATTCGTTAAATATAGC
>CM032454.1:57467547-57658403 GCA_019049505.1 Pachyrhynchus sulphureomaculatus | reverse complement strand
GGAATTATATAGAACATATGTATAAATTTATAAAAACACGGATAAGTGGTTCTCAAGTGATAAGCGCACTAACGACAGACAGACAGGCAGAGAGACGTTACATTTTATATTATATATTATATTCTTTGCAACATAATATTGTTCCATATTTAATGTTTAGGCAGTGTATTGCAAGAGAACGCGCTAACGGTTACCTTTTATCCGACTTGATTCACTATTATCGTCACTGCTTATTCTTTATGTTACCTAACGCAATAAAATATATCCTATAACTTGGCCAGAGAACATATGTATGTTTTAAAAAAAAGTACGTAAATCGCATAAGTGGTTCTCCAGTGATAAGCGCACTAACGGACAGACAGACAGACAGAGATACGTAGCATTTTATACATATTCTAGATGTAATAAAATATATATCTCTAACCTGGTCAGAGAACATATGTATGAATTTAAAAAATCACGTAAATCGGATAAGTGGTTCTCGAGGTATACGCGCACTAACGGACAGACCGACGAACAGAGAGTCGTTGCATTTTATATATATTATAGATATAGATTATTATTATTATTACATGACCTGGCCGAAGAATTCCATACATATGTTATAGAATTTAAAAAAAGACACGTAAATCGAATAAGTGGTTTTCGCGTGATAAACGCACTAATGGACAGACAGACAGAGAGACATTGCATTTTATATATATTATAGATTACAGATTATAGATATTCTCTGCTACATAATATTGTTCCATATTTAATGGTTTAGGCTGTGTATTACAAGGGAACGGGCTAGCGGCAAACTTTTTTCCGACTTCATTCACTATTATCACCACTGCTTATTCCTTAAGCTACCTATCGTAATAAAATATAGCCTATACCTGGCCAGAGAACATAAGTATGTTTTAAAAAAAAAGTACGTAAATCGGATAAGTGGTTCTCCAGTGATAAGCGCACTAACGGACAGACAGACAGAGAGACGTTTGCATTTTATATATATTATAGAGGTCATTTTAACGTAAAAAACTTATTTAATAGGAATCAGTTTAGGAATATTATTTATAATGTTAGCACAAGAAATCAAAATAATTTAGAAATACTTATGCATTAAATAAACTAAGAAATACAAATCTGTATTTAAATATATTTATTTTAAGATTTGGCTTATTTTTACTTGTTACTCTACTCAGTATAGATATCACTACTACACCAAACATTTTATTTTTGCACTCGACGCGCGTTTCGCTAACCATGTTAGCTTCATCAGGAGCGATGATTAACTCATGAAGCTAACATGGTTAGCGAAACACGCGTCGAGTGCAAAAATAAACGTGTTTGGTGTAGTGGTGATATATACTGAGTAGTCTCATTATGCCTAAGATTCCACATTCCCAACATAGTTACTTGTTATTGTTATCGACAGAAATAAACTTTTACCTTTTACATTATATTTCCACTTAAACTAAAAATTTTAAGAATACTATAATACATTTAAAATTACCCCTCCTCCTTGTATTGATCTTCTAATATGTGAATAGCTATGTTTAAAGTTTGTTCATCGCCTCGATAAAAAAGAACACTTTTTAAAGTGTTGCTCTACTAAATTTATTAACTCCCTTGTTCAACTACTTCCCTTAAAGTGATATCGTTCGAAAACTATAGGTTCCTTTCATACTTCAAGTACTATATGTATAACAAATTTGAAATCGGTATCGTAGTTCTTTCAAAAATTATCTCTTTGAGAGATCAGCAGACAGTAACTTATTTAACCTGAAATATAAAAAAGATATTGCTCCAATTTTTAAAATGATTTCCAAAAAATGACAAAAATAAAATTGCGATATTTATTACTCCTCAGATGCTTTTTCGATTTGTACTGATTTAATTTTGGCATTAAAAAGGTTGTTTGACTATACTTTGAAATATTATCTGATAATTTAAAAAAAAAAAATTATAATATAATACCTGGACATAGAATAAACAAAGTTTTATTCTAGCCGTTTTGACCTGCGTCAAGTCCAGGTAGGTACCCCAAGAAGGCAGGTTCTTAACGAAATCCCTCTACCTGATTGGCTCAAACCAAGAAGTTCCAAAATTTTAAGTGATAACGGTAATGCATAAATAATTATTCTTGCCTGATAGTGACATTAGTTAAACAACCGGTTCTCTAGTAAACAGTTCACCTTCTAACTTCGCTTTCGAGTTTTCTTCAATATCTTCAATAGTTACAAAGTTTTCTCTTTAGTTGTTGTGTAGTACTTTTGTAAATTCCAATATAAAAAAAAACAGCAATACATCATTCTTCATTTGTTTTTTTGAAAGCTTTGATAACATTTCATTATTTTGTTTTGGGGAAAAAATGTCAAATTTAGAATTGAACCATCCCGAAATGCTTGAAGCACCTAATCGAAATAATATGTTAGATAATATTACTGAACCAATTACTCCAAGTGACAGCAATGAAACCGCCTCCCCTCAATCGTACACCGAATATGGTGGATATAATATGGGATCCTATGGAACTTACAACAATAACTACGTCTTAGATGTGCCTCAAGCCAATGGATTTCAAGATGAGCAATTGGTGCGACAAAATAATACTCAACAAATGGTAAGTTTCTGTTTATTTATTTTTATATTATTGTCAATAATTATATATTTAATTTTAATTTAAGTTTCGTATTTTTCAATAAATCATTATATTTTTCTCTACGTGTACTTAAGTAACGCGTAGGCTGAAAAGTTTTTGATCTAGCTACTTAAAACACGTTTTTTTTGCAAAATTCGACTTTACTCATCAATATAGTCTCCTTCAAAAGCGATACAATCGGTTTCATACTTTTCTAACATTTCTATAGCTTTCTTGTGGAAGGATTTGTCTTTGCCTTCAAAATGGGCCTCAGTTTAGGCGATAACTTCGTGATTGGAGCCGAATCTCTTTCCTGCGAGCATTTTTTCAGGTCTGCGAATAGATAATAGTCGCTAGGGACGAAATCTGGAAATACGGTGGACAAGGAAGCAATTCGAACTTCAATTCATACAATTTTGCCAACGTAACCATTGACTTGTAATACGGTGCATTGTCTTGATGAAAGGGCACTTTTTTCTTGTTCATGTAGGGCAGCTTTTATTCAACACACGAAATTCGTTTTTTTTTTTTCCATTGTTTTGAAAATATCAAAAGTAGCGCCACTAAAAACCACTATAACTTATAAACTAATCGTCGAAATGGCATGAAATTTTGACACGTATCGTTTGAAGGTTGGTACTTCCTAAAATCATATGGGTTTTTTTGAAAAGGGCGACATCTATGTGTAAGACCAAAAACTCTTCAGCCCACCTGTTAGATATTAATGTTTTCATAATTTATTAAGTTGCAATTATTATACTTTTGAGTACACATTTTAATAAAGTGCATCTATCCACATAATATTAGGAAAATATATTTTTTCAACTAAATTTTTGGAACTTTGACAAGGAAAAGATGTTTATCAGATTACAAAGAAATCTAAAGTTAAATATCGAAAGCTTTTCGACGGCGAACCAGACAAGTCAGGTTATTTCAGCCGATTATCTGTCTGATTGTAATATTTTTTCTTTAAACCGGAAACTAACAAAAACCTAAATTATCGTTTTTGTTTTAAAGATTATAATAAAAATATTTTACCTCGTTAAGAAGGTTCCAAATATCCAACAAATGATGTCATGTTTTTAGGAGATATTTTGCATTCATAAGGGCAAGACTGGAAATATGTTCCCAAAATGATTACCAAGCTATTTTTATTATTTTATTATTATAGACCTAAAGAAATATATTTATTGATATTCTTTAATTATTTTTCATTATTTCAGGATGGAGTAATGCATCAGCCTCAAGAGCAAATCAACTTGCAGTACGATAACAGGTGGAGCCAAATACGTAAGTTCATTTAAATATATTCTCTCATCATCTTGTTTTCCCCCAATTAACATATAATTAACATGGTTATTTTAATACGTTCATATGTTAAAATTAAGAACATATTGATCTTTTTCCATATATAATTTTTGATTGCTTATTTTTTTTATCTTTCACTCCCCGCCTGAGTAGAGATTTTACCGTTTTTAGTGTTCCGTACCGAACACTTATAGGATTACTTCGGTATCTGTCTGTCTGTCACACCCGATTTTCTCCGAAACTATTTGTCATAGAAAGTCGAAATTTGGTAATAATATAGGAATTGATGGCCTCATCAAAGCCGTGTAGTTTTGAAAGTCAAATTTTGACTTAAGGGGTTAGTTTTGGGGGGGTTTAAATCGGAAGTGAAAAGAAAATTTTTTTAGTAGGTCATCGAGTGTGGTGTCAAATGAAAGCTTGTGAAAGCACGAGTAAAAAACATATATATAATGTAATACTTGCGCACACTTTTCTTTGTATTATTTTTTAAAAATTGCGAAAAATCGCTGTATCTCGAAAAGTACTTATCTCGAAAAGTACTGATCAAAAAATTTTGAAAAAATTCTGGAATATTCTCCACGGGTGTAGATTGAACGAAAATTATCACGAGTGCATTACCTTTAATAATTTATCTGGTATATATAAAAAAAAAAACAAGAATTTCAAGGTCATCAGTTTTCAGTAAAGATTGGAAACAAACTTTGTTGAAAACTCATTTGGGGTGGGTTTTGTGAAGTCACTGATCATTTTATACCACCGTAATAACATTTTTTATTTTAAAAGCAACGGAACACTAATTGTGCAAGTTCAACTTGCACTTGACCGGTTATTTATATCCTAAGGATATCGGCGAGAATGTCGTAATACCCGTCAACTTTGTCTAAGTGCCGAAACATACATTTTGGTATTTCACAGCACCTTTTTGCACAACGCGGTAGTGCTGCCACGGACGTTATTGTATGCAAGCAACATGCTACTTATGTATGTGGCCAGATCAAATATACTTAAATAAATTAATGAATAAGTATACCGACCTGCCGGCCGGGACTGAACCCGAGACTTTCTGCACCGCAAGCAAGTTCTACGCCACGGGCCGCCGCTTATAGTGATTACTATATATATATAAGAAATTATCCACTTATCTTCAGCCCTCTAATCAAAAACAATTTTTCTGAAAAAAATGACGTTTAAAATATACATTCAGAAAATTGATTACCTTGTTTACTAAACGAAGTACATTTAGTTAAACATAAATTTCTTTTATTACAGAATTTCCTCAAACTCAGACAGTCCACAATTCAACACCTTCGCCAAGCAATTCTCCTGATCAAGGAAAGAATCCAAAACAAGTGGCCCCTAAAAGAGCGAGAACACAATATTCATCTATCCAGTTAGTTGAATTAGAAAAGGAGTTTCAAAACAACCGTTACCTCTGCAGACCAAAAAGAATCAATTTGGCTCAAATATTAAATTTAAGCGAAAAACAAATTAAAGTATGGTTTCAGAATAGAAGAATGAAATATAAAAAGGAAACCAAGGCTAAAAATAATCAAAGTAACAACCAGGACAGAATGTCTTCCCAAGATGATAGTAGATCCGATAACAGCTCGCCGAGACCAGTAATAAAAACAGAAAGGCCTTCTTCGATTGTTAATAGGCTCCTAAATCACTCTGTCTTAAGTCAAGGCCATCAATACTCCTCGTTTGCAAATACTTCTGGATCAGCCTTTCACACTCCTACATCACAGTGGGGAAGTGGACTTTATCCCAGCACCCACCAAAGTTATTCTCAGCCACCAACTTACAGCTTACCAACTGACAATGTTGAATTTGGTGGATCTTATGGAATTTCTGCTAGCTATTCAAATGCCCATTTAAGCTATCCGAGTGAACCCAGCTCATTACATTCTGGTTTACAAACTTTAAGAAATGACGATTATTACTACCTTCAAGAAAACCGTAGAAAAAGCCCCCCACAATACCCTTCAACTTTAACAGACACCTCAGCTTTATCTGGCCCTTGGAGTGAGGATCAATATATTCATAATAATATTGCATCAAGTAGTCATGAAGGATTAACACAACTGTAAAATCTTAAATGCTAGGCCTGGGTTTGTCAATTTTGAGTTAAGGTTTACCGCCAAGCTGTAACTTAATATATAAAGATATAATTAATGTTGCTTTGATTCAGTATTAGCTCCACATCGTTAAACTGGTCCAAAACGACAAATATTTTCCTTATGGTAATTATAAATAGTGTAAATAGTTATTTTAAATTTTGGTATAACATTAACTTTTCAAATATCATAAATCAAAGATATATACAGTTTTTTAGAGAAATTTTAAAAACCAAAATAAATAGGAAAAACATTGTTTAAAATTGTAAAAAATATTGTTGTAAATACCTACTTGTTAGATATAATTGTACAAAATTGTATATATTTATTGTAAGTGCTCATTTTTGGATATCTACGGAAGCCTGCAACAACTTTTACCATTTGTCCACTAACGTACTGTAATTCCTGCTGTTAGTTCAGCACTATTTTCAAAGTAAAATAACCTATATATTCTTAAGTAACAATAAAATCCATAAATAACAAGAAGATTGCTGACTTCCCGAATACAATACAATGTTGCTTACAATTTTTGTACGCAATATTTTTTAAATATTTGTCATAAAATAATTTGTATCTTTTATTTGTAATTTATAAGACAACTGAATGGCATATAATTCTTGTGCGTCCAATGTGAATTAGAAGTTGCTGCAGACTCTTAGTTGATATTATATATAATAAAACATGTTAAAATATACATGTAAGTAATTATGTCGATAGAAGAAACTTATATGTTATATGTTATTTAAAGTTTTTATGTTTTCTTAAAATTTCTGACACGATACTGGTAAGAGTTCTTGTAAATAAATTACTGCAGAAAAATATCATTTTCTTGATATTACTTTGACTTCCACCCCCATACCAAATATTTCTGCTCGTGTTTCTCAGAGATATCAATTTTCGAGTTTCATTATGTGTTTACCATTAAGAGCGTCCTAACTTTAAAATTGAATAAAACAAAGAGTTTTTAAGCAAAATTCATTCTGATATTTTTATTTAGCGGGAAATTTTATGCCATTTCAGATTTAGACACGATATCGCTCAAATAGCCGCCGCGGCTCTTTTTGCAGACGCGAATCCGCTTACACCAATTTTCCATGACTCGGGTCAGAATTTACGGCCTTACGTCGGCTATGGCACGACGAACGTTGGCTTCAAGTACATCAAGAGTTGCTGGTTTGTTGCTGTAAACTTGTGATTTAACGTGGCCCCAAAGAAAATAGTCCAAAGGCTTTAAATTGAACGATCTCGGCGGCCAAGCGATAGGGCCATTTCGTGAAATTAATGACTCACCGAAGTTGGCGCGCAATAAATCCATGTTTGGGCCGGAAATATGGGGCGGTATGCCATTCTGTGGGAAATAAATGTCCTCTGTGTCTATTTCGTCAAATTTTAAGAAGAAATATTCCTGCAGCATCGATTTATAGTGCTCGCTATTTACGCTAACGATAGCTCCTTCCTCATTTTTAAAAAAATCCGGTCCGATGCCATAATCCACTCCAAACTGTGACTTTTTGCGGATGTAAAGGAGTCTCATTGGATTCGCTCCAATAACGGCAATTTTACTTATTAATGAAGTCACTGCGCCAGAAATGGGCCTCATGGAAGAAGATGATTTTCTCATGAATTTGGCTGTCGGCTTCCATCATCTCCAGAGTTCAATCGGCGAATTTCCGGCGCAAACGATGGTCTGTAGGCTTTAGTTCTTGGGCCAATACCATTGTCGTCTGAGATGGGCCTAACTCTTGAGAACAGCGCGGAATCGACACATTTTTGTTCTCACGAACACTGGCTCGAACAGCAGCGATATTCTCTTCACTGCGAGCGTTTCTTACACGTTGAGGCACCTTTTTATCATGGAGAGTAAATTTATTTTCAAACTTTTTAATTATACGCTGAATAGCACGATCATTTGGAGCAGAATGACGATCGCGTTTTGATCAATTTGCTCTTGGCGTAGCGCGAACTAAACGCGAATTTGCGTAGTAATTTTGGACAATTTCCAAGCGTTCTTTTAACGTGATACGATTCATGATTTAATGGCAAACCTCACTAAACACAACTGACATCAGATGTCAATCTTCTGCCAACCAACATGGTCGCTAATAGCTGTCAAAAGTCGGCATCTCTAATGGAAAACCCATTATAAATATTCAGACACTGATGCAAAGGAAGAATTATTATTCTAGAATAGATTAAAATATTATTAAGTAGATCGTAAAAATATTTTGAATATTAAAAATATCTTCTATACACAATAAAGTGTAAACTCATGCCCAAATGTTCATCTAAGTATAACCAACACGTTCTTTTGATATCTTTAGGGTGTCAGCTATCTCATGCAATTTCACTTTACGGTCATCCAAAACAATTTTGTGGATTTTTATGATGTTTTCCGGTGTAACCAGCCCATTTAGGCGTCCAAAGCGTTCAGCATCATTTGTGTCTGTACGACCGCGTTTAAACTCAGCATACCAGTAAATGATGAGCAATTTTCCAGGGGCAAAGTCCCCGTAACGACTATCAAGCCAGCATCAAACGGTATTTTTTCCCATCAAAAAACAATGTTTAATCAACACACGAAATTCGATTTTTTCCATTGTTTTGAAAATATCAAAAGTGGCGTCACTAAAACCACTGTAACTTCTAAACTAATCGTCGAAATGTCATAAAATTTTAACACATATCGTTTGAGGTTGGTACTTCCTAAAAATCATATAGATTTTTTTGAAAAGAGCGACATCTATGTGTCAGACCAAAAACTTTTCATAAAGATTCAGAGGAAACCCCAAACAAAATTTCTTAGAAGTTTAATCTTGTCAAAATTGAGTATACTAACAATTTCGAGTTAATTATTGTGTATCTTTAATTTTTAGGCGATTAAGGAAAATTACTAAGTTTTGAAATGTGAAAAGATGAAACTAAGAACGTAAAAACAGTCTTATAAAATGTAAAAATTCAAACTCGGACCAATATAATACGTCGACGTTATAAACGACCTATTTTTTTTCATGGGTCCTATTCGAAAATTGTACTTAGATTTTCTTGATTATTATTATAAAAGGAATAAAAACTCGTTAAATCAGCCATATGGTTTTGATAAATACGCTAACTAAAAATGTTTCAGCTAAGTATCGGACATATTGAAAAAATATTATTATATATATATATATATATATATATATATATATATATATATATATATATATATATATATATATATATATATATATATATATATATATATATATATATATATATATATATATATATATATATATATATATATATATATATATATATATATATATATATATATATATATATATATATATATATATATATATATATATATATATATACACACATGTACATAAAAAAATAAAAATCGTAAAATTATGTTTAAATTCGCTGCTTCTATCTGAATTTATATTGTTTTTTTAAAATATCATAAGAAGTAAGCATAGAAAACCTTATTTTGCAGTGAGCGAAGAATATTTTAAATTCTTCTTATAACTTCCTGCATTACTAACAAATCTTCGATGAACACACTAGCGAAGTGGTTAGGATGCTATACTTGTTAAAGTAGTGTTCAGTCTACTCCGATATACTAAGAAAGTAGCAATGTCAAGCATTGGTTGAATACTACAAAAATGGTGAAAAGCGAAAAACCAACGACAGGGTAATATAGCTTCCTGCTACTAGTATCTAAAAATAATTTATTGTAGGTATCTTGTAATAAAAGAAACTTACTCATAGTGATTTGAGAGACGTTTCTAAAGACGATCACATAAACTTTAAAGACAATTTTCCAAAATTGTCTAAAGTCACTAAACATGATTTTTCAAGGTTATTTGACATCAGATTTTTTGGGGAATTATTCGCCATTAAATTTAAAGACAAATGTATATTTAACAGTTTTTGGTTATGGCGCATAGAGCATTATTATCTTGTATATCGAAATTACAGAAATGAAAAGTGTAACAACTGTAGTACTACAATTTGGCGGAGTGGCGGCCCGTCGTTCCATGGCGTAGTAACTTGCTTGCGGTGGAGAGGGTCTCGGGTTCCAAACCCAGCGGGTCGGTATACTTTATTTATTAATTTTTTTAAGTATATTTGGCCTGGCCTCGTGCATAGGTAGTAGTTGCTTGCAATGCAATAACGTCCGCGGCAGCACTACCGCGTTGTCTTGTTTGTTTGTGCACTTGGACAACGTTGACGGGAATCGGACGGACATCCTCGCCGATATTCTGTAAGATATAAAAAACGGTAAAATCTCTACTCAGGCGGGGAGGTAAACAATAAAAAAAACAATACAGAAAAGAAAAATTGTTGGAGATTCATCAAATAAACAAATTTTTTGGACAAAGAAATATATTTTGCCTTAAAAACGAAATTTGTTAGAATGTTTGAAAAGTAATAGGTTTAACAAGATCAGAAATTTTCAAGTGTTACAAATCATTTAAACAGAGTAAAGAATCAGCCAAAGTGTTTTGAAATACCATCTACACCACATAATAAAACAAAGGCATTTCGCGATTTCAGTGTTGGTGATCTCATAGACCTTACTGAAATATCAGTTAGGTCAATTAGTTCGATTTCAAAAAACGATTTGGGATTATCTCACATGTTATCTCGTCTTGTTCCAAGAAAACCGAATTTGCTTGAAATGCATAGTAGTGCTAACGTCGCCAAAGATATGCTCACTAATCCACAAATAACATCAGAAAACAGGGCAACAATAGTGTGAATATTGTGCAAAAAAAGTAAGGTCATGTAAAAACAAGGGTTTCTTGAATTGTACATAAGGAGTTCCTTCCAACTGGTCTCAATTGTGGCAGAAGAATTCATGCATTTTCCATCGCGAAAATGCACCATGGCACAAATCACAATAATTATTTCTGGCTTTTCAATTTGGTATTTAACGATAAGAATTCCACAATGATGAATCTGGTAATCAGATTCTGTGCCGTATAATTTTTTCCTGTTCCCCAGTATGAAAGGTTAAAAATAACAAGAACTTTTAAATTTTTGCAGTATATTAAAACAATATTTATTTACAAATTTTATAACGAGATAATATTATACATTATAACTACATATTTCTAGGAATTATTATTTACCACATTATGATTTTTCTTCACCATATTGTCCGGAATAAAGAAAATACAAAAAAATTCACAAATTATTTTATCTTTCAGATTCGAATGAAGGATATATGATGTGACTATAAGGATACCACCTTAAAGTAACAAAACTGAGAATTTTAGAGTTAAGTCAAGGATAGAGAAATGGCTAGTAACCACAATATCCACTGTAACAGATAAGCATCTTAGGACAACAGACTTTCACTGTAATGATAGAATGTATATTATTCAGCTATATATATGAACCTGAAGTTATATCTGAAAAAATGACGCCAAAAAATATATTGTGTGTTACTATGTACGCATTTGAAAATTTTGTTACTGTTACCCTTATTTCTTGGTTTTATGTGATTATACAAAAACAATACGGCTAATTGTCAGGTACAAATTAGTTAATAGAAATAAAACAAATCTTTTGTTAAGATTTCCAATTTATTTCAATTTCTATGACGATTGCTTCGAGCTTTTTCAGATGACTTACTAGTATTAGAGATTTTAATATCAAATTAAATAAACTCCTGGACAAAATTAACGCAACAATCTGAAAATTAATTTAACTGTTTCTTATGTCAGTTTTAAAGTTAATCGAGTATTTGAATAGTAGGCTATGCATATTTTGTTTCGTCGTTCATGACAGAAATCAAAACAATTCGTTTAGATTTACAGTTTTAAAGAATTTTTTAGAAGATAAACAATTTTCTGTAATAATGCGATAGATTTTCTTTAAAAGTAAGCTTATTAATTGTTCCCTTTTTCAAAGTAATATGTTTTTGTGGTAGACTGTTTTATTTTTGACCCCGAAGAATTAGAAAAATGAATGAATCGAACAAGGAATTTAACTGAACACGAGGTAGTGCGAGCCTCAGTTTTATTGGACGAGGGATACTGTCAGAGTTATGTTGCCAATTTGTTAGGCAAAACATCGTTCCACAATAAGTCGTATGGTAAGACGCTTGAATGAAGTAGGAACTTATTCTAGAAGGCTAGGGCAAGGGCGAAAACGATGCACTAGCGACCTAGATGAACGTTTTATAAGACAATATGCTTTAAGAAACAGGACTGTCACTAGTTCTATAATAAGAAACGAACTCGAAGCTGTTCGCAATGTCACAATTTCTTCTAAAACAGTTAGAAGCCGGTTAAATGAAGCTGGATTAAACAGTAGGAGACCAGCCACTGCGCCCTTGCTTACTAGAGAGAACAGAGTTGCCAGGTTACGTTTTGCTCGAAATCACGAAAATTGGTCTGTGGATGATTGGAAACAAGTTTTCTTTACAGATGAAACTAGGGTTAGTCTAAAACATCCAGATGGTCGTGAGCGAGTATGGCGAAGACCAGGAGAGAGGTTTGCTCCTTGCAATATTTCTGCAAGGATTCCATTCGGCGGTGGCTCTGTTATGTTCTGGGGTGGCATCTGCTTTGATGCTCGCACAGAGTTAGACTACTATCTTGAGAATATTGTAATAGAACATGTGATGCCTTTCGGTCATTTTGTGGGGCCCATTTCCTGTTTATGCAAGACAACGCTCGACCTCACGTGGCTAGGGAGGTACTCGATTATCTTAATCAAGTTGATATACCGATTATGCAATGGCCACCAAAAAGCCCGGATCTGAATCCGACAGAACATGTATGGGATCACCTTAAGAAAAATGTGAAACGTCATATACCTGCACCTAGAAACCTAAGGGAACTTGAAAATGCAGTTATCCCAGAATAGGAGCAAATTCCTCAAGATTTTATCCAAATTTAATTAGAAGCATGCCTAGGCGCATAAACGCTGTCATCCGAAGTAGAGGAGGCAACACACGCTACTAATGTCCCAGTTACACCATTAATTTTGCTACTAGTGTCCCAGTTTATTTTTTTCATTATTACATAATTTTAACGATTTTGTTATTAGGTATTAAGAATAATTTTAATTCGAATCTTATAGAGAAATTTGGTAGCTAATTCACTTTTAAAGTATCCGAATAAGTTTTTTCTAATTTTTAGTGTAACCAATGTTCATAAAGAATTATTAAAATTAATTCATTATAGAGATTTGTGTGATTTCATATATTGTTGCGTTAATTTTGTCCAGGAGTGTATTATATGTTATATGTATTACAAATATGATTTTATAGAGATTGATTTAATAAAGGGAAACTGTTGACATCTAATTGATCATTGAGAAAAATGTCCTGATTTTTACGTTTATTTATCTTTAGAAATGTACCATTTTAAAATTTGAGACAGTCCTGATTTTTCATATTTAAATATTTATATAATGTGAGTCAGTTTTAGCATTAATATAACTTATATCATTCTTTTTTGGAATGATCTTCCCATTTGTAAGCAATTTAATTGACATTTTTTTGTTCGTTTTTAGTTTTTTGTTTAGTATTTTTAATACATCTAACTAATAAATTATTTGTTTTGAAAACAATGTTTAATCTCTTCTTTTACAAAAATATCTTAATATTAAATAAAATGCAACATTTTGCAGCATTGGCTGTATATAAAAATCAATATAAACCACTAAAATTAATCCATCTTAGTACGCGTTTCGCCGTATCGCGGCTCCTCAACCGAGCTAAGACCGACGGAGAAAAAACAAAACATAAAGTACATATCGCACTATTAGCCACAAAAAATAAGTAAGATACAAAAATTTGCCCCTCTGGCTGATATAACTTCGAAGGCATACCTGCTGTCGAAACGTTCTGGATTCGGATAAGAGAACAGTCAATAACTGCCCAAAAATGGACTTTGTCCAATTTTTGTGGTTTATATTGATTTTTATATACTTGCGTTAGAACACGCAACGCTGCCAAGCGGTAATTGTTAGCAACTTGCTGAACAATTCTTTTATCGGTCTGTGCTCTTAAATAGCCCCTGACAGAGGGCAGGTATGCCTTCAAAGTTAGGCTTACATAAGCCAGAGGGGCCAATTTTTGTATCTTACTTATTCTTTGCCCTAGTACTGCGATAAGTACCTTAAGTTTTGTTCTCCTTCTCTGTCGATACTAGCTCGGCTGAGAAACCGTGATACGGCAAAATGGATTGACAGATGACAGAAAGTCAAAATCTGCTGATAAATGGGCGTTGTTAAATTTTAGTGGTTTATATTAATTGTCTTAATATTGTTTGAAATTTTACCTGTGTAAGTAACAGTTGTAGAATTATTAAAGTGTTTGTTGTTAACATTCGGCTATACTAAATTTTATATTGTTTTTGTTGAAGAATTTTATCGATTAGTAGAACTAGAAGTATTTATTGACTAATTAGGTAGCCTTACATTGATTAAAAAACATAGGATACATATTGGGATCTTAAGATATATATACATGTCAGGGGCCTAATTAATTTAGCCTAGGTAAACAGTTTATATAAATGTACTGGGAGAACTTAAGATATTTGAACCTAAGATATTCGTGAACATAAACTTAAGGTTAGACTTAAAATTAATTAAGCTAACATAAGCTAAAACGGTAGTGGGAGGTCCGAGGGCCTTGGGAGACGACGTCGAACGTGACGTGGTGCTGGGGCGGTAAGCGGTCCTGACTGTGGGGTTGAGGTGGTATCTGGTTTTGTTTAGGAATTTGAGCTTGGTGTTCCTCATGAATTTCCAAATTGTGGGCATCTGGAGGTCTCTATGAAGCTGGGTGTGGCGTATGCGCCAAGGGGCTTTGGCGATGATACGGAGGGTCTTGTTTTGGACAGTCTGGAGGATGGATCTGGAGTAGGGCAATCCTGTTCGGATGATCATCTTGTAAATTGTCAATTTGTTGCGAGTTGACAATTTGCTGGATTTGTTGAGGAGTGGGTACAGCTTTCCGAGGAGTTGGTTGGCTTTTTTGGCGGAGGTGGCGACTTGGTCTTTCCATACTAGCCGCTTGCCATAGTGAAGGCTCAGGTACTTGATATTGTTTGACCATCGGAGTCTGGTGCCTTGGAGGGTGAGGCTTGCCGGCATTGTGTTGCGAGCCTTGGAGAACATAATGACTTGGGTCTTCGCTGGGTGGAACTGGATTCTCCAATGTTCGAACCAGGGTACTAGGGTGTTAAGGTGGCGTTGGAGGCGGCTGGTGATGATCCAGGTCGACTTGGTGGTGGCGGTGATGGCGGAGTGAAGAAATGTTAGCAGTCAAGATATTGAATAAATGGTGGGAGAAGATGGCGCTTTGGAGGACTTCGGCTCGAATGAGCTTCACCTCGGAAATGGTCCGGCCGATTCGAACTTTGAATGTACGGCCCAAGAGGAAGGAGAGAACCAGCCGCGTGATGTTTGTGGGATAGCCGTGACGGATGAACTTGAGGATGAGATCTTCATACCAGACCATGTCGAAGACATTGCCATTAAAGCTGTTGACGATGTGTTGGGAGAAAGCTGTATTGTGATGTACGGTGCGTAGGAGGCAAAGCTCAGAGTCAAACGAATAGTTTGGGTTGACTCTGAGCTCTGAAATTTTAGCTCGGATGATTTCGAAGATAACTTTCTCAGTCACTTTACCTATGAGAGGAAATAGGCTAATTGGCAGATAATTGCTAGCCTGGTGAGAGGGGGTGTCGGGTTTCCTGATTAAGATAATCTCAGCTTTCTTCCAGAAAGGCGAACTGTCTCAAGATACCGTTTATTATGTTAGTAGGTTATGTGACCTGCTACCCAAGATTTTTCAGGGCTTTGACACTAATTTTGTCATGCTCGGGGCTTTTGGGATAGAGCATGAGTTGATGCTGGCTTAGGTGGCAGAGGGAGTAGTGAAATAAGTATTTGAGGGAGGTTGGACGTGTTTGAAAACCTGAACGGCAGAGGCCACCCCCAGATCTCGAGCAAGATTGGGGCAGGCTGGGCGATTAGGGCAAAACTGGTACTCTAGCATTTCTACTAAAAGATCAGCCTGTTCTTGAGGAGTGGCAGCAGTAGTTTCAGAGTGGGAAGCTGTGAGAATTGAACGAGAGGCGTCGTTGGAAAGGGCTCTGGCTATTTTCCAAATGAAGTTATCTTGTATGTTAAGATGAATTAGTATTGCATCATAGCCATTATTGCCATTACCTGCTTTGTTATGTTAAGTTCTACATTAAAATTTTAATTTGACATGCATATGGAAATAAGCTATGTTTGACTCTGACAAGCTGCTCATTTCTGAGTACACGTATAACTGTAGTTATTTGAATACCCTAGTAGCACGTCATGAGATGTATTGGCCAATAATTTGTATTTCTCTTGTAAAATTAAACAACTTAATAATTATTTGTTTAATATTTTTTTATATTAACGCGAGATTTAAATATTAATTAAAGTGTATTTAAGGTTAATGTTAATTTTGCCTTCTATTGTAAACTAACTGTTTAAATTGAAGAATATTTGTTTTCAAGGGAGGCATTTCTTTAGGAAAAAACCGGTCAAGTGCAAGTTGAACTTGCACAATTAGTGTTCCGTACGTTGATTGTTTTTAAAATAGAAAATTTTGTTAGGGTGGTATAAAATGATCTGTAACTTCACAAAACACACCTCAAATGAGTTTTCAACAAAGTTTGTTTCCAATCTTTACTGAAAACTGGTGACCTTGAAATTTTGGTTTTTTTTATATATCAGATAAATTATTATAGGTAATGATAATTTTCGTTCAATCTATACCTCGTGGAGAATATTCCAGGGTTTTTTTTTCAAAATTTTTTAATCAGTACTTTTCGAGATAAGGTAGGGGACAGCGATTTTTCACGATTTTTTTAAAAGTAATACGAAGAAAAGTGTGCGCAAGTATTACAAGTATTACATTATATATATATATTTTTTACTCGTGTTTTCACAAGCTTTCATTTGACACCACACTCGATGACCTAGTAAAAAAATTTTTTTTTCACTTCAGATTTCACCCCTCAAAACGAATCCCTTAAGTCAAAATTTATGTTACGGTGATATAAAATGATCAGTGACTTCACAAAACACACCCCAAATAAGTTTTCAACAAAGTTTATTTCCAAACTTTACTGAAAATTGATGACCTTGAAATTTCTATTTTTTTTATATACCAGATAAATTATTACAGGTAATGCACTCGTCATAATTTTCGTTCAATCTACACCCCGTGGAGAATATTTCAGAATTTTTTCAAAATTTTTTGATAAGTACTTTCCGAGATAAGGCGGGTGGACAGCGATTTTTTGCGATTTTTTAAAAATAATACAAAGAAAAGCGCGCGCAAGTATTACATTGTATATATATTTTTTACTCGTGTTTTCACAAGCTTTCATTTGACATCACACTCGATTACCTAGTAAAAAATTTTTTTTTTTCACTTCAGATTTCACCCCCCAAAACTAACCCCTTAAGTCAAAATTTAACTTTCAAAACTACATGGCTCTGATGAGGCCATCAATTCCTATATTACTACCAAATTTCAAATTTCTATGACAAATAGTTTCGGAGAAAATCGGGTGTGACAGAAGGACAGACAGACGGACAGACAGACGGACAGACACCGAAGTGATCTTATAAGTGTTCCGTACGGAACACTAAAAAGGAACACTAAAAGTGGAGCTGGTTATAAATAGGAAGCATTTCGAAGAAAAAAAAATTGATTTACGCTGGAACTCTAAACGCTTAGACCCGTCCCCGTATAGTAAATTTCAAATTGATAAACCGGGAAGGGAGGAGGAGATTTTTCACAAGGAGAATAATTGCATACAACCTTAAAAATTGATGATTGTGAAGCAGGCAAAAAACAGCCTTTTCATGCAGCGGGACCTTAAAAACCTAAACCCAATTCAAAAATCAATGGCCAGATTGCAGATCTTTCAAAAATAAGAACCTTTTTTTCCAGTGGTGCTTTAAAAACTTACATCCACTTTAAAAATCGATGACTAGAGGGGAGAGATTTTCAGAAAACGGAACTTTAAAAACTAACACCGAATTGAAAAATGTACGACTTGAAAAATGGCAAAAAAAATGTTTCGTAGAGTGGAATTTTAAAAGCTACTTTAAAAATCGATGATGGGGCGATTAAGAGAAACCCTGTTTCTAAGAGGGTACCATTTTCGGCATTCATGGAGGTAGCAGAGAATGTATGTCCCCCTCTTTGACTACTTTACTGATTGTTATGTGAACTAATTGCTGGAACTGTGTACAATATGTAAAAAATGTTTGATTTATTACATTGTTGAAGCTGAGTTATTCAAAAACTATACTTCCTATAAAAAATATATTTAAATTTTGTATTTGGGTCAGATATATTTAATATTATCAGATCTCATTTTTAATTTTTGACATATCACATATACATAGTTTTCAGGATTTTTTTAAGTCAAAATGAAAACAGAAGTTCAATTTTTTTTGACCCACAATTTTGTTACGCAATTACTATTTATTACACAATTTTTCTTGTCCTTAGTTCTTCTTTCTTGGCTGGGAAAATTTACATACACAAAAACTTGATTTACAATCTTGAATTCTTTTCTTCTGCTTGGCCCTCCTACGATGAAACCATGTCTGAATATTAGCTTCGTCTAAATTTAGTTTATGAGACAATTCTATTCTTTTCATCTTATTATTAGAAAGATAATTATCCTGCCAAAATTCTTTCTCTAATTCTTCTTTCTGGAAAGCCGTAAGAAATGTTCGTGTTCCTTTTTTCATTAAGGTTGTTTTCCCTTGCCCAATTGGAAACGAGTTAGAGGGACTGCAATCAGACAATATGTAAGATGAGATATGGTTCAGATCTGTCTTGACTTCTAAAATAAAAAGAGAAAACCAAAAATTATTAGAAGACATTTCAGTGCGTTGCTTTTATAATAGTCCCAATTGGATCCTATAGAGGAAGTACGAGTATATATGAATTACCGGTAAAATTGGAGTGAAAATTACAAACACATAGTTTTCCTACATTCCCGTCGCTCTATCGGTCGGTCTGTCTATCTGTCTGTTAGCTAGATAACTGTTAAATTTAAAGTTTAGTACACATATAATACTTGAAGTAGGATGCAATATATTGTTTTTGAGCGATGTCGCTTCAGGGGAAGGAGGTGTTGTATATTTTCAATATTATTACTAAAATTTTTCTCTTGATTTTAGTTGAGAAAATGAATAAATTTTAAGTATAATTACCTACAGCCAAAGATACAGGGGATTAGAGAGGTGGGGAAGGATTTTAGAGGAGTTGCTTCGCATATATCTGGTTATAAGTCCTTTTCAGGCTCTTTGGACTCGTTGAATCTGAAAACTGGGTGATTGTTTCATTATTTTCAATTATATATTTTGTATAAATTAGGTATTCTAAAGCGAGAAAGTTAAAGTCTGCGCTTATTTTAAAACTACGTGTTTTAAAAGGAAATACTAGATATATCACCTTACCGTTTTTTTTTTATTTTCCTAAAGAAAAGTATTGTATTTGTAAAAAAAAAAACACCCAACATGGTTATTACTTTTCTTCACGTTTTAAGGGCATTACATCGCGAAAAACATTCACTCATTCTCGTCTGTCTCTCTGTATGTCGGACTACCGGTCTCTCGGTCTGTACTGACTCTTGAACGAAAATGATATCAATTGAAAACTTGTTGCATTCATAATATCTAACTAGGGGATGAAACCTATAGTTTTTGATTAATATCGCTTCCTCTAAAGAATGTGAAGGGGGAGGGGGGGGGTGTCGTTACATATTGTATAGTTTGAGAAATTTTAAGCATATTATTTGAAGTGAAATATATAATGAGTGTGGTAGGGTGTTAGGAAAGCTGCTTCGAATATATTATGTTATATGTCTTTTTCAGGGTTCTTGGACTGCAAGAATCTAAAATTTAAGTTGTGTTCTCATTATTTTTAATTTTAATAGAGAAAAGGGTGGAAAAAGATGGCAAATTGTCAAATCTATAATAATTTCAAAATTATTTCGAAAGCATTATGAGAATTTTTCCAGATTTTTGGTTTTCGACTGGCCAATGGACACATTTTAAGCACAATCATTTATAATAAAACATATGGTGAGCCAGACAGGTCATATTAATCGTGTTACATGTGTTTTCTGGAGTTCTTTCAATCAAGGAGTCGAAATATTACATTTTTTTTCCATTATTTTCAGCGTTGACAGGGGTAGAAGGTGGTAGGGGTGAGGTTCGTTGTATCATTTCAATAGTGTTTTGAAAATTTAGGCTGATTTTTGGTTAGAATTTTTTAAAGTAAATTTTTTATAGTAAAATATATATAAAGGGATGAGGTAGTGAGGTCAGAAGAGTGATATTTGTACAGTATCTTGCTAAATTTTAACAGAAGTAGTATGTAGAACTAATTCAGATGTGATTAATAATTTTAAAAAAAATTGAGATAACTATAGTAAAATTTTAGAAATACAAACAGTTGTATTGGCCAAAATTTACTTACTTATGGCAGTATGTAAATTATTGTCTATGATTGCTTGCGAAGTACTGTATTTGTAATAAATTACTCTCCGAATTTTTTGGTTTTCTTGACGTTTTAGGGTTTCTAGAACACGAAAAACATATTTTTCCATTTTCATCGGTCTGTCTATCTGACTGTCGTTCTATCGATCTGTTGGCATGAACACTCTCGAATGAAATGATAATATAATACTTAAAGTGTACAGTGAAACGTATAGTTTTTAAGCGATAGCATCTTATCGGATGGAAGTGAAGTGGTAGGAATTTACTTACTCCTTTCTTGAGAAATTCAAATTCAGTACTTATTTTAGATCTACGTGTTTGCACGGAAGGTACTGTGTTAAATAACTTTACCGATTTTTTATAACAAAATTTCCCATCCTAAATACTTATAAATATAAATTAATTAGCAATATTTTGCTTCTCTCTTCCATTTCCATTTGATATTTTTAAGATTCTTCTTAGAATTTTTGCTTCTTCCTTATTCTTTTTACTTTGCCTTGCTAAGGAAAGTATTACATTTGTGAAATAATGACATTTTGACTTTTCCACATTTCTTCGATCAAGTCCCTCGATCAAAAAATAACCGGTCAAGTGCAAGTTGAACTTGCGCAATTAGTGTTCCGTAAGTTGATTGCTTTTAAAATCAAAAATTTTGTTACGGAGGTATAAAATGATCAGTGACTTCACAAAACACAACCCAAATGAGTTTTTAACAAAGTTTGTATCCAAACTTTATTGAAAACTGATGACGTTGAAATTTTTGTTTTTTTTATATATCAGATAAATTATTAAAGGTGGTAATTTTCGTTCAGTCTACACCCCGTGGAGAATATTTCAGAATTTTTTCGAAATTTTTTTAATCAGTACTTTTCGAGATAAAGGGGGGGGAGAGCGATTTTTCGCGATTTTTTAAAAATAATACAAAGAAAAGTGTGCGCAAGTATTACATTATATATATATATATATATATATATATATACATATATATATATATATATATATATATATATATATATATATATATATATATATATTCTACTCGTATTTTCACAAGCTTTCTTTTGACACCACACTCAATGACCTAGTAAAATTTCTTTTCACTTCCGATTTCACCCCCCAAAACTAACCCCTTAATTCAAAATTTAACTTTCGAAACTACGCGGCTCTGATGAGGCCATCAATTCCTATATTATTACTATATTTCAACTTTCTATGACAAATAGTTCCGGAGAAAATCGGGTGTGACAGACAGACAGGCGGACAGACAGACGCCGCAGTCATGTGTTCCGTATGGAGCACTAAAAAAAATAAATAACCGGCCAAATGCAAGTTGGACTTGCGCAATTAATGTTCCGTACGTCGACTGATTTTAAAACAAAATTTTTTGTTACCGAGGTATAAAATGATCAATGACTTCACAAAATACACCCAAATGAGTTTTCGTTACTGAAAACTAATGACCTTGAAATTTTTGTTATATATATATATATATATATATATATATATATATATATATATATATATATATATTTATATATATATATATATATATATATATATATATATATATATATATATATATATATATATATATATATATATATATATATATATTTTATATATATATATATATATATATGTATATATATATATATATATATATATATATATATATATATATATATACATATATATATATATATATATATATATATATATATATATATATATATAATAAAATTGATAAATTATTAAAGGTAATGCACTCGTGATAATTTTCGTTCAATCTAGACCCTGTGGAGAACATTCCAAAATTTTTTCAAAATTTTTAATCAGTACTTTTCGAGATAAGGGGGGACATCAATTTTTCGAAGTTTTTAAAAAATAATTCGAAGAAAAATGTGCACGAGTATTACCTTTCATATGTTTTTGAACTCGTATTTTTACAAACTTTCGTTTGACACACCACACCACTCGACTTTTTTTTTTACTCCCGATTTCACCCCCTAAAACTAAACTCTTAAGTCAAAATTTAACTTTCAAAACTACACGGCTCTAATGAGTCCATCAATTCCTATATTAGTGCCCAATTTCAAATAGTTTTGGACGAAATTGGATGTAACAGACACACAGACAGACGGACAGACAGACACCGAAGTGATCTTGTAAGTGTTCCGTACGTACGGAACATTAAAACCACCTTTCAATCGGCAATTTACACTTTACACTTGCAGAAGGAATAATATTTGTTTTTTGTATGTTGTAATATAACCGTAGATAGGCAACTTATTTATTTTTATCTTATTCTTGTATTAGTCGTCTATATTTACTAAATAAAAAAGTAATTTGACATTAACGTATATGTTTTTTTTAAATAAATAAAAAATGTAACTTTATTTCAACTACTATGTAATCCGTCAAAATAAAAATATGTGCTTCTGCATGAGGCTCCGTGGTTCAAGGATCTCAACACCTTAGTTATTTACAGGGCTTCTGAGGGATAATTCATAAAAAAGCCTTTAGATATTATAGGAAAAAGAAAATACAGTCGTTTCTTAATAGAACAGTACAAGATTACAATTCTACAATTTGTTATAACATCAGCGCACTTGTTAATTCAGTCTAGTTAACTAATGAATCGAACCTCAATTTTTTTATGACTACTAACTATAAAAAAATACGAACCATTTATTTGTGGGGTATATGTTTCATTTGATTTTTCTCTTCCATAACCAAGAATGGAGGTCGTAATATTTTCATCATAATTAGGTAATAATTCTGACTTAGAAAGATCATTTTCCAGATCACTGCAATCACCACTGTTTGATGATGATGGAAAGCTGTATAAACCGTCCGGGTAAGGTTGCTGTTCCCGTGACACCATTAGAGAGATAACTGAGCGTACTTAACGATTTCGCTAATATTATATGATATACATATACCAGCAGATGTAACTGGTACAGTAAGAGTAATTTAATATATTAAAAATTACCAACTGACAATTCTTGTTTGGTTATCTGCCCTTCTTAAGCCTACAAGGTTACTATCCATACACTACAATAAATTTCTTACTCTTTTTTGTAACAAAAAAAAAAAAACAAATAAATATTTTATTGACCACGATCATGAAGCAACATTAGAAAATAGGGGAAACGTGTGTAAAGAGTACTCATTTTCATGGAAAAGTTTAAACTCTGATTTACATTGTAAATAGTTTATTGTAGTGGCGACTAGTGGCTTCCAAAACAAATGAAGCAACATGGAAACCCCCACCAAAATCTACTAATTGAAAATATATAAAAAATACTTTAAACTGACGAAGTAAACATTTACTACGAAGCGCTGGAAAATTTGCAGCGTCTGCTGCTTGACTTCGAAAAAATTTTAATTACATTTATATCTGTGTATGGTATGTATCCGGGTGATATACCTTCCAGTTTCTAAACGCCACCTACGCCTGTCCCTCCAGTCGTCTGGTCTTAGGTTCATTCGACGTAGCGTTTCGAAATCTTCGGGGTCAAGTGGCTTGTTCTGTCCTTTCATTGTCCTTTCTCTGCACATGACTATAGCAGTAGAGTTGTTTTTGATGCATGTCCTCCTATATTGTAGTTTCTAATTTATTTATCTATTTCTTAAGTTGCTAATGTGCTGAAGTAAAGGTAATTGTACCGATCGCCACCAAAACTTCATCTTCAGTGCATTTAGTTTTTTTTTTCATACTTTGATTTAGTTGTCATGTTTCACATTCATAAAGGACTACTAAACATTTAAAGATAGAGCTTCGCAGAAACTACTCTTTTATTTAGAAATAGTTTTTGACCTACTAGAGAATTCAGAATACCGAATATATCCCTGCCGTTCTGTATTTCTACTATTTTCTCTCTGTGCACTCGTCTCTTATCTCTTTTCAAAAAACACAAAGTTAAGATTGCTATCCAGCCTTATATTCTCCATAGCAACTTACGCATCGTAAACATGGGCAATTAAACAAGCTGACAAAAGACAAATCGATGCGTTTGAGATGTGGGTATATCGAAGAATCCTCGGAGTATCATATACCGAATGCCGTACTAATGTATTAGTATAAATGACCGACTTTCAAACAGAATTAATAGACAGTACCTCAAATATGTTGGTCACATTGTGGGGAAAGTAGATACCATGAAAAAGCTTGTAGTAACGGAGAAGATAGAAGGTAGAAGATCAACGGTCCGATCAAGTAAGATCTCTTCCTGGTATGGATATGCACGAGTCAAGTCAGATCGCGCAGGATAGAGATGTCTGGAGAATGACTGTTGAGGCAGCAACTGCATAGTATCACCGATACTCTTATTGAGATGAACGGATTGAGAGAGAGAGAGCACTCGTCATATGTTATTTTTATATTTTTGTTCCCATATTTTGTACATGATGATTATTTTTTTTTCATTCGCTTACAAAAGAAAGAGTTAAGATGGCTGAAACATCAGTTTATATTTCCATTCAAAAACATGTTCTCTTTGAAATATTTCAGTACTTCGTTCAAATATATTTCACAAAGAATGGAAGATTCCTGGGTTAACTTTTTAGTGATTATCAAATTTTAAGTACTGTACATTAAAGAAGTTCGATTGTCAATTTACTGTCATTTTTTTTATGGGTCTAGCACACGTGCTGCAGGGAAGTCCCTAAAGCGCTACAGGAGCGACATGTGTGTGGAAAAAAAACGATTCACGTTAATCTTGAATCGCTGTAAATTGTACTCGGTGGGAAACACAGTCTTGGGCAAATTATTCCAAAGGGATGATGTTCTCCATATAAAAAACTGATTGAGAAGCGTAGTACGAGGAGTAACAAGCTGAACCTCATACGAATGTGAAGTATTGGCGCGACGTGTATTTCTAACATGCACCGCTCTGATTGGAATTAAATGGGATACATCCTTCGAACACAAGGCCGCCGGTCAGT
This sequence comes from Pachyrhynchus sulphureomaculatus, assembly GCA_019049505.1. NCBI lineage: Eukaryota > Metazoa > Arthropoda > Insecta > Coleoptera > Curculionidae > Pachyrhynchus > Pachyrhynchus sulphureomaculatus. Next base: position 57,632,879 of record CM032454.1, on the reverse strand, counting down.
TCCGGGTCTCCAATCAGACGAACAGCTCCTCTCTGAATAGAATCCAACAAATGCAATGTATGTTCGGGAGCGGAGCTCCAAACATGGGAGCAGTATTTCATAGTTGGTCGAATTTGAGCTTTGTAAAGAATTAACAGTTGTTGTGGAGTGTAAAGCGTTCCGGCTCGAAATAATATTCCCAACGTTTGAGAAGCTCTCCCTGCCTGCGACATGTTCATGGCAGGACGTATTTGCTCTCAAATTAACGCCCAACAAATTAAGTGACGATGTTAGAGGAATAGAGTGCCCCGTCATAACTATGTTGGGTTCAGCAACATTAGGATTTTTAGAAAAAAACTGCCGCCTGGGTTTTTGTAGAGTTAAATTCCACTTGGTTATTGTCACCCCAAGATAGAATTTCTTCCAGGACTTTGTTAAGTTGAACGACTTCCTGCTGTCCTTGAATATTCGTCCGGGTAGCCGATGTCGAAGCGTTCCAAGTGAATAAAGAGATAAGAATACAGTCTTCTGCAAAGCTGTAGATTGGGTTTCCGGTCTTTTCCAGCAGATCGTTCATGTAAATGAAAAAGAGAGTAGGAGATAGTGTAGAGCCTTGGGTCACACTGGCGTTGCTAGTGAAGGTGTTAGAAAGAAATCCGTCGACTGCCACTCGTAAAGAACGCTCTCTGAGGAAACATGAGAGCCACAAACACAACTTTTCAGACTTACCATAAGAGCGTAGCTTAGCCAACAGTCCATCCTGCCTAAACACGGTCGAATGCCTTGCATATGTCAAGAGCAACCGCTCGAGATTCTTCAAAGGCTTCAATTGCGTTTTTCCAGACATATGTTACATAAGTCAGAAGATCTCCTGTTGATCTATGTTTACAAAAGCCATATCGGTGATCGCTAATAATATTGAATCCTTCAAGATATTCTAGAAGATGCTGATTGATAGCCTTTTCCATGCCTTTCGATATTATTGAAAGCAGTCTGGTCGGTAGTTATTTGGCAAGGTCTTCTTATCTTTTTTAGGTATTGGCTGAACTGTAGCACATTTCCAGCAGGAAGGAAATATTCCCTTTCTGTAGGATGGGTTGAAAAGTCTACAGAAAACTGGTGTTAGTTCTCTCGCACAGTTTTTGAAAACTATGGCAGGTATTCCGTAAGCGCCAGAAGCTTTGTTGGTGTATAGCTTCATTAAAATACGTTTAATGATACGCTGTCTGCAGACAATATGGGGCATCCTTGACTGCACTATGAGAATAGTAGGTGGTGTTTTTCCTTAGAAATCGACAGTAGAATGTAAAGCAAAGAGTTCAGCCAACAAGTTCACTTTTTCAGCAGGTGTCGTTGCAATAGAATTATTTGGCCGTGTGAGTAATAGTATAGTGGATTTGGTGAAATTCTGACTAACTGCCTTAGCGACTGACCAAAAGGACCTGAAATTGTTGGGACAAGCGAGAAGTTTGTTTCTAATTCGTTGATTGTGTGCCTCCTTGGTATGGTAGATAATTTCTTTGCATCTGTTCCGGGCACGTTACGATTTATGGTATTAAGATTTACACGCCATTATCGGTAGGCAAGATGTTTAGAAGCAACAGCTTCTTTGCATTTTCGGTCAAACCTAGGCTTGCCGTTGGAAGGGCATTTTTTCGAAAAAGGAATGTAAGCTTCCATACCAGCAAAAATAACATCGGAAACCTTGCTGGCGCAGTTAGTTGGATCGTCAGATCGAAAACAAACGTCTAACCAAGGGAAAGTTCGAAAATATTCCATGAGATCTTCCTATTTAACAGATCTGTAGTGCCAAATCTTGCACGGTTTAGGCGCCTCTCTGTCACTGATTGGTAGGATACTCGATATCGAAAGCAGTTTATGGTCGGAAGAACTTAACGGCGGATTTACGTTGACCGTGTAAATCTCCGGATTGGTGATTAAAAACAGTTCAAGAAGACTGGCAAACTCCTCGTCTCGATAAAGGTCCCTCAAGAAACATAAACCGGTGCACGGGAAGTAGATATTCTGTATTCTTGCTACATTCTTTTCATTTTGTTTTGTTACTGTAAAGACATAATCTATTCATGAACCACTTTTTATTAAACTACCGTAGAGTTAGGAAAATGCATCGATAATTACTGGAATCTTTTTTGTTAGGTCGGCTTAAAGACTTATATAGTAACTAATTTGATAATATAAGTAGACACTTCTCCCATATATCCGATGTTTTGGAAACAAGTAAAATTATATCTAGTTAAAAGTCTGGCGAGACAATGTACCTCATATATAAAAGAAACCTCTATGAAAAATGGATTGGATATAATCTAAAGGAATTAGTAGATCGCATTAATGAAGCCACATAAGAAATGAGCATCACAGGAAATGGAAGACGGGTCAAAAGATTTTTTTAAGAAAATGCCACGCTTGCATTAAATCTGGTGGCCGGCAATTCAACACATGCTTTAATTTTTATTTGTATTTTAGTTAGTTTTAAAAAAATACCTATCACATGAACTGTTTTCATTCGAAATCCTAATAAACTGAATAATTACACAATGAGCTTCTTTGGCACTAAAATAGCAATATCTTTTTAGTGTTCCGTACGGAACACTTATAAGATCACTTCGGTGTCTATCCGTCTGTCTGTCCGTCTGTCTGTCCGTCTGTCTGTCCATCTGTCTGTCCGTCTGTCTGTCCGTCTGTCTGCCCGTCTGTCTGCCCGTCTGTCTGTCCGTCTGTCTCTCCGTCTGTCTGTCCGTCTGTCCGTCTGTCACACCCGATTTTCTCCGAAACTATTTGTCATAGAAAGTTGAAAATTGGTAATAATATAGGAATTGACGGCCTCATCAGAGCCATGTAGTTTTGAAAGTTAAATTTTGACTTAAGGGGTTAGTTTTAGGGGGTGAAATCGGAAGTGAAAAAAAAAATTTTTTTACTAGGTAATCGAGTGTGGTGTCAAATGAAAGCTTGTGAAAACACGAGTAAAAAATATATATGTAATGTAATACTTGCGCGCACTTTTCTTTGTATTATTTTTAAAAAATCGCGAAAAATCGCTGTCCACCCGCCTTATCTCGGAAAGTACTTATCAAAAAATTTTGAAAAAATTCTGGAATATTCTCCACGGGGTGTAGATTGAACGAAAATTATCACGAGTGCATTACCTGTAATAATTTATCTGGTATATAAATAAAACAGAAATTTCAAGGTCATCAATTTTCAGTAAAGATTGGAAATAAACTTTTGTTGAAAACTTATTTGGGGTGTGTTTTGTGAAGTCACTGATCATTTTATATCACCGTAACATAAATTTTGACTCAAGGGATTCGTTTTGAGGGGTGAAATCGGAAGTGAAAAAAAAATTTTTTACTAGGTCATGGAATCGGGACAAATGAAAGCTTGTGAAAACACGAGTAAAAAATATATATATAATGTAATAGTTGCGCACACTTTTCTTCGTATTACTTTTAAAAAATCGTGAAAAATCGCTGTCCCCTACCTTATCTCGAAAAGTACTGATCAAAAAATTTTGAAAAAATCCTGGAATATTCTCCACGGGGTATAGGTCACCAGTTTTCAGTAAAGATTGGAAACAAACTTTGTTGAAAACTCATTTGGGGTGTGTTTTGTGAAGTCACTGATCATTTTATACCACCCTAACTAAATTTTTTTATTTTAAAAACAATCAACGTACGGAACATTAATGGTGCAAGTTCAACTTGCACTTGACCAGTTTTTTTTTCTAGAGTAAAACATAGTAACTGTAATATCATTTTAGAAACTACATCAAACCATATCTGACTAAAATGTTTTACTCATGATACTTGCAAAAATATTTTTTCCCCATAGTCTCAACACAATCAATTTCATTTTGAACTGTGATCAAAAGCAGGTCTATTCAGGATTCAGATAATAATAATTAGAATCTTAGAATACGGAAATTTGTAGTTTAGACACTCGATAAACTGATCTAAGGTGTATATCTTCACGAAATTTATAAAAGTGTTAATATCTCGAAACTTAGCGATTTTTTATTAAGGTCATATTTACATATTCTGGTGAGTTATATGCTGGCCTATTAGCCCTCAAATCGAATACGTTGATTTTTGGGAAACTCTATATATATATATATATATATATATATATATATATATATATATATATATATATATATATATATATATATATATATATATTAGGGTGACCGCAAAAAATCGTTGTCGGAATTTTGTTCGTCTGGACCCCACAAAACGATTCCCCTTTCCAGATATTGAGATAGCCGAAATTTGAGCTCGATTAAACGACGTTAACCCGTGCCGCTCGTCGCTCAAAGTTTGAAAAAATCCAAATTTTTGGCCAAAAAGCTGACATATGGAGCCATAACTCCAGAACGGTAAATAATAGAAACACGCTTAATATCTCAAAAGGAAGCTAATGTTGTTCTTCAAAATTTATATTCTATACATAATTGTTGTTATTTTAAGTCAAACCGAGTTACAACAGCCTTTAGCCCCAAAAACGTGACCTGGTACCAGTAGGAGCCAGTTTGGGAAGTAATCTAAGAATTTTACGGGTTTTTACATAATGTGTCTCGGAATTAACATTTTTTTGTTAAAAAGTATTTTGGAACTCAATTTTCAAACATAAAGAGCCTTTTGTTCAAATTTAATCTTTTATTATATGGGGATTACCTGACTAGTTTACCAAAGAAAGACCCGTTTGACAGGTAAAAAGGAGGGTGAATCTAATTTCTATTTTAGGGATGGTGATTTTACTTCAGCGTACAACCGACCTTTTATTTATTCAGTTTAGTTTCTAAAGTGCCTTTGAGCTAGTTAGATCGAACAATTATCTAGTGAAGATATTTTAACGTTTTTTTTTTTTTTTTTAATTTTCCAAGTGTGTGTGTGTGTGTTATTGTTTTTATGACTATTATAGTATTATTTTATAAGACATTTGAAAACATTTTATTGAAATTAAAGTTTGCAATATATTTTGTTTCATTTTCCAAGTTAACTGTTATTTACCTATTGGCCTCTGAAATGGCATCCACATCAGGTGTACAAAGCCGGACCAAGGATAAAATATTTCTTGTGGGCTATCCCATTCACCAGATCACCGGTTTTTGTGTTTATTTTATAATTTACGTACTGTGAAATTAACTGTAAGAGAATCAGCAAAACTTACAATACGAGAAGTGTTCATTTTTTGGGAGAAAGCTCGAATCCCGACTAAACATGAGTAAGATGCAATTACTAAGCTGGAAAAACTTCACGCCGAGTGGAGAACTCTTCAAAAAGACCGGAAGAAAACATCGAAAACGGCCAAGAACAAATTTAAACAGTTTGTTGAAAAGTTGGATGATCTCTTTAATATTGCTCAACAAGATGCCTTGGCTCTGATGAAATCGGAAGAAGATAAGGCGTTTCTCGTGAAACAGAGGCAGAAGAGCCGCCCAAGTTCCATGACTGGAGTGGATCTCAAGTTGTCTCGAGCTGAAGAAATCAAGGTGCAAAAGGAACTTGTAAAAATGAACCGACAAATCCAAGAAGCAACTTTTGATATTGGTGAGTTTTTTTTTATTATTATTAGTATTCTAAAAAATAGATAAACAAATAAGTAAATAGTTTCATTATAATTGAAAGAAAATTGTACATGAGAGCATGATTTGGCATCTTTATGATTGAGTTTATATTTTTTAAATAATACCTTTTGATAATTAGAAGTAGGTAATTTAGTACCTATGTATTATTACTATTCTGCTAAAAACAAGTTTTTATAGTCTTTTTTTTCTCTTTCTTTTGTTGCTTCTTAGAGACGGATGATGAAGACAAGTTCGAAGAAGGAGAAGAAGACACTGAAGAGGACAGCATCTACCAGGAACTTGAGAGCTTGGAGGAAATGGACATCCCTGAAGAAGCTGCAGAGGATCCAGGACCATCTGAGAGCAAGAGGATGAAAGTTTCATTTGCAAGGGGCGTTAAAGAGATTTTAAACATGAAATTGACCATTTTATTAGATCGATGTAAGGTATCCGACAGAAATGCCACGAGAATTTTAATAGCTAGTCTAGAAGCACTAAACCTTGACCCTCTTGAGTACAATGTCTCGAAAACTTTAGTACATGATAGAAGGCAAATGTTCAGAGAACAATATAATAAAAGATTTTTTGATAAAGTAAACATTCCTGAAAAAGAGCCCGTGGTTGTCCATTGGGACGGTAAACTTTTACCGGGTGTTTTAAAAAATGAACAATGTGAGCGAATAGCTACAGCTATTTCATATGGCGAAAAGGGACAGATGCTGGGAGTTCCTGTAACAGCAAACAGCTCTGGAGAGGAGCAAGCCGTAGCCGTATATGAATGCCTACATGAATGGGGTCTTCTCAACACCGTCAAGGCGATGTGCTTCGACACTACAGCATCCAACACGGGAAGACTCAAAGGAGCATGCGTCATATTGGAGCAAATGTTAGGAAAAGAATTGTTATACCTAGCTTGCCGTCACCATATCTTGGAAATTCTGTTAAGAGGCGTATTCGACACAAAAATGGGATCAACCACTGGACCTCATCCAGACATTTTCAAGAGATTCCTTACTGCGTGGCCCAAGATAGACAAAGGAAAATACGACACAGGTATCAGTGACAATCTAATACAAAAGCAGCTAACTCCAGAAGTAATTGCAAATGTTACTGCTGAATTCGAGACCAAATTAATTGAGAGCCACCCCAGAGATGACTACAAGGAGCTATTGCAGTTGGTTCTCGTATTTGTTGGATCACTAGACGGCAATGTTGTGGGTTTTAGAACTCCAGGAGTCATTCATCACGCTAGGTGGATGGCAAAGGCTATTTACTGCTTAAAAATGTTCATTTTTCGTCGTCAATTTAAGATGTCTAAAGAAAAAGAAAGTTCCGTGCGTGCCATTTCTGTTTTCCTAGTTAAAATTTATTGTAAAGCTTGGTTCAATGCCCCAAAAGCTCATTTTGCACCAAAGCAAGATTTAGGTATTTTGCATAGTCTGTTAGACTATAAAAAATGTGACAACGACATTGCAGAAATAGCCCTGACCAAATTTTCAAACCATTTGTGGTATTTGAATGCAAAGTTGGTGGGATTATCGTTTTTTGATCCCACCATTACAGACGATGAAAAGTTGTTAATGGCTAATAAATTGCTCAGTAGCACAGATGAACCATCACAGCACGCTAGGGTTGTAAATCCAAAAGTTAGGAAAGAAAACTTAAAAGAGGTAGTTGATGGAGGATTGGTAAATTTACTTACCAAAGAAACGTTTACATTCTTTGACCAATTTAATATAAAAACAGATTTCCTAAGACAACATCCAAACACCTGGCCTCAAAATACTGACTTCCAAGAAGGATTGAAAATTGTCAAAACATTAAAAGTAGTTAGTGATATGGCTGAGCGTGGTGTTAAATTAATAACCGACTTTAACGACCTTCTGACAAAAGGTGAAGACCAAAAGCAATATGTCCTGCAAGTTGTAAGTAAATGCCGAGCATTATATCCTGACGTTTCAAAAACTACTTTAACAAAAGCTCTAGAATAGATTAGATAACTATGTAAAATTATCAACTCATGTAGGTACTACGTCTGTATCTTTTCTGTGTCTGTTTTGTATGTATTATATATCTAATTTTTATATTTTAAAATAAAAAATGTCATACTGTCAGTATTACTTGTTTTTTTATTATATTTCTACTTTAAACTCAAAAATATACCAAAAAAAAGCAAAATTTATCACTTAATAACAAAATATACGAAGTATGCTCCTAGTGGTACCAGGTCACGTTTTTGGGGCTAAAGGCTGTTGTAACTCGGTTTGACTTAAAATAACAACAATTATGTATAGAATATAAATTTTGAAGAACAACATTGGCTTTCTTTTGAGATATTAAGCGTATTTCTATTATTTACCGTTCTGGAGTTATGGCTCCATATGTCAGCTTTTTGGCCAAAAATTTGGATTTTTTCAAACTTTGAGCGACGAGCGGCACTGGTTAACGTCGTTTAATCGAGCTCAAATTTCGGCTATCTCAATATCTGGAAAGGGGAATCGTTTTGTAGGGTCCAGACGAACAAGATTCCGACATTTTTTTCCCCCTCTATGAGATCCGGTCACTCTAATATATATATATATATATATATATATATATATATATATATATATATATATATATATATATATATATATATATATATATATTTCTTTATTACTGATGTTGTGGTACAATAACGGGTAATTATGAGTTAATTTAATAATTCTTTTCAAAGCAAAAGTTTTAAAGTATCATATTTGCTATAACAATAAGTAGGTTATTATTATAAACTACGCCCTACAGATGTTATTGGAAGAACAAATAATAAGTATTAAAACAGATATTATATCTGTTTGAAGGTGTTGCCGTTGAGGCTCAATCCGTTTAGTTATTCCATATTGCTGACTACTAACTCTTTGAAGTCCAATCAAATATTTTTCTAAAATTATTTTCATGCCTTTTGTTGCCTAAACGTTTTTGTGTATTTGCAAAATCCAAAATGGATCATCCAATCGGACGATAAACAAAGCTCCAGGTGGTGTCTGATTTGTGATTCAGAATATCGTTATCTAAAAAAAAACAGCTTTAGCATAAAGTAATAGTTATACATATAGAATAAAAGAAATTAAATCTATTAGAATGAGAATGAAAATTATATTTTTCATTTCTAGTACTGAGGGCTGTATTGAATTCATTAAAAAATCATTCTGTAGGATTTTTACATTTCTTCACTTTTCAGGATCTCTTATATTATGAAAAACAGTTTCTAATTTTCCTTAGTCAGTCTAACTCAGCACGATAATTTCAAACATGACATATCTGTTTCAAATTTGTTAAGAATCTAATGCGTAATGTAAGCAATGAACGTATGGTTTTTTTGAGAGATATCGCTTCAGGTTGACTAGTGTATAATTTGCAAAACATAATAATAATTATTTCCAATTCTAGTAGTAATAGTATGGCGAAGAAAGCCATCCCTCTGTTCTATACAGTACCTCTCATAAAAAATATCGAGTTATAATGGTTAGGTTAAGTTATCTTTTGCCATAAGATAATATTAATATCCGTGATGCCTTTCATCTGCTCAACTTTATATTGTGATTAATATATCACCATAAAGTATCTATCGTCTAAAATATCGAGTTGAACTACATAGAATCAGTTTGCTTATTAATTTATAAGTACATGTTTGTGGGGAAAGTACCAGATAAATCAGATCACGGATTTTTCATTCGAAAAGTATCCAATAACAAAACTGATCAGAGTATTATTCAACATCCATTATAACTGCAGTAATAACTAATTAACTTAACCAGCTCAAAATAGATAAATGTCTCGTCGCTGAAATAATTACTTTTGTTGCGCTTGTAAACTAGATTAATTCCGTGAGTGCAAGAAAGCCAGAACTAACTAAACTTTGGGTGCAAGTTAAATGCGAGATATAGAAGCGTCGTTGCCGCGATTTAGAACTTAAATTTCTTGGAATTTGTAAAATGTATATGTAGTAAAAAAATTTGATTTATATGTTCCATACATTAGTTTAAATTACTTTACACATCACATTTAATATTAGTCGCGTGAATTATATTCTTTTAACTAGGAAATCTTTAACTAGAGGATTTTCTAATGGTTTCCCGATCACATAAAATTAAAAAGCCTACAGAAAGTTCAATATTTATTTTTATTAGATTGCACCCAATTTATATGTACAGCATAATTGTATTAGCGCTACTCTCTCGCAATCCTTTCCCTCCAATAAGAGTATCGGTGATAATATGCACTTGCTGTCTCAACAGTCATTCTCCAGGCATCTCGATATCTCGATCCTTCGCGACCTGACTTAACTCGTGCATACCCATACCCAAAAGAGATGTTACTTGGTTGGACCATCTTGTTGGAGACGGTCCCCTTGATCTTCTACAATCTACCTTCCGTGTTACTACAACCTTTCTGTGGCATCCACTTTCCTCATAATGTGACCAAAATATTTCAGGTACCGTCTGTTAATTCTATTTGAAAGTTAGTCATTTATACTAAGCTCTTCAAGAATAGATACATTAGTACGGTGTTCTGTGTATGATACTCTGAGGATTCTTCGATATGCCCACATCTCAAGCGCATCGATTCGTCTTTTGTCAGCTTGTTTAATGTCTCTGTTTCCGATGCGTAAGTTGCTATGGGGGATATAAGACTGGATAGCAATCTTAACTTTATGTTTTTGTGACAGCTGGATCTTTCCAGACCTTAACGACTTTGATCGTCGAATTTCTGACCATAGCCAAACGTCTTCTTACTTCCGCTTCACAGCCACCATTGTTAGTTATGAGTGATAACAAATAGTTGAAATGGTCTACAACAGTGATCCCAGCAATTTCATTTATGTGTGACATATCTTTATTACGACTAACAAGCATTAGTTTTAGTGTAGTAAAAAAAGATCAAAATAATTACGAGATAGGCATAGTTTAGATACAGCAATATTATGATTTTATCCTCTCTGGGATATCACCAGGAGTATTATCCATAGTTTGGAGCGCAGAAAATTTGTGCTCTTTTGTTTATAAACAGTTAAAGTTGAATCGAGACGAAAAAAAAAACAAACTCTTCGTAATAAAATTTCCAACAAATCCTCGTTAGTTTTATATCGTTCAAGTGAGTACACAACCTACAAAACTCTGTTTTTTTTTTTTCATTTTATTGTACAGGTCGTCTAAGTGAACCGATCGGCTTGAATCTTTCAGAAAATATTCCCATTGTTATACTAAAAAGTACCCTGAAATTTTGGTACAAGAATATTGAACTCAGTGGGCACAATGGAATTTGTTAGTTAAGCCTGGAATTACCCATTGCCATTCGGTTCAAAATGGTCTTGATGCCAGCTTTCCGATGCCATTAAAAAAAATTTTTTTGAGTCATTTTAACCGTTTTTTTTATTCATCAAATAACAATAATTGCGTTTTTTCGGCCATGATAAAAATTGTTCATTTTTTTTTAAATGACCGAAAAACGCATTTGTTGTTTTTTGATTAATAAACAAATGTAAAAAATGATTTCAAAATTTTTTTTCTTTCAATGGCATTGAAAAGCTAACCTAAATTTTGAAAAAAAAAAGATCCATTTTGGACCAAATGGCACAAAATGGCGGGCAATTCAAATTTTAAATAACAAATTCAATTGTACCCACTAGGTTCAATATTTTTGTACTAAAATTTCAGGGTATTTTTGCTATAACGAAGGGAATATTTTCTGAAAGTTTCAAGCCGATCGGTTCACTTAGTCGACCTGTACAATAAAATGAAAAAAAAAACAGTTTTTTGCCGTTTTTTTTTTAATTTTGTAGGTTATGTATGCACTTGAGCGACTTAAAACTAAGATAATTTGTTGGGAATTTTATTACGAAGAGTTTGTTTTTTTTCTCTCAATCCGACTTATATAACCGGAGTTATTCACATTTTAAGCTCAAAAAACGCGTTTTGAAAGCTTCAATTGTTTATAAACAAAAGAGCACAAGTTTCTCGAGGTTCAAAACTCAAAACAATACTGCTGGTAATACTCCAGAAAGCACAAAATCATAATATTGCTGTATCTAGACTGTGCAATTTCAAATGCTTCTTTGACTGCACTATTTAGTTTCCGCTCTATTAATTGACAATCCATAGTTTTTTCTAGTGATTTCAAGGTACTTCGTAATTGATTCTACTTCTTGTATTGACGTTGCAAGTATAACAGTATCATCAGCATATCTAAGGTTACTTGGCTTTTTTGCACCGACTGTCACACCACCACTCCAGCTATCCAAAACAGACCTGAATATTTGTTCACTACATATGTCAAAAAGTAAGGGTGACAGAATACAGCCCTGTCTGATGCCGTCTTCTACGTTGGGGGATTGGAAAAAGAATTATTCAGTTTAATTCTGGAATTTGTGTTCTTATATAGAGATCAGATAACGTTTACAAGATGTATAGATTTTCCCATGCTGATTAGAATTTGTTTTAACGCTACTACTTGTTCAATATTCAATGAGGTACCAAACATCTGGAAAATTGGTAGCATGATTTATACAATACTTTTCTCACAAACACGTAGCTCTGAAATAAGTACTGTATTTTGCTGCAAACCTGCTGTTTCTCAATGCATACTGTTAATAATATATACAATAATTTCTGTTAAAATTGGAAATAATGAAGAAGTAGTACAATTTTTAAATTCCTTTACACCAAGAATCCCGAAAAGAACATATATATACAAAGCCACACCTCTAACCACCATTCATGTTATTAATCCTTTATATGTTTCAACATACATGATTAAATTAAGTTGGGAATGTGGAATCTTTGGCATAATAACACTACTCAGTATATATCACCACTACACCAAACACTTGACTAGTCAATCATCTCTCCTGATGAAGCTAACATGGTTAGCGAAACGCGCGTCGAGTGCATATATGATTAAAAATACAAAAAATATGGCACAAATTTCAGTCTGTTCAGTCACGACAGACGGACAGGCAGATTAACTGACTGAAGAAAATGGGGGACTAGGGATCCGAAAATGTGAAAATATGCAAAAATCTTTTAGCAAAGAAAAGTAAAAGATACAAAGAAATTATATTAATAAAGAATATGTTATTATTTAAAAAAATATCAATACCCAATTAGGCTTTAAATTTGTCTAACTATCTCAGTTTACTATAGTACCCCAGCAAATACCGATTACCTGCAGGTGTAGTATCCTGTTAATGGTTATATGGATATCAGCAGTGCAATAGCATAGTTTCGAGCATCCTACTGACTGCACTAATTACAGATTTCCCAACGCAATGAATTACTTTTAAAAATATAGTCATTTACTCTATACCTCCCTCCCAAGCAAGTAGTTTAAAACAAATATTCAAGTGAACTTTTTACACTAATAATAACCGAACCTAAACTAATTATTAGAGCTCGATATTTTAAAAGATTTTATGGTACATGGCAAGGGTTTCAGAGGTTTCAAGTTTAAGCGTGACATTGCCCTTTACATACTGTTTCTGTCAAAACTGAAAATAACGATAATATATTCAAAGAAAGCCGTCTAATACTCTTTCCATCCCTTTAACCCATTTCATATTTGATTTGATATAGATAATTGTGCTTAAAATTTATTCAATATCGCAAACAGAATCAAGGAGAAATTTCCATCAAATTATTGTGATTACTTAATTATCCTGCAAAACTATAGGTTCCTTTCTTACTTCAAGTATTAGGTGTGATAAATTTAAATGGATATTGCATTTCTTCAAAAGTTATTGTGCAAAGATACACAAAGTGACCAAAATTCTAATGTACACACATAGTATAGTATGCGACCCCTGTGAAAAGCACTGTTAAGACTCGTATAACTCATACCTAGATGAGGAGAACCATAAAGAAAAAAGCCTCTCTTGTAATTGAACTTCACCATTTTAAAAAACCGATAACAGGGAGAGGAGATATTAAAAAAAGCAGTCTTTAAAAAAATAATATGATTTTACCACTTTCTCGCAGTAGTGAGGAGGCCACACAACAATAAAAAAGAATCCTCCCTCATAATAAAATTTAACCACCTTCTAAAATTATTGATCCGGGGGCTAAGAATTTTTAAAAAAATCCCTACATTACAACAAAATTTCACCTTCAATAAAGTCCTTCTTAGGAAATAAGAGTCCCCCTAGACCTCTTTCGAAAAACTGGGCTCAAGGGAAGTCCCCCCGACCCACCCTCTTGTCAGCTCTATCTGTGAGCTATTGTCAATACTTGGTACACAATGTACTAGTATAATTATATCGAAATATGTTATACGTGTAAATAGTCTTACAAAAAATCCCAACTCAAATGAAATGTTCTATAGAGCTAGCTGGCATCTTAGAATAAATTACTGAATTAGTAGTGGTGATTTCTCGATAATTGCTATCTCAGTGAGTAGAATTCATAGAATGAGAATAAATTATTACCTTTTCATTTGCCAATGCTTCAATACACATTTAATATTTTTTTAACATCGGCAACATCGCCGGATCTCTTCCTGTTGGCGGCGTGCGACAGCTGTCCTTGTGCGGCTGTCGGAGGGATGATTGATGAGATGGCGGCTGCGACAGGGCAACCGCGCACCCCAACCCCATCTAGATACATATAAAAGATTCTTACTTACTGTTATTTTAAGTTATTGGCTTTGGAAAACTTTTGATGCGATAATAAAAAGTAAAAGAAACTTTAATTTTCTCGACAACAAAGTTTTAAATTAGAAAGTTATGTTATTATAGAAAAATTAAGTATTCTGAGTTATATAATAGCTGTATTTATTAATGATTAAATAAATTTTCTCACTGAAGTAAATCTAATAATAGGCGACTAAGTTTTGTACTGTATATTAAATTTTTCACAAATCTGAATATTCTGTCTTTAATTCTATTTACGAGTATTATACAGGGGACAAAAGTAAAACTCACAAATATTTAAACCCTTGAAACTATGGGTTATTTCGATCAAAAGAGTCTTATATTGTAGGAGTACAAATCTTTAATATTTCTGAGGAAAATCTCGGGCATAAATTTTATCTTCTTTTAATATGAACATATCTATTCTTTTATTTTATTATTTAAGAAATCTAACTACAGCTTTTTCAGTTTAATTACTGCATTGTTTCCTTACAGGAAACTAATAATTATTAAAATTATTATCTGTTGTTTTTGCGAATTTTTTATAACTCACACTGATGAAAATGTGTACATTTAATATTCCGATAACAGTTTCACAGCGGTTATGAACAATAAAAACTCTTTATTTTATATTTAATAAAATTATTTATAATTTGTATACATTATTTGCTGTTATTTCATGATTTCATTTTATTTAGTTTATTGAACTGATTTTAATATATTTTTTATTTTAACTTTTTTGCGGCTATAAAACAAATATAGAACACTTAAGTTACTTCTCAAACGAGTCTCAAAAACTAGTTTCACTGGGCTTAGCTTGTGTGTAATGAGAGTACATATTTTAACTATTTATTTAGGAATTATTCTGTTTATTTAAAAATGTTCTCTCCAATAATAGTGCTCTGGATAGGACACAATTCAAGAACTTCATTGAAATGGAAATACACATAAAATGGGAGTCCTTTAAAATTAAATTCTTATAATTATGTGTTCCATACAAACATGAAGTTAGAAATCAGCTATGATATTTTTTTATTTTATGAGGTAAAAATCTTAATAGAACCCTTACGATTCGTAAAACGAATTGCAGTAATTAAGTGAGATAAAACTTGTTTGTAATAAAAACACAGATTATTTTTGTGATCGCCGATCTCTACCTTTCGACAATTTACTTTGTAGTTTATTTTTCGTAACAATCTAACTTTAACAAAGTTATTATTATGTTAAAATAGCCTTATTTGCATAGTAAAAATATATAAAAATTTACCGGTCTTCTCAGAAAATATAAGTTTAATTTCAATAAAATACACGAGTACCATTTATTATTGTAATCTCCCTTTACAAAGATGTTTTTTTTATTTTGTTTATATACAAGATATTTTTCTAACTACGATCCTATAGACATCAATATTTCGTTCTTTACTTCCCTAGTGAATATAAGGGAAGTTTTGTAAAGTCTGTTTTAATTTTAATGTTCTAAATCAATATCAAAGTTTTAGTGGGACGAATTCAAGTTTCTCATGCTTATATTTAAAAATTTTATATTATTATATATTAAAATTTGATTTTGTTTGTCAAAACGGTCCAAACTATCACCTATGATTAAAAAGGAACTTTAAAACAGATCAGATTCTAAGAATATGGAACATACAAAAAAAAAGATTATATTTGGATCGAGTATCGATATACATATAACACACCTAAGTTGGGAATGTGGAATCTTTGGCACAATGATACTACTCAGTATATATCACCACTACACCAAACACTTTATTTTTGCACTCGACGCGCGTTTCGCTAAACATGTTAGCAATGATTGACTGAAGCTCTCAGCTTTAGTCAATCATCGCTCCTGATGAAGCTAACATGGTTAGCGAAACGCGCGTCGAGTGCAAAAATAAAGTGTTTGGTGTAGTGGTGATATATACTGAGTAACATATAACACAGGTAGTACTGTGTGAAGCTATTTAAAACTAAAGTGTTAATACGAACTAAATATTTTCTGTAAGTAGGAGTTTGTAAGAAATCTGTTTCAAAGCGATAACGTACGTAAAATATGGTACTACTTTAGTGGTATGTTTTTAAGACCCTGTTTAATGATTATTTTTATTACTATATCTTACTATTTTTTTATCTTACAAAATTTTTTAGTTAACTTCTTAGTTTAAAAATATTTTCCCAAAATTGAAAATCAAGAGGTAACAACAAAGTTACCAATATTAGAAAAAATTTACGAAGATTTTAAAAAAACCAACTGTATTGTCAAAAAACCAAGTGCAAGTCGAAAATGCGCAATTAGTGATCCGTACGTTAATTGCTTTTAAAACAAAAAATTTTTGGTACGGAGGTATAAAATGATCAGTGTCTTCACAAAACACACCCCAAATAAGCTTTCAACAAAGTTTTTTTCCGATGTTTACTGAATACTGATAACCTTGAAATTTTTGTTTTTGTTTATATACCAGATAAATTATTAAAGGCACTCGTAATTATTTTCGTTCAATCTATACCCTGTGGAAAATATTATAGAATTTTCTCAAAATTTTTGATCAGTATTTTTCAAGATAAGGTGGGGCAGCAATTTTTCGCAATTTTTTAAAAATGATACAAAGAAAGGCGTGCCCAAGTATTACATTATATATATATATATATATATATATATATATATATATATATATATATATATATATATATTTTAAACGTGTGTTCTTACAAGCTATTATTTGATACCCCACTAGCGGTTTCACCTCCAAGAACTAACCCCTTAAGCCAAAATTTAATTTTCAAAACTACACGGCTCTGATGAGGCCATCAGTTCCTATATTATTGCCGAATTTCAAATTTCTAGGTCAAATCGTTTCGAAGAAAATCGGATGTGACAGACGTACAGACACCGAAGTCATCTTATAAGTACAAAACACTAAAATGCTTTGGGATTCCTGGCTTATGAAACACATAATTTATAATATCCGTCTGGCGATCAGTTGGTACAATAACTTTCGAATGTAACGAGATATTAATTTGGAATTTGGATCACATATTCACCTGAAATAAGAGAATAAAAATAAGAGTTTCTAAGCGATATAGCTTTAGAAGAAGGAGGTGAAAAGGAGGGAAGTCTTTAAATACGAGTACTACATGCTTTAAATGTGAATTTTTCATAATTATTAGTTGGGATTATATGTACTTTTAAGTGTAATTATTTATATTAAAACATATAAAGGGTTAAAGCAGTATACTTATTTTTCACGGTTCTTGGAGTCACTGAACTGTTTACTCTTCCTGTTAAAAGAAAGTATTATAATCGTGAAGAAAATCACGCTTCGAGATTCGATAATTTTTTCACGTTTTAGGGTTTATAGATCATGACAAACATTGCCACTCATTTCCATTAGTCTGTCTGTCAGTCTGTTGGCACGATAAGTCTCGAATGAAATGATTTACAAACTTAGTACATAGATATTATGTAACGTGGGGGTGAAACCCATAGATTTTAGATTAAATTGCTTCAGGCTAAAGGGGTGAAAGGGGTGGGGCAGACAAATTTTATATGATTTTAATTGTAATCTATAAATTTTGCTGTTTTTTTTTTTGTTCAAATAATCATTAAATTTTATGCCTAAATATTTATAGTAAAACATACAGGGTGTCCTAAATATTCCGTGCACATAGAGTTACTGTGAATTTCTGGGATAAAAATATGATCATTTAACCCAACTTACCTTAGTCCAAAAATTCGTAATTTTTGAGATACGGGGTGTCAAAGCTATATTTTTATTTTAGTTTTTCTTAAGTAGCTTTCTTAATAATTGTTCTACTTGTATAAGGGGTTTTCTGAGATAAGAAATCGAAATCAGCTCACAGTTTTGTTACAAATTGTAGAGGGCGCCACTTATTGCACTGTGTATACTTTTAAATTGTCATAACTTTTTTATACCACTCTGCATGATATTTTAATTAAATATTCGCATTTTCTGCCTTCTACTATCTAAAAAAGCCCTCTTGGTAAATGTTGCACCGAGCAAAGTTTCTAAGATAATGGGATGTTTGTTTCTGTTTTTTAATTCCATTGTCAAATTCGCAAACGCTTCACATTGCTTAGGACAGGTTCAGGTGGAGCATGCTTAAAGGCAAAGCGGGTAACAACAATAATAAATTTAAAGACCAACGGGCCAACAACAGTAAGAATGTAAAAACCAACTGGCTAAGGGCATAAAAGATTACCCACAAATTGATAAATTCGAAAAAAAACATCCCACTACCTCAGAAAGTGTTGCTCGCAGCAACATTTACCAAGAGCGCTTTTTAGACAGAAGAAGACGGAGAATATGAATATGTATAGTGCAATAAGTGGCTCCCACTACAATTCACAACAAAACTGGAAGCTGATTTCGATTTTATATCTCAGAAAACCCCTGTTAAGTTCCTTAGCAGCTAGCGGCATTCAGTTTGAACAGGGATGTACAAAAAGACATTCTTTTACATGTGTTGTAGCAGGGAATGTGCGAGGAAAGCTCGTTCTTATATAAAAATGTTTCAATTTTTAATTATTCTAAAATTTCGGTGTTTTCATATGTATTGCGAAGACCTAAAGCACAAAAAGTCCAAAGAAAAAAATTCCTTAGCAGCTAGCGACATGCAGTTTGAACATGGTTGTACAAAAAGACCTTCTTTAACATGTGTTGTAGCAGGGAAAGTGCGAGGAAAGCTCGTTCTTATATAAAAATGTTTCGATTTGTAATTATTCTACAATTTCGATGTTTTTATATGTACTGCGAAGACCTAAAGCACAAAAAGTCCAAAGAAAAAAAATTCCTTAGCAGCTAGCGACAATTATTAAGAAAGCTACTTAAGAAAAACTAAAATAAAAGTATAACTTTGACACCCTGTATCTCAAAAATTACGAATATTTGGACTAAGGTAAGTTGGGTTAAAGGTTCATATTTTCATTCCAGAAATCCACAGTAACTCTATGTGCACGGAATACTGGGACAAACCGTGCATAAGAGATAAATTCAATCGGGAAGTAGATTAGAGGGCTTGATTCATGTATATCGTGCTATATCTCCCTTTCAAGGGTTTTGAAGTCGAAAAATCCCGAAATTAGGTTGTTTTTTTTTCAATTTAAACCCAGGAAGGGACTGAAAGAGGTGGGAGTTGTGTAATATTGTATAATTAAAACAGCATTTTGAATATTTACAGGTTTTTTGGACAAATTTTAAGCACATTATTTAGAGTAAAATATGTAAGGGATTAGAGGTGAGGGCTAGGGTTAAAATGGGTTGCTTCCTATATATAGTGTTATAGATAATTTTCAGCGTTTTTTTTTTAATCGAGGAATCTAATAATTAAGTTATTTTTACGTTAGTTCCAATTTTGATGAAGGAACGATGCGAAAGAGGTGGAGTAGTCAAATATCCTTTCATTATTATGAACACCTATTTTAAATTGCCACCTCGACGGTTATATACGTGGAAAGCCCCTGCAGATGCAACAAACTCAAAGAAGAAGTCATAAAGAAGAGGATTCATGAGGACATTGGTAGAAGTCTGAATACAAACAAGCTGGGAACTCATCAGACTCCGGAAGAAAAATGGCACCACATCAGGGAGACGCTGAAAGAGGTAATGAAAACGCACCTGACACAAAATACAGCCAAAAAGAAACAATCATGGATGATGGAAGAAATATTGGATATGATGGAAGTAAGAAGAAAGTATAAGAACCACAATAATATAAAATACAAAGAAACTCACAACCTAATAAAAAGAAAGATAAAGGAAGCTAAAGACATGTGGCTAAATGAACAATACACAGAAATAGAGCATTAGAAAAGAAACATTTAATTTACACAAGAAAATCAAAGGAGCTGCTGGACTAAAGTTACAAAGGCAATAACAGGTAATAGAGGACAAAGAAGGTAAAATACTACTGAACATACAAGAAAGAATTGATAGATGGGAAATGTATAATGACACAACTACATAACATAATACAAATAAGCTTTATAAAATGGGCCTCCCCATAAGTAAAGACGAAATTTTAGCAGCAGCAAATCAGCTTAAAAAGAAAAAGACAGTAGGGGAAGATAATATATCTACAGAAATCATTAAAATATTTCTTGAAAAACATATGGACATTATACAGGACCTCTTCAACAGCGTATACAACACAGGTACTTCATGATTGGTCGACATCAATTTTTATACCATTGTCAAAAAATAATAACCCTAGAGGAATATCGGAATATAACTCTAATGAACCACATCTTGAAACTCTTCCTTAAAATAATCCACCAAAGAGTATACAAAAAACTAGATGAACATACTGGACAAACACAGTTCGGCTTTAGGCACGGACTAGGAACGAGGGTCACACCACTCTCCATCCGTGTTCTGATTGAAAGATGTAGGGATGTCAACTCTGATGTTTATTTATGCTTCATAGATTTCCAGAAAGCCTTTGATATGGTAAATCATGAGAAAATGATGGAAACACTACAATCGTGTAACATTGACATTAAAGACTTCCAAACAATATCAAGTTTATATTGGAACCAAACTGCCAAAATAAAAGTTGAGAATCTCATTACAAAAAATAAAAATAAAGAAAGGCGTACGTCAGAGTTGTATTTTGTCACCCCTGTTCTTCAATATCTATTCGGAGGATATCTTCAATAAAGCACTTTCTGATAAAAAAGATGGAATTACAATTACTGGTGCTGATGATACTGTCATTCTAGCGGACATTGAAGAAGGCCTACAAAGACTCATGAATGGAATTGTTGATGCATGTGAGGAATATGTAATGAAACTAAATACGAACAAAACAAAAACAATGGTGGTCAGTAAGAATCCTAATAGAAACATAAAGATTAAAGTACATCAACAAACACTTGAAAGGGTCACAAAATAACGGATAGGAAGCGTAATTAGTGAAGATTAGAACCATTCTTTTGAAATACGCTCAAGAATTGAAAAAGCACGAAGCTCCTTTAATAAAATGCGCAGCATACTCTGTAACTGCCAACTAAACTTAAAAACAAGAACAAGAGTGCTAAGTTGCTACGTGTTCGCGGTCATATTATACGGTATAGAAGCTGCAATAATCACAGAGGCAACACAACAAAGAATGGAGTCATTCGAGATGTGGTGCTATAGCCGAATGCTGCGGGTTCCTTGGACAGCGCATACCACAAACATGGAAATACTTAATCGGATAGGAAAGGAACGAGAGTTGATTCCAGTTGTTAAAGAAAGAATAAGCCATATTATGAGCTCCTGCAACTTATAATTGACGGAAAAATAATCGGTAAGCGAGGACCGCAACTCCTGGTTGAAAAACTTACGACAGTGGACAAACATGACATCTACTGAACTGTTTAGAGCGGCAGATAAAATCAGATGGGCATATGTGATCGCCCACGTCCTTAAAAGATAAGGCAGACTAAGAAGAAAAAGATATATATTACGCTATTTCTCAATTTTTTTATGCCTTCCTGTATACCAGATAAACGTATATATGTTTTGAAAATTATCCCCATTTTGAAGTTAGCCGGCAAAAGTTATATCGTTTTCTTCACAAAAAATGGTACGTATATCTGTTGTTACTCGCTAGTGTTACCATAGTTTTCATTAAAAAAGAAAATATAAATTGAAGTTTGTGGTGCTCTTAACATCAATGCCATAAATACCTTCATAGTGAGAAGAAGATCTCATCCAATAAACTAAACGTTTAGAAGCCACGCCATCTTGAAGTAGATTTTTCACGAGTGTTACTGCTTATAAGTGTTACTTTACCTGTTTTTTTTTTTTGCTAAAAATAACACTTTGGTAACACTGTTTGGTCAAGAAAAGGGTCGCTAACGTAAAAAATTCAATATTTTCCGACATACTAGTTTAATTGATGCATGTAGTACTGTAGCTGTTATGCCTTCAAATCGTTCCCACCTCTAAAACTGAGGAAGAAAGAACTCCCACCAACCCATCGACAGATCAACCGAAGATGAACAACACTTTAAACCAGATTAAGGTAAACCCATTTTGATACCATACACGCATGATATAATCAAGGATGTTACAGTTTCAAGGGGGCCAAAGAAAGAAAACGTCTTTCACATACGTTGGGGTGTGTCAGAATGAAGTTGACGAGGATGAAGACGTCAAAGTTCCATTTTGTAACGTAGTCGGAGAAACCTGCAGCTTATTTGTAATTAATGAAAGAGACGCCATCTTCTAAATGTCCACCAAATATTAAGCATACTTCCAAATCTAATACCTAAAAGAAAGGAAAATTTTTTTTTAGGTATTAATTATTTAATATTAATTTTCTACGAATTTCCTTCGTCAATTGATGTTCATGAACAAGGAGGGCGAGAAGAAAGTCGTACATCCAATGACAGTCTTCTAAATCTCAATATATATTGTTCTAGCTTTTTCGTTTTTGAAGGATTGCGTTTGATTTTAATTCTGTTTTCATTATGTTTTATTCAATTATTTTAGAACCGTCAATTAAAAGTTTTATTGTAGCTTATAATTTTCACTTGAAAAACCTGATATAGTGAAATTTAAACCCAGGAAGGGGCTGAAAGAGGTGGAAGTTGTATAATATTATATAATTTAAACAGCATTTTGAAATATTTACAGATTTTTTGGACAAATTTTAAGCATATTATTTATAGTAAAATATGTAAGGAGTTTGAGGTGTGAGGTAGGGTTAAAATGGATTGCTTCCTATATATGGTGTTATAGGTAATTGTCAGCGCTTTTTTAATCGAGGAATCTAGTAATTAAGTTATTTTTATGTTACCTCCAGTTTTGCTGGAAGAAGGATGAAAAAGGTGGAGTAGTCAAATATCGTATCGTTTTAATAATATTTTGGGAATTTTTCCAGCCTGTTGGTTACGAAGTTTGAGCATAATTATTTCTTTACCATAAATAATTATGCCACATATAAGTGGTGGAGAAGGGACTTAGACAATTAAAACTTAAAAGTTGTATGGTAGCTTATAATTTTGAAACACTACCTTTACTGTCAAATCTACCTCTTCTGCATTTCGTGCATTATGCACTTCACTATTTCAGGGTTGTAATACATACCTAGGGTGAGTAAAAAAACGAAAATAACTTAAAAAAGCTGAAACTGATATAGTGAAAACTGCAATACACGTTCTTTTTTCTACTGTTACCTGCTGTCACAAGTGTTACCGGAGGAACAAGAAAAATTTTGTGAGTGACTGTAGTGGTTTTCTATTTTAATGATCACAGCTGTATTGGCAATTTATTAAAAAATAAACCAGCGCACTTTTCTTATATCCATGACCGGGACAGTCAACACAAAAAAAAAGTTGGTAACACTTGTGAAAAATTTGCTGTGACACTGAAGAAATTGTAAGTTATTTAGCCAATAATCTAGACTTGACTATTATTTTTAAGTCTTACTGCCCCAAGTAGTAGTGGAAATAGTTTTTTAATTTGGTTAATAAGAGGATTTTTTAAAATGGTAACGCTCGTGGCAAAGAAATCCTGGGTTAAAACTGTGAAATTTAAAAAAAAAAATGGAACATTTAGGAAACTTGACAATCACGGTCTATATCAGTCTATATTCTGATCTTCACATACTTAAACTATGTGGGAAGTCAGAAGAGAACGCTCTCATTCATCGTTTGTTTTTAGTGGTCCGTATGGAACACTTATAAGATCACTTCGGTGTCGGTCTGTCTCTTATACCCGATAGTTTTCAAAATTAAATTTTGACTTTAGGGGTTAGATTTGGGGGGTGAAATATGAAGCGAAATTTTTTTTTTACCAGGTTATCTAGTGGGGTGTCAAATGAAAAAAATATATATAATGTAATACTGGCGCACAATTCTCCTTGTAATATTTTTAAAAAAGTGCGAAAAATAGCTCTCCCCTACCTTATCTCGAAAAATACCGATAAAAAAATTTTGAAGAAGTTTTGGAATATTCTCTACAAGGTGTACATTGAACGAAAATTATCACGAGTGCATTACCTTTAATAATTTATCTATATATAAAAAAAAAAACAAAAATTTAGAGGTCATCAGTTTTCACTAAAGATCGGAAAAAAAACTTTGTGTCACTGATCATTTTATCTTCCGTAACGAAAATTTTTATTTTAAAAGCAATGAACCTACGGAACACTAATTGAGCAAGTCCACCTTACACTTGACTGGTTATTTTGTTTTGTGAACCCTTTCAATCAGGTGTGAATGCAGTTTCGATAAGAATAACCTCTATATATATATATATATATATATATATATATATATATATATATATATATATATATATATATATATATTATGGGTCTAGCACACGTGCTACAGGGAAGTCCCTAAAGCGCTACAGGAGCGAAATGTGTGCGGAGAAAGCGATTCACGTTGTTCTTAAATCGCTGTAAATTGTACTCGGTGGGAAACACAGTCCTGGGCAAATTATTCCAAAGGGATGATGTTCTCCATATAAATGACTGCTTGAAAAGCGTTGTACGAGAAGTAACAAGCTGAACCTCATACGGATGTGAAGTATTAGCGTGACGTGTACTTCTAACACGCACCGCTCTGGGAGGAATTAAACGGGCCACATCCTTCGAGCACTTTCCATGAAAATACTTGTAGAATAGGCTCAAGACGCCAACCGTTCTTCGATGTTCCCGCGAATCAAGGCCACCTGTCAGTTCCGAGTCTCCAACCAGACGAACAGCTCTTCTTTGAATAGAATCCAACAAATGCAGTGTATGTTTGGGAGCGGAGCCCCAAACATGGGAGCAGTATTCCATAGTTGGTCGAATTTGAGCTTTGTAAAGAATTAACAGTTGTTGTGAAGTGTAAAGCTTTCTGGTTCGAAATAATATTCCCAACTTCTGAGAAGCTCTCCTTGCTATGCCTGCAACGTGTTCATGCCAGGACATATTTGCTCCCAAATTAACGCCCAACAAGTTGAGCGACGATGTTAGGGGAATGGAGTGCCCCGACATAACTATGTCGGGTTCAGCAACGTTAACTTTTTTAGAAAAAACTGCAGCCTGGGTTTTTGTAGCGTTAAATTCCACTTGGTTACTGTCACCCCAAGATAGAATTTCTTCCAGGTCTTTGTTAAGTTGAATGACTTCCTGCTGTCTGCGGATATTCGTCTGAGTAGCCGATGTCCGAGCGTTCAAAGTGAATGAAGAGATAAGTGTACTGTCATCTGCAAAGATGTAGATTGGATTCTCGGTCTTTTCCAGCAGATCGTTAATATAAATGAGAAAGAGAGTAGGAGACAGTATGGAGCCTTGGGGTACACCGGCGTTGATAGTGAAGATGTTAGAAAGAAATCCGTCGACTGCCACTCGCAAAGAACGCTCTCTGAGGAAACATGAAAGCCACAAACAGAACTTTTCAGACATTCCATAAGAACGTAGCTTAGCCAACAGTCCATCGTGCCAAACACGGTCGAATGCCTTGGATATGTCAAGAGCAACCGCTCGAGATTCTTCAAAGTGTTCAACTGCGTTGTTCCAAACATGTGTTACATAAGTCAGGAGATCTCCTGTTGATCTATTTTTACGAAAGCCATATTGGTGATCGCTAATAATGTTGAATCCTTCAAGATATTTTAGAAGATGCTGATTGATAGCCTTTTCCATGACTTTCGATATTATTGAAAGCAGTGCGATTGGTCGGTAGTTATTTGGCAAGGTCTTCTTATCTTTTTTAGGTATTGTTTGAACTGTGGCACATTTCCAGCAGGAAGGAAATATTCTCTTTCTGTAAGATAGGTTGAAAAGTCTACCGAAAACTGGTGTTAGTTCCCTCGCACAGTTTTTGAGAACTATGGCAGGTATTTCGTCAGCGCCAGGAGCCTTTTTGGTGTCTAGCTTCATCAAAATAGGTTTTATGATACTCTGCCTGAAGACAATATCGGGCATCCTTGACTGCACTATGGGAATATTAGGTGGTGTCTTTCCTTGGAAATCGACAGTAGGATGTAAAGCAAAGAGTTCAGCCAACAAGTTCGCTTTCTCAACAGGTGTCTTTGCAATAGAATTATCTGGCCGTGTGAGTGGTGGTATGATGGATTTGGTGAAATTTTAACTAACTGCCTTAGAGACTGACCAAAAGGACTTGGAATTGTTGGGACAAGCGAGAAGTTTGTTTCTAATCCGTTGGTTGTGTGCCTCCTTGGTTTCGTTGATAATTTCTTTGCATCTGTTCCTGGCACAAACAAAGGTGTTACGATTTATGGTGTTAGGATTTTCACGCGAATGTCGGTATGCAAGATGTTTAGAAGCAACAGCTTCTTTGCATTTTCGGTCAAACCAAGGCTTGCCGTTGGAAGGGCATTTCTTCGAAAAAGGGATGTAAGCCTCCATACCGGCCAAAATAATATCGGAAAGCTCCTTGGCGCAGTCAGATGGGTCATCGGTTCGAAAACAAACGTCCAACCAAGGGAAAGTTCGAAAATATTCCATGGGATCTTCCCTTTTAGCAGATTTGTAGTTCCAAATCTTGCGCGGTTTAGGCGCGTCTCTGGCACTGATTGGTAGGATACTCGATGTCGATAATAGTTTATGGTCGGAAGAACCTAATGGCAGATTTACGCTGACCGTGTAAGTCTCCGGATTGGTGGTTAAAAACAGATGAAGAAGACTGGCGAACTCCCCGTCTCGATAAGGGATCCGTGTTGGTTCGTCAATAAGCTGAGTTAAGCCACAACTGATTGAAAATGATTCTGCTTCACGACCTTGTTCATCGGTAGTATTTGAATATTTAAGCCAGTTGATGTTGTGGACATTAAAGTCGTCCAGGATGGCAATTTTGGCATTTGGATAGTTAATTTGTAAATGATCGATGGTGTCTGCAAGAGAAGCGAAAAGTGCTCTAAAGTTAGTATCGCTTGGTGGTCGATACAGGATACAGATGAATCTTGTGGTTGGTTGAGTCGTTATTTTTTAACCACATAATATTAAAGTTTGGGGCTCCAGAGCCTCTTCCCGTTGGCAAGAGAGGTCGCTTCTGACAAAAAGACAGATTCCAAAGTTACGCCTGAATCGGGAATAGAAGTCGTACCCAGGATAAAGATAGTTAACTGTGCTGGTCGATGAACTGACCTTGATTTCACAGAGAGCGAGTACATGAGGTTTATTTAATTGCAGGTGTTGGTGCACTGAATTTAAACCTCGTATGTTGCAAAAATCCATTTTAAAATTATTTATTTTCCCAGGTACCAAGAAATTCTCTTACACTCTCATGCAAGAAAATATTTCTTGTTATATTTAAGAGGGCCTTATTGGGTGTAACTTTTAAGGGATTACATATACCTCGAATTTTGGAAAAATTCTGGAATATTCTCTACAGAGTGTAGATTGAACGAAAACTATAACGAGTGCATTACCTTTAATAATTTATCTAATATATAAAAAAACAAAAATTTAAAGGTCACCAGTTTTCACTAAAGATCGGAAAAAAACTTTGTTGAAAACTCATTTGGGATATGTTTTGTGAAGTCACTGATCATTTTATCTTCCGTAACGAAAATTTTTATTTTAAAAGCAATTAATTTGCGGAACACTAATTGCGCATGTCCAACTTGCACTTGACCGGTTATTTTGTTTTGTGGGCCCTTTTAATCAGGTGTGAGTGCAGTTTCGATAAGAATAACCTATATATATATATATATATATTATATATATAATATATAATATATATATATATATATATATATATATATATATATATTATATATATATATATATATATATATATATATATATATATATATATATATATATATTTATATATATATATATATATATATATATATATATATATATATATATATATATATATGGGCGATATAGTTTTAGAGGAAGGGGATTAATATGTCACAATAAAGTACCTATAATTTAAAGTATCAAGTTATAGATTTGAATTAAATTTAGAGTTTATTTTAAATTTAAGTGTTTGTAAGTTTAAAATAATAGGTAAATCACTTCCCTTGTTTATTCCCAGAAACCAAGAAATTCTCCTGTCCTGCAAGAAAATATTTCTTATTATATTAAGAGGGCTTTATTGGGTGTAACTTTTGAGGGATTACATATACCTCGAATTTTCAAAACTTCTTCTTGCTTTTTCTTTTACGGATTTTTATTCTCTCTACTTCTAAGAATTACTCAAAAAAAACTAAAATTAAGAAAATTCTATTTCATTACAAAATTATAGCATTAAATGTGACCTGGCGTCTAACTGAAACCGCCATAGTTGTCATCAGTAGCCCATTTAACCGCATAAAAAAATAATGTTAACAATTAAAACATATTTTAAAAAAAATGCTTATAATTGGAAGTACAATAAAGATATATAATCACCATACTTTTCTATTATTATTATTTACTTAATAACCTTTAAAATATATTTTTAAATATACATACTTTTTGCAGCGCCCAGGTGTATGTAACCCTTTAAAGGAAAAATTATTTATCATTTGTAAATTTTCTGTAAACCTTAATCTTCAAGAAATAATAACATTTTCTCTGTATTCTTTGCATAATATTGAAAATATAAAAATAATAAAATCATTTTATCCTATTAAAACTAAAAAAAACATTGAAAATTTATTGGTTTTGTGACGTTACCTGAAAACCACTGCCAAGTCAAATTATGACATAACAAAACTTTTTTATTTGAATAAAATCTTGTCAGAGGGTGTTGCAATGAAAAAAAAGTTTTCCATTATTACCTCTTCCTTTGTTAAAAATAGAATATTTAAACAATAACACTCCATAGCTATCTCGACTGATAGCATCACATGCGTGACTGAGGTTGTCGTGTCAAAACAAAAATGGCTGCCGCGAGCCGAGTGAACGAACTGGGTCCGCTTTTATTTTTCCTTAAAAATTATGCAAATAACATGTTGTGTTGATGTGTTTCCTTGATTAAAAGTGGTACACAACCTAATATTAGAGTTGTATTATCGTAATAACTTTAGGGAATATAACATGGTATGGACGAGAAAAATAAATAAAAAATATTGAAATAATAGAGAAGCAACTTTGTTTTATGTTCGTGTCGATGATACCGAGTTTGGTAAATATGAAAACTTCTAATAATAGCTTTCATGTCGAGTTGTTGACGCACAGAATTGGTTGTATTAGGGGTTTGTTTTTCTAGGAAGACAGTTTTAACAATGAATAATAAATATGAGATACATATATATATTAAGAACTAGGAAGGACGAGGTATAAAAATTTGTGGGCAGTATTAAACCGTCAAAAACATGTCGTAGTATTAGTTACTAATGCCAAAACAGATTTAAAGTAAATACTAAATAAATTTAAACAGAAATCAGAACTCGTTAATATAAACTATAATAAAACGAAAGTCATAGCAAAGATGCTTTAGTCACAATAAAATCAAATACAATACAAATAGAGCAAGTCAGTAAGTCCACTTATCTAAGATAAATATTTAATCTTAACAAAAAATAACCGGTCAAGGGTAAGTTGGACTTGCGCAATTAGTCTTCCGTACGTGGATTTCTTTTATAATAAAAATTTTTGTTACGGAAGTATAAAATTATCAATGACTTAATAAAACACACCCCAATTGATTTTTCAATAAAGTTTTTTTAGGTCTTTACTAAAAACTGATGACCTTGAAATTTTTGTTTTTTTTTATATACCAGATAAATTATTAAAGGTATGCACTCGTGATAATTTAGTTCAATCTACACCACATTTTTCAAAATTTTTTGATCAGTACTTTTCGAGATATGAGGGGGACAGCGATTTTTTAAAAATAATACAAAGAAAAGTATGCGCAAATATTCCATTATATATATTTTTGAATTAGTGTTTTTACAAGCTTTCATTTGACACCCCACTCCATAATCTGGTAAATTTTTTTTTTTCGCTTCCGATTTCACCCCCAAAACTAACCCCTTAAGTCAAAATTTAACTTTCATAACTACACGACTCTGCCAAGGCCATCAATTTCTATATTAGTACCAAATTTCAACTTTCTATGTCATATAGTTTCGGAGGAAATCGGGTGTGACAGACAGACAGAGAGACAGACACCAAGTGATCTTATAAGTGTTTCGGACACTAAAAATAAATAACAGAAATAAAAAGGGGAGTTAGATTAACGTGGGCATCGTTGTTTAATTTACATAAAAAAAACTGAAAGAGGTTAACGGCAATAAAAGCCCGAGTACAACCCACTATCTGGAAGATCGAAATCTCGATTATAGGAACTATTCGATGATGAGCGATCTGAATATGACATGACTGATGCTACGTCAGGTCCACCAATTACTAAAGATGAAGTGACACTAGCAATAAAGCTAGTAAAAAATGAAGATGCAGCTGGACCGGACCCAGGAAGCACTGAAACTTTAAAACTGTTAGGAATAACAGCCCTAATAAAACTTTTTAACGTCATTTATGAGACCGAAATACTACCGAGTGATTGGCTGAAATCAACATTTATCATGATTCTAAAAAAAGAACCGAGCAACCAAATGCAGTGACCATCAAACAATTAGTCTCATGAGCTATATTTTAAAAATATTTTTGAGAGTGAAGCATGGCAGGATATATAATAAGCTTGAAGAAAGAATTGGAAACGGTTAGTTCGGTTTTCGAAAGGGATTGGGGACCAGAAATGTCGCAATATCAACCAGAACGTGTTCCTTTATTCAATCGACTTTGTAAAAGCGCTTGACATACGTACATAACGGTACATAACGAAAAACTTCTGGAGATTCTAAAGACGACCAGTATAGACAACAAAAACATTCATATCATCGTTAACTTGTATTGGCATCAGATAGAAGTATGATTGGAGCATCAACTATCAGATGCAATTAAAATCAAGCGAGGAGTATGTCAGGGTTGTATTCTATCGCCCTTGTTGTTCAGCCTCTAATGGGAGGTGATATTCGATGAAACACTACCACTGAAGGAACCAATATCAAATGCGTTAACACAAATAACATCAGATACGCCGGTGAAATATTAAATTATCACTAATAACGGAAAGGATCTACAAAAACTTATGGATAAAGTAACTGACACTTGTACACAATTTGGTTTAAGACTCAATGCAAATAAAACAAAATATATGATTATGAGCAAAGAATCTAATATTGAAGATACAGTTAGTGGCACAAAGATAGAGAGAGTTAATAAATTGATGTATCTTGTTAGCAATATCAACGACCACTGGGACCCGACTGTTAAAGTCAAAATTCGAATAGAGAAGGCCCGAGCGGCCTTTATGAAGAACAAAAAAATCTTAACTAGTCACGACCTATCATTGAAACTTCGGATGAAAATGGTACGCTACTATGTCTTTCCGGTTCTCTTGTACGGCATGGAAACGTGGACGCTAACTGAAGCAATGCTTAACCGTTTGGGGGCATTCGAGATGTGAGTGCATCGACAGCTGCTGAAAATCAGTTGGATGGACAAAATTAGTAACACCCGCGTTCTCACTCGCATGGAAAAGGACTTGGAGGTGGTGACGACCATCAAGTGACGCAAATTAGAATATTTTGGCCACATTATGAGACATCTAAAAAAACACGAAATCTTGCATCTGATTATAGAGGGAAAGATTCCATGCAGACGTGGTTCAAGGAGAAGGGGAACATCATGGTTAAAAAATTTGAAGCAGTGGTACGGAAAGTCTACGGTTCAACTTTCCCAAGCGGCTGTCAATAAAACGATCATCATCAACATGATCGCCAACTTGATAACCAACAATCGTTGACCGGTCATAGTACCCAAAGAACAAGAAGAAGAAGGGTATCGTTTAGCAAACTGAGCTACGTCTTGAAAAGTAAATACTTTCACCTCGAAACAAAACTATTTATTCAATGTATTCTTTAAAATGACAGCGAAAGTACAAGGATGAATGGAAAAGAGAGAATTTATATAAACCTAAAAGACAAATGAACTTCTTCTTTATAAGTCACAGCTTCTCCACTGCACGAGATAGACATCTTCAAGTTTCTTCTAATTGTCTCTGTCTTGTGCAAGATGGTGCCATCTACTGCTATCTGTCAACCTCATATCGCCTTTTCGTTGGTTTTCTGATACTTCGTCTGCTCTCCCAATGTCTCCATTTAAGTAATTTTGTTGTCCATTTGCCATAATTCGTTCTAGCCACATGCCCGCCCTTTGCCACACTAATTTTGCCACTCTTTCACGTATATCTGTAATTCTTGTTGTTCATCTGATATCCTCGCTTTTAATGGGTTCTCGTAAACTAACGCATATCATAAGGGTCATGGTTTCCAGCCCATAGGTACTTACTGGAAGTATGCAGTTCTCATACACGTTTCCTTTTTAAGGTCATGGGATATCTCTGCTTTTTACAATCTCAGTTTTTGAAATGCAGACCAACTGAGACCAATTCGCCTTGGTATTTCCGCTGTTTGATTGTCCTTATCCAATCTAATTTTATGTCCCAAGTATATGGTATATACTCTTCCACTCTCTCAGTCTTATTTTTGGGTTTTATGGGCTTAGAAGTTTTGTTTTCTTGATGTTCATCTCTACTCCAACTTTTTAAGAAGCTTGATTAAGTTGTTCTATCATGATTTTGTGTTCTTCTAAATCTTCGTTAATCAGTACCATATCATGTACCACATCATCTGCGAATCGCAAATGATATAAAAATATGCCATCGATTTTAATGCCCTTCTCTTTCCACTCAAGATTTTTAAACACATCCTCCAAGGCCAGGTTAAATAATGTTGGTGGAATTTTATCGTCCCACATAACACCTTTCTTTATAGGTTTTGTTTCTCGATCTTCATCTAATTTCACCGTTAATGTCGCATTCTGATATATGAATTTTAGGAGCTCGCTATATCTTAAGTCTATTCTGGCATGAGCTAAGGACTGCATAAGTGCCCAATATTCCAGGGTGTGAAAAGCCTTCTTATAATCGATGAGAGTTAGGTGTACCTTAATATTATGCTCGGTCGCTTTTTCTATGAAAAGGCGGAGCGTCTGGATATAATCTGTTGTTCCAAATTCTTTGTGAAAGCCCGCCTGTTTGACTACTTGGTTTGTTATCGAACTTATTTGTTACAAGGTTTGTGTCAATTTTAGTAGGAAGTTTGCACAAATGCGATAACAAGCTGATAGGGCGATAATTCTAAAGGTTTTCGTGATCGCCTTTCGGGAACAGAAGTATAGCGTCACTGTGTTACCGATTTATAATTCTTTGTTCTTCGATGCATTTGTTGAGTAATATCCATATCGCTTCAAAAAGTTTATTTTCTCCAATTTTCAATATTTCAAATGGTATGGAGATTTTTTATTCTTCATTTGTTTTAAAGCAGTTTCCAATTCATTTGAGATTACCTCAGGAATTTCCTCCGAATCAACGTTAAGAATATGTTTTTGCTGCTAATTCGGATTTGATATAGTTGAGAAATAACGTTTTGTGTAGAATTCTTTCATTTCATCCGTTATTTTCTTCCTATCAATTACTATTTTTCCTGTTTTATCTCGTAATTTTATTATTTTAGTTTTACCTTGGATTCCAATACTTTCATATTTTTGTTTTCTACAGTGGTGTAAGTTTTTATTGTATTTTCTAACGTTCTAATGCCAAAAATAAAACAAATGAAATGACGAAATGTGCCAAAAGTGAAGGACGTAAGAGATACAAACAAAAAATGCAAATTTGCCCGTCACACAAATCGAAAAAGCAAATAATATATTAGCAGCTACTGAGACAGTAAAGAGGAAGAAGAAGAGCCCAGATGAGATAAGCTAAAGATACTAAAAAAGCTCGCTTAGCCTAAATAGTGGAGAATACCATTGACCTGATAAGATCAAAAGCAACAAGGGATAGCCTATATCGAAAGATGTAGAATAGCTTATAGAGATGCTTATAATATATAAACATTTTCATTTTATATTGTATTTTATAATTACTGTATAATCTTTGCTTGTCCAATTTTTTCTATTATAATTCTAAATACAGCTTTACTACAGTTATTAGATCTTATTTTTTTACGAGGCATAATCATCATCATTAGCTTATTCCAGCCATAGTCGGATGTAAGCCTCCCCAAGTTGTCTCCAGTGAGATTTGTTGTTTGCTTTTTGAATCCAATGATGTCCCGCTAATCTTTTTATGTCGTCCGTTCATCTTTTGTTTTTTCTAGACCTCCATTCAACTATACAGCGTGTCCATCTATTATCATTCAGCCTTGCGATATGCCCCGCCCAATTCCACCTTAATATACATATTCGTGGCACTACATCTGTCACTTTTGATCTTCTTCGTATCTCAGTGTTAGGAATATGATCTTGGAGTCCAGTATTTAGCATTCTCCTCTCCATTGCTCTTTGGGTTACCTGGAGTTTATTTATTATACTTTTATTTAAAGCCCACGTTTCAGTGCCATATCTTAATATCGGTAGTACGTACTGGTTGCATACTCTAGCTTTAATTGTATTTAGGATGTCCAATTTGAATGTAGATTGTAAACTTCCGAACGCATACCAAGCTAACGAGACTCTTCTATCCGAGTTATTTTTTGATATTTCGATTTTTTTCCCCAAAATATATGAATGTTTGTACCTTTTCTATTCTTTCACCTTCCCTTAATAGTTCCTGGCTGTTATCTTCACTTTCGTTGTTCAAATATTTCTTTTTGGTGAAGTTTATTTTTAGACCTATTTCTCGAGACTTGTTATTTAATTCCATCAGCATTTCTTGTAATTCTTCTTTTGTATTGGCAATCAAAGTGATATCATCTGCGAACCCTAAGTGATTTAATCGTTCACTGTCCTTTAATATATCTTTATTTTCCCACTTTAACGATTTGAACATGTCTTCTAGAGTCAAAGTGAACAGGTAGAATGAGGCATAATACTATGTGTCAATTAGTTTTAGTCTCCCTCATGTACTAAATCTGGCTTTTAACAATAGCGATATATTACGTGATTTAACTATTTGAAAACTAGACACAACAAAATAAACTCAAATTTTGTGGGTAAATTTAAGATAAGGAAGAAGTTTTCATAAATTGTAATGTGCCCTCAACCCAAAATTTTCTGGTTGAACTGGAAGTTTATATATACCAGGTGTACAAGTATGAAATGTGGATTTCAGACAACAGATGATGCACCAATGCAGTTTGTGCTATAAAGATTTGACACTGCGCCATTTTGTTATGTCATTAACAAGTGTCAGATGCGCACGAGTGATAAATTGGAAAAGTGTGTGCATAGTGTTGCGTTCAATATGTCGAAATTTATACCGAACAAAGAGCATTCGCGGACAGCATTAATTTTTTGTTTTCATTTGAAGAAAACTGCTGTTGAATCATACCGATTACTTCGAGAAGCTTATGGTGAACATGCTCCATCGCAAGATACGTGTGAACGATGGTTTCAGCGTTTCAAAAGTGGTGAATTCGATGTTGCAGACAAGGAACGCGGAAAACCGCCAAAAAAATACGAAGATGTGAAATTGCAAGCAGCTGTTGGACGAAGATGATTCGCAAACACAAAAACAACTCGCCGAGCAATTGGGCGTTAGTCAACAAGCTGTTTTCAATCGGCTACGAGAGATGGGAAAAATTCAGAAGACCGGTAGATGGGTACCACATGAGTTGAACGACAGACAAATGGAAAGGCGCAAAAACACGTTTTTTTTTTTTTTTTTTTTTTTTTTATTGGTCTAGCACACGTGCTGCAGGGAAGTCCCTAAAGCGCTCCAGGAGCGGCACGAGTGCGGAAAAAGCGATTCACGTTGTTCTTGAATCGCTGTGAACGTGTGACATTTTGCTCGCTCGGTACAAAAGGAAGTCGTTTTTGCATCGTATAGTTTACAGGGAATGAAAAGTGGATTGATTTTGAGAATCCCAAGCGCAAAAAATCTTGGGTAAACCCAGGCGCACCATCCACATCGACCGCAAGACTGAATCGCTTTTTCAGAAAAGACGATGCTCTGTGTTTAATGGGACCAGAGGGGCGTGGTCTATTATGAGCTGTTAAAACCTGGAGAAACGGTTAATACTAAACGTTACCAACAACAATTGACCGATTTGAACCGTTCGCTGCTTGAAAAAAGGCCAAAATACCGAAGGAGGCAACACATTTTTCTTCATGACAATACTCCATCACATACGGCAAAACCAGTTCGCGACACGTTGGAAGCACTCAGCTGGGAAGTTCTATCCCATGCGGCTTACTCCCAGACTTGGCTTCTTCCGATTACCACTTGTTTGCATCGATGGGTCACGCACTTGCTTAGCAGCGCTTTGGTTCGTACGAAGATGTCACAAAATGGTTCGCAGCAATAGGGGAAGATTTTTACTGGCGTGGTATTCACAAATTGCCCGAAAGATGGGAAAAATGTATAACAAGCAGATTAAAACTTTGAATAAAGCGCTTTTTATCATTCTTCCGAATTTAACATGTTTTTTTAGAAAAAAAATCCGCATTTCATACTTGTACACCTGGTATAGTTAGAGGCTAGAAAACTATTTTCTAGCCTCTGTTTTTTTAAAAGTTGAAAATTGTAAACATTTAAAAGTTTTTAATTATTCACACTGGAGTATTTTGAAAACAATGAATAGCATGAGAAGAGTGCTACATAATAAACTTCTACAATATTAAGGTGAATCTAAATTTGTGATCAAGCATAGATTGACTCATTTAAAATTATTAATTTGCAATACTTTCCGAAGCTGGAAAACTACCTAAGGCTTAAAAAACCTTACGTTGATTTGTGTATAGTTATGATAGTATATTGATTTGAAAGCACCCAATATAAAATCTTGAAATTTGATGGAAATCGATCCTAAATTGATAGAAAAAAAAATAAATTGTTATCATGACTGCAACTTTATTATGACCAATTATAGATTACAACGATTGTTTCGGCAACACTGTCTTTTTCAGATAACTCGTCTGACGGGGGCACAATGTTGTCGAAATGATAGCCATGATATACGAGTAATTACAATAAATAGGAAATCTTAAATAATTCATAAAATAATAGGGAAAAAAGCAAAAATTTGTTTTTTGATCACTTGTACTAACAATATATTTATAATAAAACTTTTGTCAAAAGAAACAATGAAAAAGTTGAACCTGCTTCAAGATGATAACATAAACCCATTTCTGTTATTAGTGGCGGATCCAAATGATCAATCAGCTAATCTGTTTCTTATCCAAATGGTGACGTCAATCAAGTATCACTATATCAAACCTAAAAAGTATTTCGCATTTCAAGATAAAAATTGAAATATAGCTATGCATGATGTAATATTAGTAACTACGTTTTATTCGTAATTAAGCACTTAAAAAATAAAAAACTAAGTCAAAATTTTAAAAACCATTAACTTTTTTGTTCGTTCTTCGATCTTTGTGCTCTACTTAAATTCAGATACCGTACTTCCTTAATAATCTAAATCTGAACAGCTTATGTTCAAGTTTGTTGGAAGCATAAACTTTAACAACTTACTGGAAAATGAAAAATTATAAACATAACTTTTTCAATATTTTATCCACCTAAAACAAAACTAGCAGTTTAAAAATTTAAATTGTTATTCCCTATCCATCGCATCATCCCATCCGATATTCGATAAGGGGAGGCCCTACCTGTCACTCAACGCTCGTCAACTGTCACCGGCCCAGGGAGGCAACATGGCGGCCAGAACCCCACTTGTCCGATGATTGACATATTCAACAATCACATGTTTATCTCTGCATTCTCAGGGTATCGCGTATCTCATGTCTGCCCGCCGGGCCATTTTCTAACATTCAATCATGTCCTGTCATTGTTTTGCTTGTTTTCATGTGTTATGACGACAAGGAGACTTTAATTGCTTTTTGTTTAATACATACTAAGCTAATATGTTTGTTATCTATTAAAACATATTTATAAACTCTTTGTAGAAAAGAAATGAATAAAATGGCAACAAATTGAGTTATATTTTCAAAAGGAAGTAATGTCTTAAAGAGAATTTAACTCAAAAAAGGTAACAGAAATCGGTAAAAGGATTTACCAAATAATTTCCTTGCAAACTTGCAAACACATAGTTCAAAAATAACACAAGCCAACGACGACAAAACTTTTTTAATAATTTTACCTGACTCCTATGTTTTTTGGTGGCTGAGTCCGAAAATAATAATAAAAAAGTTGTATCCACCAATTTTTCACATTTTAATATTCAAAATGTGAAAAGTTTATTTTTATCATGCGAATGTTATTAGGTTGGCAATAAAATCAGAATTTTATAAAGTAGGCAGTAAAATCAAATGTTATTAGGTTGGCAGTTCCGATAAATGTCACAGCTGTTTGTCTTCTTCCAGTTAATATAACCTCGCATTGCAGTGTTTAATCCATGTGCTTTAATTCACACTCAAAGTATGGCTAATCGTGGTTGCAAAAACCCTCCCAATACTCTTTGTTATATATGTGGTGAGTTTGTAGTTAAAAAACATCAAAGAAACATTACTGACTTTGTAAAAAGTATACTTTGCATATTTTGGTGTAAAAATCGATAATCAAGAAAAATGTTGGGCTCCTCACAAAGTATGTTATGTTTGTGTCGAGGATCTTAGGAAATGGTATAAGAAAGAAAAGAAAACTTTTAGATTTGCAGCACCCATGGTATGGAGAGAGCAAGAAAATCATTGAAATGATGGTTATTTTTGCAGCATTGATGTTTCTGGATATAACTCCAAAAATAAGAAAGTAATTGTCTATCCTAACTTTACTTCTGCTAATCGACCGGTAGGACATGGACCGGGACTTCCTGTCCTTGAGCTACCTCAGTCTCTTGATGACGTTTTACAGTCTAGTCCCGAATTTAATGACAGTCGGCCGGACGAAGATGAGTTTCAATGTACTCTAGAAAATTTAAAACCACAGTTGTTTACACAAGCTGAGTTAAATGATTTAGTGAGAGATTTGAGTTTGATTAAGGAAAAAGCAGAATTGCTTGATTCTAGGCTGAAAGAAAAACATTTATTGGAATCTGGAATATCTATTTACCATTATAGAACAAGAGATCAACAGTTTGCTCAGTTTTTTATGCAGGAAGAGGATTTGGTTTTGAGATTTAATCGATGTCATATTGTGAGAGAACTGTGGGCGATACAAAAAAACTGATACCAGATACGGTTTCAGCGCCCAAAAACACATAACACTTAGATGTATTGGTTTAAAAAGTTTTTAAAATTTTTTTTTGTTGGACTGTGTAATCACTGAAATTGAGTTTCTCACACCAAAGAAGCCTGAAATGAGAAGAAAATCAGAAAAATCTCGACAGGTGGTGTTTCACGAATACATTTATAGTATTTCCCTTCACAAATAAAGTAATAACTGGACGTTTGAACTGGTAAATAGATTTGTTTTTGTTTTCGGTACCTTTTCAAACGTCTATTTTTAATCTAGTTTTAGAATTGTTTTTGGAAACTCATGTACTCTATACTAAATTACATTATGAGAAATGAAATTTTATTAAGAGTTTCTAAATTATATTATAAACGAAATCATATTTTCCTCTAGGTTGCATCGACAGGATGGCTTAAGCGATTCAATAGAATATTGATAGTTCTTAAAACTTTTGTTTTATTCATAAGTCTGCACCCGTCCGCGTACAGGCGGCCGCCATGATTCCACCCCTCGGATTTTTCTTCTTTTATTGACTGATTTCAAAGCGGCACCGTTTTCCGCGATATTTATGCGCCTTCGTCGATTTTCAGTGGGACTAGCTACAAAGGACTTCAAACACGGTGATGAAAGAAATATCCCGGATATTCCGGGATATCTGATCTGTATAACGCACTTTCATGTAGGGGGTTCCAAATTATCATATTATTTCGTTTCAAAAGTTTTACGGCTTTGTTTTATTAAAAATTAAGCTGTATTCTCGCAATTACAGCAAATATTTAATATTTAGTTGTTTATTGTTATACAAAGCAGTCGAATATGATTAGGTCTACTACAAGTAAAAATATATTTAAAATTAAGTCAACAGGCAGAATAGATACTAAATTAGGTATAAAAATAAATATTAAAAAACCCAAGTGACTTATTGCTGAATATTAATAAAACTCTTAGTAGATTTTTAAAATAATATAAGTTTAAAACAACAACCAAAAAAGTAAAATAAATTAATCGATTAGCTCCAACTAATAAGATTAGGTGCACACTAGTACCAAGTACTTAAAGACTATGGCATAACTAATTAAAATAATCTATCAAGTCGGCTTCCACCGACTGCGGTCCACTCAACTGACTGTCAATTTGATTCCGGTGTATAGTGGTGGATCCATTGTCACCTAGCATATG
Organism: Pachyrhynchus sulphureomaculatus; assembly: GCA_019049505.1. NCBI lineage: Eukaryota > Metazoa > Arthropoda > Insecta > Coleoptera > Curculionidae > Pachyrhynchus > Pachyrhynchus sulphureomaculatus. The sequence continues at coordinate 57,592,310 of CM032454.1, read as the reverse complement.
AAAAAATCCTTTTTATTGCGCTTAAACAGGTCCAAAGAACGTTTAGAATCATCGGCACGTTGTTGTTTTTGTCCCACTGTGAGCAAACGCGCATAATAATGAATCATTAGATAAGATAAACTATTCTAAAATTATTATTAACTATTTCTTTATGTTTTCACAATAGCGTAAGTGTATTAAAAACAAGGGTAAAAATTGAAAAATTCCAAATAAATCGAAAACTATTAGAAATAGATATATGACATACTTAATAGAAGTTGGAGGGTTTTGTAAAATCTATTATAAAAAATAATAATATACAGGGTGTGCCTTTTAAAAAATTTGAGATTTTTCAATTTAAAATAGTCGAAATGCATAAATTTATTTTGAACACTCTGTAGCATCTAACTCAAATTTCTTTACATATATCTTTTTTTTTTCATCTCTATAGAACTCTTGTACCAATTATGAGTATTCCACCTTCAGAAACAATGGCAATTTTTTACAAAACTGAAAAACTATTATTTTTTTTTTAAATTTAAATATTAGAAAAACTACTAGGTTTAGGTATATAACATTATTAATAAAAAAGTTATAAAATTTTACACAGAATTTAAAAATAAATTAGGAGGCAGGATATTCCATTTAAAAAAACATATGTTATATCGGCCACATTCTTTTGAAGTACTCTATATACTCAAAAATAATTTTAAACTGTGCACCTTAACATTCCATGAAACTACTGTATTTAAGATTTTTTCGTCATTCTCGAAACAAATAAGATAATAAACTTTACTCTATTGTTGACTCACCCTGTACAATGATTTGCTCCTATAGTTGCATCAAGAGTTGAACATAATAAAAATGTTAAAATATAAATGCAAAGAGTTTGTGTCAAAATATTTCCGTCTAATTACTTATAAATATGTTTCAAGTATCAACTTACCTACAAGTCTAAACAATATTAGAAATTTCTAAACCTCAGCAACCCGAGTAAAACAAACAAGTTAATAATTTTAAATAAATTGGTAAAATGATTTACACTTACAATTACTTCAAGCAAAGCAACCCGAGATATTAAATGATGGTACTTTATGGTGAGATGTTAATCACAAAATGAAGTTGATCAGTAGAAAGGCTTCCAAGATACTTACAATCGAAACCTGATATTTCAATGTATATACTATTTTTGCTAACGCATAACTTGAACCCTAAAAAAGACATATAACATGATATTTACGAAGCGACCCTTCTAACTTCCTCCACCACATAATTAACTTATAAATATTTGAAAAAATTTTTTTAAAAAAAAAACATCATTTCTAGATTAACTTCATGAATATAGGAATTAGGAAAAGGACATCTAACACAATATATACGAAGTAATCTTTCTAATACCCCTTCTCACTCCTTTAAGCTCTAACATACTTGATCATAAATAATTTTGTTTAAAATTTAGCTACCTTGCTTAAAAACTATAGGTTCTATTTCTACTTCAAGTGCTATATCTGTACCAAATTTCTCTCATTCCATTTGAGGGTTATTGTGTCAACAGGCAGACAGACAGATTGGCTGAAATGAGCTTCGTGATTTACGTAACCCAAGTACGTAAAGAACTGCAAAAACCCCACAGGGTAATTTTTCAAAAATACAATGTTTTCCATTAGACAGGGATATAATAAGTAATAAAAAACAAAAATAAAACGATATATTGCTTTTACATGAGGAACATTATTGAAAAACAAAATTTAACATTAAATTAAAAACCGATGTAATGCACTTATTTTATTTTACTTTCTAATAATGTTTTTGCTGTCATTAATAACATCATTAACGTAATTGGTAATTACAATCTATGCATTTTAATCCTTAACACACAGTACGAATTGACATTTTCATTTCTGTGACGGAATATTATAACCATGCGTAGTTCAGCTGCATAGTTCGTCTATTGCTGAATACAAAATATTAGATCGGATTATTTCTTCCATTTAAGAGAGATGAAAAGTACTGAAGTCATATGCTATTCGACAGTTATATGCAATAGAATATTCTGAAAATCGTAACATCAGTAACGTTTGCAGTAAAAATAACAATTCAATTGTTGTTTGGAGCTTTAAAATATTCTTGACAAAATGGAGAGAAAAATAATTAACACTAACCATATTCTGTAGATTTTATCATCCTTTAATTAAAACTTCTATTGTTATGAAACAATATTTGCATTTAGTTTCTTTATAATGCTATAAGGAAACTAAGTTTTCAGTATTTGGTTATATTCCAAGAGGTTAGATGTGTTAAAAAATCGCGTCGCTATTCTGACGGTTCAGAACAGGTAAAATATGCCATAAAATATAACGAAAAATGTTGAGGTTGAATCAATAAAGACACTTATGATAATAGCTATGCAACAAGCAATAAGTTATTGTATGAATTGCAAAGAAAACGATAATTTCATAATTTCTTCTGATAGCAGAAGCTAGTTAAAGGCAATAACAAATCTGGCAACTAACCCAAAACAAAATTATATAGTGATCAATATTATAAGACTATATAACCAGCTAACTGAAGAAAATAATCTAAGGTTTGGGTAAAGCGCCAAGTAGGAATTCCGCCAAGTATAAAAGTGGATCTTTAAGGATAGGATTCCTGGGTGCAAGATACATGTTACAGATTGTTTCGAATTATAAAAGTTAAAATTGACATAGACTGGAAAAAAAATTGAAGAATCGACAACCGATCAATTCTTCAAGGCAATGTTCCTTCACATAAACCAAAAACCATGCTAAGTAATAAGTAGAATAAGGTGTAATCACGCATTTTATCCGATATATAGTACTAGAATAGGCCTACAGGTCAGTGCCAATGGCGATTGCACCATTTCAGATTGGAGATTGAAATCAAATTATAATGTCAAACTTAAATAATAATAAAGAAAAATTAAATCACACACTCAATTGCCGATTAATCTGCAAAATCTATGAAGTTTAAATAATATTGATATCTATAGAATTAGTCATCTTCATGTTATAGACTCTAGAGTTAAGGTATAAAAAAAGAAGGAAGAAAAAAAAAAAAAAGAGGAAAAAAAGAAAACAACTATACAAATAAGATACACTTGATTTTTATAAAGAATACAACAGAAAAGCTAACCAGTTAGTTATAGCCAGTGCCAAGACATACAAAAAAAATGCTCAAAAACTACTCAACTTTTTTTAAAAATCGATTTTTAATTATTTTGCTGAAGAAAAAAATTTGATTACGAGATTTTTGCATTTCTTCACGTGTCAAGGTCCCTAGTCATGAATAACACATGCTTGAGTTTGTGTCGGTCCATCGATTTGTCTGTCTATCTGTCTGTCTGTCAGTTTAACTTCAGTTACTTTTGTTCACGGCTCAAGGACTTTAGATCATGAAAAATAACTCTCCACTGTCGGTTTGTTCGTGTATCCATCGGTCGATCTATATCTGTTCCTCTGTCTGACTGTTAGTACTATAACTTTCCAACGACACATCATAGCGATTTGAAATTGGTACTTATATAATACTGAAAATAGGAATGAAACCTCGAATTTCTACTCGACATCAATTAATGGAAGGAAGTGCAAGAGAATTTTTTCTGATTTTCAGTTGTCAAAGTATAAGGATTGTTGTTTATAGTCACACCTATAAGGGGTTAAAAGAGTAACGAAGAGGATTAAAGGGCTGCTTCGAATATATCGTGATACACGTCTTTCTTAGGGAAAAAGAAAAATTATGTTATTTTTTATTATTTCCCAAAATAATAATTAAAATATGTGATAATGGATTGATCCCAAAAAACAAATTTAGACTCTACAACCTTTTTTTATATGCCTACTACCTTTCAGTTGTCCGTGAAAAAATCACATTCAGAGATTTTTGCATTTCTTCAATTTTCACGGTCCTTAGATCATGTAAAACTCAGTCCTCCATTTCCATCGGTCTGTCTGTAGATGTATTAGACTGATTGCCTGTATGTCTACCTCTTAGCACGATGGCTCTCGAACGAAATAATACATCGATTTTAAATTTAGTATATATAGAACACTTGGTGCGGAAATGGAACCAATGATTATTGTGCAATATAGCTTAAGACAAAGAGGGTGAAAGGGGTGAAGTTCAATAAATTTTGTATATTTCCTACATTATGAGAATTTTTCCTGAGATAGCTAATGAATAAAGTTTTAGTATAACTATTTGCAGTTAAAATCATAAGAGGTTAAAATTGTGGGACAGTGGGTTAGTATAGTTTCTTCGTACATACCATGTTATAAGACTTTTTAGGAATTCTTAAAGTGGAAAAATATGTTGTTTGTATTGTTTTATTTACTGTTTGTGTAAGTTGTTGTTATTGTTACAAGATTTTCAATTATGTGTAATGAAGCATATGGTATAAAGGTGTAGGGGGTGGGGAAGGGAGCTAGAGAGTTGCTCTGTATATAGTGAAAATTTATTATTTTTTCATTTTCTATTACTTTTCAAATATATAAAAGGTTAAAGAGAAGTGGAGAAAGAATTAGGGAGATTGCTCAATATACATCCTGGCACATAGCTTTTTAAGGTTTCTTAGAGTCTAAGGATCTAAAAAATTATCATTATTTTCGGTTAATTATAGTCGAACCTATGAAAGGTTTAAGAGATGGGGGAAAAAGTTAAAGAGTTTTCTTCACAGATATTTTATTACACGTTTTCGAATTTTTTAAAGTTTATTTTATTATTTTTCATTATTTTTAATTATTGAGAGTCAATCGTAGAAAGGGTTAAATGAATGGAAAAGGAGTTAGAGAGGTTGCTCTATATATTTCGTGTCACCCACCTTTTTTGGGTCCTTTGATTTAAGGAACCTAATCGTATTATTAGTGTTCCGTACGGAACACTTATAAGATGACTGTCACACCCGATTTTCTCCGAAACTCTTTAGCATAGAAAGTTGAAATTTGGTAATAATATAGGAATTGATGGCCTCATCAAAGCCGTGTAATTTTGAAAGTTAAATTTTGATTTAAGCGGTTAGTTTTGGGAGGTGAAATCGGAAGCTAAAAAAAATTTTTTTTACTAGATAATCGAGTGTGGTGTCAAATGAAAGCTTGTAAAAAACACGACTAAAAAATATATATATAATGTAGTACTTGGACTCACTTTTCTTTGTATTATTTTTAAAAAGTCGCCAAAAATCGCTATCCCCCTACCTTATCTCGAAAAGTACTGATCAAAAAATTTTGAAAAAATTCTGGAATGTTCTCCATGAGATGTAGATTGAACGAAAATTATCACGAGTGCATTACATTTAATAATTTATTTGGTATATAAAAAAAAAAATTCAAGGTCATCAGTTTTCAGTAAAGATTGGAAACTTTGTTGAAAACTCCTTTGGTGTGTGTTTTGTGAAGTCACTGATCATTTTATATCACCGTAACAACATTTTTTATTTTAAAAGCAATCAACGTACGGAACACTAATTGTGCAAGTTCAACTTGCACTTGACCGGTATTTTATTTTTCACTCTGCTCAATTTTAACAGAAATATTATGTAGAGAACAATGAGATGTGATTACAAGTGGCTTCAAAAATGGTTAATAAACAAGGTTTTATTACACTTTTTACTATTTTTAGTTCGAATGAAAAATTAATTTTAATTGTAATCATTCGCGTATATAAAAAGTTGCAATATTTTGTAACCATAAGCTATTATTTGCTTTTTTAAAATATCGCATAGTAATTTCTTTAGGGTTGGAAATGCAAATTCCGTAACTATTTTATAACCAGTATATGAAAAGAATGTGCTAGGTAAATAACTTTACCAATTTTTTTCTTATGTCTGTTTTTCTAAGGATCTAGTTTAACAAGATATTTTTTTTTTGGAAAACCCTAAATTTTGAACATCAATAATGATAATACTAAAATGTAAAATAATATTTGCTGACGTAGTAAATTTAAAATAGAAAAATGAAAAAATGTTACAATTAATGCTCTAAGAGAACTTGAACCTGTATAGATAAGTCTACTTTTCTCAATTAATATCCACAATGATTATTTTTTGGCAAACACTATGCATACGTGCAAAAATATCATATTTTGGATCTTTTTCTGTCATTCTTTGTATTCATGTTATCGGCAACTAAAATACAAAACAGCCTGTTGCAACGAAATAAATTTAAAAGCATGCGAAAAGTTCATTCGATCCACATACGTTTAGAAACTGTTTTTCAACTCTCCCCATTTACTTAGCACTTTATTAGCTGCAAATTTATTTGTTGCACGACTCCTGAATTTAGGGGAAAAGCGAAATGATATATTTCGAAGATTTCAGAAAATGTTCGTGTTTACATTTATATCGTAATATGAAATTGGATAAAAATCAATAAATTATATTATATATATATATATATATATATATATATATATATATATATATATATATATATATATATATATATATATATATATGCTACATGGATTTTGTATAAACAATCTTAAAAGAAAGTATTTAAATTACTTCTTTACCTCACTTTTATTCTGTAGGATTCACGTTGCTGTTTTTTAGTGTTCCGTACGGAACACTTTGGTGTCTGTCTGTCCGTCCGTCTGTCTGCCTGTCTGTCTGTCACACCCGATTTTCTCCGAAACTATTTGACATAGAAAGTTGAAATTTGGTACAAATATAGGAATTGATCATCAGAGCCGTGTAGTTTTGAAAGTTAAATTTTGACTTAAGGGGTTAGTTTTGGGGGATGAAATTGGAAGTGAAAAAAAAAGTTTCTGCTAGGTCATCGAGTGTGGTGGCAAATGAAAGCTTGTAAAAACACGAGTAAAAAATATATATATAATATAGTACTTGCGCGCACTTTTCTTTGTATTATTTTTAAAAAATCGCGAAAAATCGCTGTCCCCCAGCCTTATCTCGAAAAGTACTTATCAAAAAATTTTGAAAAAATTCTGGAATATTCTCCACGGGGTTTAGATTGAACTAAAATTATCACGAGTGCATTTACCTTTAATAATTTATCTGGTATATAAAAAAAAAAAAAAAAAAAATTCAAGATCATCAGTTTTCATAAAAATTGGAAACAAACAATGTTGAAAACTCAGTTGGATGTGTTTTTGTGAAGTCACTAATCATTTTATACCTCTGTAACAAAAAATTTTTATTTTAAAAGCAATACGGAACACTAATTACGCAAGTTCAACTTGCACTTGACCGGTTATTTTATAATAAATAGCATTGTTGCCACTTTGAAAATAAACAAGGGATACCCCTTGTTTATTTAGGTTTGAAAGTCTTTACATATAAACTATTTGTAATTTATGTATTCCAGAAAGAATATAATATATTTTTCCTATCTAAATAAAATGGAAACGACAGTAACACGTATGTTTTAGTTAGATTTTGATCTTTCTTTATTTTTTTTTACTAGTCGTTTTATACTAGAGTACAATGTTGCAGTTTTAACAAGTAGCAAATGTATCGATTCATGAATTTTATTGCATATTTTCACCATCTCGTGCCATTAATCTTACAGGTAAATGACATATTTGACATATAAATGTTACTTGTCTGATTTTGCTTTAAATCGTTTAGAGCCACTTAAATGCAAATATAATGCCTTATTGTTTATTCTTTTCTACCTAGCTTCAACAATGTTTAAGCGTTAAGGTTCAAGCTAGTTCCATAACGTTTTTTTTTGTTAACTTTTTTAACGTTAACTTCTCATATTGAATTCCCCATTTCCTACTTCAAGATCATTATGGAAAGAGGTGTTGGTTCTTTTTTTCAATCATTTTTTTTTTTTGTATAGTCCAGAACATTAGGGTTAGTTTAGTTTTATCGTCCTGAACGGAAAAATCATTCGGTAAGTCTCAGCAAGTAAGTCCAATCATTTTTATTATTTATTAATAATTTCATCCTGAAATTTGAAACAAAGGAAAAGCCTTTAGCATTTTCACAGAGAGTGATCCATGCGTGCAATGTCCTTGTCCTTGAATCCACTTGTGTAAATGGAATTCAATGAAGTAAAATTACTTAGAAATATTAAAAATTAATTCAAATGGAACTAACGCTGTCGTTTTCTACAGGATTTTTTCGTCAACAATATTTGTCCTTATAGTTTGCTCCGGTTTCAATCTCCAGTTTTAAATCGTCAGTTTTTCCTACCAGTGTTTCTTTTCAAGTTTTTTTCAGTTTTTCCTTCACGTTCTTACCACTATTCTTTTAGACTGTTGTGTTGCTAGTAGCTAAATTAAAAGAAATGTATACATACTAAGGAGAAGACTTGATGCGGTTGTTTGATTTCCTGAGAATTGTTGTTATTAATGAAATACTAGTAAGGTCAGTATTTTTTTTTTTTTAATTCAATAACATGTACAGAGTAAATAGCGCAATACCACTTTTGAACCCTACAATACCTAAATTGTGAAATTGTCTTGGTACGAGTTACGTAACTTTCTTCTTCTAAGTTCCAGAACGATTAATAGGAAAGTGCCTTTCAAAAATTAAATTATTAAGTATTTAATACTGAGATTTTTGCCAAGGCATAAAAAAATTTGTTTTAGAGAACATATTTTAATATTAACAAGTAGCATATGTATTAATTTTGAACAGGGGCAGAGGAACTTTCCATTGTATATAGTTTTATAGACATTAAGCTAGGGACGGAATTTTAACAAGTTAGTATTTATCTTAATCACAACTGTTTATTTCATTATTCTGTATCTCAGAGGTAGTGTAGTAACTACAAAAAATTTTGTGATTTCGGGTTATCGTTGAATCTAACATCAATATGTCAACATTTTCTACTTGTAAACCGGGAAAAGTAAAAAACAGAAATCATTAATCTTATATAGAGATGTCTATTGGTTTACATCATATAAGAAAAAGTAGTGTAATAACAATTTTAAAAATTACCACGTGCAGTTATGACATTTTACCTCTAGAATACAGTATTTAGTTGAAAACATGCTGTTATTTTTTGCAGTTGTAACTGCATTTGTGAGACCAGAATTTCCTATTTTCACACTAAGCAAAATCTATAAGTAGATGTAAAATAATTGAGGTCCAAATTTTTGAAAAACATGCTTAAATAACTGGTGCCGATTTGTCCTGCTATCTTTAGCAAAAATACGCATGCAGAAAATAATATTCTGGTGTATACATACATACCTATATGACAAAGTTTCAAGCTTTAACAATTCAGAATTTTGTGTTTTTTAGTTTTCATTTGACAAAAAGGCTTTTCTACAGCGTGTCCTTTACTCTAGGGCTGCAACTATTCTTGCGGCCTTCTTTGTACGCGAAAAACTCCAGCGGCCCCGCAGCATGGGCCAAAGTAACTATCGCATAGGCCATGTGTTAAAGAGAGAAATACTCTTTCCTAAGAATATTATGTAACTAAAAGATAGTTGTTGAAAAGATCAATTCCTAAAAAATTTGCCAAAAGCACCGTGTCATCATTATTGAAACGGCAACCAACTAAGTTTCTTTCACATTAAGAAAATATGCTTAGCTAAATTTCATCTGCTTATGTGCCTTTTGTGAGTTGGCTTTCGTTTCCTCCAGTTGTGTATTTTTTCTATTTGTAGTGATACCATTAACCTAAATAGTGAATATAAATTAAAATAGTAACAATTTAAAGTTTCCAAAACTATCACTTGATTTAATATTAAGGAATATTAAGCAGATTGGCTAAGGATATTTTTGAACAGCTTTATTTTTTAAGTGTAGCAGGAGAACTGGATAATTCAAAAATGACCGATGAACCAGATCGTGAAGGTCAATCATTCGCAATCAGTTATGGCTTTACTCCACTTGTTGATAAAACAACACGGATCCCTGCTCGAGCTGGCGAGTTCGCCAGTCTTCTTGCTCTATCATCGTAAATCCGCCGTTAGATTCTTCCGACTATAAACTGCTTTCGACATCGAATATCCTTTCGATCAGTAACAGAGAGGCGCTTAAACCGCTGAAGATTTTACACTACAAATCTGTTAAACAGGAAGAAATCATGGAATATTTTCGAACTTTCAGATGGTTAGACATTTATTGTAGATCCGACTACCCATCTGACTGCGCTAGGAAGGTTTCTGATGTCAATTCGGCTCGTCAGGAAGCTTACATCCCTTTTTCAAAGAAATATCATTTCAACGGCAAGCTATGTTCAAACGAAAATGCAAAGAAGCTGTTGCTTCTAAACATCTTGCCTACCAACAATGACGTGAAAATTCTAACGTCATAAATGGAAACATCTTTGTTCGTATCCGGAACCGACGCAAAGAAATTACCGACGAAACCAAGAAGTCAGACAATCAAAGAATTAAAAACAAACTTCTTGCCTGCCCCAACAGTTCCAGGTCCTTTTGGTCAGTCGCTAAGGCCTTTAGTCAAAATTTCACTAAATCCTATTCAAATTGTAAGAACACCAGTTGAGAAACCCAACTTGTTAGCCGAACTTTCTGCTTCACATTCTACTGGTGGTTTCGAAGGAGAAATACCACCTATGCTCATAATGCACGATGAGTGATATTGTCTACAAAGAGCGTATCATAAAACGTATTTTATTGAAGCTAGATCCCAAAAAACTTCTAACGCTGACCGAATATCTGCTATAGTATTCAAAGAATGACCGATAGAATTAACACCTGTTCTCTATCGGCTTTCCAATCTACCCTAAGGAAAGGGAATATTTCCTTCCTACTGGAAATGTGGTACCCAAAGATGGCAAGAAAACTTTCTCAAGCTACTACCAACCATTTCTTTCAATCATATCGAAAGTCAAAGAAAAGGCTATCAATCATCATCTTCTAAAATATCTTAAAGGATTTAATATTATTAGCCACCATTAATATTGATTTCGTAAGCTAAGATCTAACTTATGTAACACATGTTGGCAAAAACGCAATTGAACACTTCGGAGAATCTCGAAAGATTGCACTTAATATATGCAAGGCCGCGTTTGGCTCGACGAATTGTTGGCTAAGCTACGCTCTTATGGTCTATCTGAAAAGTGCTGTTTATGGCTCTCGTGTGTTTTTAGAGAGCCTTCTTTGCGAAGGGCAGTCGACGGACACCTTTACTATCAACGCCGGTGTACCTGAAGGCTCTATACTGACTCTTACCCGCTTTCTTATTTACATCACATTACATTTACATACATTAACAATCTGCTAGAAAGGACCAGGATTCCAATCTACAGCTTGGCAGATGATACTACGCTTATTTCTTCATTCACTTTGAATGTTAATGTCGGCGATTCATGCAAATATCCGCAGGAAGCAGGAAGTCATTCAACTTAATAAAGTTCTGGAAGAAGTTCTGTCTTACGATCACAGTAACCAAGTAACCAACAAAAATCCAGGCGGCAGTTTTTTTCTAAAAAGTTAACGTTGCCGGACCCGACATAGCTATATCGGAGCATTCTATTCCGCTCGCTCGGCTGGACATTGCAAGCGTAGCAACGAGAGCTTCTCAAAAGCTGGGAATATTATTTCAAACTAGAAAGCTTTGCACGCCATAGTAACTGTTAATTCTGTACAAAGCTCAAATTCGACCAACGATGTAATATCGCTCCCATGTTTGGGGCTCTATTCCCAAACATACCCTGCATTTGTTGGATTCTATTCAGAAGAGCGCCTGACTAGAGATCCAAAACTGACCTTGATTCCTCAGAACCTCGGAGAACGATTGACGAGTGTTCAAGGGATGTAGCCAGCTTAATTCCTCCCAAAGCGGTGCATGCTAGGAATACACGTCGAGGTAATACTTCACATCTGTCCAGCTTGTCATCCTTCGTATAATCCGTACAGTTTTTTATATGGAGAATCTCATCCCTTTGGAATGATTTGCCTAGGACTGTGTTTCCCACCGAGTACAATTTACAGCGATTTAAAATCAACGTGAACCGCTTTTTCCGTACACGCATCGCTGCTGTAGTCCTTTAAGGATTTCCCTGCAGCACGTGTCATATGCCCATAAAAGAACAATAGTTAATCTGATTATTTTAAGACAATTTTTAAAGAGACTTAAAATATTAAAATTTTCTTAACGTACTTTGCAAAGTAACAATCATGAGATTGTGTGAAAGTTACTTTTATATTAGAAATAAATTTAGTCTAAAAAGGCCTCTTCTCTTCTTTTTGATAATATTATCTTTAAAAAAATCTAAATAGAACCCCCATATATCTTTTCATTTTCCAAAATATCGGTAAACATTATCCCTTTAATATTTTTAATAACAAAATGATAAGGGATTTTAAATTAAGCTGTATTGAAATTGGTTTTACAAACATATCAACCAAAATCTGCGTACAAAATTGCTTTAATCCCTGTAGGATATTTAGAGATTAAAGGTTGTGAAGATTATCGACATATGAAATTGGACGGATTAGATAGCTCGTAAAATTCTAATTACTACTTATAATTGGTGGAAAAAAGAGAAATTTAATAAATGAGACATTTTTTGATGGTAATCACCAACTATTTTTTATTATAGACATAGCACACGTGCTGCAGGGAAATCTCTAAGGCGCTACAGAAGCGACCTGTGTGCGGAAAAAGCGATTTACGTTGGTGTTGAATTATACTCTGTAGGAAACACAGTCCTGGGCAAATCATTTCAATGGAATTAGGTACTAAGTGTGACGAGCTGACCTTCATTCGAATGTGATGTATTAGCACGAAGTGTATGCCTGGCATACACCGATCTGGGAGGAATTAAGCAAGCTACATCACTGGAACACTTCTCATAAAAAGGCTTGCAGAATAGACTCAAGTCGCCAACCGTTCTTCGGTAATCCAAGAAATCAAGGTTGGTGATCAGTTCTGGGTCTCCAATCATGCGAACATCTCTCTTCTGAACAGAATTCAACAAACGAAGTGTATATTTGAGAGTAGAGCCCCTAACATAGGAGCAATGTTCCATTATTGGTCGAATTTGAGCTTGGTACACAATGAACAGTTGCTGTGGAATATAAAGCTTTCTAGTTCGATATAATATTCCCAGCTTTTGACGAGTTCTCTTTGCTATGCACATGTTTATGCCAAGACATATTGCCTCCCAAATTAAAGACCAGCAAATGGATATCAGACGAATGGGATGTCCCGACATAACTATGTCGGGTTAAGCAAAGTTACCTTTTTTTGAAAAAAACTGCCGCCTGGGTTTTCGTAGCGTAAAATTCTACTTGGTTACTGCCAACCCAAGATAGAATTTCTTCCAGGTCTTTACTAACTTGCTGCTGTCTGTGGATATCTACATGTATTCAAAGTGAACGAAAACTGTAATCTTCAAAGCGGTAGATTGGATTCCTGGCTATTTCCAGCAGATCGTTAATGTAAATCAGGTATAGAGTAGGAGACAGTATGGAGCCTTGGGCACACCGGCGTTGATAGTGGAGGTGTTTGAAAGAAGTCCGTCGACTGTCACTCGTAAAGAACGCTCTCTGAGAAAACACGAGAGGCATAAACAGTATTTTTCAGACCTACCTTAAGAGCGTAGCTTAGTCATAGCCAGGATATATCAAGATTATTTTTCAGTAACCAAACGAAACGAGATATATCTCTAGTGGAGTTTTAACTAGATGTAGGACATACCTGTGACTTTTACCATAAGTCCACATAGCCACACAAGCTGCTAGTGAGATTCATCTACTAAGATGAATCATATCCCTGTCACAATTACATAAATCGTCAGTCGGCAGCACATAATAATAATTGTGTTTCTCCGATAAGATTACTCAACAATTATCATCACTACACCAAAAGCTTACTTTTTCCAATTAACGAGTGTTTCGTTAACCATGTTAACTACATCAGGATTGAGCCAATCATTGCTGTGTAGTGCTGTTGTGCTAAAGAGTCCAAAATTCCAATGACTAGTGTAACAACTACTATCGCAACAACACATGTTGAAAAAGCCAAATTATTAGCCAAAGTCTTTTCTTCACACTCTACTATTAACTTCTAGAAAAAATATCATCCACTATTTTCAATATGTAGTCAAAAATTACCTGATATTGTTTTGAGATAGCGTGTCACAGGATATATTAATGAAGCTAGATATCGAAAACAACTGTAGCGCTGATGAAATGCCTGTAACCAACTTATCCCATAGAAAAGACATATTCTCTTCTTATTGGATATGTCCTCTAGCTGATGTTTAAAAACTAGTCCAAACTGATATCGATCAGTCGAATATGACCTAGATTCTTAATCAAATCATTTAAAATACCTGGCAAGATCTAAAAATATATGTGGATTTCTTTAGCAAAGATCAAAAGATCTCTTAATCTATATTATATATTTTTGCAACAATGTAAGTGGGCATTATTGAGATATTGATTCGACAGTATTTGAAATGATCAATGGAGGCTCAGCTGTGCTTATGGTATATCTAAATGACCCATTCGTGGCTCTCGAACGACAACTAATGGATTTATTACCGACAACGACACTATAAATGCCAATGTACCCTATACTGTCCCCTACTATTTATTAGCGATCTGCTAGAAAAAAAAAACAAAAATATAACCTACAACCTTGCTAGTGACAGCAGGCTTGCCTCTTCTTATATCATGACACTAATGATTTAGGCAAATATCGTCAGATAGTAGAAATATATAAATCTTAGAAAAGACTTGGAGAAGATTACCTTCCGGTTATAGTGACCAACTGATATCTAACGCTACAAAAACAAATACATCAGTTTTTTGTAACTATTTTAACTTGATTACGTAGCTTGCATTCAAAAAAAACTTCTCAAGATCTCAGAATATTAATTCCTACTAAAAAACTGCCTACTAACCACAGCTTTTAAACCTACAGACTATTGATGAAATATGGCATCCATCTTTGGGACTCTGCTGCTAAATATGGGCATGCCTTAGACTCAATTTATAACAACAATTTACTTTTTTCCCGATTTCTCTGTTTCCTTCGACCATCGAACAAAATTACTTAATTATTTTCATGCAAATTTTTGGATGAATTTACCTCCTTCTAGGGCAGTACATGATAGGAATCCATGTCGCGCTGATACATAACGTTCGTATGAGCTGGTTACTACCTATAATACCCTATTTAAAAACTCCTTTACATGAAAAACTGTATTATTTTCACATGAATACCAGAGGACTATGTTTCCCACTGAGTACACTCTGCAGCGATTCAACATCAAAATGAATCACGAATTCGATACATGCGATATTCTTGATTTATAGTCTTCCTGTTAGCGTGTTGTTCCTATTAAAAACAAATATAATTACAATTATCAAAAATAAGTAAGTGTATTTTTGGTATAGAAATATTTTTACATTCTGCCGGCTCATCGTGGATCGTATAAGAAAATAACTATGAAGCCAAAAAAACTAGAACTTATAAACCTACCTGCTAAAATAAATTATAATATAATTATATTAAATATATAATAAATTACAGCAGAAAAAAGGAAATAACAGTTTTTAGCAAAAACAAAAATGTCTTTCTTAACACGATCTCCATTGACTTCAATATATTTAGTGCAGTGAGATTTCAATTTTTTATACTCGAAAAAAAAAATTGAACTATGCGTAATACTCGTTTAGAGCAAATAACCTTCATTCGACGAAAATTTCTTCCCCCCAACCAATTTTTAAGGTTAGGAAACAAAAAAAAAATGGCTTGGGGGCAAATCTGGGGAAGAGAGTTTGTGAGGAACTATTTTGAAGCCCATTTCGTGCACTTTTGCCATTGCAATGTTCGATGTGTGAGCAGGAGCATTTTTCTAGTAAAGGAGCACATTTTTTGCGCGCTAACTTTGAGCGCTTCTGCTTCAACCCACTATGCAAACCATCCAATAACGGTTCGTAATAAGCGACAGTCACTGTTTTACCCTGTAACGCAGTAAAAAAAAGGTCAAAATAATAGATAGATAGATACAGCAATATTATGATTTTTTCCTCTCTATATCACCAAAAATATTGTCCTGAGTTTTGGACCTCGAAAAATTTGTGCTCTTTTGTTTATACACAATTGAAATTTTCAAAATGCGTTTTTTTAGCTTAAAATGTGTATAACTTCGGTTATATCAGTCGGATCGAGACAAACAAGAAACTAAACTCTTCGTAATGAAATTTCCAGTAAATACTCGTTAGTTTTAAATCGCTCAATTGTATACATAACCTATAAAATTGAAAAAAACAGGCAAAAATCTGTTTTTTTTTCCTTTTATTGTACAGGTCGACTAAATGAACCGATCAGCTTGAAACTTTCAGGAAATATTCCGTTTGTTATAGCAAATTATAGCAAAAATACCCTGAAATTTTTTAATACAAAAATATAGAACTTAGTGGACACAATTGAATTTGTTATTTAAAATTTGAATTACCCGCCATTTTATGCCATTTAGTCCAAAATGGATATTTTTTTTTCAAAAATTTAGGTCTCGACGTCAGCTCTCCGATGCCATAAAAAAAAATTTTTTGAGTCATTTTAACCGGAGTTATTCGCATTTTATGCTCAAAAAACGCGTTTTGAAAACTTTAATTGTTTATAAACAAAAGAGCACAAATTTTTCGAGGAACAATACTCCTGGTGAGACCCCAGAGAGAATAAAATCATAATATTGCTGTATCTAAACTGTGCAGTTTCAAATGCTTTTTTTACTGCACTACTATTCCAAATAGTCAATCATAATGATACTCTGTGAGTCCCAAAAATTAGTTGTCATCACTTTTTTCCGCCGATAAAATTGTTTTCGCTTTTTTCGGTGCACTGTCACCTTCACCAACCTACTGTTTTGACTACCGTTTTATCTCCGGAATGTAATGATGGATCCACGTTTCGTCTACAGTCACGAAACGACGCCAGAATTCCTTCGAATTATGCTGCAACTTTTTCAAAGACGATTTTAAAATGTTCTTCCTAGTGCACTTTTGGTTAACAACGGCAACACCCATCGGGCACTCCGCTTTTTCATTTTTAGAACTTCTTGCAGGATAGTATGTACCCGTTCATATGAGATGCCTAAATTCGTTTTAATGCGAAATATTATTAGTAGTCGTTATAGACCTACCCGCTCCTTACTATTAAGGTACAACAGATTGTACCACTATCGTGATGTGAAAAATATGCCTATATGTAAATAAATGAGTATAACTTTTTTTCAGTGCAAGTTCGTATGTTTTTAGTTGAACGCATCCATGCCTAAGGTAGCGATGCAAGTGAATCTTGATGTCATAGGTAGGAGTCCAAAAACAGCGACAAAAAGGGACTTCAAATTTAAACGACCTGAACATTCGTATCCCAGGCTTATGTAATCAGAGGATTTATTTTGCAACATAATCAGAATTTGTTTTCTTTATTTTGACGAATTTTGAACCAAAACACCTTTGAATGAGGATTGTTGTGATTTTCCTGCAAAAAATTATTCTCTTATTGAGCAAAATAAGAACAATAACAAATTTTGAACCACATATAAATGCATATTTTAAAAAAAAAATAGTAAGTTCTGAGGCCTTACTTGATTCTCCAATAACACGAGTTCACTCTATAGCTGGTAATCAATTATAATGACTTTTATAGCTTATATCTGACAAATACTCACAATTTTTTAGTGCACTAAATGATGTTACGAAATTACCCGTCGTTTTTTTTATGACATTCTGTAATTGTTACAAAACATACTTTAGCATCGTGCTTGAGGGCACAAGCTATTTCTACGTAGGACATATTGAAATAGAGTAACCATTCTAAAGATATCTCTTCTGTAGCATCGCCTTTATACAATATCCTATGGTATTTTGACTTTGTTATTTTAATTATATCGCTGGCATTAGTTGCAGCAGATGGTCCACATAGAATATAATATAACTCTAACTAACTAGAGTTAGCTTCGAGCGGTAGCAGCAGCAAGATCACAGTATCGAGCAGCAGCAGCAGCGGGAGCACTTGAAAATGCCAAATGAGATTTTAGCGAAACTTCGTGCAAATTCATTGTTAGACGAACGGATTGAAACCCGGAATTTTAATGTATTTATATATATATATATATATATATATATATATATATATATATATATATATACATATATATATATATATATATATATATATATATATATATATATATATATATATATATATATATATATATATATATATACATATATATATATATATACTAGCCGGGCCCGCAGCACCGCTCGCATGGACTTGATTCACTACTATCGTCACTGTTTATTCCTTATGTTACCCAACGTAATAAAATATCTCCCATTATTTCCTTTTGTCTTCCAATGTTTCTCCTCCATTATCTCTACATAATTTCCATTATCTAGACTTATCTCTGCTCATCTCCCATTATTTCTCCTTACCTCCCATTATTTCTCCTTATCTCCCATTATCTCAGCTTATTTCCCATAATCTAGGCTTATCTCGACTTATCTCGCAATATTTCTCGTTACCTCCCATTATTTCTCTTTATCTCACCATAACTCCTATTATCTAGACTTATCTCTGCTTATCTCCCATTATTTCTCCTTATCTCCCATTATTTATACATATTTCCCATTATCTCACCTTATCTCCTATTATCGAGGCTTATCTCGATTTATCTCCCATTATTTCTCCTTATCTCCCATTATCTCACCTTATCTCCCATTATTTAGGCTTATATCGAATTATATAGAACATATGTATAAATTTATAAAAATACGTAAATCGGATAAGTGGTTCTCGAGTGATAAGCGCACTAACGGACAGACAGACAGAGTGACGTTACGTTTTATAGATATTATATTCTTTGCTACTTGCTATTGTTCCATATTTAATGCTGCACTATTATCGTCACTGCTTATTCCTTATGTCACCTAACGTATATATATATATATATATATATATATATATATATATATATATATATATATATATATATATATATATATATATATATATATATATATATATATATATATTATATATATATATATATATATATATATATATATATATATATATATAAACTAAAGATTTATGTTTTATAGACTGTTCACTCAAATGGCGGCTACTCAACAGGAACTAAAATGCCCTAGAAGGTGTAAGAACTTCAAAGGCTCCTATTTTATAAACATTTCTCAGATTTTACATACACTATATTACGTATTGTTACCGCCGCCTCTGTTGTTCATTCAGAAATGTTTTCTGCTGTCCTAGCTGCCCACTATTTTAGTTCTCTAAAATTTGCTTTGAGTTACATAGTCTTATTGGAAATAATAACATAATTCTTGAATCTGTGATACTACGTCAGCAAATTGCCCACATTGGATGCTGTGTTACTAAATGACTTAGTAACTATTAATTATAACGTTAAATAGGTTAACTTCTCCCAATTTATTCAAATATGAATATTGTAAATATTTTATTGAAGCCTCCGTTACTTTATGAGTGTGTATTACTATTAGAAATGAAAAATGAGTTTACTTTGTTAAAATATTAAAAAAAAAATTTCAGCATGACCGCGGTTTCGTAGTTGTCGCTAAATTTTTAAATGCAATAAACTAAAAACTATAAAAAGATAATAAAAAGGTAGGTAAATTTTACGAGAGGTAATATAACATATCCAGGTCTAATTGCCATATTTATATTTTTATTTTGATTATGTTTATATATTTCAATGGTTTCTAACTAATTTAATATTTGATGTTTTTGCATGGTCTCTCTCTAAGCAACGGTGCAGTTTGTTTTTCTACAGCAAAGGTATTCTTTATACCCATCTTCAAAATTGATGCCTGTCTGACCTATATAACAGCTATTGCTGCTGCTATGGATCATTGATCTGTATACTGCTTCCTAATGTGACGTTAGTTGTGTAGACTAGAAAGAGTAGTGGTGTCTGGAAAAGTCGGTTTTCAAAAATTGATTTTATTATCTTTCTCTATTTCTAACGTAAACTCTCTTCTCGGATTTTCAGGTGTTACTCAACATTTTTTTACTTCCGTTGAAGCATACGAAAATATCAACTACATATCTATACCAAAAGAAGGTGTTTTTAGATTGTCTAGTTTTCATAACGGTAACTTATAAATATGATATGCATATTTCCGCTTATAGAGGGCGTAGTGGAAAACCCGTTATTAGACTGAATCTTTGTTGAGAAAATGTATTATTAAAGTAAAAGGAATTTTCTTTTGTGCATAATTGAAAGAAGGTTATAATTCCTGCATGAATTCTGGGATTTACATTGTTAGATGATCATATATTATCTATTATGTCAAGACATACATCACTGGGTATTGTTAGAAACATGCTAACCAAATCATTGGAAAGTAATATTGTATTTGCTGGAATTTCTGTGTACTTAATTTTGAACACTATTATCTACTGAGTTTTTAACATTTTGGCCTAAATTTAGTAATTTAGTAATATCCCCGAGTTCTGTAGACAACTTATGCAATGAGCTGTTTGTGTTTGAAACTATAGGTCTTATAGGGACTCTTTCTTTATAAATTAATTCGTATGGTTTAGGGGAAGAACGGTTCATGATCATTAAATCTTATTTCTCATAATCGGAAAAGATACCATTAATATGTTTAAGCTCCGATAACACATTAACATTTTATATTTTTACCAAAACGACTTTCTCAAACATCGCCACTCCTTTTGATTCTACACACCCTATGTCACGTAAGGTAGGAACATACAGATCATTGTTCCATCGAGCTTCCTCCATACTAGTCCCGAAAAATAAACTACACAAAGAACCATATAGGATAAAATAGATAGTAATAATTAATAGTTTTAGTATTAGTATAGTTAACCGCTGAATGAAACGTAAAAAGGATGGCCTCACGTTACAACAAATGTATTCCACAAGTACTGAAATAGACAATAGGCGTTTTTCATCTTTCACATATTTAGGATCGTGTTCAGAAAAAATAGCGAAAATCTTTTCTCGCCAATATAACTTAAAAATAACTTCTAGGTCCTCTTAAGAACTTTCAAATTTATTTATAATATATATATAAAATTCAACGTCTCTCTATCTGCCTGTCTGTCTGTCTGTCTGTCCGTTAGTGTGCTTATAACTGGAGAATCACGTATCCGATTAAGTGCTTTTTTTTAAACATACATATATTCTCTGGCCAGGTTATAGGATATATTTTATTTCGTTAAGTAACATAAGGAATAAGCAGTGACGATAATAGTGAATGAAATCGGAAAAAAGTTTGCCGCTAGCGTGTTTTCTTGCAATACACTATCTAAACTATTAAATATGGAACAATATCATGTAGCAAAGAATATAACATATATAAAATGCCTCTCTGTCTGTCTGTTTGTCCGTTTGTGCACTCATCACTCCAGAACCACTTATTCGATTTACATGTTTTTTTTTAATTCATATATACGAGGCTGGTTTGAAAAGTCCGTGCAAAGTCCGAGAGATGGCAGCACCGGCGCGTATCGAGATCATGTTTAATTAGTAGCATCTCTTGAATGAACGCACACCAAGTTTCAGCCAT
This sequence comes from Pachyrhynchus sulphureomaculatus, assembly GCA_019049505.1. Classification (NCBI taxonomy): domain Eukaryota; kingdom Metazoa; phylum Arthropoda; class Insecta; order Coleoptera; family Curculionidae; genus Pachyrhynchus; species Pachyrhynchus sulphureomaculatus. The sequence continues at coordinate 57,570,827 of CM032454.1, read as the reverse complement.
ATTGGTCTATTTCTTGGTGTTTGGCATTCGTGTGAATCAAGGAAGTCGAGTGATTTTCAAGAAATGGACGAAAAAGAATTTCGTGTGGTGATTAAACATTACTTTATGAAAGACAAAACGCCTCAGGAGACTAAAGAGAAGCTCGATAAACATTATGGTGACTCTGCACCTTCGATTAGAACAGTTTACAAGTGGTTTCAAAATTTTCGGACTGGCCATATGGGCACAAGTGTCGCTGAACGTTTCTGGACGACCTGTGGAGGTTACGACTCCAGAAATCATTGATCAAATCCATGATTTGGTGATGGATGACAGAAGAGTTATGGTGCGTGAGATTGCTAGTGCTGTGGGCATCTCGACTGAACGGGTACATAATATTTTGCATATTATGCATCCGCAAGATGGGTGCCGCGATTGCTCACGCTTGACCAAAAACAGAATCATGTGAAGTGTTGCAAGGACGGTTTGCAGCTGTTCCAGAAGAATCCGGAGGACTTTAAGCGTCGTTTCGTCACTGTGGATGAAACATGGATACATTACTATACTCCTGAGACCAAACAACAATCTAAACAATGGGTTACCAAGGGGGAATCTGCACCAAAAAAGGCGAAGACCGTTCCTTCGGCCGGAAAGGTTATGGCGACTGTCTTTTGGGATTCGCAAGGGATAATCCTCATCGACTATCTGGAAAAGGGTAAAAACTATTACAGGTGAATATTATTCATCGTTATTGGACCGTTTGAAAACCGAGCTGCAAGAAAAACGCCCGCGATTGGCCCACAAGAAAGTCCTTTTCCATCACGACAACGCACCAGCACACCCCTCAGCAGTTGTGGTCGCAAAATTAATGGAAATAGGATTCCAACTCGTTTCACATCCCCTCTATTCTCCAGACTTGGCTCCCTCGGACTACTATTTGTTCCCCAATTTGAAGAAATGGCTGTCGGGACAAAGATTTTATTTAAACGAGGAGGTGATTGCAGACACTAATGGATATTTTGCAGACTTGGACAAATCCTATTATTCGGAAGGAATCAACAAACTAGAACATCGTTGGACGAAGTGTATAAGCCTAAAAGGAGACTATGTCGAAAAATAAAAAAGGTTTACCCCAAACACATAAGTAGTTTTTATTTTTGCACGGACTTTTCAAACCAGCCTCGTATGTTCTCTGGTTAGGTTATCTGTAATCCATATATATATATATATATATATATATATATATATATATATATATATATATATATATATATATATATAATGCAACGTCTCTCTGCCTGACTGTCTGGCTGTCTCTCTGTCTGTCCGTTAGTGCGCTTATAACTTGAGAACTACTTATCCAATTTACGTGCTTTTTTTTAAAACATACATATGTTCTCTGGCTAGGTTATAGGATATATTTTATTGCGATAGGTATTATAAGGAATAAGCAATGACGATAAAAGTGAATCAAGTCGGAAAATATCTATAACAGAGAAATACTAATAAACGTTTTTACCATTTAATTTTTTAATAAGTAAATATGTAAAATTCAAACTGTTTTTTCCCCATTAAGAACTTATTATTTATCAAAAATTCTATAATATATATAAAACGCAACGTCTCTCTGTCTGTCTGTCCGTTAGTGCACTTAGCATTCAAGAACCACTTATCCGATTTACGTGTTTTTTTTTTTTTTAATTTATACATATCTTCTCCGGCCAACTTATCTATAATATATATAAAATGCAACGTCTGTCTGTCTGTCTGTCTGTTCGTTAGTGCGCTTATCACTCGAGAACTACTTATCCGATTTACATACTTTTTCTTTTAAAACATACATATGTTCTCTGGCCATGTTACAGAATATATTTGATTACTTTAGGTAACATATCCTTATGTAAGCAGTGACAATAATAGTGAATCAAGTCGAAAAAAAGTTTGCCGCTAGGGCGTTCTCTTGCAATACACTACACACACATAAACCATGAAATATGGAACAGTATCATGCAGCAAAGATTATAATTTATATAAAATACAACGTCCCTCTGTCTTGTCTGTCCGTTAGTGCGCTTATGACTAGAGAACCACATATCCGATTTACGTCTTTTTTTTTTTAATTCATACATTTGTTCTCTGGCCAGGTTATCTATAATCTTCTATAATATATATAAAAAAAGACAACATCTCTCTATCTGTTTGTCCGTTAGTGCGCTTATCACTCGAGAACAACTTATCCGATTTACGTGTTATTTTTTTTTTTTTTAAATTCTTAACTAAATATTTATCAAAAAAAATCTATAATATATATAAAACGCAACGTCTCTCTGCCTGTCTCTCTGTCCGTTAGTGCGCTTAGCACTCAAGAACTTATCCGATTTACGTATTTTTTTATAAAATACACTTGTTCTCTGGCCAGGTTATAGGATATATTTTATTACGTTAGGTAACATAAGGAATAAGCAGTAACGATAATAGTGAATCAAGTCCACGCAAGTGGAACCGCAGGCACGGCTAGTTCTTTCGTATAATAAGTTTAAGAAATCAGAAATTTATAAGCTGGATTGTTCTGAATGTAGTGTGTTAGCTGTTATGTGTGTCAGACAGGTAGGAATTTTGAATGTAGATATAAAGAACACCTTTGTTTCTTTAGACATAGAAAAAACAAATTGTTAATCATTATCAGAGAGAAAGAGACGATGAATACCAATATATTAATAGTATGGAAATTTTACACACTCTAGAAATTACAAAAATTAAATTGATTAGAAGCCATTGAAGTATATAAACACAACAAAAAAATACATGTTTTAATGACCAATTAGACCTGGGTTATGTTATTTAACCTATTATAAAATTTACCTGTCTTTATATTTACGTTTTTATAGTTTTAACCTAGTTCATTGCGTTTTAAAAAGTAGCAACTCCTATGAAACCGCAGTCAAGCAGAAATAAAATTTTACAGTGACTTATTTAACAAAGTAATACGTTTTTCATTTCTAATGAATATTTTACTTATAACCATACGAATTAATGCCCTGTCCCGATTTCTTCCATCTATAGTTCTAGAATCCGACCCTCCGCTAGGGTGGTTTTTTGGGGCTGCCCGCACCCTTTCGCTCTCGGAGCACTTCCGCCGCTTGATTTCCATTCAGCGGCCATCCATCTTGTTTGAGACGGTTTAAACTGACAGACGACAGCCCGATCCGAGAGTGGTTCGGTTCCGCTACCGATGACATGCCATCCTGATGCGTGTGTATGCGAACTTTGATGTTGCCATAATAGATACACAAGACAGCGCCTGCTTCTGTTTACCAATAATATTAGACGAATTTTCTTTATTTAAGAATTTAATATAAACCAGACAAAAATACACTTTTTTATTTATCTTTAAATAGTAAATTAAACCACCGCGTTGAATACGTGGTACACGATGTGATGGTTATGTCAATAGAGCTGTTAGTTGCTCCTAAACCTCCTGAATCATTTAAGTCCCAAGTCGTTTTTTGAAGTACCAATCAATATTGACCGGGGGGGGGGGTCAATATTGAGCGGTACTTCAAAAAATTGACGATAAAGTAGGAAATTGTAGGAAGGGCTTCAAGTTCCTACTTTATCGTCAATTGTATCACTATTCCTGAGGTAGGAACTGACTGAAGTAAATGGTAAGATTGTCATTTCTTTACAATTTTTGCAGTGTTTCTGATGACACGTGAATAATATTTTTCAAATTAATTTTTTACATTTATTTCACCTTCTGTGGTTTTAATATTAATTAATTAAAATGTAAAAGAACATTAGATGGATTTACAGCTTCTAGAAGTTTTTTGTTCGTAAAACGTAGTTTTCATTAAAAATAACTTTAACTATTAAAGAGTTTACTTTGTTAAGATTAAGATACACACTTAATATCATTAAATGTAATGTATCTTGATTCGTACATCTGAATTTACGTAACAAAATCTAAGTATTCAAGGTTTTCCATTCGGTGACGTTTAATTTGGTAACTGAGACAAAGAACGAAATGTGTGACCTTGCTTGCATGCAGTATTAAATGAGAAATTTCTACAGTGTAAACTATTTGATCTGATTTGTTTTTATAACATATTCTATAAGGAATGGCTTTCACGCTAATTAAAGGTAATTTCCTGGATTATAATGACATTTTGTATAACCCAAGGGTTTCATCTCAAAGTTGATGCACACAGAAGCTGCTCAAGCTAATCAGCGTTGTCAGTAACATTGATGGATTTAATATCATAGCTCTATAGAAGCGGCTATTGATCTTAAACAGGGACTCCTAAAAAATTATATTTCAACTTTATTGGATCTTAATTTACTCTGGGTTTAGGGGTTTAGTAAACGATTTTTTTATTTAATTGTTTTTAACCATAGATTCATTTCATGAGGCTTAGGAATATATGGCAATAAAGAAGAAAATCCTACATTATGTTGTAATTGATGAATTTTTATCCGATACAAAATAAGAGACTACACCTTGCTTTCATAGACTTAAAAAAACATTTGACAGTGTACCAAGAATTAAAGTGTGGAAAAGTCTAAAAAACAAAGGAATAAACAAAAAGACAATAAGAATAATAAAGAGAATATACAGCAACAATGTGCAGTATGTAATAAAAAAACAACATGAAGTCGGAGGGACTCATAACACAGGAATGTTTGAGGCAAGGAGGAAGCTTGAGACCAACATTGATCACTGTATACATGGATGAAATAATCAAGAAATGCGAAATAAAAGTGAAAAGAATGACAATAGGATACCGGAAGCTGAAAAGAATAGAAGTATCGGAAGCGGCTTTTGCTGATGATATTGTGCTGGTGGCGGAAAATGACAGACAATTACGAGGAAACCTCGATATTTGGAATAAAGCGTTTAAGGAAGAAGGTATGAAAATTAATATAGATAAAACAAAAGTAATGACAATGGAAAACCAACAAACAAACATTTACATAGAAGGGAATAAAATACAACCAGTGGAACAATATAAGTATCTGGGAGTGATAACACAGCCCCACAAAAAAAAAGTGGGGTATACTTTTGATGCGATATATCAGATCCGTAGTATTTTTGCCCGCTGATCACGAATCTGACGTCAGAATATCGCCATCACATCTCAATTTTTTTCTAACCTCAAAAAATAGGTAAAAATTAGCAAAAATTAAGAAAAATATACTCCTAAAAAATTGATTCAAGCTTTTTCATGAATCCAAAGATGTATTAATATGTATTCGGACACGTTAAGCTAATATTCATCGGTTGGATTAAGCCATACAGTTCTGTTTTCTTTCTAACCTCAATAAATCAGACAGATATAGTGCTTCTCGAATGCAAAAACGAATTCAAATTAAAATTCAACCGATTCTTACCAAATTTGGTACACGGGGGTTTTTTGGGTTGCTGATCATGAATCTGAGGTCGGATTTGCAAAATTCAAAATGGCGGATCCAAGACGGCGGACAAAATTGTTGAAAACCAACCGATTCCTACCAAATTTGGTACACAGTTGGGGAATCCTCAAACCTGATACTCTTAAACCCTAAACCCTGAAACCTTAGACTCCCACACCCTGTAACCTCAAAGAATAGACCTCAATAACCCTGTAACTTTAAAAATGAGACCCAATAAACTCAAAACCAGGACTTTTAAACCATATACTCTCAAATAGTAGACCCTTAAGCCCTAGAATTGCGAAGGTTAGACCCGCGCCTAACTTTCCTTTTTTTGGCTGTATCTTGTTCTTTTTTCCGCGAATGACCTATTCAAAGGCTTTCTGTCCAAACGCTTTTGAGGACTTGTTTCTCTTTTTAGCGACCAGCGATAGTCCGCTACCATATGGTCATCCCATCGTCCTTGATACCGATTTTCTATGATTTTCAGATCTTGGTGAAAACGTTCCCCTTGCTCCTCACTGTGGTCACCAAGATTATCTGGGAAATCATCGATGTGGGAGTCCAGGAAATGTAATTTTAGATTCATTAAGCAACCTAATGTTTGAAAATTTTTTTTACCATTTTCTCGACTATTTCTTTGTACTTAGGACTTTTATTATTTCCCAAAAAGTTTGTTGCGACTTCTTTTAAACTAAGCCAAGCAGCTTTTTCAACTTTATTCATTTTAGTAACAAATAATGAATCTTGAAACAATTTTCTTATTTGTGGCCCGTCAAATACGCCTGCCTTAATTTTAGCTTCAGAAAATTTCGGAAATTTTTTATGCAAATATTTGAAACATGGGCCGTTTGTATCTAATGCTCTCGTGAATTGCTTCATAAGTCCAAGCTTAATGTGAAGCGGGGGAATAAGAACTTTTCTCTTGTTGGCCAAATTTTTTTCTTATAATGACGTTCCCTGTTTCTGCTATTCCACAGACATTTATAACAGGGATAAAGTGTAAACCCTGACTGTTGGCCAAGCAATATTGTTACAATTTTCAGATCTCCACAAATTTTCCAGTTATGATCAGCATATTTTATTTTTATCAAAAGCTGCTTCATTTTTTCATATTGCTCTTCCATAACTGTGGAATGAGCAATCGGAATGGGAGCGTAAACGTTGGTATTATGCAGCAAAACTGCCTTAATGCTCCGTTTAGAAGAATCAATGAACAGTCTCCATTCTTCAGGATCGTATGAGTTATTTTGAAATTCATCCATTAGACCTTTTACATCGGTACAATATGAAAGTGACAATTCCTCGTCCATTGTGAAATATTTTCGAAATTCTTCATCTCTGTTTCTATAATAAGAAATCGTAGCTTCTGGCTTAAGTAAATGTATTTTCTTTAAAAAGGAAGCAAGATGCTCTGAACCATCTTTGGATAAGCCTAAATCTCTGACTAGATCACTAAGTTCTGACTGTGATACGAGTATTGGTTCTGGTTTACGGTTGTATGGTAGAAATTCTTTATCTGTGTCACTAGTATATGATAGGTTGTCACTAGAACATTCATTAGTAACAGTGTTTGAATCTTTTTCGACAGTCTCAATGTTTTCGGCATGAACTGATAAGGTGAAATCATTTATTTCCATAACATCAGCATCAAGTGGTTCAGGAGGCGGAATTAGTTTAGTTGGTCTTGTTACTGTCGAAACATCGTTATAAGTAATAGTGCTTTTATTTTTTCGGTTATGCCTAGATACAACATTCATACAAAAGTAGCAATCATTTTCACTGTATGGTCTATTCCATATTGCTGGTCTGGAATATTTAATCGCCTTCTTATTGATGTACAACATTATTTTGCAAGAACTGCAAATGATGTGGGGAACCCAATCTGTATCCTGGTGCTGTATTTCAATGTTAAAACAATCCTTATATAAGGTTTTAATCTTATCCGTTATCGGTGACCCCATTTTACTCAATACGTGTTGACAGCAAATATAACAAAATGAATCACTGTTTTTATCGCACTTATGAAAAGTCCTTGTACCGTGAGACCGTTTTCTTGTAGCATTATACTCTACATGAGCCAAGTCACCCACACATGAAGAGCTACGGTCGCTGGATGACGACGGCTGCGGGCCCGCTTTCCCACCCTGACCAACCGCCGATACTGGGTTTCCGAGTCCCTGCATCGTAATTCTCTTTTTTCTACCTGCCATGACGGCATCTAAGCCGTTATCCAGGGACTCTGCCGGCTAGTGGAGTAACACCGTTGCCCACCGTCACCACGTGGAGGTGCCCTGGATGCAGGTAGAAGAATAAAAATCGACCGATGAATTTTCTCGGCGTTCAAAATGGCGCGAAAACATCTGCCATCTTGAATTTTGCAAATCCAACCTCAGATTCGTGATCAGCGACCCAAAAAAATCCGCGTGTACCAAAGTTGGTAAGGATCGGTTGAATTTTAATTTGAATTCGTTTTTGCATTCGAGAAGCACTATATCTGTCTGATTTATTGAGGTTAGAAAGAAAACAGAACTGTATGGCTCAATCCAACCGATGAATATTAGCTTAGCGTGTCCGAATACATATTAATACATCTTTGGATTCATGAAAAAGCTTGAATCAATTTTTTAGGAGTATATTTTTCTTAATTTTTACTAATTTTTACCTATTTTTTGAGGTTAGAAAATAATTGAGATGTGATGGCGATATTCTGACGTCAGATTCGTGATCAGCGGGCAAAAACACTACGGATCTGATATATCGCATCAAAAGTATACCCCACTTTTTTTTTTTGTGGGGCTGTGTAATGGGTGAAACTGGAAAACAAGACAAAGAAATTGATGAAAGAACAAACTTTACTACGCAATAAATAATAAATCCATTAGGAAGAAAGAGGTGACGAAACAAACAAAAATAAAAGTGTTCAAGGCAATTTTTAGGGCAATCCTGACATATGGATATGAATCATGGACCCTAACAGACAGGCAGAAAAACAAGATACAAGCCGTGGAAATGAAATACCTGAGAGCAGTACAAGGAGTTACAGGGAAGGCCAGAATAAGGAATACAGAAATAAGGAGAAAGCTGAGAGTACAAGCAATTATGGAATATAAACAACAAAGACAGCTGGGATGGTGGGGACATGTACAGAGAATGAAGGATAATAGACAGGTGAAACAAGTGTATGAAGCCCGAATACAGGGAAAGCAGAAGCGAGGAAGACCTAGACAAACCTGGAATGGGAGTATTGGAAGTATACTTGAGGAGAAGGGAAAATCCTCGAAAAAAGCAGTGAAAATGGCAAAGACTAGGGACAGATGGAAGAAGTTTATATGTGAAGATTGAGAGGGAAAAAAAGGAGAATGTATAACTGCCCTACACCATATGGAAGAATGATATATATATATATATATATATATATATATATATATATATATATATATATATATATATATATATATATATATAAATATATATATATATATATATATATATATATATATATATATATATATATATATATATATATATATATAAATATATATATATATATATATATATATATATATATATATATATGTATATATATATATATATATATATATATATATATATATATATATATATATATATATATACTTTCATTATCACCGCTATTGTACCCTAGGGCTTTATAATGCATGGCACTCTTTTTCATCTTTATATTAATAATCTGGCAGAAAACCTCAAAAATTCAATCGGTAATGTTGCTTATCACAGCATGCTTATTTCAAACTCGATGCTTACAAAAACTTGTCAGTGTTGTATATAACATTGAAGAATTTAATATCACAACTCTATAGACATGGCTATTGATGTTGAACTAAGACTCCTCAAAATGAAACTGCAACTTCATTTGATGTGAACTTATTGTGAAATGCAGCTTTCTCCAATCTCCACATCTTACTGTAAATTTTTTTTTATATATTTAAAGTTTTTTCCGTAAATAGTATAAGTCAACACTAGTTTCAACTTATTTTAAGTTTCACGATATTTCTTCATCGTTAATTCGTCACTAATTGTATTTAATACCGACAGTTCAGTGTACTTATTTATCAATTTATTTAAGTATATTTGGCTCAGCCACATACATAGGTAGTAGTAATTGCAGAAAATAATGCCCATGGCAGCAATACCGCATTGTCTAAAAGGTAACGTTAAATACAAATATATGTGTAGGGACATGGACAACGCTCACTGATATCATGATATCCTAGCCGATATCTACAGGATATACAAAGGGTTTTCAGGCCGGGACGGGAAGAATAGAAGAGACTATAACGTCAGTACAAAAAAAAACGAATTCTACATAATGTAAACAATACTTGTATGATAGGTAATTGGACGAGAATTAAAGTCCAGTTCGTTTTCAAATTTTTTGAATTATGCATTGTGATGAAATAAATTTTTTTTTTATCATATATACAATTCATTCCAAATTTTCTTATCATTTTCTTTTCTAATATGGTAATAGTGAACGAAAAAAGGCGGTGTACTATTTAAGGATACTTATAGCTAAAGAAATATACCAGAGGGTTTATTTTTATCAGCCCATCAATTTAACGAAGGATATGAATAACAGAACTATTTTTGCTCTCTCAGCCACATACTATTCATCCCTATAAAAACACATTCAACTGCATTTTCCTATCATTCCTTTATCGGAACTTGAACCGTCAACATTCAGCTATACCTGCTCACTAATTACGTCATCGCAAAATGGATACCACCCCGGAAGAAACGGCACAAATTATTGCCCTATTGCAAGAAGGGCATAACCAACATGTAAGTTGCTGCGCAACTGCACCTGAGCCAGTCAGCTGGCTCCAGAGTCTACAGACGCTACCAAGAGACCGGTGCCTTTACACGTAGACCAGGACCAGGAAAAAAGGTGTACCTCGGAACGAGACGACCGTTTCATTGTCAACACAACTCTAAGAAATAATCGTCATTTGACTGGCGTTGAGGTCCTGCGGAAACTCCGACAAGTTCGTGATCGGGTATTGGACAGTCAAAAGAAGACTTCAAAAAGCTAACCTAACTCCGAAGAGACCATCTAACGAACCCATATTGACAGCAACCCATCGACAAGCGGAAATCAGATTTGCCCGAGTTAATATCGACTGAACCTTAGAGCAATGGCGCTCCGTTTCATTCTTCCACGAATTCCGAATGTGTCCACATGGCATTGATGGAAGATGACGAGTATATAGAGGGCCTGAGGGGCGCTATGAGCAGTACTACAATACTGAAACGGAGGAGGTTCTGTCATGGTATGGGGAGGCATCTCATTGGATGCGAAAACCGATTTGGTTTTCGTAACTGATGAGACTTGTAGCAGTGGATTAGCTGCTCACCGGTACATCAAGAAGATCCTGCATGAACACATTGTTCCTTACTCTGGGTTTGTTGCCGATAGCTTCGTGCTAATTTACGACAATGCAAGGCCATATGCTGCTGCATAGATACGGCAATACCTTGTGGAAGTGGAAATACCCACATTAGACTGGCTTGCGCGGAGTGCTGACCTCTATTCAATCAAGTACATTTGGATGAGCTCAAAAGAAGGGTTCGAGCCGGAAATCCGGCCCCTGCATCGCTGTGGGACTTAAAAGTTGCGATGGCAGAAGAGTGGGGAAGAATCCCACAGACAGTGGTGATAAAGCTCACTCGCTCGATGAAAAAAACCAGGTGGAAGAAGTAATAAGGGCTAGAGGGGGTAATACAAAATATTGATTTTGGTTTTTATAAATAAATTTAATTGTTAAACTTAGAATTTGTTTATTTTTCCTTTCTCTTAACCCTATTTTCAATCCTTGTTTCCCCTTTCAATCATTTTAATCAGTAAAAAGCCTGAGGTATGCTGTGGAATTTGGTATATTAGAAAGAGAACAGAATGGGCTCCCAAATGATACTAAAATCCGTAAAAATCTATGAACATTAAATTCTAGGATCCGTGTTAAATGAAGCCAAATAGTTTGAGTCGATTTTCTTGCTCACTATTGTAGTACGCCCAGATCACCGTTTTACGGTCTTGACTTATACTTACCGTTTATGATGAACTGACTGGTAACGACCTACGATTCGTTCGATATAACTTCAAATACGAGTATATATTAATACCGAAGTAAAACGATAGATGTTTTTAAAATTCCACTATATTTATAAACCGTAACAATTGTTTCGACATACAATGTCTTCATCAGACGGATGATAACTTTAAACAGTTTAAAGTTATCATCCGTCTGATGAAGACTGTCGAAACAATTGTTACGGTTTATAAATATAGTGGAATTTTAAAAACATCTATCGTTTTACTTCGGTATTAATTTACAATGAATTTCCATCAAGTAACGGCTACCTCAGTGAATAATACGAGTATATATCCCTAGTCAGTCCTCTCCCGTTCAAGTTTTCGTCTGCCAATAGATAGTTTCCCTCGGGTCCGGCTCTTAATACATCCAAGTCTGATTTCATATATATATAAACTCCTGGACAAAATTAACGCAACAATCTGAAAATTAATTTATCTTTTTCTTATGTCAGTTTTAAAGTTTATCGAGTATTTCAATAGTAGGCCATGCATATTTTGTTTCGTTGTTCATGACAGAAATCAAAACAATTCGTTTAGATTTACAGTTTTAAATAATTTTTTAGAAGATAAACAATTTTCTGCAATAATGCAATAGATTTTCTTTAAAAGTAAGCTTATAAATTGTTCCCTTTTTCAAAGTAATACGTTTTTGTAGTAGACTGTTTTATTTTTGACCCCGAAGTATTAGAAAAATGAATCGAACGAGGAATTTAGCTGAACACGAGGTAGTGCGAGCCTCAGTTTTATTGGACGAGGGATATTGTCAGAGTTATGTTGCCAATTTGTTAGGCAAACATCGTTCTAGGGCAAGGGCGAAAACGATGCACTAGCGACCTAGATGAACGTTTTATAAGACAATATGCTTTAAGAAACAGGACCGTCACTAGTTCTTTAATAAGAAACGAACTCGAAGCTGTTCGCAATGTCACAATTTCTTCTAAAACAGTTAGAAGACGGTTAAATGAAGCTGGATTAAACAGTAGGAGACCAGCCACTGCGCCCTTGTTTACTAAAGAGAACAGAATTGCCAGGTTACGTTTTGCTCGAAATCACGAAAACTGGTCTGTGGATGATTGGAAACAAGTTTTCTTCACAGATTAAACTAGGGTGAGTCTAAAACATCCAGATGGTCGTGAGCGAGTATAGCGAAGACCAGGAGAGAGGTTTGCTCCTTGCAATATCTGGGGTGGCACCTGCTTTGATGCTCGCACAGAGTTAGTTCCTGTCTGTACGAGATCCATGAATGCTGACTATTATCTTGAGAATATTGTAATAGAACATGTGATGCCTTTCGGTCATTTTGTGGGGCTCAATTTCCTGTTTATGCAAGACAACGCTCGACCTCACGTGACTAAGGAGGTACACGATTATCTTAATCAAGTTGATATACCGATTATGCAATGGCCACCAAAAAGCCCATAGAACATGTATGGGATCACTTTAAGAAAAATGTGAAACGTCATATACCTGCACCTAGAAACCTGAGGGAACTTGAAAATGCAGTTATCACAGAATGGGAGCAAATTCCTCAAGATTTTATCCAAAATTTAATTAGAAGCATGCCTAGGCGCATAACGCTGTCATCCGAAGTAGAGGAGGCAACACACGCTACTAGTATCCCAGTTACACCATTAATTTTTCTACTAGTGTCCCAGTTTATTTTTTTCATTATTACATAATTTCAACGATTTTGTTATTAGGTCTTAAGAATAATTTTAATTCGAATCTTATAGAGAAATTTGGTAGCTAATTCACTTTTAAAGTATCCAAATAAGTTTTTTCTAACTTTTAGTGTAACCAATGTTCATAAAAAATTATTAAAATTAATTCATTATAGAGATTTGTATGATTTAATATATTGTTGCGTTAATTTTGTCCAGGAGTGTATGTATATATATATATATATTATATATATATATATATATATATATATATATATATATATATATATATATATATATATATATATATATATATATATATATATATGTATATATATACATATATATATATATATATATATATATATATATATATATATATATATATATATACATATATATATATATATATATATATATATATATATATATATATATATATATATATATATATATATATATAAATATATATATATACATATATATATATATATATATATATATATATATATATATATATATATATATATATATATAAATAACAGTGTCGGCTTTGATGGTTTACCGATATCTCCTGCGTGGCAGCATGATGTGGTAAGTGGCACAGACAAATATACTTTACTAAATAACTATACGGTGAAGCCAGAAGTAACACTGGCTTAATATACCTTTCTAACACTATATCAATTTGTTATCCAAGATGAGCACTGCCTATTGTCCTACTAGAGAATATTTCGGTTTCATTTATCTATGATCAAAGTAAACTAAAAATAATGACAGCTAAAATTCATGAATAAAATCAATTTTTGGTTTAAAACTATTAGTCAAAGTTAGGGCTGTTTTAGCCAATTTTAGACTGATGGCTAGTTTACTTCAAGAACACAACACACGCTACAGTACAATTTGTAAATTGCTACAAGAGCGATGCTTACGAGTAAATAGTAATTCTCATTGCTCTTGAATCGCTACAGGTTAAATTAGATTAAAAATATAGATCTGGGTATTTATCATTCTAACTGGTGCTCCATATACAAGAGTTCTCGAAGTTGATATTACGAGTAGTGAAATGCTAGACCGCTTACGGATGTGAAGCCTAGCGTGCACCCTTGTAAGCGGAATTAAACGGGGTATAATCATCCAACACCTCCTATAAAATTATATAGACTGAAGTTCCCAAGGTTTAGTTAATGTTCCAAAAAGCCAAGGTTACTAGAGAGTTCCGATTCCTTAATGAGACGAACAACTCACGGCGCAATATTCCATCGCTCGTTGTATTGCCTTGTATAAAATTAAAACCAATTGTGGAAGGACTAAGATTCTGTAAAAAAAATAAGGATAGCGACCTTCAAAATAGGATTTTTTGTCTCTGCTGCTTCTGGTACAGTCTGTCAAATAAGAACGTTTCCGCGATAATTCATTTTTGGTAGCTGCGATTCTAGCGATTTAACAAAAAATCGGTAGAGAGAACCTTTGTCTACGACGCATTTTACTAAAAGTTTCAGTCGATTCCGAACTTTCGTCGAAAGCACGTAAAATCCAATGAGTCACTTGTTTGCGCGAGGGTTCGAGGTAGTTTTGCTTTGTTCCCATCCAAAAGGGCCTAAAATGACACATTCCGCTGCCGCTAAATATACTAAAAAGTCGGTATCGTTTGTGAAGAAATGGGTAAATCGTTTTGACGAGACGAAAAATGTTGAAGACTTGCCAAAACGTGACTCGGTAGGCAAGGTCACTCCATAGTCGAAAAACGAATCGTTAAGAGGTATTAATCTTTTCTTACAGAAGCTATGTCATCAAAAATACTAGTAATGAAATATTTTAAGCACATATTTTTTGAACAAGATAAATTTCATTTTCCCATAAAATAAAAGGAATTTTATTTTTTATTCAAGTCTTAAAGAATCTTCCAAGGAAAAGGAATATCGAATAATACAAAGGGTGAGATCGGGTATCGGCTGTACGAAAACTATCAAATATTGAAATAAAATTCATCTCCGCACATCAAACGCAGCTGCCACTTGTTTTAAGAGTTTGTAAAATCGGGGACATATTAAAATTCTTCACGAGGAGTGCCGACAATGGGTTGGAGCTACGTGACTTTTAATCCCTAAGGTTTTCAATGTGTTTATGGGTTTAGGGGTTAAGCAAACGGCTCTCTGTAGGTATAATATTATCTAATTGTTTTTGACCACAGATAGTTTCATAAGAGAAAGAAATGCATGTCAATGAAGAAGTAATTTCTTCATTTTACTCTTACTGTATTATACAGGTAAGTTGATGATTTTGTTTCCAATTTGTTTCAGATACCAATGCTGGTATATTCTAAGGCTATCACCTCTTTCTTCTTTATATTAACGAAATGATAAAAAGAACAAAAATGAAATCTGTAGTTTTACTACTGAGAGCATACTTATTTCCTCCTTTACATTGAATATCAAACAGCAGCTGTCCATGTCTAATGAGGTTAAATTAATTCTGCCTTGCTAACAAACGTGAATAATCTGACTATTCGTTGTATTGCATGCACATAATTCAGAAACATGGAAAAGAAATACAACCTGTTGTATCGGCATGAGGATTACCCACTTATTTGATTTCTAGTTGGCAAAGGTGCTTGAATATATACCTTTAAGGTAGAATATCCTTTCAGTACAAAACTCTTAAAAATAACAATGCCAAAAGATTTGGTTCTCAAGGAAGACGAAATTTTAATTACTTTTGCACCAGTTTCTTGTTCTTTACTATACCAGCACTTCCAATGTTGCAACCTCTCCAGGAGTTGCTCAGAATGAATAACTTTAAAGAAGAAATTATTTAAAAATACTCACATTGAGCCAAATATTGTACGGAATTGAAATATTTCGAATGCAAAAATAAATTTTTTTGTTCAAAAAGAAGGCACATAATGGCATAATTGTTCACTACCCTTTATGGTCATTTTTTTCATAAGTAACTTTGAAACACTGGGATCTTCCTAAGAGTGTGGTAAAAGTATTTAATAACCCTTTACTGAAGTAACATTCAAAAATAAAAGGAACCCAAAAGGAATACAGTTCGGATTAATATTTATAACAAGAACTAGTTAATAAATAAGCAAAAGTATAGCTTAGATATTTATAATTCCAACTCAATCTAAGTAAGAAAATAGGATGAAATATGTTTCAATACCGTTTGATCCAAAATATAGTAGGATACTGAATAAGGTATTTAAAAAAGGATTAGTTTACCAGACAACTTGAAAAATATCTTTAGACATCCGAAGGATAAAATCAAGAAACGTGACAAAATGAAATATATCCTATAAGATTGTGACGAGAAGTATGTTGAGCAAAATTGAAGGTCGATTTAAGAACATTTAACAAACTAGAGCTACAGAAGATCGGAAAAATCAAGCATTGCTGAATATGTCTTTGGACATAATCATTTAGTAACATTAGATAGGAGGGGCGATACCGTAGTAGGTAAGGTGTCTACTTTCTCCACCAGCGACCCGGGTTCACATCTCAGCTCAGAAAAAATAATAAAAAAAAGCCTTTAAAACGTGACGGTCGCCTCTCTTGGGAAGGCAATGGCAAACTATCCGTAGTATCATGTCTAGTCTCTTTCACTTTGGTCTTTCGGACCAACATTAAAATTGTGAGTCCCCTTTGTCTGTAGAATACTTAAAAAGGCACCAACCACAGGCATAGGCGAGTTGGTCGCCTACGTCCGCATCGGATATGGCCCATCAAGAAGAAGAACATTAGTAGAAGAAGTAGAACATAAGTCTAATTAGACATGTATCAAAGTAGATTATAAGACGCTTTTAAAAATAATGAAGTTAAAAATAGAAATTCAGTCTAAATAAGAGCAGAACATCCTTTCACTACGGTCTTTTGTACTGGTTATTTGACGGAAATTATACGGACCTTTCCGATTTGCCGGTTCCGCTTGGATATTCAAAACTCCTAGTATAAATAGTTTAGTTATTAGTCCTAGATTCAGTCAATCATCGCTCATGAATATGCAAACATGGTTAGCACAACGCGCATCGAGTGCATAAATAAACTATTGGTGTAGTTTGTGAAATGAATCATTATTCAACACCTTTAAATAATAACTCATATTACTTTTTAAAAATTAAATAATAGTAAACAGAAGTAAAAATTTACATTTTCTAAAAAAATATCATGTAATAAAAAGAACAGTCCATAATGATGTAGAACACAAAGTGGTCAAATCTTTTCTTTTTGTTGGTATCAGCATCATTAATAAAATTATCACCGATAAAGCGTATCGATGAATCGCCGGCGTTTGTAATTAATGAAGCCGTTTATTGTGAGATGACGCTACTACCATGGTGTTAAAATTTTAATGCTTTTGTTATGGAAGCCTATCAACTAAGAATTATCTGAAAGTGATTTTTCTATAAAGATGTACTTTCAAAAGATATTTAAATGTTTAACCTAAATAATAATAATAATAATAAAGGCGATTGCAAGAAGTCAATAACTACAAAAATAATAATAATAATATATATATATATATATATATATATATATATATATATATATATATATATATATATATATATATATACGAGGCTGGTTTGAAAAGTCCGTGCAAAAATAAAAACTACTTATGTGTTTGGGGTAAACCTTTTTTATTTTTCGACATAGTCTCCTTTTAGGCTTATACACTTCGTCCAACGATGTTCTAGTTTGTTGATCCCTTCCGAATAATAAGATTTGTCCAAGTCTGCAAAATATCCATTAGTGTCTGCAATCACCTCCTCGTTTGAATAAAATCTTTGTCCCGCCAGCCATTTCTTCAAATTGGGGAACAAATAGTAGTCCGAGGGAGCCAAGTCTGGAGAATAGGGGGGATGTGAAACGAGTTGGAATGCTATTTCTATTAATTTTGCGACCACAACTGCTGAGGTGTGTGCTGGTGTGTTGTCGTGATGGAAAAGGACTTTCTTGTGGGCGAATCGCGAGCGTTTTTCTTTTAGCTCGGTTTTCAAACGGTCCAATAACGATGAATAATATTCACCTGGAATAGTTTTACCCTTTTCCAGATAGTCGATGAGGATTATCCCTTGCGAATCCCAAAAGACAGTCGCCATAAACTTTCCGGTTGAAGGAACGGTCTTCGCCTTTTTTTGGTGCAGATTCCCCTTGGTAACCCATTATTTAGATTGTTGTTTGGTCTCAGGAGTATAGTAATATATCCATGTTTCATCCACAGTGACCAAACGACGCTTAAAGTCCTCCGGATTCTTCTGGAACAGCTGCAAACCATCCTTGCAACACTTCACACGATTCCGTTTTTGGTCAAGCGTGAGCAATCGCGGCACCCATCTTGCGGATAGCTTTCTCATGTCCAAATGTTTGTGCAAAATATTATGTACCCGTTCAGTCGAGATGCCCACAGCACTAGCAATCTCACGCACCTTAACTCTTCTGTCATCCATCACCTTACATGGATTTGATCAATGATTTCTGGAGTCGAAACCCCCACAGGCCGTCCAGAACGTTCAGCGTCACTTGTGCCCATATGGCCAGTCCGAAAATTTTGAAACTACTTATAAACTGTTCTAATCGAAGGTGCAGAGTCACCATAATATTTATCAAGCTTCTCTTTAGTCTCCTGAGGCGTTTTGCCTTTCATAAAGTAATGTTTAATCACCACACGAAATTCTTTTTCTTCCATTTCTTGAAAATCACTCGACTTCCTTGATTCACACGAATGCCAAACACAAAGAAATAGACCAATATGACTGAAACTTGGTGTGCGTTCATTCAAGAGATGCTACTAACTAAACATGACCTCGATACTCGCTGGTGGTGCCATCTCTCGGACTTTGCACGGACTTTTCAAACCAGCCTCGTATATATATATATTATATATATATATATATATATATATATATATATATATATATATATGGGCAAGTCCATTACTTTTCGACAAAAGTATGCGGGCGTGGGTCAATGATTTGCATGCCGATTTAATGATAAAATCGGGCAGCGGTAGAATTTTTCAAAATTTTAAATAGTCGATTTTTTAGTCATTTTCAAAATTTTGTATCTTAGCTTCCATATAGCTTAGAGATTCGAAAATCTCGGCATTCTTTTCTGTTAAACTTATATTTTCAATAAAAAAATAGTTTTTTGTTTTAAACTTAAATCCGGTTTGGCTGGGACTTTTAATAAACCACTGTTTTAGCGAAATTTTGCTTGTTTTTGAAATACTCTCAGATCCACAGTTTTTGAAGTGGAGGGCTGGCCGAGGCTCATATTTTTCGCCTAGGTATTTTCTGTTGATATCTACCCTAATTTTCATTGATTGCCTTTATTCTTTTAATATATGACAAAACAAAGACTATTGCTCGCTGCCCATATACATATATATATATATATATATATATATATATATATATATATATATATATATATATATATATATATATATATATATACATATATATATATATATATATATATATATATATATATATATATATATATATATATATGTATATATATAGGGTGTTATCAAATTTACTGTATATATTGACTCGTCAAACCATGTAGAAGCACGTCCAATAATAGTTGATACACTGTACACCTAGTAAAAATAATATTTAACCATAATTAAGAACATTTTTATCTATTATTTGAACAGAAATAACACGAGAGATTAACTGGATGATTGCGCCTTAACAGCTGATTTTGGCTTTTATGTTAACAGATTGTTTTGAGTTTGGACAAAATAAAAACAGAATTTTAAATAGGTTTTTCTCTTAATTTTTCCAAGATTAATACCGAAATGGTAAACAATTTTCTTGTAAGAATTTTAAGATTGTGTGTGCTAAACTGATAAAACAAACAAGGACGTATTTATTTATTATTTTTATGAGCCTTTAATGTGCAATTGATCTCCAAATAAAATATCTTTGAATGTGAATGATATATCTATAACTAAACCAATTGTACCGAAGGACACAAACTATTACACTTAGTGCTAGATTCTACACTTTCTACAAATCTCTTAGTTAACACTACTATATTAGCCTCACTTTGCCCACGACAAAATTTGTAAACATTCGCTGTAAATAAACAAATTAAAGGGAGATTTGCCGTTTTGGTAGAGGGCGTTGTAACTTGGCCACCGCCAAGCACAGAGAGCAACTAAAAATATGCCGACTAAAAAGCCGCCGCCGAAATCATTTGACGGTTTTAAATAAATTAAAGCACAATATTATGGTGTTGCATCGTTCACCAGTGGCGGCGTGAAAAAAATATTCGTCATCATTTTTTTAGAGTCGATTTGTTCCTTTATTATTGTGATCCGCTATTTAAGGTGAAGGATTTACTACAAAGATTTGCCAGTTCCAATATATGGAGTGAATTCCATAACACCATATATATATATATATATATATATATATATATATATATATATATATATATATATATATATATAATCACTATAATCACATTATATTTCATATTATTTAGGTCAAAACAATACAAAAAAAAAAAACCTAATTTTTAAAGTTCTCCATTTTGAGAACCTTAAAAAGGGTGTATAATATGATATATTCGAATCAACCTCTGTTTTTATTTCAGGTATAGGTCAGTCAATAAGTTTTGAAAGCGGAAATAAAACAAGACGAATTAATGAGTCGAAATAAATTTATTCTTTAGTATAATCGCTCCTTAAGCTCAATATATTTTTTTCAGTGATTTTCCAATTCACTTACCCCATCTCTGAAGTAGTTTCCAGCAAGATCTTCAAATACCATCTACGGATGTTAACACCTCATCATTTGTCGAAAAGCGCTCTTTTGAGGTTTGGGAACAGATGGAAGTCAGACGGAGCCAGAACTGGCAAATCGGGTAAATGTTCCAACAATTCGTACTTTAATCTGACCAATTTTGCAGTTGTCAAAGCACCTTTGTGAGCAGGTGCATTGTCATGTTGAAACATGATTTTTTCTTCTGCAAACTGGGATTTTTCTCACGAATTTTCTGATCTAGCTGGTCCAAAAGGTTGCAATAATATTCTCCTTTGATTGTTTTACCTGTTTGAAGGTAATCAATTAACAAAATTTTTTTGCATCCCAGAAAACTGATGCCATAAATTTTTTGGACGACTTTGACCGCATTGGCGGCTTTGGAGCTGAACAATCGGGCTCAGTCCTCTGTGCGGTTTGTTGTCAGAATCCAGGGTCATAATGGTAAACCCAATTCTCATCCATAGTTACGAATCGACGCACAAAATCAGTTTTATTATTTGTAAAACCAGCCAAATATTGTTTAGAAAGTTTCTCTCGAGTGCGTTTTTGTGCCTATCTTAGCAAATGTGGCACGTATCTTATGAATAGCTTTCTCATACGCAAAACATTAGTTAAGATCTCATATACTGATCCATGTGAGATGCCTATAACCTAGGCTAAATCATCCACGGTTAATCGACGGTCTTTCATTGGATTCCATTCCATATTTCATCTTGTACAACAGTTTCTTCAGTTGTTGCAATTTTTGAACGTCCTGAACGTGGATCATCATTGACGCTTGTACGACCACGTTTAAATGCTATGATGCTTTACATGGATTTCAGTTACCGATAAACCTTCCAAAACAAAGAATTTTATCACTGCACGATATTCGATTTTTATCATTTTTAAAAAATACTCAAACTTGTCTACTTTAAATAGCTGATAAACTATAAATGATTTGACTTGAAATTTAGGGTGTGTTCATATGAGAGATGAAGCTTCAAAGTGGTGTTCAATATTTAGTTCAAGTGATGCTCCATAGGTGTCGCTTTCAAAACTTATTGACTGACCGTATTATATTGATATTAATTTTGAAGTCGATATCTCACTTCAATAAAGAGTTATAGTGCGAAAAGACAGGTATGCAAACCGGTGGAAATTGGAGACTATGTTTTTCGTGATCTAGGAATTCTGTAAAGTGAAAACAATGTAAAAATCTCAAAATATGATTTTTTCCTGAATATAATACAAGTCAGGTAAAGTTATTTACTCAGCACTTCTCTAGCAAATATATCTTGAGAAATCAATATTTGTGTCACACTCCGTAATGATTCCTAGATTCCTCCACACATTATATAATTTTCAAATTTCTTCAACCCAAGAATCCTGAAGAAGACATAACACGACATATACGAAGTTCCCCTCTAATCTACCCCTAAAAGTGGATTATGTTTAGATATAAATAATTATGTTAAATGGGTTAAAGCTCACACTAGTCTTACGCATAATAAAAACGTTGACCAATGACCAACTTGCAAAGGAGGCAATTATTGACGGCTAATTCTTATTTTATTCCCATTCCCATTCATTTCAAATCTAATTATCAGATATATACCAGTATATAGTTACACGTAAAAAAAATATGATTGAATGGCCAAATGGATGAAACAACTTCAGCAGAAATAATAATTAAATAATACAAATTTATTTCAGATATATCCACTCAATCACTATAAAAGTATCCAAAAGATTTATTACTACTATTATAAGACATAAATTTAGTCATGCATGTTACTCTGCTGATATTAGAAAAAATTAATGTCATAGAATCCAACTTATGCGAGTTATGTGAAGCCGTTAGCGACTTAAATTATATTTTTTGTAATGCCGCAAATATAGTAATGAATTATACTTAAAATTAATGAAGAACTACTCTACACTAAGACCGTTAAGCGTTCTAAAAGTACTCACACTGTTAACCAATTTTTAACTCCAAATGTACGGCATGTCAAAAACGAAACGAACGGAACTTTGAGTTCTTGATATAACTATTGTATTTTTTTAAAGAAAGCCTGGTGTGATCCCAGAGTTATTTGTTACCCTGCCTGTTTTTCTAAAATGTTTTAATTGGCTCAAAGCGAGAACAGCGTAAACCCGTCTACATTCCTGTTTAGGAAGGTCGTTTTGCTTTTATTAGTTCCCAAGTAGTCAATCATGATGATACCTTATGAGTCCGAAAAACACTTTTCACGCCGATAAAACCGTTTTCGCTTTTTTCGGAGCACTTTCACCATCACCAACCTGTTTTGACTGCAGTGTTCTCTTCGAGGTATAATGGTGGATCCATATTTCGTCTACAGTCACAAACTGATGCCAGAAGCCCATCAAATTACCCTTCAACCTTTTTCAACACGATTTTAAAATGTTCTTTCTCGTGCGTTTTTCGTCTGGAATCAACAAACGCAGCATCCATCGCGTTATATTATGTGCCCGTTCATATGAGAAGCTTACCATTTCAACTATCTCACGAAACTTAATGCGATGATCTCCCGTCATGATACTATGAATTTTATCGTTCAGAAGAAACTCAATCGGGCGTGCTGAACATGTGCAGTGCTCGTATAGGCACGTTTAAATTTACTTATCTAGTAATAAATGGTCTTGATCACTGCCATAAACTTTCTTCAGTTCAGCCGTAATCCACTTTATAAATAAAAATGTTTTATCACTGAACGATACTGGGCTTTATTTATTTGTAACGTGTAACACAACTGCGCGTTTCATCTGTTTGAAACTTTGAACACAACCGTTACAAGAATAACGCTTATCAACAGTCATGAGGCTTAACAAATTTTCCAGCCATTTCGTAGATATTTACCAGACTTTTCAATCAACCCTCGTATCTGTATCAAGTTTGAAATGAATATCTAATTTGATTTGGGAGTTATCTTGCTCCCATAGACAGATCGCCGTAAATGGGAAACTATATTTTTCCCGATCTAGGAAATTGAACATACAAAAATCTAGAAGAGCATTTTTTTAATGAACACAATACTTCTCTTTGACAAGGGAAGTGAAAAATATAATAGAATAAATTTCTACCTTTAGAAAAAACTTAATATTAGAAGATTTCTGACTAAGAAAAATTAAAATTGAAACAATTTTTATTTTTCATTTAGTATACAAAACTTAAATTATAAAAAAAGAGAAAATTATCAAGCAACAATAACAGTAGCAGCAAGTAACAGAAAAACTTAAAAGACTAAAAAGGCGTAGCCAAAAAATTGCAGAAAATACACAAAAATTCCCACACCCAAGAAATTCCTCAAAACCAAGGCTCTTAATTTTTCATTTGAAATAAGTTCATTCATATAATTAAAAATTAATTTATTTAACCAGTTTCTAATGTTATAGAATAAAATATATATATATATATATATATATATATATATATATATTATATATATATATATATATATATATATACATATATATATATATATATATATATATATATATATATATATATATATATATATATATATATATATATATATATATATATGGGTTACAGGGAAAGTCGCCCTAGATAATTAAGGACGTTATAGTTTAGGTCGTTTCTGATCGATTTGACTTTATGACATGATGTCCTAAACTTAACCGTTTTCGAGATATTGAAGTTTAAAGATTTTCTAAAAAAAAACATGTTTTTTTTTGCTTTTATATCGATTTTTTTTTATTAGAGGTTCTCGAGTGCGATTTTTTGGTTATTTTTAGTTAGTCTGTATGTCAAGTACCCAAAATCATCAAAAAAACTTGAACTTGAACTAGTTACTAACAGTTTCAAATGGCGGCTTGTTAATGTTTCTAAATTACGAATTTTTACCAAGTATTTCCTACTTTAAATCAATAAAGAGAAAAAAAATGTATGGAAGTTATTCTGCAAATTATTTTAAAAACTTTTACGTCTTTTTAGCTATCAAAAAAGGTATAATACTAGGAGTTTAATAGGAAAACTGTACACAGAATGACACCTAAAGCGGGCTCGGGTAGCACAAGGTAAATTTTTAGTTCTAGGTGAAAATACGAAAAAATACACAAATAAAACAAAAAACCTTGCAATTTTAATATTTTTTATTAATTATAATTCATGTTCTATATGGTCGCCCCTCTTTCTAACACAAATTCTCATTCTTTTTCTTAAATTACTTTTCACAACGCTGGTTGTGTGGTGCCGCCTCATTTTGTCAGCAGCATCAATTATTTTTTGTCTTAGGACATCCACGTTTTCGATAGGAATCATCTGGTCGTATACGAGACTTTTCATGTGACCCCACACATAAAAATCCATCGGTGTTAGGTCTGGGCTTCTCGCCGGCCAAGGTATGGGTCCGCCTCTTCCAATCCATTTGTTGGGATAATTGTCATTGAGCCATGCACGAACACTTCCTCTGTAGTGAGCTGGACAGCCATCGTGTTGAAAGTACAAGTTTTGTCTCAAACCAATAGGTAGGTCTTCCATCAAATTAGGTAAATCGTTCCGCAAAAAATTGTCGTATTCCTCGCCATTCAAATTATCTGACAGGAAGAATGGCCCAACCAAATAATTTGAAATTATACCCATCCACACATTTAAGCTGAATCTTGTTTGTGATCCTTTCGTTCTTTTTTTGTTTGGGTTGCCTTCCTCTTTAAAAGCCCAATAGTGGGCATTGTGGTAGTTTGTAAGACCGTCTTTGTCGAATTTCGACTCGTCAGTCCATAGTATTTTCTTAAAAAAAGATGCATCTTCGACATCGGTATTGAGCATAAATCTGCAGAATTCTAATCGTCGCAACGGATCCCCTTCTTCAATGACTTGCACGGGCGTATAGTGGTAAGGGTGTTGCCCAACAGTATGCATTACAAACCATATCTTCCACTGCGAAATACTAAGCTGTTGTGCGACAACATTTGTAGATGTGGTTGGGTCCACCTCAAAGAGACGTCGCATTTCGTTTTATTCGTCTTCGTCAAAGATACGTGGTCGTCCCATGTCAGTCCGCCGTCTTTGTACGGAACCAGTTTCTCGTAGTCTTCGATAAGTTCCATCAAATACGCTAACATCAGGTACACGACGAGTAGGATATCGCAGTATGTATTCATCACGTGCACGAGACGACACTCCTTCGCAAAATCCGTAACACATTAGGATGTCAGCATATTCCTCGTTGGTATACGTTGCCATATTCACAAGCAGAGATCAAAATCCAGTTACGAGCCAATTCACACAGTCAGAAGATGAAACACAGATCTTTTTGAAAAGCACGGTATAGCACATCTACCACGGACGAATCGCATGAGCAGACTAAAAATCATTCAATAATGTTTAGTGAACAGAAAATGTCACTCGCACAGAGAGTACCCCGACCGGAAAAAATGCTTACCCAACCCTTTTTATTGTTTGAAGGTGCAGGTAGTAAACCGGTAATTGGTAGTATCTAAATTCTATTATTATGTTACTCTACATTTGGGCCCATTGAAATCTCATTTTCTTAGAATTTTCAATAGATCCAGTAGATATTATACCGTTTTAGATAGCTAAAAAGACGTAAAAGTTTTAAAATAATTTGCAGAATAACTTCCATACATTTTTTTTTCTCTTTATTGATTTAAAGTAGGAAACACTTGGTAAAAATTCGTAATTTAGAAACATTAACAAGTCGCCATTTGAAACTGTTAGTAACTAGTTCAAATTTTTTTGGAATGGCTTTTAAAGCGTCCTACGCCTTCCGATTCCTAGTTTCCAACCTCTTCGGTTTTCCAATCCCCCAGTTGTCAATTTCGTTCAGATAGTGCTCTCGGTATTCCTCCTATCCACGTTGGTTTTGGCCTTCCTCTTTTTCTTCTTTCAGCCGATGTCCATTTCAAAATTTGCTTATGGATACATTCTTCGTCCATCCTTTCAACATAGTCATACCACTTTATTTTCTATCTTTGTATTTCATCGATTATTGTTTCATCGACCTTCATCCTCTTATTCATTTATTTCGTATTATTTCCAGACTTAACTTACCAGCAGCTCTTCACCAAAAATCCATTTCTATTGCCAATAGACGGTGCTCTAGTGTTCTGTTCATTTACCCTGTTTCACACACATAGAGTACCATGCTTACGAAAACCATGGATTTGATTCGTCCAGAGGACGAAGTTCAAATAGCCAATTATCTGTTTTCCTTTCATAATACAATGTTGTGTCTGTTTTCTGTGTGACCTTTGTATTCTATTTTCGTGCACAATTTAATTACATTCTGTTGGTCTACTTGAAGATCCTCTGTTATCTCTCTTCCAACACGTAGATACTGGGTTTTTGTTCTGTTGATCGATAGGCTCCATTCTTCATAATGTCGAAATAGTCTTCGCGCCATAAATTAAATATATTATTATTATATTAAATAAAGCTTCCTTATCCTGGGCAATCACAACCTGATCAACCGCGAAATGAAGAATATATAACGTTGTATCATCGTTCAATTGTATGTAGAAAATAAACTTTAAAAAATGTCCAAGTTGTGGGGACTTCTCCATTAAAATTAACTTTAATATTGTTCACATCACATCGAAACTTGATCTTATTATAAGGGAATTTCGAAGTTTTCTAGAAAATTACTCAAAAAATAATCACCTCTCTGACATGGTTAACCAGCCAATTTTCTAAAGTTTGTGGCTACTATAGTCAAACGTTTTTATAGCATATACCAATCGTAAATAAGAGTTTTGTAATTTCTGAATCCGTCTTAAACTCGAGACATTAACACAGGGATTGTAGACAATATTACATTAATTGTGTGAGAATACCAAGCTGCCACATAGCAAAGTTCTAAAGAGTAACTTTGGAATCTGTCTTTTTGTCAGAAGCGATCTCTCATGCCAACGAAAGGAGGCTATGGAGCTCCGAAACTTTGATGTTGAGTGGTTAAAAATAATTATTCAACAAGCCTGAAGATTTATCTGCTGTCTAGACTATCAAATAATACTAACTTAAGAATACTTTTCGCTTCTCTTTTACAGATTAATTATCCAGGTGCCAATATTACCATATTAGGCGACTTTATTGTCCACAATATCAACTAGCTGAAATATTTAAATACCACCGACACACAAGATCCTGAAGCTGAATCATTCTCAATTAGTTGTAATTCTACTCAGCTTATCGGTGAACCAACACGGATTCCTGATTGAGACGGAGGGTTCATCAGTCTTCTTGACCTGTCTTTCACCACTAATTCAGAGATTTACTCTATCCACGTAAATCGGCCGTTAGATTATTTCCGACTATAAATTGCTTTCAACATCGAATATCCTACCGATCAGTGACAAAGACACCTCTAAACTGAGCAAGATTTGGAAATACAAAATTTTTTCTAGAAAAGCGCTTTTAACCGTAAACATTGGCTCTATCACAAATATAAAGAACCTGTTGCTTCGAAACATCTTACCTAACGACAGTGGAGTGAAAATTCTATCGTATCGCCTCGTACCCAGAACAGATGCAAAGATTTTATCGACGAAACCAAGGAAGCATGCAATAAAATAATTCAAAACAAACTTATTGCCTGGCCGACCAATTTCAGGTCCTTTTGGTTAGTCGCTAAGAGTAATAGTCAAACTTTTGCCAAATCTACTATACCACCACCACCGAAAATATAGCTATCACTACAAAAAGACAAATACGTGTAGGAAAACGTCGCCGCAAAACGAAGCCGCCTGCTTACCGCCGCCGTCAAGTTACAATGTGCCTCCTCGAGTTTCTCAGAGATGCCGCGCAAGTAGAAGTTATATTATATGTAATAATAATATGAAAAAATATAAGCGGCATCTCTGAGAAACTTACCGAGGCACATTTTAACGCGCTAGCAGGCTTCGTTTCGCGACTCGTACTTATTCCACGTGTTTGTCTTTCTGTAGCTCTAGCTATATTTTCTGTGCCACCACTCACACGGACAAATAATATTATTGCAACAACACCAGTTTAGAAAGCCAACTTATTAGCTGAACTCTTTTCTTCACATTGTACTGTCGAATTCCAAGGAAAAATACCACCAACTAGTCCCGTAGTGCAAAAAAAACTTTCAACGCTGATAGAATACCTGTCATGGTTCTCCAAAATGCGTGGGTGAACTAACGTCAGGTTTCTGTAGACTTTTCAATCTTCCCTACAGAAAGGGAATACAGGAAAATGCACTACAGTTCAGCCGAAACCCAGAAAAAGCAACAAGACCTTATCAAACAATTACCAACTAGACGCACTGCTTCCAGTAATAGCGAAAGTTATGGAAAACGCCCTCAATCAGCATTATCTAAAATATATAGGATTCAATATTATTCTCAACCATCAATGGCTTACCTAAGCATAGATACACAGAAGATCTTCTAACTCATGTAACACACATTTGGAACAATGCAATTGGACATTTTGGAGAATCTCGACCATTTGCACTGGATATATACAAGGCATTTGATCGTGTTTGGCATTACGGATTGTGATTTAAGCTACACTCTTTTGCTATATCTAAAAAGTTTTGTTTATGGCTCTCATGTGTCCTCACAATGCGTTCTTTATGAGAGTCAGTCGATACTTTTCACTTTAGTAGCTTCAGTATTAACGCAGGTTACCCCAAACCTTCGTATTGTCTCCTCTCTTTCTCATTTACATTACGCTTATTTCTTCAATCACTTTGAACGTTTGAACATCGGCTACTCATGCAAATATCCGCAGACAGCTGGAAGTCGTTCGACTTAACACATATCAGGAAGAAATTTGATCTTAGGGTGACAATAATCAAGTAGAGTTTAATGCCACAAAATTCTAGGCGGCAGTTTTTTCTAAAAACGTTCACGTTGCTGAACGGGACATTGTTACGTCAGGACACTCCATTCCTCTAGCATCATCACTGAATTTGATGGGCGTTAATTTGAGAGCAAATATGTCTTAGCATAGACATGTTCCGTGGATAGCAAAGAGAGCGTCTCAAGAGCCTAAACTAACTCGGAAGCTGTAAACTCCACAACAATTGTTAATACTATACGATGCTTAAATTCAACCAACGATGAAATGCTGCTCCCATGTTTCATGTCTGCTCCCAAACATTTGTTAAATTCTATTCAGAAGAAAGTTGTTCGCCTAACTGGAGACCCAAAATTCAGCAGCAAGTTTGATTTCTCGGAACATCGAAGGTCAGTTGGCGATTTGAGTCTATTTTACAAATATTTTCATGAAAAGTGTGCGACTGATGTACCCCTCTTAATTCATCTCAGAGCGGTGCATGCTAGGAACACATGTCGCGCTAGTACTTCACACCAGAATGAGGTTCAGCTTGTCACCCCTCGTACATCCTTTTTCAAGCAATCTTTTCTATGGAAAATCCTATCCCGTTGGAATCATTTGCCCAGGACCGTGCTTCCCATCAAGTACATGGTAGATGGTAGATACCCAGATCCCACCAGACATCGCCTGTTGTGATACCATCGTATCGGCTTAAGCTGCGTAAAGTAGCTTAACGTTTTGTGGCTGTGGCGATATCCCCAGACTTCGGAAAAAAATAGGACGATGAAGTTGCCAGAATCCAAAAATTCTGGAGGTAAAATGGCCTATCGTTAAGATCTCCGAGTGAGGGCTGATCGGAGGCGTCAACATGCAGAGATAAAAATTTCAAAACAGATTTTTGTAACCTATGAGGATTAAACTCGGACATAAATTCAGTGCACCAACGCCTGAAATCAGATAAGTCTCATGTGCTTGCTCTTTGTGAAACCAAGGTCAACTCATCGACCAGCATAGTTAACTTTCTCTATCCTGGGTAGGATTTCGGCTCCCGATTTAGACATAACTTTAGAAACTGTCTTTTTGTCAGAAGCAACCTCTCTTGCCAACGAGAGAAGGCCCTGGAGCCCCAAAACTTCGATGGTATATGGTTAAAAATAACGACTCAACAAACCACAAGGTTTATCTACTACCTCTATCGACCACTAAGTGATACTAACTTTAGAACACTTCGCTTCTCTTGCAGACACCATCGATCATTAACAGATTAATTATATGCCAAAATTGTCATCCTGGGCGACTTTAATATCCACAATATCAACTGGCTTAAGTATTAAAATACGACCGACGAATCAGGTCGTGAAGCAGAATCATTCTCAGTAGTTGTGGCTTTACTCAGTTTATAAATGAGCCAAAAGGGATCCCTCATCAAGACGGAACGTTCTTCACCTGTTTTTTAACCACCAATCCAGAGGTTTACACAGTCACCGTAAATCCTCCGTTAGGTTCTTACGACAGTAAAGTGCTTTCGACATCGAGTAAGCTACCGATCAATGACAGAGGAGCGCCTGCACCGCGCAAGATTTCGCACTACATATCTGCTAAATTGGAAGAACTCATGAAATATTTTCGAAGGTTCCCTTGGTTAGATGTTTGTTTTATATGCGACGACCCATCTGACTGCACTAAGGAAGTTTCCGACATCATTTTGGCTGGTATGGAAATTAACATTCCTTTTGATGTAATGCCCTTCCAACGGTAAACCCTGGTTTGACCGAAAATGCAAAAAAAGTTGTTGCTTCTAAATATCGTGACTAACTACAATGGAGTGAAAATCCTAACGTCATAAATCGTAACATCTTTGTTCGTACCTGGAACAAATGCAAAGAAATTATCGACAAAGAAGGATTCAATATTATTACGCTCGTACCAATATGGCTTTTGGAAGCAAAGATCAACAGGAGATCTTCTAACTTAGGTAACACAATTGAACACTTTATAGAATCTCGATCGGTTACACTTGATATATCCCAGGCATTCGACCGTGTTTGGCATGACGGACTGTT
Organism: Pachyrhynchus sulphureomaculatus; assembly: GCA_019049505.1. Classification (NCBI taxonomy): domain Eukaryota; kingdom Metazoa; phylum Arthropoda; class Insecta; order Coleoptera; family Curculionidae; genus Pachyrhynchus; species Pachyrhynchus sulphureomaculatus. The sequence continues at coordinate 57,539,011 of CM032454.1, read as the reverse complement.
GGCTAAAGTTTTGTTTGTGGCTCTTGGGTTTCCTTAAAGAGCGTTCTTTACGAGTGGCAGTCGACGGATTTCTTTCTAATACCTTCACTGTCAGTGCCAGTCTGCTCCAAAGCTCCTTATTTTTTCCTACTACCTTTCTCATTTACAACGATCTCTAGGAAAGGACCAGGAATCCCTTCTACAACTTTGCAGATGATAGTAGGCTTATCTCTTCATTCACTTTAAACGCTCGAACATTGGCTAATCATGCAAGTATCGGTAAATAGCAGAAAAGCGTTCAACTTAACAACGACCTGAAAGAAATCCTAAACTTTAACACGATAAAAACCCAGGCGGCAGTTTTTTCTGAAAAAGTTAATGTTGCTGAACCCGATACAGTTATGTCGTGATACTCCATTCCTCTAGCATCTTCAATCAATTTACTGGGCGTTAATTTGGGAGCAAATATGCCTTGGCATGAACATGTTGCATACAAAGCAAAGAGAGCTTCTCAAAAGCTACAAATATTATTTCAAATAAAGCTATACACTCCACAGTAACTGTTAATTCTATACAAAGCACAAATTCGACCAACAATAGCATACTGTTCCCAAGTTTGGGGCTCTGCTCCCAAACATACCCTGCATTTGTTGGATTCTATTCAGACGACAGCTGATTGTAGACTCAGAACTATCCAACAACCTTAATTCCTTGGAATATCGAAAAACAGTTGGCGATTTTCCAACTATTCTACCAACCATCTATTCTACAAGTATTTTCATGGAAAGTTTCGATGGATGTTAATTCCTACCAGAGCGGTGCATGCTAGGAATACAGGTCGCGCTAATACTTTACGTCCGTATGAGGTTCCGCTGGGCTCTCCTCGTACAATCCAATAAGAAAAACAGTGATTCAAAACCAACGTGAATTGCTTTTTCCGCAAATGGGTCATTCCTGTAGTGCTTAAGGGATTTTCCTGCAGCACATGTGCTACTTCCACAGAAAAAAGCCCCAGTGTCTGATCTAAAGACAGACCAAAATCATTAACAGTATTGATATACGTTAAGTGTGTATCATTTGCTTTTATAGTCGGCTATAGATGTTAATAAAATATTGAAGATTTTATTTTAAAAGTTGGTAAAATGATTTACACAGTACTTTACTTGTAAACATACAGTTCTAAAATACATGTTGAATTTGACTATCGCACACTAAATGAAAATGAAATATTAATAAAAAATTAGATATTTAACTTGTTCAAAAAAGGATTCAGTGATTAAAAAACTACAGTTAGCTCTTTTAAAATCAAATCCAACCCTTACCAACGAAACACGTGCGTCCGATAAACAAATTTAAATGTGGACTGTATATACAATATATAAAAATGATCAGGTATACAAAGAACAACCTCTTGGTGTGTAAATAAAAATAAATCTTTCTTGTGATATATAAGTAGATTATTATTTTTGTGATATTTAGTATTATTTACTATGAAGTTTGAAGTTAAAATAATATGCTTTTCGTTTTCTAAAACCCTAAATCTCAAAGAAAAAAAAATTCACGAATGCAATACTTCCCGGTAGCAGAGAAAGTAAATCCCATAAATTACTTGTTGTTCCCAATTTAACCACTTGTATTTCTTAAAATTGTTCTATCTTCAACTCAACATTTTTTTACGTTACTCTGTAATCAAATCTCTATCCGTTCTATATACTATTTTTGCTAAAATTGAAAATAATGGAAAAAAAACACTGAAATAAAAGTACATTGCGACATACATGCAATCGTTCTTTTAGCCCCCCCACTTCATTCCTTTCACTCCGAATATATTTTATTATATTTTTTTTCCTTCTGAACTTTACATTAAGTATCTATCTCAGTCAAAAACCAGGAAAAATTCTCTATTATTACTATTAAAACAATAGAATGACATCCACTTCTTTCACCCTCTTCCCATGTTAACAATGAAGCTAGTGAAAATAATATATTATTTCGAATCGTCGACTGAGAGAACTCCGAAAAAGATCTATAACAAGACAAATACGAAATTCCTCTTCTACCTTCCTTCTCCACTCCTTTGGCACCTCATATGTTTTATTATTAATGATTCTGCTCAAAATTTGAGCACTCTCCCATCCAAAAAACCTAGAAAAATTGTTTCATCCCCCTCCCCTATGAAAATTGATGGTAATGAAAAAATAACTTAATTTTCATATTTCTACAATCCAAAAACCTTGAGAGAAGGGCATAACATACAATCAGTCCAAAAAGTCTCCATACACCACCTGCTTTCTATACTATTTTTCTGTTATGTTTAACTAATTAATTGGAACTATGAGAAAAACATGTTTAAAGTAATATTTGAAACTTAACCAACGAAGATTAGTATTAAAAACAACTACGGAACATTTTATGTAGAAGTTACATCATTGTTATAAAAATGTAAACAAAATTAATGTCTAAAAAGTCGGAGAATAAAACGGAGCGCCATTGCTCTAAAGTCTAGTCGACATGTTCTCGGACAAATCTGAGTCGCGCTTGTCGATGGACTGCTGTCAATTGTTCGTTAACTCGTCTATTCGTAGTTATGTTAGCTTCTTTAAGTCTTCTGACTGTCCAATGACAGCCCGAGCACGAACTTTTCAGAGCTCCTGCTGGACCTCAACGTCGGTCAAGTGACGATTTGTTAAGAGTTGTGCAAGTTTAACTTGCACAATTAGTGTTCCGTACGTTGATTGTTTTTAAAATAAAAAATTTTGTTAGGGTGGTATAAAATGATCAGTGACTTCACAAAACACACCCCAAACGAGTTTTCAACAAAGTTTGTTTCCAATCTTTACTGAAAACTGGTGACCTTGAAATTTTGTTTTTTTATATACCAGATAAATTATTAAAGGTAATGATAATTTTCGTTCAATCTCTACCCCGTGGAGAATATTCCAGAATTTTTTCAAAATTTTTTGATCAGTACTTTTCGAGATAAGGTAGGGGACAAGGATTTTTCACGATTTTTTAAAAGTAATACGAAGAAAAGTGTGCGCAAGTATTACATTATATATATATTTTTTACTCGTGTTTTCACAAGCTTTCATTTGACACCACACTCGATGACCTAGTAAAAAAAATTTTTTTTCACCCCTCAAAACGAATCCCTTAAGTCAAAATTTATGTTACGGTGATATAAAATGATCACACCCCAAATAAGTTTTTAACAAAGTTTATGTCCAATCTTTATTGAAAATTGATGACCTTGAAATTTCTGTTTTTTTTATATACCAGTTAAATTATTACAGGTAATGCACTCGTGATAATTTTCGTTCAATCTACACCCCGTGGAGAATATTCCAGAATTTTTTCAAAATTTTTTGATAAGTACTTTCCGAGATAAGGCGGGGTGGACAGCGATTTTTCGCTATTTTTTGAAAATAATACAAAGAAAAGTGCGCGCAAGTATTACATTATATATATATATATATATATATATATATATATATATATATATATATATATATATATATATATATATATTTTGCTCGTGTTTTCACAAGCTTTCATTTGACACCACACTCGATTACCTAATAAAAAAAATTTTTTTTCACTTCCGATTTCACCCCCCAAAACTAACCCCTTAAGTCAAAATTTAACTTTCAAAACTACATGGCTCTGATAAAGCCATCAATTCCTATATTACTACCAAATTTCAACTTTCTATGACAAATAGTTTCGGGAGAAAATCGGGTGTGACCGACGGACAGACAGACAGACAGACACCGAAGTGATCTTATAAGTGTTCCGTACGGAACACTAAAAAGTTAGTTTTTACTTGTTTATAAAAGTAAATAATTATATTTTCTTTTGGAAGCAGCAAAATAAGTCTCCGCTGTTGATAGTTCAAACGAAAAACGGAAGAAATGTAAGCAATAGGTAATCAAGAGACAAGATATAATATGTAATCTAAATTAAGCAAACTTTTGAAGTCGGCTCAAGTTTTGCTGAATTTCGTGTGTTTAGTATAAGGAATTTAGGTTAGGAGCTTAATTAAGGAATAATTGAAAAACGAAAAGATAATTTCCCAGTGCGATTATTTAATTTAGCAAACAAGAGTGAAAATTAAACCGTGCAGGAGAAAAATAAACAATTAAACAGTAAGTCTGTAATATAATAAATATAATTTAGGAACATGTAGACCACGAAAGCAATAAATAAAATTTCTGGCTTGCCATAAAATGCAGCCGCGCTGCCGTTTTTAAAGTCGCTGCCGCGTTTCGCCGATTCGGTCCAATTAAACGACCGGAAAAACTCCGGAATCGTTAATTTTTTTCTATATGCTTCACAAGCTTAGAATAAATTCGTAAGTCAAAAACATGTTATATTTGGATTATTTATTATTTTTTAAAAATTGCTTTATTGTGATGTTGTATTTTTAAAGACGATTAAAAAAGTAAATGTATAGAATTATTGATTACAAACGTAACACCCTCTTAACCGTTAACTCTCTGTTAAATACAGAATTTGTAGCGATTTAAGTTAACGAAGTTAAAAGAGAAGCAGCACGCATCTTATGTTTAACATGTGACACAAATTTTATATTTGTTAAATGGAACATCCTGTATATTATTTTTTAGTGTTATGCAATATTTATTTTTACAATACCAATATATAACTTTACATTGTTAATGTGCAAAATAAGAAAAAGAAACAATCTCTTTAACTATGCCGAAGTTGGCTGCACGTTTCAGAATAACACAACTTAACAACGGTATTTATGTAATTTTGTTCAGAATTTTGACAGGGACAAGTTAAAACAAGGAAGTGCTAAAAAATGGATTTTTCGGAGAATAGACGCGAATATTTATTTAAAATATTTAAAACATTGGCAATATACAAGACTGTATAGAAAGCAAAGAACAATACCTAGCTTGAATATATTTCCCAGAATATAGCTGTATAACGACATCTTGAGTGAAACAACGTTTAAAAGAGAAGAAAACATAAATGCAAAATAAAAAATTTTCAAATTTATTACAATTTAAAGGAAGAAACCTCTAATTTTAAGCACAGCAACAGACAGTCTGGGTAATTATCAAAATCCAAGTTAATTGTATTTGAGGTATATATTTATGATACCATATTTTAATCATTTCAATCAAGCTGAAAAACCATAAATCTTCATAAACAATTTTCTAATTTTCTAAATCACCCTTTACCACTATTTTTCAGCAATTCCTGTATATATATATATATATATATATATATATATATATATATATATATATATATATATATATATATATATGTATATATATATATATATATATATATATATATATATATATATATATTATATATATATATATATATATATATATATATATATATATATATATATATATATATATATATATATATGTATATATATGTATATATATATATATATATATATATATATATATATATATATATATATATATTCAGGGATGTCAAAGATACGGCCCGCGAGTCGCATCCGGCCCCCCGGACGTATCAATCAACGATCGCAATGTGTCACAGAAAGAAGAATCATGTTTTTTAGAGTATTATATACTCTATAATTAAATAAATAAAATGTTATAATAATTCAGTACATTTTTTTTATTTGAATCTGGCCCGCCTACACATTCTAAATTTAATATATGGCCCTCTGCAAAATTGAGTTTGACACCTCTGAATATATATATATATATATATATATATATATATATATATATATATATATATATATATATGTATATACATACATACATACGAGGATGGATTGAAAAATTCACGGCCTCACCTAAAAATAATTATAATATTTTTATTATAGTACCCTCAATAAGTTCATACTTTGTTTGGTTGTCACAGTGTAAAATTTTGTTGCTATAAAATTTGTGGTTTTTAGGTTAGAACAAGTTTAACGAGACCAAGTGCAGCGTTTTTGGAAAAAATGGAAAAAATTGAACAACGTGCGGTCATCAAGTACCTGTTTAAAAAAAGATTAACACCAAAGGAGATCCACGATCAAATGAAAACAACACTAGCAGAATCTGCTCCGTCATATACCACTCTGAAAAAATGGGTTGCAGAATTTAAACGTGGACGAGAGAGCATCGAAGATGACCCTCGCTCTGGCCGGCCCACGATGTCTACGACTGAAAAAAACATCTGCAAAGTGTGTGATCTCATAATGAAAGACTGTAGATTAACTACCAGGGAGAATGCAAACACTATAGGCATCTCGTATGAACGAACTCAGATTTTCTAAGGTTTCCGCTAGGTGGGCCCCCCAGATTGCTTTCAGTTGAACAAAATCGAGTTCGACTTACGATTTCTCGCGACTGGTTGGAGATGTTTGAGGCTGATCCGCTAGATTTTCTTAACAGGTTTGTGACAATAGACGAAACCTGCGTTTTCCACTATATTCCAGAGTCAAAACAACAATCCAAGCAGTGGAAAAAATCTGGTGAACAACCGGCCCCAAAGAAAGCGAAGGCAATTCTGTCGGCTGGAAAAGTGATTACGTCAGTTTTTTAGAATGCTATGGTGGACTACCTTCCAAAAGGCGAAACAATAAACTCGACTTACTATTGCACACTTTTGCGTCATTTACGTGAAGAAATTAAAGGGAAACGCCCAGGATTACTGAGAAAGAAAGTTTTGTTCCATTAGGACAACGCTCTTCACACGTTTGTGATTTCGAGTTGCTGTCCCACCCGGCTTATTCTCCTGATTTAGCACCTTCGGACTTTTATCTGTTTCCAAACCTACAAAAAACACCAGTATCTTGAAGACCTTGAGGAATCTTTTTCTCAAAACAGGTGTGGAAGCTTTGGAAAGCAGGTGGAAGAAGTGCATAGAGCTAGGTGGAGATTAGGTCGCGAACTTTTCAATCCATCCTCATATATATATATATATATATATATATACTATATATATATATATATATTATATATATATATATATATATATATATATACATATATATATGTATATATATATATATATATATATATATATATATATATATATATATATATATATATATACATATATATATATATATATATATATATATATATATATATATATATATATATATATACATACATATATATGTATGTTACTCCAAGTAAAATTCTATTAAAAATATTGGTTCTATCATATTTTCTTCAATGTACTGCTCCAAACTGATATTAATGGCTAGAGCGTTTTATGTCTCGTATTATTCAAAAATGTTCGTTAGCCTAAAAATTAACTTTTCTTTTATTAAAAGTTTTGACTGTTGAGAGAATTGACTCGTCCATTCCAACAATTTTATTAAACATTTGCGGGTCTTATTCTATACGTTGCGTTGCCTTCTGATAAATACCTCAACGCAATTCTTTGTTTTCTTGAGTTACATGTTGCACTGGGAAGACTTTATATATTTTTATAAAATATTTTTAATCTTATAATATGGTATGCTAATTATAATATATATATATATATATATATATATATATATATATATATATATATATATATATATATATATAAAATAAATATTGGTTATCATTTAGTTTTCATAATAGTAAATAACATGGAAAATATAAAAGAACATCCAATTATTTATTATCGTAGTTTTTTCATTTAATCTTTGTTTCAATTAAGACGTGGTTTTATAATCTTGGAAATTAAATTAAGCGAAGCATTCTGCCTTCCTGTTTCAATAGTCTTATATATTCCTGTTTTGCTTGCCACCTTATCTCCATTTTTAGAAAACATTTCATATTAATCCTGTTTTTACTCACCAAAAATACTAACACTTGGTTTTAACTTATGGCTATTCAAATTCTGAATATAAACAAATGGCATTTTCAGTCCGCTTTATTATCAAACCTACACATCACAATTTCAACAAAATTCCTGATAGCTAAGATAATATTTTAAAAGTAATATTGTATTTTCTAAAAGCTCCGTAAAAAAAAAATACTTCTATATTTAACATTTTCGCATAAATCTTTACTAAACTACCGTCAAATGGGGTGAAGTCGATCAAAAAAATACGTTTTTTTGAGATAACTGAATAACGAATAATTATATTTTAATGCAATTAAAAATATAACTTCCTTGATACTTAGGTTGTCGATTGGTGACTGGAGTAAGGTCATAGATGCAATTTTTTTTTTATTTTGAATTAAAAGGTGATCGTCTTCACCCCAGGGTTCGGGGTGAAGTCGATCACCCATTTTAAAATGCATATTTCCCACTTTAGGATTATTCGGGATGAAGTCGATCAGTAAAAAATTTAAAAAAATTATATGTAGGTACCAAGGTACCACCTACATTTGCAGAATTTTGCAATAAAACACAAATTAAGGAAATATAAACGTTTATTCTTTGGACAAGCTTTACACAGCCATTGATGTCTTAATGACATAAACCTTAAATAAACAAACTATACTTAAAAATAAAAATACATGCAAAAATAAAACTAAAAAACAGAATTCAAAAAATTACGAAATGAATGAACACACAAAAATTTCTCACTGGAGTGTTTCCATTTCGTTTTTTCTAAGCGAGAAGAAATGTTTGCCCTGCTTTAGTGATTTTAAATTAACTTGTCGGACAATCTGTTCCCTGTTTATGACAGACTCATCCGGAATATTTGGATAAATGAAAAACAAAGATTTCATGGATGGATGTTTACGCAGTGTACTTACAACTATCTCAGTCCCTGATATTTCAATAATTTTAGCGATATAAAATCGATCTCTCTTATTTGTTTCATATTTTGTGATGATAAATTGTCCTATATCCCAGTTCCTGGAGGAATCAAGAATAATGTTGGCTGGCTCAGCAGAACTTTCTCCAATTTCATAATCATTTGTGTTGATATGCTGTTCCTCCGCCTCCAATGTCTGTAAGTCATCTTCCTCTTTGCTGTCGCTTATTTGCCTCTTACGTGTTTTGGGTTGCTTGCAACTGCTCTGGTTCTCTTTTTCGAAATCTTCTGTGCCTATGCTTTTGCCAGCGGCTATGTTTAGTTTTTTTTCCTCGCTTTGGAGCATCATTAGGCCCAGTCTTGAGCTCGTGTAGATAATCTAGAAGCACTGCAGTCATTGAAGTTTCAGCCACGTTTCCTTCCTCCGCTGTAGTAGGCTCTTTTCTTTTTATTTTTGCAAGAACAGCATCGGGATTGAAGGGGACTAGGCCGCAGCCTCTAAATCCAGCTAAAATATTGTTCATTTCGCGATCCCCAAGTCCTTCAACCGTGGTTTTCAACATCCTAGGAAATATAGTTTTTGGTAAAACCCCCCTATTCTTTAGTTTCCATTCCTCCAGTGCTCTTTTCCATGATGCTTTGAGAGGACGAAAATATGCCACGTCCAGTGGCTGGAGCATGTGGGTCGAATTGGGGGGGGGAGTAAGACAAACTTAATGTTGTTATTTTCGCACTCTTGAATGACACTGACAGTAATATGACTTTGCAAGTTATCTCCAATAAGCAACTTGGTTCCTTCTAATTGTCGGAAAAAAATGGAAGTGCTACGGTCCTGAACCAATCGTCAAACAATTCAGAATCAAACCATCCCTTTGGAGACCTGTTGTAAATTGCTCCTGGTAATCCGCCCTCCTTCCAACCTTCATAAATATGTTTGGCTTTGTACACTGTATAAGTAGGGAGACGAGTTCCATCAGCAGCTATTGCGAACATAACTGTTGTGCTGCTTTTGGTGGTGTCAAGTGTCCTGTAGGCGTGTTTGCTTCCTTTCTTCATTACCACTTTAACCGCTCCGGGATCGTCAACGAAGTTTGTTTCGTCATAGTTTACAACGTTTTGTGGTGGGATATCTCTGATTATATCCGCCACATTTCGGCAATATTCCTCAATAATCTCGTATGTTACAGCGGCTCTCACTCGCTTTGTATTCTCCGCAAGCTTGACTGTAAGCTGAGGATGCCTCTTTATCAGACCATTAAACCACCCTTCTCCTGGCATATTATTTTTAAATCGCTTTTCAGTGATGCCGCGACTATTTAAATATTGCTGCGTGATTCGCCTAATATCAATGGGCTTTAATGGGAAACCCCACTCAGCAGAGGTTTGCAAAGCATTCACTAACAAAGTTTCAGAATGCTCGTCAAGAGCAGGTTGACCACCATATGACAAGAGAGCTGCCGCATGATAGTGATTGTTAAGTGTCGTATATGGCACTGCAAACCTTTCTGACGCTTTTCGCATGCTCAGTCTTTTTTTGCGCACTGCATCCAGCGCTCTCTCTAAATACACGGGATCGTAGTTTTTTTTTGCCATAAGCTTGCTTTAAACATAATCTCAAAACCTAACAAAATACAGCGAAAACCAAGTGATCCATTTCATCCCGTTGTATTGTTTCTACACACAAAAATTGCAATTGAAACCACACAAAAAATAAATTAGCATGTCTGATTGTGATTACATTTCCTTGAATATATTCCTTATCACCTAGAGGAGCTCGGACGGGCTTAGTTTTCACTGATTTGGCTGTGCAACTATTTGATTTCACATATTTTAGAGATTGAGAAATTTTGCTCTTTTACTATTTAATTATTTTTGGAAAACTCACTTTACACGATTAACCAACAACACCGGTATAATAGATGTTCATCTGTTCGCCACACGAATGTAAATAAGAATCAGCTGATTTGTAATGCAGTGTTGCCATTATGCTTAAACACAAATGAAAATACTGGTTTGATCGACTTCACCCCTGCCGATCGACTTCACCCCGTTTGACGGTACGTCATGAAGTCGATAAGAGTTTTACGACTACCTTTTTACTTCTTCGTTCTAGACAGAGTATTTATTTTACCGTTTTACGACTAAGAGTTCTACAACCAGCTTCTTGCTACCTCTTTCCTACATCAGTTTTAAAAAAACTACCACTTTTACTCCATTTCTCATATAGAGTTTGAGTTTGGGATTCGGTTTTTAGTGTCCCATTCGGAACACTTATAAGATCACTTCGGTGTCTGCCCGTCTGTCTGTCCGTCTGTCACACCCGATTTTTTCCGAAAGTGCTTGGCATAGAAAGTTGAAATTTGACAGTAATATACGAATTGACGGCCTCAAATTTTGACTTAAGGGGTTAGTTTTGGGAGGTGAAATAGGAAAAGAAAAAAAATTATTTTACCAAGCCATCGAGTGAGGTGTCAAATGAAAGCTAGTAAAAAGACTATTTCAAAAGTATATATGCACACACTTTTCCTTATATTACTTTCAAAAAATTGCGAAAAATCGCTGTCCTCCCCTTATCTTGAAAGGTACTTATTTAAGGTTTGTTTTGTGAACTCATTGTTCCGTAAAAAAAGTTTTTATTTTAAAAGCAATCAACGTACGGAACACTAATTACGCAAATCCGATTTGCGCTTGGCCGGGTTTTTTTTTTTATAGATTTTCTCTTTCAATTTTTTTCCATCAGCCTCTACACTACAATTCTACGACTTTTGGTTCTTTGTCTTTCCATTACACTGGTTAAGAGAGCTGTATATATATATATATATATATATATATATATATATATATATATATATATATATATATATATATATATATATATATATATATGTATATATATATGTATATATATATATATATATATATATATATATATATATATATATATATAAATATCTGGGGGGGGGAGCTCCATGCAGTTTGGTTTTACAGGAAGTGTTCTACTGAAACCAGAAACAGAAAAAAATAATAATTATATTTATAAAGTAAACCGTAATAATATCTTTTATTCTCGAAATTGAATTGAATTACGTAATTTTTATTTATTGCGATATAATCTTGATAATTAAAGTTATCATTTTCGACAGAAATTTCTAGAACTTTCTCATAAAAAGTAACCTTTAAAACTAATGCACTTTTACACATAGGTGTCAACCAATGTTAGAGTTTTTCTACCAAAATATATAAATAAATTTCAGCAAAATTCCTAATAGCTAATATAATATTTTAAAAATAATATTGTATTTTCTAAAATCTCCGTAAAAAAATCCTTTAAAAACCCTTCAGCTTCTATATTTAACATTTTCGCATAAATCTCTAAATAATCGATAATTAATAACTCTGGTCAAAATCGATCTACTCAACACGTCTCACTCCGTTTCCCTAAAATGGTATTGTCCAAAAATTGGAGGGTTCTCCCCACATCAAATATCATATCTTTTTAACAAGTTTGAAATGAATATCTCACCGCTGCAACAGAATGAAAAATAGACAGACAGTCCCTCATGCCGACAGACCAGCAAAAATTGGAAGGTATATTTTTGTTTCCTATAGGCCCTACAACATTGGAAAAGCAATTTTCACAATTACAGTACTTCCCTAAGCGAGAGAATTAAAAAAGGAATAAAATTAAAGTCACGTTATATTTATAAGGTCCTTAGGTATCGAAAATAAACAAAAAAGTATTAACGTCTCAATCGGAAATAAAGTTAAAAAGTTTGTTTAAATTAAGATAGAACAGAGTTAATCATACATATATGCATAATGTATATTTTGAGGAACTTCACATTTATTTCAAAATACAGGCTTAAGGCAGTCACGGACATGCAATGACAGCCAAAGGTGCCGCCCAGGACACGCAGCACTGCACAACCAACCAACTGAGCCAACTCGCTCAGACCGAACCTGCAATTACCGACGACTGGCCGAACACGACGACCATTTTCGTTTTGATTAAAATAAAACAACAAAACAATTCCGGTGCATGCAACTGAATTATTAAACGGTTGTGGCGGCCATTGGTCACCAGATATTTGAATAAATTAAAGAATATCTAAGTATTATACGGATTTTAATGTCTACATCCGTAAAATGGATTACGTTTTGGTTAATGCTTGCTGATTCATTCATTAAAAATTGGCAATTATGAATTTTATTCTTGTTTATATCTCAAAAAACTAGTATTCTTGGATTATTAAAGGTCTACTCCAAATGTATGAAAAAATTTCCCGTATTTTTGATTACATCATAACAGGAAATACGTTATAATTTCAATAGAGTTCATTTTTTTTCATATATTCTATGCCCAAGTTTTATAATCTTGGGAACATGACACATTTTTACTTTCAATCGAAATGTGTCTTGACTCATGTACTTTGATGTACGAACGGTTTGCTCTAACGCCCGAGAGAGTGGATTCTAACTATTTAGAACACTGTTGAGTATGCTGTTATTGTGAAATTAGGCATCACCTACTTAATCGAAACTGCATCAAGTCAGTTAAGGCTTGCCGGGCGCTGATGTCAACTCGGACCACAGTCCCTTAATACCCCAGATACACATCAAACTCAAGAGAACACAAAAGAAAAAAGAAACAAGGATAAATGTAGAGATTTTAAAAGGCCAAGACATACGAAATGGGTTAAAAACAGAAATAAACAAAAATCTGAAAATACTTGAAAGCAAGGAAGAATATCGAAACTGTAGAGACGTAAATGAAAAATGGTTCCGCATCAAATCAGCCCTGTTGGAACCCTCAATAGCCATTTTAAAAAAAGAAACATCCACAGGAAAGAAAGAATGGATAACTACCGAAATTCTAAATCTGATGGATAAGAGAAGAAGCTTTAAAGGAAAAAAATGAGCGACAATATAAAGAAAACACAACGAATACTTCACACAAAGATCAGAAAAGCAAAGGAAGATTATTACAAGTAGAAATGTGAAGAAATTGAGGAGTTACAAGCAAAGCATGACAGTTTCAACATACACAAAAAAGTCAAAGAACTGGCCGGCACCAGTAAACATAAACAACTAAATATATTATACGATAACAACGGGAAAATAGTCATAGAAATAGAGCAAAAACTGGAAATATGGAAGAACTACATTGCACAACTCTTTGAAGATGAGAGACGACAAACAAATCTTGAAAATATAGAAGGAGAGTTGGGCCCAGACATAATTAGGGATGAAGTGATATATGCACTGAATACACTAAAGAACAGAAAAGCTTCAGGGCCAGATCAACTGCCAGCGGAAATCCTTAAACTGATAGAGGAGGACCAGATTCATATTGTGGTAGAATTAATTAATACTATATATAGAACTGGAATAATTCCAAATGAGTGGTTACTATCAACTTTCATAACGCTTCCAAAAAAGAAAAGCGCCAAGTATTGCTCAGACTACCGTACAATAGTGAAAATCTTGTTGAAGGTGATCCACAATAGAATATTCAGAAAACTAGATGGAGATATCAGTAATACTCAATTTGGATTCCGTAAAGGCTTGGGAACAAGGGAAGCATTGTTCGCACTCAATGTCTTGTCGCAAAGGTGCCTAGACATGAATCAGGACCTACACGGGTGCTTTATAGACTATAATAAGGCCTTTGATAAAGTTAGACATGATCAACTCATAGAAACGTTAAAAGAAAAGAATAGACATCAGAGACATACGAGTGGAAGACATGACATCTAAAGAAATAGAAATCCAAAGAGGTGTTCGCCAACGGTGTATACTCTCGCCAGTCCTCTTTAATATGTACTCGGAGGACATAATAAGTAAAGCACTGGATGATCAAGACATAGGCATTAAAATAAACGGCACGGCAATAAATAATCTGAGGTACGCTGATGATACAGTTCTTTTAGCTGAAACACATGAAGACCTACAGACGTTAATTAATAAAATTGTCACAGCGAGTGAAGAGTATGGACTATCACTGAACATAAGCAAAACAAAATATATGCTAATAACAAAAACAACTCAGGAAAATCGTAGGATATATGTAAATAATCAACCTATCGAAAGAGTAAAAGAATATAAATATCTAGGCACAACCATCAATGAAAACAACGATAGCTCCAAAGAAATAAAAATCAGAATTGAACAGGCCAGAAGTACATTTATAAAAATGAAGAGGCTTTTCTGTTGCCGAGATCTAAACCTTGAATTAAAAATACGAATGATGAGATGTTATGTGATGTCTGAACTATATTATGGGATGGAAGCCGATTGATGTGAGGAGACTGGAGGCATTTGAGCTATGGATATACCGGAGAATGTTAAAGATTTCATGGGTGGAGAAAGTGACCAACGTGGAAGTGGTGAGACGTATGCAAAAAGAAAGGGAAGTAATTCTAACGATTAAGACAGGAAAACTGTTATATATGGGTCACATCTTGAGAGGGGAGAAGTATCGGTTGCTCCAGACTATCATGCAGGGAAAGATCGTAGGAAGAAGGTCCATAGGAAGGAGACGGAACTCGTGGCTGAAGAACCTTCGAGAGTGGTTCGGCTGTAGCAGCCGCGAGTTATTTAGATCTGCCGTCTCCAAGATAAAAATCTGATGATTGCCAAACTTCGCAGTGGGGAAGGCACTTAAAGAAGAAGAAGACTTAATGTCTAATAATTGATCATGTCTAGAGTACCAATAAATCAGGCTCCATAAACGTGTTAAACTAAACTATTTATGTCTTGTCAACTAGACAAAATAAACAAATATGTTGTTAATTTTAATCATTTTTTTTAAATATTACCAAACATCCCTAACTTAATACACTGCCTTAAAAAAAATATCTAAAAGAGAGTGTTCTTTTGACTGTTACATCCACAACTTTTATATATTTTGGTAGAGAAACTCTATCCTTGGTTGACACCTATGTGTAAAAGTGCATTAGTTTTAAAGGTTGCTTTTCATGAGAAAGTTCTAGAAATTTCTGTCGAAAGTGATAACTTTAATTATCCAGATTATATCCCAATAAAGAAAAATTACGTAATTTATAAGACAATTTCGAGAATAAAAGATATTATTACGGATTATTTTATAAATATAAATATTATTCCGTTAGAGATTGGACCCCACGGATTCTTATGCCCTGGAATTTTCCTGAGAGGCAATCTGAGGACTGACGAACTCGCTAAATTGCGTATGAGTCCGCCATTTGCATGAATAGATTTTCTTCTAGTGGACCCCCGCTAGAAAGAAACTGATGGAGGCTGAGGTGGTGTCTCGTGGTTAAGCGCGATGTATGACATGCGATTGTTATGGGTGTAGGAAGGATTTTTAGGTTTTGTAATCCGTGGAATTTGTATACTGACTGTTCGGAAGCTAATGGCCGCTTTGGGGCGGGATTCTTTTGCCATAAATTAAACCACAGGGAAAGTATACCCATGGGCAATATGGCTACGGCTTTTCAAGCTGAGGTGTTAGCCATCCTCAGATGTGTAAAAATATAAATCTCGAAAGGGACAAATAATATAAAAATTTTAATCTGCTGCGGCAGCAAAGCAGCTATACAAGCTCTAGCCAAATCCACCACGGACAGCTTGCTGATCAGGGAATGTGTATAAGGACTAAACACATTAGGAGATAACAACGACGGTACCCTAATATGGGTACCAGGCCACCAAGGCATATCTGAAAATGAAATAGCGGACGAACTCGCCAAAAGAGGCACCTTGGAGGACCCACCTGAACAGGTTGTAGGAGTTCCATTCGCTTTCGGTAAAAACAAAATCAGGGATTGGTTGGAGAAAGAACACCAATTCTCTTGAACTACAGGAGCGGGGTGTCGTCAAAGCAAACTCCTTAAGAAACAAACTGCGACAGATAGAACAAAGGAACTCTTGTTGATGTCAAAACAAAGGTTACGTCTGAGTATAGGACTCCTTACGGGACATGTGGCGCTACAGGCCCATGTATATAACCTCAAACTGGCTGAGCAGAAAACATGTCGGCTGTGCGAGGGACAAAGCTAGGACAGTATACACATTCACTGCGAATGTCCTGAACTAATGGTCAAGAGATATAGATACTGGGGTCAACTATTCTGTGAACCCAAAGATCTACAAGATGTCAGGGTGAGCAGCCTATGTCTTTTGGCAGAAAATGCCGGACTAGGACTGCGACTCTGACTCGACTCAGTGGGGAGTCACAGAAGAACTTTTAGATCTAGGTGACACTAGGGTCTCAAGGTACCACCCACTCATTTTACTACTACTACTACTACTTTATAAATATAATTATTATTTTTCTGTTACTGGTTTCAGTAGAACACTTCCTGTAAAACCAAACTGCTTTGATCTCCCCCCCCCAGATATTTACATATATACAGACAAAGAACCAACAGTCGTAGAATTGTAGTGTAGAGGCAGATGGAAAAAATTTGAAAGAAAAAATCTATAAAACGAAACCCGGCCAAGCGCAAGTCGGATTTGCGTAATTAGTGTTCCGTACGTTGATTGCTTTTAAAATAAAAAGTTTTGTTATGGAGGTATAAAATGATCAATGACTTCACAAAACAAACCTCAAATAAGTACCTTTCAAGATAAGGCGGGGACAGGGATTTTTCGCAATTTTTTGAAAGTAATACAAAGAAAAATGTGCGCAAGTATTACATCATATATATTTTTAACTAATCTTTTTACTCGCTTTCATTTGACACCTCACTCGATGGCTTGGTAAAATAATTTTTTTCACTTCCTATTTCATCTCCCAAAACTAACTCCTTAAGTTAAAATTTGAGGCCGTCAATTTGTATATTACTGTCAAATTTCAACTTTCTATGTCAAGTACGGAAAAAATCGGGTGCGGCAGACGGACAGACAGACGGGCAGACACCGAAGTGATCTTATAAGTGTTCCGAATGGAACACTAAAAACTGAATCCCAAACTCAGACTCTATATGAGAAATGGAGTAAAAGTGATAGTTTTTTTAAAACTGATGTAGGAAAGAGGTGGCAAGAAGCTGGTTGTAGAACTATTAGTCGTAAAACGGTAAATAAATACTCTGTCGTAAAACGAAAAAGTAAAAAGGTAGTCGTAAAACTCTTATCGACTTCATGACGTAGTTGTAAGATGTTTTTAAGTTCAATTTAGATTCTCATTTTGGACTTAGCGCTAACACAAAAAAAAAACACGTAAACAAGACAAAATTACGCTACGCTGCTACGCCACTATTTCTTGGGAAGCTAGTTCTGCACGACCACCGAATACTAAAGAAAGAAAGCCGTGAACCTCAACTCAATGAGAATAAGTTCAAAAATTTCCTTTGAAGTCCAACAGAAATAATAAAATTAAACAAAATAAAATATCAATGTGAAAAAGGATTTACCAACCGTGTTGTTCTAAAGATGTAAGGTACAAAAATATATTATGTTGTATAATGTTTATAAAAGGTATGGAAAAAAAAATTCTAAAAAAATATATACTCAAGGTGACAAACGAGATCGTATATTTAAAAATACCACACTGAAAATCTGAACAACTAAATATGTAATTACGAAACTCCATTGCTGTGTAAACATTGTAGCGTGATGCCCATTGTAAAAAACTGGGCAAGTGCTAATCGGACTTGAGCTATTAGTGTTCCGTACGGTGATTGATTTTAAAACAAAATAAAATTATATTTCGGTACAAGAGTATCTTGCCACTCGGATACAGTTACCCCCACCATACGTCAAGAAACATAGTTTTTTTATACCAAACAAATCATCACACGTAATGCCTCCCTCATAATTTTCGCTCAATATATACTTTATGGAGAATATTTCAGAATTTTTTCAAAATTTTCGCGAGAGGCGAAACCGATTTGTAGCAATTTTTTTAAAATAACTCAAAAATAGTTCGCGAAAGTATTACATAATATATATATATATATATATATATATATATATATATATATATATATATATATATATATATATTTTAACTCGTATTTTCACAAGCTTTCATTTGACATTCGACTCAATGACTTGGTAATTTTCCTTCCCTTCCGATTTCACCCCCCAAAACTAACCCCTTAAGTCAAAATTTAACTTCTAAAGTAGACGGATCTAATTAGGCCATTAATTTCTATATTTATGTCAAATTTCAACTTTCTATGTTAAAATAGTTTCGGGGAAAATCGGGTGTGACAATCAAACGGACAGACAGACGAACAGACGGCGAAGTGATTCCATAAGTATTCCGTACAGAACAATAAAAATGAATATTACACAGTTTGGTAAAATATATTTAAAGGAATAAAATGAACTAAAATCATTAACCAGGCCTTTGAAAAGTGTTCGCGTTCTACGCTGATTCCTCTTTTGCTTTTATGTACCTCATGCTGTGTGCGTTAAGGCCCCATTTAATACACATTGGCTTGGCTCTACAATTACTTACTGAGTGTCTGAATAGCTGGCAGTGGTAACACTAAGTTGTCGTCTCCCCGAATTGTACATCCCCGTATCATCTCTTGTTGTTTCGATCACTTCTCTTGACATTATGTGTAGTGCTTTGTCTTCATGTAACCAATATGTATAATATTGTTCCTTTCTAGAACTCTTACATAATATTATTTTGTTTCTCAAGCATAATTTTGCTAAGAATTTAATGATTTCAGGTATAACGGTGCTATAGCCCTAATTATATCCATATTCTTTGAATTTTGATGTTATCATACTATATTCTGTTGTATTCCTCAGACCGATGGTTATTGTCAGCCATTGCTTGCTGTTGAGTTTTACTCGCTCCAGAAGAAGTTTCCGGTTTGTTTAGTTTTCGTGTTTGGTTTATGAGGTTCTTTTGTTTTTATTTTTAATATTTAAAATATTCTATGTGGAAACCGGTTAAAATAAAAAATTTTAGCAATGTCCTCCAGCAGTGAGAGATATTAACATATGTTTACAATTTTCTATTACGTTCTACATGTTTGTGTTAGCTAAATCACTTAGCTTAGTTCTAGTAATAGTACCAATAACTCTCAAAGATCTCGCCAACCAAGCCGCAAATCAGCCTGCACCACAGAGGAAACAATGCGCCAAAAACCAGACCAAATTCCGTCCGATGGTATTTTAGGACAAATCTAAGTACTACGGCTTTAAAAATACACTTTGGGATCAACAATTGTAACTTTGACCACGCGTCATTGCACCGGATGGAGTCAAAATACACCCAAAAAATTCAGACAATTACAGGCAAATCGCTTGCTTTTTGGACAGCCGAAAAAATCCAGTAACTTCCAGTTGTAAGAGGAGACTATGCACGTAGTGCTGAATGGAATACTGGAGTACAACCGCGAGCAAGATATTAAGGTATAACTCGGGTTAAAGACAGCAAAGGTCATAACTGTGACGATCCAATGCCACTAGAACTAGTCAACATAAACCAGAGGAATTTCCAAAAATGCCACAACCGTATACGTTTTAAGACATAAAGGTCAAAGTCTATATGAACACAATATCATAACTGTCAACTTAGCGACTACTAGGCTCTTAACTAACTGTACAGCAAACCCAGAATGTCTTAAACTACGGAAAACAAAAAATACATCAACTTCATGTGCAAACTGGCAAGGAGAGCTCCCCTTGTCGTACATGATATGTCCTAAGCACTCAAACCACTAGTAAGTAACGGAAGCCGCATTTAATGGATAATTAGCTTGGGACACACAAAATGATACAGATATCTTCATCCGACCGCCTAAATTATTTCCTCCATGCAGACATTCTTACTTCAAGTACAACAACAATGTACAAAATACTCCTAGACAAAACTAGCTACACTGTTTATTAGCTCAAAGAATCCCAAACATGCACCCACGAGGAAGACTAACCAACCGTCAAAAACATTACTGAAACAAGAAAAACAACCCACCAAACCTACTTCGATAATTCACTTTTAAAAATAAAATCATTGTATAAGCATATTTATAAATGTAAACATATATTTATAAACATGTTTAGAATAAATTTTGAAAACTTAAATTTCCAGTTTAAAATCTTGGGAATCATTATTATTTAACTTACAGCTATAGCTTATTATTAAATAATTTTAAACTTCATCAAACTTTCTAACTCTGCACTTCAAATAAGAGATCTCCCACAGTTTGGTGTGTATTTAACAGTCAGTAACCGACGTTTCTCCCCAAATCGGCCTAAACATTGCTGTTCCAACAAGTTGGCGGCCCAGGCGAAAGGCCGCAAGAACAGTCATCCATCACTCGGGTTGTGACGTCACAAGGGCGAAGTAACGCCAAATGACAAGCCACTGATTGCCTTTTATTGGGAGCTTTAATACGGGATGAAATACTTTAACGGAAAAAAGTTATACGTGTATACAGTGCGATTACAGATAACATGCTTTATTTTCTACAAAGTTTGAAGTATGTTTACTTTAGTAGCCAATATAAACATGATTAAAATTTACTATATTAATTGGTAGAAAAAGAGCCGTCACAGATTTTAACAAGAAAAGAAATAAGTTTCCTCTATGCAGATTTTTTTTAACTACATTAAAATAATTAAATGTGTTTTTTCATTTTGACTTAATTTTAAAACTGACTTTTTTTTTCAAACATGATCCTGAAAATCCTTCATCCAGTTGTAGGAACAACGTCGACAGTGGTTAAAACTATGGTACCCCTTCTCATCAAAGCAGAGGAAGCTAGAGTCCTAAGAATATGAAATACAGACTTTGTCTATTTTTAGTACTTTTACATTAAACCACATATGGGGGATATCTCGAAAACCGCACCGCCTGCGTTGAAGTGTTGACTTTCTCAACCATTCTGTCGGGTTATGGCTGCTGTATGTGTATGTGAATAAATATGTATACATATATATATATATATATATATATATATATATATATATATATATATATATAGATATATATATGTATATGTATATATATATATATATATATATATATATATATATATATATATATAGATATATATATATATGTATATATATATATATATATATATATATATATATATATATATATATATATATATATATATATATATATAGAAAACATTACACAGCTGAAACATTTCAGTGTCACTTGCTGTATGTTCCTGAAACTAACAAACATATAAATTGGTTAACTTGCTATAAATAAAACTGAATTTATTTTAAATATAAAGTCGATGAAAAAACTCAAAAAATATTTGTAGTAACTCTCGTTGAATTTATTTTATTTAAAAACTAGCCGTGCCCTCGACTCCGCTCGCGTGGACTTGATTCACCTTTATCATCACTGCTTATTCGTTATGTTTATATTATTATATAGCTCGAGGGGCCTTATAGGCCCATGGCTTGGTTGAATACTTGTCTCCACTTCTTTTTGTCTCCTGTTAGCTTTTCCCAGAGCGGGATTTCCATCAACTCCAGATCTTGCTTTACTGCCTGAATCCTTGTAGATAGAGGTCTACCCTTGCCTCTTCTTCCAACTACTCATCTTATTAGGGCTTGCTTTGCCTGTCTTTCTTCCTTCATTCTTGCTACGTGTCCCAACCATCTTAATCGCTGGCTTCTTATGATTTGGCTTATAAGGGGTTTCGTATATAGGCATTAATAGTTTGTTCTTCTTCTCCACGGTCCCTCTTCTTTCCTTCCTTCATAGATTCTTCTCAAAGCTTTCCTTTCCCACACCTCCAACGTCTCCTTTTCTCTTGCATTCAGTTTCCACGTTTCGCATCCATATGTCACCGTGAGTCCGACAACTGTCGCATATATGTTTTCTTTTGCTTTTCTTGATACATTCTTTGATTTCAATATTGGATTCAGTGCTCCCAAAAATATCGGTCCTTTCGCTATTCTTTCTTGTATCTCCGTCCTTTCTTGTCCACTCACTGTTATTGTTACTCCTAGATAATTAAATTTGTCTACTTTTTCAAACATATATCTTTTCCGTAAGTTGTTTATTAAATCTAAACTCTTGTTGTTTTTATTATCCTTCTTCTTCGTAATTTCCATGTATTTTGTTTTTTCGTCATTTATCTTTAGTCCTCTCATCCTCTCCCGTTCTTCTATCCTATTTATGGCTTTTTTTGATGATCTCTTTTGCTCTTGCAATCACTGCTACATCATCTGCATAGGCCAAGCATTGGCAGGTTTGTTGGTATATCGTTCCATTTGTTTTTTATTTCTGACGCCCAGATTATCTTCTCTAGTACCAAATTAAATAGATGTGTCGACACGGGATCCCTCTGTCTTAATCCTCTCTTCACCTTAATCTTACCTGATACTTTGACCTCAACCAACACTCTATTTTCTGTGTCATTTAGGGTAATTCTCATCATGCGAATCAGTTTACTTGAAATTTTTAGTTCTTCCATTATTTCGTAGAGTCCTTCTCTATTTACAGAGCTGCTTCTCTGAAATCCACAAAGACCAAGTGTAGTGCCAAATTTTGTTCTAAGGTATTATCTTGGATTTGCTTGATCGAAAATATCTGGTCTGTAACCGAACTATTTTTCCTCAATCCACACTGGTACTCTCCCAGAATAGATACGGCTTTCTCTTCTAGTCTGTTTTTGATAATCACCACTATTATCTTGTACACGACATCCAGTCGATATATAATTAGCACATATAGTTTTTTCTTCTTTTTTGTATATTGGACAAATGAGCGACTCTCTCCAGCTCACTGGCATCTTTTCTGTTTCCCATATTTCTTGCACCAACCAGCATATTTCATTTTCCAGATCTACTCCTTCAGCTTTTATCATTTCTACTGTTATACAATTTCCACCTGGGGCCTTATTTTTTTTTTTTGGCTTCTGAGTGTTTTTTCTTTGCCGGATTCGTTTGTCCCCTCCTGCCCTTCAGTTAATTTTGCTTCCTATTTCTCATTCCACTCCTCATTTTTATCTCCATTTAATGTTTTTTTAAAGTATTCCGCCCATCTATTCAGTCTTTCTGCCAAGCTTACTGCTAAAGTTCCACCTTTTTTCCTACATATTAGCATTTTGTCTCTGTTTATTCCCTTTGTACTTTATAAAAAAAAAACATGTAAATCGGATAAGTAGTTCTTGAGGACTAAGCGCACTAATGGCCAGACAGACATTACGTTTTATATATTATATAGATTTTTTTTGATATATATATTAAATTAAGAATTAAAATAAATCTCGTAAATCGATAAGCGCACTAACGGACAGACAGACAGGCAGAGAGACGTTGCATTTTATATATATTATAGGTATGGATTATTATTATTATTATATAACCTAGCCAAAGAATATATGTATGAATTTAAAAAAAAGACACGTAAATCGGATAAGTGATTACCGCGTGATAAACGCACTAATAGATGGACAGACAGACAGAGAGACATTGCATTTTATATATATTATAAATTATAGATCATAGATATTCTCTACTACATAATATAGCTCCATATTTAATGGTTTAGTCTGTGTATTGCAAGGGAACGCGCTAGCGGCAAACTTTTTTCCGACTTCATTGACTATTATCGTCACTGCTTATTCTTTATGCTATCGTAATAAAATATAGCCTATAACCTGGCCAGAGAACATATGTATGTTTAAAAAAAAAGTACGTAAATCGAATAAGTGGTTCTCAAGTGATAAGCGCACTACGGACTGACAGACAAACAGACAGACAGACAGAGAGACGTTGCATTTTATATATTGTAACATTCATTTTTTTCCTGGATTTTAAGACCATGCAATGTTACTGATTCTTCACTTCAAATTGTATTTATTTTTATTTTAAAATATCGACCGGTATATTAAACAAAAGTTTCAGGACATTCAGTATATACTGTGTGGTGCGGGTTGCTGATCGAACCTACCGCCAGGCCGCGATTGGCGAAATGTTTGACCCGGAGTTTTGATTGGAGCGTCCGGATATTACCGGTAAAAATCGCACGATTATTTAAGGGCCTGAGAAACTACCAGTCCGGCTTTTTTCGATCGAGCCGCAGACCAGGCAGTACCGTCTAGCCGAGAGGCTATTTTCCATCTAGCCGAAGTAGGCTAATTTTCTTCAGAAGCCGCTAAGTAAAAGTACCAGTTTCGACAATAAAAGCTGTAGTGAGCTTTCTAAGTGTTAAGAAAAAAGTGTGAAATCGGGCGAAGTCCATCACAGCAGGACTGAAAAAGAGTAAGTCAACAAAACTCCCTCCAATAGACTTATTTAAGAGCAGTGCCTTAACAGCAATGAATAACAGACAAAAAAGTGAAGTGTAAAACACGATGTCTCGCCTTCGGGGGTTGTAAAAGTTTAAAGTTTAAATGTAACAACTACTATTTAGGCTAGAATTTTTTGGTATAACTGTAAAGGTTAGAACTTTTTATTTTCATTTTAAAAATATGAATAAATTCTTTTTTTTGTTGATTAAAGCTAGTGTCTCACTGAATATTTATTTCTCTTTTCAGGATCAGTTGTACTAGACTAATTATTTTTAGTAATATCCATAAAACACTTCAGTTTTTTCTCATTTTTCTTAGCTGAAGTTAAATCCTTTCTATTTTAAAATGAGTGGTGCCCAAAAAAAAAGTCGTACAACTGAGGTTTCTTTAAAAATAGAATTAAATTCCAAAAAGACGTACAAAAATTATCTCTTACCCATATCTCTCCACCAAGGAAAACTGAGCTAGTATTTCTTTAATTTCTTTAGTTCTTTTAAAATCAGGTTTCACTCAATTCATTATCAGAAATTAAAGCGGGCTGCAAGAAAATTGTGCTCAAGCTTGGGGCGTCCAGTATTTAAAAATGTTACAAAATGACGCAGTCTACATGGGGCGAAAAATAAAGCAAAATTAGCACACCTTACAAAATTGCGCTCAAGCGTGGGACAAACAACTTCTCACAGGGTACAGAAAAAGATGCCTCAAACTGAGGACAGTTTAGCATGTCATAAAAGGACGTCACATATTTAAAAATGTAGTAAGAAAACTTGTGGAGTACTCCTGTTGATTGACAATTAAAGTAGCTAATTATTTTTATTTATAATTTTCTTCCATACACGATGTCCGAAATATGATTAACCAACCGCTTAATTGTAGAAATAATTAAAGATAGAAGGGAAAATTAAATATAACGGTTCAATGAAGGATATTTTAGGGATCATCCATGAAGTATAGAAATATTAGTTGTTTCGAAAAAAAAGTCTTTTAAAGACGATATAGCGAAATGTTTAAACAAATAAAATTGCAAGGTGCTAAATCAATACTCAACAGCGATAGTCATTTGACAACGAATGCATTTTTTGTACGACGCCGTTTTCAATGTAATTTTCATGGCTAATTAGAAAACTTTAAAAAAATGACATATTTCTCACAAAATCAGTGAAATTTCAAATCTGAACAAATTAGAGGATACTAGTAAATTCTGGTCTGTTGTTTGTCGATCCTAGCCCAACAATTCGTTGTATCTTACCATTAAAATCAAATTACTAATAACGGAAAATATTAAGCCCCATAGAAACTAACTTAAATTTTAAATTTTATTTGCAATTACAAATTACAGCAATAGTGACCAAGAAACAGTTTGTTCTACAAGATAATATATATTGCAGTTAATTAAAAAAGAAAATGTCATCAATAATTTCAATTCCTGAAATGTTCTCTTTATGTATATGTTATGTTTATCAATACAACGTTACTTAATTTATCTCCGTCACTAGCTGTAGACTTCCTGATCCTATAAAGCACAAACACAGAATGAAACTGCACTAGATATATATTGTTCCTACTGGTTCTGCGCAAACGCCATATATGAGGGTGTTTTTTTAAAGTTATCTAGTCGTGAGAATAACGCCCTAGAAAAAATTGCTTGGTTGTTGAAGTACTGTTGTTATTCTAAGTACTTTAAAGTTTGTATAAGTGCAATTTTAACGATTTTTCTTCTTTTTGCTTATGAAAGAATGACCAAAGTATACGGCGATTATAGATTATTTCATTTTCAAGTTGAACTTTGATCTAAGCAGGTTCGCTGGGGCTGAGATCCAATTCAAGATCACACCATGTCGAAAAGACTGATTGAGACAAAAATTAAGGAAACCATCAGGCTCATTGAAGATTTACTACTGTCAGATCCAAGAATAGAAATCCCAGTGCTTGCTAAGGAAGCTAGATTATACAAAACTATACTTATCAAATATGTGTACGAAATTTTAGGAATAAAGAAAGTTTTCGCACGATGAATCTCCAGAGCCAGAGTAGAAACTGGCCAGGAAATTTCTCATGAATAGTTGAACACTTTAAACATTTTTAAAAGAGTTACTTTAAGCGAATTGTTTCAGGCGACGAGACTTGGATATTCTATTGGTATCTTCCCATGAAGCAGGAGGCGTTATCAGTTCACAAGGGCCCTTCATATTCAAAGAAAGCATAAAAGCAGTGATCTTCTGGAAAGGTGATGGCGACCGTTTGTTGGGACTCCAAAAGAATTTTGGTTATTGAATTTATGAAATATAAATCGACAATTAATAAAGAGGTTTACTGAAGGACAGTCCAAAACCTGAAATAGGACATTGAAGAAAAATGTCCCAATTCATAGAGAATCAAAACTTTGCAATTGTACAACGACTACAGGATCCATAAAGCTCGTACAGTTCGAACCATAATAGAAAGAACCATATAGATTCACCGAGTTGCAACATCCACCCTACAGCCCCGTTCTAGCACTAATTGACTTTATTTTGTTCGTACATCTGAAAAAAGACCTTAGTAGTTGAAAATTTTCCTCAGATGATAAGTTTGTATCGTCATTTTTTGAGGCGAAAACAACAAATTTTATTTTGGAAGAAATGAAACACTGGACTGACTGTATTAGTGTAAACCAGGGGTGCTCAAACTTGAACTGCTGGCGATCAACCTCATTATTGTTAGACTACGATCGATCGACTCTGAGAGGCTGCAAGTAAGTGTGATGCAGGATTGTCGTCTAGGTAGGGTGTATCGTGGCATAGATATTAGTTTTCCGCACAATATGCATTTTTTTAGTGAAGGTAAATGTAGGTCTGCTCTAAAATGTCAATGAAAAAACTCATAATTATTCAAAATTGCGAGTTTATTGGTTCTTACAAAACAAACGAGTTCTAGTGTCTAAACTTAAATAAAGAGTGACTTTGGATGTTGAAGCATGGCACTGCATGTCCTCAGCATACTTTTCATAAGATGGTACGTAATTACCGAGTGCTAATCGCAAGCATGATGACATATGTTCGTCAGTTAGTCGATTGCGAT
This sequence comes from Pachyrhynchus sulphureomaculatus, assembly GCA_019049505.1. Lineage (NCBI taxonomy): Eukaryota > Metazoa > Arthropoda > Insecta > Coleoptera > Curculionidae > Pachyrhynchus > Pachyrhynchus sulphureomaculatus. Next base: position 57,511,039 of record CM032454.1, on the reverse strand, counting down.
ATTTTGACTTAATTATCTTCATTTCAGAAAATGCAGACTCGCACAAGTAAGTTGACCCAAACATTGCCGTCAGTTGAAGGGCGATTTGCCTTAGATTCGAATATTTATCTTCAGATATTAAACACCAGAATTTTGTATCAGATGCTGTGGCTTTGAGATGTATATCTGATATAATCTGCACTAACTCATTTTCAACAGAACATGAGTCCATGTTAAACTGACTTGCTATTTCAGTAGCTAATTCCTCAATGTTTTTACACGAAAAAGGATAACTCATAAATGATGCGATATTTGCCAATTTATTAAAATCATGAAAACGTATTTCGAATTGGCCCAAAATATTTGATAATTCTGCTTCATAAATATCATAATTCAACTGAGGAATCCTTGCTTTCAAAGACGGAAAATTTTTTCAGATCCTTTCTTTTCAGTTGATCTATCATAAGTTGCAATTTACTTTTGAATGCGTTTACTGCGCTAATCATCTCAATAATAGTTTTTCCTTTACCTTGAAGCTCCAAATTAATGGTGTTTAAATGCATTGTGATGTCTGTCAAAAATGCCAAATCAGTCAGCCATTTTCCGTTTTTCAGCATCTGAGTGTCATCACCTCTTTCGTCCAGAAAAACTATTATTTCGGGCAATAATTCTTGAAACCTTTCTAGGAATTTTCCGCGACTCAACCACCTGACGTCCGTGTGAAGAACTAAATCAGTGTGTTCAGCTGACTCACTATCTTCCAACTGCAATTTAAAGAGCCGTCGTTTCAAGTTACGTGCACGGATAGAATTCACAATTTTTATTGCAATGCCCATAATCTCCTCCATGTTTAGAACTTTTGGACACAAAACTTGTTGATGTATAATGCAATGGAAGGAGAAAAATGAAGGGAAATCATTATTAGCTCGACACAATGCCACAAAACCGTTTTCGTTTCCAGTCATTGCTGGTGCTCCATCGGTTGTAATGCACACTAGTTTATATATTGGTAGCTTGTAGTTTGTTACAAAATTGAAGAAAACGTCATATATATCTTCATCACGGGTTTTTCCTTTCAGAGGAATCATTGTCAAAAACTCTTCCTTAGCCGACATGTCATTGAATACCATTCGAATAAAAATACACAGCTGGGCAGCGTCTGTCATATCGGTGGATTCGTCGAACTGTAAAGAAAAGTATGTACATTCCATGATATCAACTTTTAGTTTATCTGCCATGTCCTGACTTCAACACGCCTTGTGACAGTCGGACGAGATAACTGAAGTTCTCTAATAGCAGACATAATCTCTGTTTTATTTTTAAAATCTCCAAATAAAGTCTCACCCGCTTCAATAAATGCTTCCTTCACAAGCAATCCATCATCAAATGGTTTCTTGTGTTTCGCCAATATATGAGATATTTTAAATGACGCGATCGTTGCAGTTTTTGATTGTTTGGCTGGTCTTGTAAACATGGTTTGTTCTTTTTTCAAACAAGTTATCAAATCACGTAATTTTCGTTTTCTTAATTCATTCTGTGACGGAAAATCCTTTTCATAGTTTTTATGAACCGTTTTATGATGCCTCTCTAAGTTCCCACGCTTAGGTATTGCAACTGACACACGGCAAATGAGACAAATGCACTTATCCTTTACCATACAAAAGAAAAATTCTTCCTCCCAATCGTTATTAAAACGATAAGTTTTACTTTTCTTCGCCGCACTCATTTTGGACTATTTATTAATAAACTTTGTATCGATGTATCGCCTTCAAGTTACAACTCAGACTGACTCCTATTCCTGCAGGCGCAACATTTATATCGGCGCGAACGAAGTCTCGAATGTTCCCGTCAAACACGCCGCCCGAAGTTTCTAGAAAAATCGGCGGGAATCAAAAACGCGGCTTTTCTTTGACAAGTACCGCGCGTTCCTTTGATAAAGCCGCCTTTTGCCGCTAGCAGGGGTTATTACGATAAAAGAAAGTGATAAGGGGGTTATTCTGGCCTAATTGTGGATCGAATAAATTTTAGTAGTTTATTCATTACATTTTGTTTTAGTTACCTAAAACAAAATCTGTGAATAGTTCTATATCGGAATTTTTTCTCGAGATCGACTCAAAAAGCACTCGCGATCGACTTGTCGATCGCAATCGACCGTTTGGGCACCCCTGGTGTAAACGATAGTTATATTGAAAAATAACTTTTTTAAGCGCTCTGCTCGTTTTCCTTAATAGTTCTGTAGTTAACTTAAAACACACTAATAACGGAAAAACGTAGCTTTTATGGAACTTTTCCTCACGAAATTTCCTAAAAACAGCCATAGTAATCGCGCGTTTGCAGTTCAAGAAAATATGTATTACTGTTAATTGAAAAAGGAAAGTGTCATCAATAATTTAAATTTATGAAAGTATATACTATTTTTATATACAAATATTTATCAATACAAAATTACTGTATTTATCTCCATCATTAGCCGAATACTTCACCACCATCCAAAGCACCGACACAGAGTGAAGCAGCACTAGGTAAAAATGGTTCCGACTGAATCTGCGCTATCGCTGAATACTTAAGAAATGCGCGAAACTAACACTAGTTTTTTGCAGATTTTTCAACCTATCCTACAGAAAAATAATATTTTCGCCCTGCTGGAAATATGCTAGAATTAAGCCAATTTTCAACAAACACAAGAAACCTTTCCAAACGACTACCGACCGACCGAGTAGCTTTTAAGTATATCGAAAATGACGGAAATATCAACAATCAACATATCTGAAAGAAATCAATGTTTTCCGCGACCACGCTAGTTTTTGTCAGCAAAGATCAACAGGAGGTCTTCTAACATATACCACATATATTTGGAACAACGCAGTTCAATATTTTGGGAAATCTCGAGCACTTGAACTTGATATAACCAAGGCATTCAACCATATTTGTCATGACGGATGGCTAAGCTAAGTCTGAAAGTTTTGTTTATGGCCCGCGTGTTTCCACAGAGGGTGCTTTTACTAGTAGTGGTTACTGGGTTTTTTTCTAATACCTTCACTAACAACGCCGCTGTGCCCAAAGGCTCAATACTATCTCCAGCTCTTTTTGTCCTTTAGTTTAGCCATCTGCTCGAAAAAAACAGACATCCAGTCTACAGCTTTGCCGTTGACAGTACTCTTATTTTTTCAATATCATGACCGCTCAAACATCGACTACTAATGTAAATATCCTCAGTCAGTAGGAATTTGTTGAACTTAACAAAGACTATCCTATCCTAGGGATCGTAACCAAGTAGAATTTAACGCTAAAAAACTCATGGACATGTTCTATTCATAGGAAAGGGAGCGGCTCTGAACCTAGAAATGTAATATAAAAAGCTCAAATTCGGTCAATGAAAAAATACTGCTCCCACGTTTGGGGCTCTACTTACAAAGATGCACTGTATTTGTTAGAATCTATACAGAAGAAAGTTATTCGCCTGATACGAGACGCAGAACTCACAAGCAACCTTGAATCCTTGAAGCCAAGAACGGTTGGCGATTTGTACCTATTCTATAAGTACTTTTATGGCAGTGGTCGATGGATGTAAGCCACTTCATTCCTATCAGAGTGGTCCATGTAGGAACACACGTCGCGCTAAAACATCACACTCGTTCAAAAACTCAAAATACGACCATTCTTGGCTGGAAAAAGCGGGTCCAACTTCGTCCACCAGTATTGGCGGCATTTGCCTTTTGCAGGTTCCTTCTTATTTTGTCGAGAATAAACTGAATTTATTGATTTTATATGGTTAAATGACAGTCCATTTTTGGATCGACGTTTTTGGGTCCTAAAGCTGGGTCCGGTCTCGATGGCGTCTACCTTTTGGGGCGCTCGACTTTTTTAGTGTCAACAAATGTAATGGTACTTGATTCAATTAGTTAAACGACAGTCCATTTTTAGATGTAGCATTTTAGGCATTCTAGGGAATGGGGGCCGCAAAATCAACGTTACAGGTTTTTATTCGACTCGCCCGATAGTATTAACAACTAGGCAGACGGTTAGTCAACCCTCTTGCTCTAACAACTCCGTAGGCCTTTTTAGCGGTCATATATATGATATCAATAATATCGTAATACAATTTTTTATTGAAACGTTCACTTATACCAATCAAACCTAAAAAAATGACTTATACCTTGTAATCCGACAATAAACAAACATTTTTTTTGGCCAATTATCGTGCAAGAACTAATTTCATGATCACCAAGAGCACAGAACTTTTATTTTAAATCCTGCGCATCGTTTAAGACTTTTTCTGAAAGAAACATCGCCGTCACAATTCTTACATTTTGGTATGTTCTGCAAAGAACCGAAAACTAATGCAAAATTTATTATACAATGCGACGATAGAAAACACATTATAATCACTACACCTTTTTAATTTTTTAGCACTCGTACTTGTATATTTGCCTCTTCAATTGTATGTTGATTATCCATAAATTTCGATTTTGACTTCCTGCTCGACATTTTCCTTTTCCTAGACGTTAATATTTTTACGATGTTTATCGTTCAGAGTAACAACATACACCGAGAAAACAAGCATTCATTTTGATAAAACACGTGATTTGTTCTTTTAGTCCACGACTAACGGTACATCCATAGCAAAGAGCAGATGGTTTTTAATTCGACGACATTCTATCCCCACGCTGCGCTGGTAGAATATGACGTCGAGGTGTCCGCGTGCTTCCTTAAAAATCCAAAAAGAACGAGAGAAAATTCGAATTAGGTCTTAATATTTTAGAAATATATTCTTGAAGAGTATATCTTTCAGTTTAAACAAAAAAAAATTGGTATATTTTTTTTTAACTTATAAGGTTCGGCTTGTCCCTCCTCACATAACCCTTCCCAAATATTTTTTTATACGGAGAACCCTTGAAATGATTGACCAGGACTGTTTCCTACCGAGTATAACTTGCAGGGATTCAAGAGCAGCGTGAATCGTTTTATGATTCCTGTAGCGCTTTGGAGATTTTTCTGCAACATGTATACTATTCTCATAAAAAATCTTCAAATTAAAGTTTACGGTAACAAGCCTAGCACCACGAAACACTTGAAAAGAAATATTCGACAAGCAAGGGCATGCCGAACAGTGAACAATAATTTTTCTGCTTAGAAAAACGTAGTAGTTTTCCAACAACTCCAGTTATCTAATAAAGGTTTCCTGCATTTATTAGTTTATTTTTTCAACGTAAAGTAAAATTAAACTTTTTTTATGAGACACACTCGCTTGTCCAATATCGCTTTCACCACCAAAATTGGACATATTGTATATGCACCGTCTTCAGCTTTGAATCAATAAAGCAAGTTACTTAATAAAAAGTAAAAACAAAATCAGACTGTCAATCATTTTCTTTCATTTATATATTTAAATACGGTTTAATACCCAGTTCGTCTTGCCAAATTAAATATGTCTTTCATCCGAACCGAGTTTATCTGTTAAGTGAGCGCTGTCAAGTGGATCATGACGCTAATTACGCAAAGAATCTATTTAGGAACTTTACTGGAACAATGTTGATAAAATTTCCGACGTGCTACCTGGATTTTAGTTTCGACTTGGGCTTTTTATTTGTTTTTCTGGCACACATGTGACATATTTGAATGGACTATTTTTAAGATATATTTGAAAAGGAAACTTGGGTCTGTCAGTAGACTATTCAAATAAAATAGTACAACAGAAATATCAAAAATAAATAAGATAGAGAATATATTCCAATCCCTACTGTAGTTAGGGATTGGAATTGGAAAAGTATAGCGATAGGTGATTTCAAACATTATCAATCAATAGTTATCGGTAAATATCGATATATTAATACTTATCAATAACTATCAACACCTCAATAGTTATGGACTTATCGATATATCGAGAGTTATCAATATACCGACAGGCATCACTTATTTTCACACCCTGGTCATTAGTTTTAGAATGTGATTGACTGAATGCTCTTTTATTACCGTCTCAGTAATCAATTTTTAAATAATAATTAGCGATATTAATGTTTATCGATATACATATCTATATTTATTGATATATCGATAATTATTGATATTTATCAATACATCCATAACTAGCAGTATATCGATATGTTGAAAATCATAGTTATATCGATAAGTAAAAATTATCGATGGTTAGGTTGCCAACAACTATCAACAGATAAATTCCATTATCGTCTCTCCCTAGTTGTATAGTATATATATCGTTTTGGAAAAACGCCGAAACAACTTTCTGTATGAATATTCAAAAGTGTCCAATAAAATAGTTAAATATTAAAATATTTGTAACAAAAAATAAAATTATAAATGAAGAAATCCTTTATTGCATATCGAACTACACTCCTTGGAAAATTATGTCTTAGAAATTATCTATACGTGAACTGTTACTTTCTCGGTGCCCTTTTAAACCAGCGGTGAAATTATTGACCTTTGCTCGGAACATCGTTTTAATGGTTCCATGAAGCCAGAATCATTATTGCAAAATTTAATTTTGATACTTACCTCTACAGGTAAAAATCGGAAAATCAGAACTACGTGGATGCCAAAGACACTTATGTGACCATTTTTGTAAATAATTGTCAAAGATAAGTTTGAAGTATGTCATGTCGTCTTATCCCATTGAAACTAGGTTCTCTGGATAACATCAATAAAATTTCGTAAAGCGAGGGTGAACAAGTTCTAAATCATGTCCACATTTTACTCCGAATTAGCAATTATTGTATGGCCTGTGTCATCCTCAAATAACTATGAGCCGAATATTTTACACACCGATATTAAGACGTCATGGAGAATGTAAAGGCTTTTGATACTTTAGTCTTAGTTTTCTCAAATCCTAGTAATCGTAATTTTGACCATAAAGGTAAAGACGTGCTTCATTCAAGAATAAGAAGAAAGCATTCAAATATTCGCTCATGATGTTTGGCCTCTAAGTAGCATTAGTTTGCTTTAATTCTTGCACCAGTTCTATCCCATAGAAGTGGATTCCTAAATCTTTCCAAAGTATGTATTAAGTTGTAACGCAATACTGGCTACATTTACCGCACTTGATCGTTTGGGTAAAGAAAGATCGAGATTCTCGTGAAATAACACATGAACGTACCTCGCGTTTGCAATGTTTCTTGTCCTCATCGTGTTCCTAAAGTCAAATTAATTTCTTCGAACTTCTGCACCTGTTATTTAGTCTGCGCGACACTGGATTTCATTTGTGTGGTGATGGTCTGAGTGTAAAATTCTCTTCGCGTAATTAACCGAAAATTACAGTTTTATTTTAAACCCTTACATCCAAATGTACGCTAAATTCCATTCCAGCTAAAATTCTTCAAAGAAACTAAATTTTTAATTGTCTTGGGTTACGATCTGAGTTCCCACTTTTTTCTTCCACATGTTGCATTGAAGCAATAAGCTAAATAAATTTCAATTTATTTAGGGAATACCCAGTACAAAAAATAGTCGCAGTGCGCTTTTGTCAATGGCTTCTTATCACGAATGCATTACCTCTGATAATTTGTATGGTATATAAAAACATTTTTGGAATATGTTAATAATAGTCTATCCATCTATTTGAATGGCACTGGGCTTATACAAATGATAAAGGATACTAGTTTTACTAGTGCAGGACCTTGATAGACAATAGAGAGATTTTGCAAGTTTTATTTTTCATATGCCTTTGTCTTTATTGGGATCTCAAGCGTGCGTAGTATTAACGCGAAGTAATTGCAAGGTTAGGTTAGTATTCATCTTCTATAAACTTAGGATTTTTTTTTCATTCATTTCATGGTTAAGCACACCGGTTATTAGGATTTGATGGGTTAATTCAAGTTTCTAAATTAAAATTGTGTTTAGCAGGTTTCTATCACTTCCTTCAATATTTCCAAGGTAATACAAATGTGTGATAAATAAAATTTCATTTGAAATTAGCACTACACACACTGTAATGCCATTGTGCTAAAGAATGCAAAATTTCAACATAATCTGAACACTATTTAACGGTTGTCAGTGTTATTTGCAATAAAAGATTATCATTTCAATTTTACTGTATTTTTTTAATAGTTTGTATACCTAAGTAGAAAAAAAAAACAGGCCCTACCATAATAGCGATAAGAATAACGAACTTCAAATAACTTCTGTTATAAGTTCCTAAACAAGGGAAATCGTTATTCCTAATAAAGGATTCTCTTATTTTGTTTCCATACTGGGCAAGCTCCAATTGGTGGGCGCATGCTTCAAATAACGATAACAGCTTAGTTTTTAGTACTTAATTTCTTCCCTTTATTACTGCGCAAGCTCCAAACGGTGGGCGCATGCTTGATATAAAGATGAAGACAGTGGCCTACCACAATAAGCGTTGCAAAATCTTTCTAATATGTTCTGAAATTTTCCTAATGATATAGAAGTTCACGTTGTAGAAAGTTTTTTTAGCCATCACAAACAACTTTGATATTGATTTCTGAAAACTCATTTTGGGGTGTGCTTTGTGAAGTCACTGATCATTTTACGTTTCTATAATACTGTAGGCTTCTTGTATTATTGTGGCGTAATTTCCAACATTATTGTATTGCAATTTTTTTACAAATAATATTCATTTACTCAATTATAGCAGTAGTTCGCAAAACTTGTACATTTTCAATATTTGTATAATATGTAATAATACCACTTGCACGTATGTACTAAAACACACAACAACATAGAAGATTACAACTTTATTGTCAATAAATATAAAATCATATAAGTTATTTGGGAATCAATACGAAATATCTATGCTTAACTTTAAAATTACTGTCTTCTTAACTTTTTATATATACCCAATGAAGGCATGTTCCTAATAAAGAGATTGATATTCTGGATGTTGAAGATTTTAATACCAATGCGAATGAGGGAATAAAGATCGTAATCGCATATAAAACTTAATAATGAAGAGTTTGAATTATAATTTTTCATAAATGGACAGAAAAACTATTATGTTATATGAGTGTGTAATTGAGTCTTTCCATGTATAAGGGATATAAGAAATATAAGCAAAAATAGTTAATAATGAAATCTTTGAGAATTTTTAATAAAATTCCTTCAAAATATTTAAATTTTTTTTAATATAAATAATTATAACTTAATCAATTTTGACAACGCGTTACTTCTTATCAACCTATTCTGAGAAAAGAAAAATTAATATAAATTGTGAAAGTAATTGTTCCTAAAAGTCAAGTTTAGCTTTTTATGTGAATGTTAGTATACACTTGTAGCAGTATAATTTGTGAAATCGACGAAAAAGTCTTCTCTAACTCTCCATGCAAATATCCACTGTCAACCGGAAGTTAAATAACTTAACAAAAAGAAGAAATTCTGTCTATGAGTAATACTAAAATTTAACGCTACAAAATCTCAACAATTTCTTCTCAAAAAGTTAGCTTTACAGAACTCGACAAATATGTTCGGACACCCCATATTTACCATATACTATATATATATTACCAAATTATATATATATATATATATATATATATATATATATATATATATATATATATATATATATATATATATATATATATATATATATATATATATATATATATATATATATATATATATATATATATATATATATATATATATATATATATATATATATATATATATATATATATATATATATATATATATATATATATATATACACACACACACACACACATATAGAGGGAGACCACAGACAAGACGGACGACATAAAAAGATTAGCGGGACACAATTAGATGCAAAAAGCAAATAACAGAGCTAATTGGAGACAAATTGGGGAGACTGACATCCGACTATGGATGGAATAACCTAATGATGATGATGATGATATATCTACATACATAGGTTTATGTATATATATATATATGGTATATATATATATATATATATATATATATATATATATATATATATATATATATATATATATATATATATACACATATATATATACATATTTATATATTATATATATATATATATATATATATATATATATATATATATATATATATAATATATAATATATATTATATATATATATATATCGTATCTGACTCAATCACCGCTCCTGATGAAGATAACATGGTCAGCGTAATGCGCGCCGAGTGCAAAAATAAAGTGTTTGGTGTAGTGGTTATATATATTGAGTAGTGTCATTGTGCCAAGGATTCCACGTTCCCAACACAAGAAATGTGTAAGTGGTTTTCGAGTGATAAGTGCACCAACGGACAGACAGAGAGACGTTACATTTTATAAATATTATATTCTTTGCTACATGATATTGTTCCATGTTTAATGGTTTAGGCAGTATATTGCAAGAGAACGCTCTACCGGCAACTTTTTTTTCAACTTGATTAACTATTATCGTCTCTGCTTATTCCTTATATTACCTAACGTAATAAAATATATCCTTTAACCTGACCAGGGAAGATAGGTATGTTTTAAAAAAAAAGCACGTAAATCGGATAAGTGGTTCTCGAGTGATAAGCGCACTAATGGAGAGAGAGTCGTTACATTATATATATATATATATTATAGAAGATTATAGATAACCTCACCAGAGAACAAATGTATGAATTAAAAAAAAAACACGTAAATCGGATAAGTAGTTCTCGAGTGATATATGCACTAACGGACAGACAAATAAACAGACAGGGAGACGTTGCATTTTATATATATTATAGAAGATTATAGATAACCTGGCCAGAGAACAAATGTATGAATTAAAGAAAAACATAAGTAGTTCTTAAGTTTTAAGCTTACTAACGGACAGACATACAGACAAAGAGACGTTGCATTTTATATATATTATATTCTTTGCTGCATGATATTGTTCCATATTTAATTCTTTAGGCAGTGTATTGCAAGAGAACGCGGTAGCTGCAAACTTTTTTCCGACTTGATTCACTATTATCGTCACTGCTTATTCCTTATGTTACCTAACGTAATAAAATATATCCTATAACCTGGTCAAAGGTATGTTTTGAAAAAAAAGCACATAAATCGGAGAAGTGGTTCTCGAGTGATAAGCGCACTAACGGACAGACAGCAGAGACACTTGGCATTTTATATATATTATGGATATATATATATATATATATATATATATATATATATATATATATATATATATATATATATATATATATATATATATATATATATAGATAAGTATGTTCACGTTACATGCAGAACAAAGCAAGCTTCGCAGAAACGAAGAATAATATTTTGTAATAAAAAGTTTTATATTTCTAATCCTGAACAAAACTTAAATTGGACCAGCAATGGAATATTGGACCCATATCTGGAATGACACTGCAACAAATATCCTTTACGAGACCAGACGAGAACTATGCGTCTGATTAGTGATCTGGAACTCAACTGAAACTTCGACTCTTTGGATCCTCTTAGAAAAAGTTTATGACTTGAATCTATTCTATTATTCATGGGAAGTATTCGATGAATGTAGCCAGATTGATTCCTTCCAGGTCGGTGCATGCTAGGAATATGCGGCGAGCTAATACATTATATCTATATGATAAAAATGAAACAAATAATATGGTATTTGGCGCCAATATATATTCCAAATGAATGATGTTATATACGTTTTTCGTTAATCAAATTACAATAAAAATTATGAAAATGTTTTTATGCACGAACGTTGAAACTTTAACCTTAAGAATAACAGATTTTTAGTATAAAAAGGAAATTCTAGCTCATAAATATAATAAATATCCCTTCTTAAGAACATGTTACAGACATACTGCCGCATACGCAAATAAAGCACCAGAAAAAGAATTAGCATAATCACAATAATTTTCAACAGCTGACTAAATTTTTCTCTCTTTTTCTATCTTCCGCATTTCGGGCGGAGGAAAAGCGGGTTTTTTCATTTTCTGCGAAAAACTTTTGAAGTATTTTCAATGTTTTAGTAAAGTTATAGCTGGAAAACGTTTTGCATATAGAGCGAGGCGCAGTTGAATCAACAATTTAGTTCTGCTATTTGGTTTAAAGTTACGACTGCGGAAAACGGATAAATTTCATTGCAAGTAGTTTTAGTACCTGAGATAAAGCATATCGTTTTAGTTGTTTTAGTGGATTTATTTTTAGAGATTATAAACTTTATAGGTAGTTTACGAAATTACGTAACAATAGTTTTTACTTCGCTCTTTAGAAAGAACTATATATTCATAAAAAAATATCTTTCCGGAATATTATAATTCCTTAAGTTTCAAGGTGCTTAAATTCTGAAAAACATAGTTCCCAATTTCCGTCGGGTCTGTCGGTATGCCTTTTAGAACGATAGCTATAGAATGAAATAAGATATTGTGTTGCAATTTAGTCTACACATAATTCGAGGATGGATTGAAAAGTTAGCGGCCTAGTCAAGAAAACAAAATAAAATACGTATAAAAATATTTTGCTCTATGCACTTCTTCCACCTGCATTCCAAAGCTTCCACACCTGTTTCAAAAAAAGATTCCTCAAGGTCTTAAAAATACTGGTTAACTGCAGCTTCGACTTCTTCATTTTGATGAAAATTTCTGGCCACTGAGGTGTTTTTTTAGATTTGGAAACAGATGAAAGTCCGAAGGTGCCAAACCAGAAGAATAAGCAGGATGGGGCAGCAATTCGAAACCACAATCACGAATTTGAGCCATAGACTTAATACGAGCGTTTCTCTTTAATTTCTTGACGTAAACGACGCAAAAGGGTGCAATAGTAAGTCGAGTTTATTGTCTCGCCTTTCGGAAGGTAGTCCACCATAATAATACCTTTAGCATCCCAAAAAACTGTCGCCATCACTTTTCCAACCGACAGAATTGCCTTCGCCTTCTTTGAGGTCGGTTCATCAGATTTTTTCCACTGCTTGGATTGTTGTTTTGACTCTGGAATATAGTGGTGAACGCAAGTTTCGTCCATTGTCACAAACGTGTTATGAAAATCTTGCGGATCAACCTCAAATATCTCCAAACAGTCTCGAGAAATTGTGAGTCGAATTCGTTTCTGTTCAATTGAAAGTAATCTGGGGACCCACCTAGCGGAAGCCTTTGAAAATCCGAGTTTGTTGGCAATGATGTTTTGTGCTCGTTGATGCTTATCGGGTCTGCAATCTCCCTGATAGTTAATCTACGGTCTTTCAATATGAGATCACACACTTTGCCGATGTTTTCTTCAGTCGTAGACGTCGCGGGGCGACCGGAGCGAGAGTCATCTTCGATGCTCTCTCGTCCACGTTTAAATTCTTCAACCCATTTTCCAAAAACGCTGCACTTGATCTCACTAAACTCGTTCTAACTTAAAAACCACAAATTCTACAGTAACAAAATTTTACACTGCGACAACCAAAGAAAGTATGAACTTATTGAGGGTACTATAATAGAAATGTTATATTATTTTTTGGTGAGGCCGCGAACTTTTCAATATATCCTCGTACTTGAAGTAAAAGGAGAACATGCAGATTTTGAGCGATATCACTTGAGGAGAAAGAGTGCGCTTGTTTAAGAATTGTATAGTTCCAATAGTATTATGAATATTTTTATGGATTTTGTTTGCTACAGTGACTCAGTTTAAAGCATAATTACCCATATACTCAAATATAAAGATTGTAAAGATGAGTGGGGGTATTAAAGAAGTTTCCTCGAATATATAATATAATTTTAAAACTAAATTGTTTTTTTTAAAAAAAAAGAAAAAGTATGCAAAGTCTAATCTTTTTTCCATGTTAAAAATCTTACCACAAAGTACCTTAAAAAAAATATTTAAAACATCTAATTATAATACTTGGGTTTAGAAATCCTCTATAGAACAGTCAACAAGTTTTGAAAACGGAAATGAAAAATCATGAATTAATGAGTCGAAATATATTTATTCTTCAGTATAATCTCCCTTAAGCCCAATACATTTTTTCCAGCGATTTTCCAATTCATTTACCCCATCTTTGAAGTGGTTTTCTGAAAGACCTTCAAAATACCCGTCTACGGATACTATCATCTCATCATTTGTGAAAAACGCTTCCCACGTAGAAACCTTTTGAGCTTTGGGAACAGATGGAAGTCAGACAGAGCCAGAACTGGCGAACACGGTGGCTGTTCCAACAATTCTTACTTTAATATAATCAATTTTGCCGTTGGCAAAGCACCTCTCGCAGCAAGTGCATTGTCATGATGAAAGATGTTTTTTTTCTTCTACAAATCGGATCTTTTCTCACAAATTTTCTCATCCAGCTGATTCAAAAGGTTGCAATAATACTCTCCTGTGATTGTTTTACCAGTTTGATGGTAATCAATTAACAAAATTCCTTTTGCATCCCAGAAAACTGATGCCATAATATTTTTGGACTACAGACTCAGTCCACTGTGTGGTTTGTTGTCGCAGTTTAAGATCATACTAGTAAACCCAAGTCTCATCCATAGTTACAAATCGAAGTACAAAATCAATTTTATTCTTTGTGAAATTAGCCAAACGTGGTTTAGAAAGTTTCTCTCAAGTGCGTTTTTGTTCCGATATTAGCAAATGCGGCACCCATCTTGTGAATAGCTTCCTCACGCCCAAAACAATAGTTAAGATCTTATGTACTGATCCATGTGGGATGCCTATATCCTCAGCTTAATCGACGGTCTTCCATTTCCACATCTTGTAATATACTACAATTTCTTCAGCAGCAATTTTTGGACGTCCTGAATGTGGATTATCATTGACGCTTGCACGACTACGTTTAAACTCTAGAGTCCATCTATGAACGGTTAGAAATGAAGGAGTCAACTTCCTTAACATTCACTAACTTTGCATAGACTTCACTGCACGATATTAGTTTTTGCCATTTTTAAAAAAAATAATCAAACACGTTTACTTTAACCAGCTGATAAATAATGAATGACTTGACAGATCGACTTTTTCATCGGTCTATATGACTGTATACTTGCCTGTCTCTTCTCACGACTGCTCCCGAACGAAATCCGAACTAACCCGAATCTATATATTTTTATATATATATATATATATATATATATATATATATATATATATATATATATATATATATATATATATATATGGGGAGAGAAAGGCGAGGCTCGATAAAATTTATATATTTTTTAAAGTATTATGAACATCTTTCCTAGTTTTCTATACGTATATTTGCTCAAGTTAGTTCAGGTTAGTACAAGTTAGTTCAGGTTAGTTCAAGTTTTCTACTAATAGTAGAACGTAGACGTGAAATCCAACTTATATATATGATAATTATTATTTACATTATTTATTACAAATATTATTACTTTCTGTTTACTATATCTTTCTACCTCTCTTCATTCTCTTCAAAATAATTTTAAAATAATCATATATCAAACAGAGAAATACAAATCATCTTTTAAATATATTTGTGCAATATTTAAAAACAGTAAACAGTCTAATCTAATATATATATATATATATATATATATAATATATATATATATATATATATATATATATATATATATATGTATATATATATATATATATATATATATATATATATATATAATATTTATATATATATATATATGTATATATATATATATATATATATATATATATATATATATATATATATATATATATATATTACTCAGTCAGTTTTTAAAATATCCATATTCCGCTAAATTTTGACAAGAATAATACCGTACTGTCATCAAATAAAAAATTTCTTCTTTAAGGGGAGTGATGCAATTGTCTCTAAAATCAAGACTTGAAGGAGAGGTTGAAGAGTTTTTATTAAGCTAGTACTAAGAGTTACATCAAGAAATAACCCTAAATATGCACCCAAATTTCAGTGTATATATATATATATATATATATATATATATATATATATATATATATATATATATATATATATATATATATAAATATAAATGCGATATGTAGAAACTAATTTGTTGTTCTTTTTGCTCTTCCAATTAACTTCCAAAAACCACATATTATATACACACATTTAGGTATTAAACTAATTGATAAATTAGTTTTTAAGGATAATTATAATATTTCTAATAGTGATTAACTAATTTTCGGCGACTTAAAACAAAATCTAAAAAATGATTAATGTTTTTTTTATTTAGGTGTGATCTAGATGGATATCAAATATAAAATTAAATTAATCTTGAAACTTGACACCTTTAATTTATTTTTGACGTAAATTTATTTTAGACTTCGAAAAATATTACTACTGTATTTCCTCTGTACAACAAGATTTTTTATGTATACTTAATAAAATATTATTAATGTAATTGATAGCTATCTCATGAATTAGAATCACGTGACCGCAAAAACCTTATATTTATTAGATTCTGGCGATTTTAGAGAACTAGCATAAAGAATATGAGCAGATTCGGAAATACATAGTTTTCGTTCACAAAAGCCAACACTATATAATTTGTTAGTGAATAGTAATGCAACAAGTTTAGATAGATCAAGGTGCAGGTAAATTCTTTCTATGATGTTTGAAGAGGTGCGATAAACTGGTTGGTACGTTTTCCATAAATTAAATGACTTAGATAATTTTATAGAGTTCTGTGTATAAATAGTCGAGAACAGACACTGATTTATAAATTAAAGATATCGAACTCACAAATTAGGTAAAATCAACATGTTTTTGGAATATCCTATGATATATTCTATATCGAAATCACTTGAGATATTGATTTTCAGATTCTATAGCATCCCACCGACAAAACAAACAAAATTAATAATTTTTACAAATTTGCAGACAAATTTTTTTTATAGAGTTATATTTTCCAGAACTGTATAATTCTATAAGGTACTATGTGAAATTGTAAAATTCTAGAAAATTCTATATAGAAATTAGTTAAAAAACATTATTTTAAGTTATAGAACATTGACATTCCAGTTATATGTGTCGAAATCAACATATGTTTATAGAGTTCTAGATTGTTCTATGTAGACATGAGTAAGAATATATAATTTTTATTAGCTTTTAAAATAAGTTACTAGCTAATCAAATGAGCTCAACATAGTTTTCAATAGTTCTGGAATATTTTCTTTGTAAATTAAACTAAAAACTTAATTTTAAAAAGTCATAATAAGCTCTGTTTTTGCAGAATCATAAAAGATGCAAATTATTCAACATACAATGCTTTTTTATCCCATTTTTATAATAAATAAATAAAATATTCTCTTCACGGTACAAATGAGAACAATACCATGTCAATGTGTCACCAAATGATATTAACTAGGCATTTTTTGTAAACCCATCGATTATTTACAGATTAATTTTCTAAATTCAGAAGTTTCTATCTCAGGCAACAAAATCAACGGGCTTAAGTTAAGGCTGTGTTGCTGATTTTTTTTTCGATTTATTGTGGCTTTAATTAGCTTATTGATAAAGAACTTCTGACCAATAAGCAGTTTTCGCCAGGTATGTTGCCTTCATTTCTACCACTAACCTGAAGATTTACACTATTCATCGAAGGATTCTTCAGACAAAAAACTCGCTTCAATATCGAGCATTTTACCAACTGATGCAGAGACGCATAAACTGCGCAAAATTGTGTACTAAAAATCTCTTAAATGGGAAGAACTACAGAAATATTTTTTAACTTTGGCTAGACATTTGTTTTAGCTTTGAGGACTCATCTGATGGTGGTAAAGAAGTCTGATATTTTTTTCGAGGAAAGACTATTCCAACAGTAAACGTTGGTTCGGCCGAAGATGCAAAGAAGCTTCTAAACATCTAACCTTGTCAGAGAGCATCGTGACATATGATCTTGAATGCTATAAAACTATTTTGTAATGCACATAAAAATAGCCATTCCCCACAGAACACTCAACAAAGAGGCTCTAAAGCTTTTGATGTCAAACAATTTTTTTCCGTCTTCCTAAAGAACTCTTCTGATCTCACATAAATGGAAGCAGCAAGAAGTCGCCGATAAACAGAGACAAAATTGTCAACGCCCCTGGCCAAATAAAACCTAAACATGAAGGTCCTTATATCCTTGCTCGAATAATAGAGCCGCATTGGCGTTTTTGTAACAGGCTAGGGTAAATTCACAACTCGTAAGCGAGTACAAGACTAGTTGATCAACAGCCTCTTTTTGTACTTAGCCATACAATGTCTATGGGAACGAAACAGCTGATACTAAGTAAACCATCGGCCATAATGAACTTTACGAATCCGGAACCTTTTTTAAGAGACACATGCAAAATGGGCGGCGCGATGTGCTCTGATCTTTTAAACAACAATATGTCTTACTGGATCGAGGCCATAGCGCCAGGAATCTTATAAGAATACCTGACTGTAACTACACAAGGTCTTTGCTGAAATTATAAAGGAAAGACCAGAAGATGAGGACAAGCTTAAAGGACACGGTCACCTGAATAACCACTTCACTCTCATTGAGATTAAAGATGATCCAGAATGGAGAGAGTACTTGAAGGAGAGAAAAACAGCGCTTCGTTTAAATATGTCCCGGAAATCACAAGAGCTAGAGAAACTCATATAAAATCCACAATATTTCTGGACCAGAAGTGTATTAAGTGGATTAGATATGGAAAGATGCTGTTCGTAGTAAAGGATATTGATCTTCCACAACTTCTCAACAAGCTACCTATTAGTCTTGTCTGTCTGCTTCTATAGTTGAGCTACATTAATATATCACGACCTTTAATGGTTTTTAGACATTAATGCAGCTTCCTTATTCAATAAGTTGCGCGAATTTAAGGGTGTCAAGTAATAGAATGATTGGAGTATTTTGGGGGTGCGGACTGTTACTATGTGCACCTATAAAATACTAAAAGTATCATTTTTTGCTTTGAAAAATTGTACATAGTAGGGACTTCCCATAAATTGGTGGATACATAATTTATGGGTAGGCACAGGTAAAAAATTTGAGTAAATAGTTGCCATAACTAATCGTATCACGTTACATTAATATTCAAGGATCTTAAGGAAAGAGTTTTAATTTATTCAGTACATATCATGCTAAACTTAAATCTTATTTTTATTGAAATAGCCTATTTACAGAAATCTAGGAATACATAAATTATAAAATATTTTTAGGAAAGGTAAAAGTACACAAGAAACATAAAATTTTTACCCTCTATTTCACCGAAAAGTTTCCGCGATTTTTCGTTATCGAGAAAAAGAAACTGCTTCCAATAAGAACTTGGAAGGGATATTTTAAATGTGAACTCGCGGAGACATTTAGATAAACGCGGCGAAGATATATTTTTACTTTTTCGCTGATAATTTTCCCTTTTTTAAATTTGTAGTAATAGGTTTTTCATCTTATTCTTCTTTGTTACTGGGCGTGTTTTTTTTTTGTAAATAATAAATGATAAAATTTATGAATAAGGGTCTTTCTATTATAGCTAGCACGATTATTTATTTTTTTTTTTTGCGATAATAATAAACTATTGTACAGGGTGAGTCAACGTTAAAGTTCATTATCTCATTTGTTTCGGGAATGCCGAAAAAATGTTAAATACAATAGTTTTCGGGAATGTTAAGGTGCACAGTTTAAAATTGTTTTTGAGTATACAGGGTACTTCAAAAAAGTGTGGCCAATATATATATGTTTTTTTTAAATGGAACATCATATTTTCTAATTTATTTTTAAATTCTGCGTAAAATTTTATAACCCTTTTATTAATAATGTTATGTACCTAAACCTAGTTTTTGTAATATTTCAATTTTTTTTAGAAAAATACTAGTTTTCAGTTTGGAAAAAAATTGCCACTAGCACCATTGTTTCTGAAGGTGGAATACTCATAATTGGGACGAGCGTTCTATAAAGATGAAAAAAAAGATATACGTAAAGAAATTTGAGTTAGATGCTACAAGGTGTTCAAAATCAATTTATGCATTTCGACTATTTTAAATTGAAAAATCTCAAATTTTTCAAATGGCACACCCTGCATATTAATATTTTTTCTGATAGATTTTACAAAACACTCCAACTTTTATTAAGTATATCATATATGGTATCTATTTCTAATAGTTTTCAATTTATTTTGAATTTTTCAATTTTTACCCTTGTTTTTTAGTACACTTACGCTATAATATCATAATTGCCAAGACAAAACAAAAATGTAGGCATTGTCAAATTTTGACATGTCTATTAAGCAAGTAAAAATATTTTAATTTGTTGTAGTAAGTGACGTATAAAGGTTATAGTTATGGATTTTCCTAAAAATGAATTAATTGATATGGTTTATATACTGTGCGAGGCGGGAAAAAATTGTCTTTTGGCGGTAAGGTTTTACGGAGCGAAATACCCTAATAGACGTATACCATCTAGAAAATTTGTTCAGTGTTTAATGAAACGGTTTGATGATAGTGGTAGCGTTAAGTATACGAAACGGAAAGTAGTAAACCAGAATGCTACCAATGAGGAAAAAGAAATGGAGATTTTACTTCATGTTGAAGATAATCCCCAGGTCAGCAGCCGTCAGCTAGCTGACTTATCTGACACACTCCCCAATCTACGGCTAATCACATCACGATAAAATACAAGTATTATCCCCTTTCATACGGAACTACACCAAGAACTTTAAGACCGTGATTTTGAACGACGAGTAAACTTTTGTACCACTATGAATGGAGCAATAGAGGCGGATCTAAATTTTTTATCCAAAATAATGTTTTCTGATGAAACTACTTTTCGCAGTAATGGAGCAGTTAACAGCCATAACATGTATTATTATTCAACAGTTAATCCATTTTGGGCCCGGGAAGTTCAAATCCAAAGCCATTGGTCGCTTAATGTATGGTATGGAATATTAAATTTTCGAATTATTGGTCCATATTTTTTCCGTGAACCGCTTAACGGGCCTATACAACTAAATTTTTTGCAAAACGAATTACCCCAGCTTCTTGAAGAAGTTAATAATTTTGAAAGCGAACAAATGTGGATTCAACAAGATGGAGCTTCTGCTTATTACCACTAGGGAGTTCGGGAATTTTTAAACGATCGTTATCCACAAAAATGGATCGGTAAGGATGGATTCATTCAGTGGCCCCCTCGATCATATGACTTAACACCTTTAGACTTCTTTTTGTGGGGCTACATTAAAGATCGTGTTTATGTGAATCCCCCTACAACACCAGTAGATATGGAAAATAGGATACGGGATGCGTGCAGGACAATAACGCCCTTTGTGCTAAGGAAAGTGAAGGAAAATATAGTAAGCCACTTGTAGACTAAACATGTGTATTCAAGTAGATGAGCATTTATTACGTCATAATAATTAATTATTAGATAAGTTAAACTATATTAAAATTATTATTAACTATTTGTTCATGTTTTCACAATAGCGTAAGTGTATTAAAAACAAGGGTAAAAATTGAAAAATTCAAAATAAATCGAAAACTATTAGAGATAGGTATATGACATACTAAATAAAAGTTGGAGGGTTTTGTAAAATCTATCAGAAAAAAATAATAATATACAGGGTGTGACACTTAAAAAATTTGAGATTTATAATAGTCGAAATGCATAAATTTATTTTGAACATCCTACAGCATCTAACTCAAATTTCTTTACATATATCTTTTTTTCATCTCAAAATTGAAATATTAGACAAACTACTAGGTTTAGGTATATAAGATTATTAATAAAAAAGTTATAAAATTTTACGAGGAATTTAAGAAACAATTAGAAAATAGGATGTTTCATTTAAAAAAAACATATGTTATACCGGCCACACTCTTTTGAAGTACCCTGTATAGTCAAAAATAATTTTAAATTGGGCATCTTAACATTCCCTAAAACTATTGTATTTAACATTTTTTCGGCATTCCCGAAACAAATGAGATAATGAATTTTACTCTATCGTTGAGTCACCCTGTACTTTTCTAAATAATCATCAGGCTTGATTTTTTTACGACATAAAGAGCTACAAGCGCAATGCGCTTTAGCACTCGAATCAGTGCAACTTGTACTTGATGGAAAACATTAATTTTTTCTCGGTTACTATAACCCCGATTCACCATTTCTTTTAGGTTTTTGTTAAGTACTTGTTGCAGTCTGTCAAGTAACAACGTGTCCGTGATATTTTGGATATATTTGATAAATGCGATTCTAGCCATTCAACAAGAAATCGGTGGAGGGAACCTTCGTCTATGATGCATTTTAATAAAAATATCATTCGATTCCGAACTTTCGTCGAAATCACGTAATATCCAATATGAATCACTTGTTTGCGCGTGGTTTCGAGGCTTCCTTTGTTCCCACCCAAAGGAGCTTAATATGACATATTCCGTGGTACGCTAGGTATATTAAAAAGTCGGTGTCGAATGTGTCCCACGAGACCATTCGACAACATCTTCATGCTCATGATATCAAATTCCGAAGCAAGTTCAAGAACCTTTTACTGGGCGAAAATCACGTTGCAGAGAAGCTCACTTGGGCCCACAATAAAATACTAGAGTGGCCCTCACACGATGAAAACGCTTGGTCCCTTGTAAAGAGAAAGCTTAGAGGAAAGACTCTGAGGACTTTGACTTAGTTTGTCTCGCGAGATTCGAGATCATTGCCGTAGTATGCAGAAAATTTCGTCCACAGCATGCCTCGAAGATGCTAGACGATTATTGATACAGGAGGCGATTGGACAACTTACTATGGTAATTTCAACGTTGTTAGCACACCAAAGAATACATTGATAGCAAGAAATCTTCTCGAAACATATTTTTTCAAGAATACAAGCGGTCGCGTTCTTACTTAACAGGCTGTATTTGCGGTTATTTGTAAGAGCAGCTAGTATCAGAATGTTCAAGATAAATCAAGAAATAAGAGTACTATCATCAGCAAATCTTAAGATTAAAGTGTCAGTCCTATAAAATAAACTATTGATACAGGTATTATTCTTCTGGACTTTTCCTGTGTCGTCTGAATAAGTGATGCTGACGTTTCATCATCTTGCCTTCTTCAAAATTTAGCACGAATATGATTTTATTCCGCTTGTATACGCATTTTCATTTCAGCGGACTGGGAGATGGACCGAGGCTTCATGAATAACTTGTTCCCAGATTGGTAAGAGGTAATACCAATGTCACGATTAAAATTGTTGGGATCTTCATAGACTTCGATGGAGCCTCAAATTTTTCTGAGATGGAAAACACAATTTATAAATTTGAGATGGTAAACGGATTTTGTGGTAAGAAATTTTGTTTGATCAAAGAGAACCTGGTGCTCTGTTTCATGCTGGGATTCTGCAAGTGTTGAAGTGGAAACGTTACGAAGACGTACCACATTTTAATGTACATATTTTTCTGCTCGTTACTATAAGTTTTACCACAGCTACATGGGATAGTGTAGATTCCTGACTCTTCAAGGAAAATTTTATCTTCAACAGACCTGAGATCTTGTGAAAGTTTAGGGCACGTAGAAAATTGCGTAAATTTTATGTTTCCGTGTCAGAAATTACATTTCAAAAATTGAAATGTAATTTCTGGCATTCTTAATCTAAAAAAGAACTAGAATGTCAAGAGAATAATCTGCTCTAATCTTTAGAGACACCTGGGAGGATGTAGATTTTTGAATTCAACATTTCGTATCTACGTACCGGAAATTGTATGATTTAAGAATTCAAGTAAGGTGTTTTAGTTTTGAGTGAAGAGGTTAGGGCTGAGAGAATAGTACATCCCTATGAATAAAGGAATTATTCACTTAGTGTTTTTGAGGGGTATGGTGATGCCAGCATACATTTCCACAATTTTAATTTAATATGAAAAGCGTCGATGGATTTGTTTTTCGACGTGTTCTATAAATATATTGGCAGTACATTTTCGTAGCATTTCCACTTCAGCACTTGCAGAATACCACTGAGAAACAGGACGCCAGATTCCCTTTAACCAAGCAAAAATTGTTCTTTATTCCTTTTTCTATAATAGAGAAATTCAAAAGTCCGTCGAAATATCAAATGTATAAAACTTGTGCAAGCTAAATTAAATTATTTTCGTGCTAGATTCTAAAAAAAGCAGTCCTAAAAA
This sequence comes from Pachyrhynchus sulphureomaculatus, assembly GCA_019049505.1. NCBI lineage: Eukaryota > Metazoa > Arthropoda > Insecta > Coleoptera > Curculionidae > Pachyrhynchus > Pachyrhynchus sulphureomaculatus. Next base: position 57,487,046 of record CM032454.1, on the reverse strand, counting down.
CAAGCTCCAAATAAGCCAACAGGATGATCAGTAAAATATCAGCAACGCAGGAGAAATCTAGAAGAATTATACCTATGAAGTTCGTAACCTGTGGAAGGTTCCTATCAAGATTGGACTGTTAATTTAAATAAGGAGGAAATGGATTTCTGAAAGCTAGCGATTTTGGTGATGGTATCGAAGAGAAATACATCAACTGTCACTTAAAGAAAACTCGAGAGCCATAAACAAAGCACATCAGTCACGTGAAATATGATCGAATGCCTTGAGTTTATTAACCGCGACCACTGCAAACTTTCCCTCAGGTACAATTGTGGCGCCTATAAACAGCGATAGTAGTTCGCTGTTTCCTTTTTGAGTACGTTAGTAGGCATCTCCTCAGCACCAAAAGCAAACAATGTAGGGCATTCTTGACCAAACTTTAGAAAGTATGTGTGGTGTTTTTTATAGAAAATGACAGTAAATCACAAGGCAAAGAGTCTAGTCAACACGTTGACTATTTCAAGCATTGTTGCAATAGTATTTGATGACCGTTTAAGTATATTTGATTCAACAGAACTTTGACTAACTGCCTCAGCAACTTTCCAAAAAGATTTGAACTCTTGGGATAAGCAAGAAGTTTGTTCCTAATACTCTGATTATAAACCTTCGTTTCGTCGATTATTTGCATCTATTTCGAGCACAACAAGAATGTTACAGTTTTTACCTCATTGTTAGTAAGAAAGTTGTTTTGAGGTAACAGCTTCTATGTACTTATGTGATTAAGCTTCCATGATATTAACTAGCAGAATACTCGATATGGGTAACACTTTATGATCAGAAGAATCCAATCAAGAATACCAGCTTAAATCAAAGGAATCAAAAAAGATCAAGAAAACTAATTAACTCTCCCTCAGATTAAGAATACAGTTCGTCGTGTTTGAATGCCATGTATGACGATTTCATAAAAAAAACTATAGTATTTGTAAGACAATCAAAATATAGTGGTCGAAAAAGAAAAAGCATAAACTGTGGTTGTTGGTTCAGATGGTATTTTAACCATGCGATGTCGTCCCTCTGGCGAGAGGGATAGCTTCCAACAAAATAAAAGTTCCTGTAGATAGGTTTAAACTGGAAACTAGCGTCGAATTTAGTCATGTCTAGGACATGACTTCATGATATAAAAACGGTTAATCTCTTTGAGAAAAAGTGATGAGTAAAAAATATATCCTTCAATTTACAATTTAGGTATATAATATTTCGAATTTTTATTTTAATTATTATCGGTTTATCACGACGATAATATCTTGTATTTGTTTTTAACGATCTACGTTAGTTATAATGACGAAGCATAGAACTTCCGCAATAAAAAAACAAGAGTTTCTTTATTAGAAATTTATTTTTACATTGAAAAATAGTCAACAGTCATAAATTATATTATACATACATTGCTTTATAATTTACACTAGCATATTATTTTCTACGGTAAAAATTTCTAACCTATAATTTTCATGTTATGCGTGCTCTTTATTTTCATAAAGTAAAAATTAAAGTTGCGATACAGGCTAAACAAATGGATATTTACTGTCGGAATTACATTGAGTTAGCAGTACATACGTCTAAATTGCATAGATAATTTATTATTTAATTATTGTGTTTGATAAGCGTGTACAGAAAAAGTTCTTGTGTGTCTACTTAGCTACATAATTCTTCATTTTTTCCCAAACATACTATCATCCGTTCTCTGTCTCGACCACGTTTCGGTTTTATTAAATAAATCGTGTATCAAACAGTGTTTTAAAAAATTTCGGATAAAGCTTTTTTGGTTTGGTTTAAGTTTTTCTTTATAACCAAATGTCAATCATTTGAAATATTTATCTCCCAACTTTGGTTCCTACAAAGTTGAGAAAGGACATTTTTTAATAAAATATTGGTCTAATGACACCTAAGTGATATGAGGTATACTAACAGATTACCAGAAGAAAAAGCGAATCTTTTGGCGAAGATAATAGAGCCTCATACACCACTTTACGCAGACCTGGATAGAGGAAACATGATACCCAATACTATCGAACTTTTCATCCAGGTATACATCTAACGCCCAACACTTACTCCACTATGCTCTATATATGCTAATGTTGAATATATGCAAGTTGTTTGGCAGAATCTGGCATGATCCACTAGTACTTCAAATTAGTCCCTTCGAATTCCATTCCGGCATCACGAGATTGTTCCAGTCATTTATTTCATACAGAATTTTCAGAGTCACGAGCGACCTCATGGGAAAAGGCAAAGGAAACTAGAGTCTTACAAAATGCCCCGTCGCCATCACTACTGTTTCATAGTTTAAGTGACAATATCTCAATGACAGAGAACACTAACCTATTATATAGCGATCACATTGAGACAACTACATCTTCAAGACGCCACAGGATAATAGCCAGTAAGCTCCAGGCACCCTTGAAGAAATCGTCGAATTGTTTCGATTATTAACTATTAATCTTCAAGAAGATTGTTAGATCGCGGCTCCCGTGTAACTACCAGATACTGATACTTCGACTAGTATTGATAGGAAATCATTAAACGTAATATCGCAGCTAAAAGTCACTGGAGACAAAACTTTATGAAATATTTGATAAATTCATAAAAAAATTAACACTTATATTAGTTTACAGTTATAGTGGAAATCCTACCAGAAATATGAAAAACAAAACAAATACTCGAAACAATATAAATTAAAATAGTGTATAGAATAGCAGAAGAGACTTAATACTTAATAAACTGAGTGAGGAGAAAATGAAATAAAAGCATGGGTGCTCAATAGACCAATATAATATAATAAAGATAAAATGGTTAATTTTACCAGAGATAGGATACCAGGAGGAAGAGGATATATGAGAAGCCTCCAAAAACTTTGTAGAGATAATCTTTTCATAGATAGGTAAAGATAATATAAACAGATAATCGTGCCTATACAAAGAAAGAAAAAGAAGAAAATGGAACGGAACAGAGATACTAATATTTAACAGCAAGAGCTGATTAAATTAAAAAAGTGGGGTATACTTTTGATGCGATATATCAGATCCGTAGTATTTTTGCCCGCTGATCACGAATCTAACGTCAGAATATCGCCATCACATCTCAATTTTTTTCTAACCTCAAAAAATAGGTAAAAATTAGTAAAAATTAAGAAAAATATACTCCTAAAAAATTGATTCAAGCTTTTTCATGAATACAAAGATGTATTAATATGTATTCGGACACGCTAAGCTAATATTCATCGGTTGGATTGAGCCATACAGTTCTGTTTTCTTTCTAACCTCAATAAATCAGACAGATATAGTGCTTCTCGAATGCAAAAACGAATTCAAATTAAAATTCAACCGATCCTTACCAAATTTGGTACACGGGGATTTTTTGGGTCGCTAATCACGAATCTGAGGTTGGATTTGCAAAAATTCAAGATGGCAGATGTTTTCGCGCCATTTTGAACGCCGAGAAAATTCATCGGTCGATTTTTATTCTTCTACCTGCATCCAGGGCACCTCCACGTGGTGACGGTGGGCAACGGTGTTACTCCACTAGCCGGCAGAGTCCCTGGATAACGGCTTAGATGCCCTCATGGCAGGTAGAAGAAAGAGAATTACGATGCAGGGACTCGGAAACCCAGTATCGGCGGTTGGTCAGGGTGGGAAAGCGGGCCCGCAGCCATCGTCATCCAGCGACCGTAGCTCTTCATGTGTGAGTGACTTGGCTCATGTAGAGTATAATGCTACAAGAAAACGGTCTTACGGTACAAGGACTTTTCATAAGTGCGATAAAAAAAAACATTTTGTTATATTTTCTGTCAACACGTATTGAGTAAAATGGGGTCACCGATAACGGATAAGATTAAAACCTTATATAAGGATTGTTTTAACATTGAAATACAGCACCAGGATACAGATTGGGTTCCCCCCATCATTTGCAGTTCTTGCAAAATAATGTTGTACATCAATAACAAGGCGATTAAATATTCCAGACTAGCAATATGGAATAGACCATACAGTGAAAATGATTGCTACTTTTGTATGAATGTTGTATCTAGGCATAACCGAAAAAATAAAAGCTCTATTACTTATAACGATGTTTCGACAGTAACAAGACCAACTAAACTAATTCCGCCTCCTGAACCACTTGATGCTGATGTTATGGAAACAAATGATTTCACCTTATCAGTTCATGCCGAAAACATTGAGACTGTCGAAAAAGATTCAAACACTGTTACTAATGAATGTTCTAGTGACAACCTATCATATACTAGTGACACAGATAAAGAATTTCTACCATACAACCGTAAACCAGAACCAATACTCGTATCACAGTCAGAACTTAGTGATCTAGTCAGAGATTTAGGCTTATCCAAAGATGGTTCAGAGCATCTTGCTTCCGTTTTAAAGAAAAGACATTTACTTAAGCCAGAAGCTACGATTTCTTATTATAGAAACAGAGATGAAGAATTTCGAAAATATTTCACAATGGTCGAGGAATTGTCACTTTCATATTGTACCGATGTAAATGGTCTAATGGATGAATTTCCAAATAACTCATACGATCCTGAAGAATGGAGACTGTTCATTGATTCTTCTAAACGGAGCATTAAGGCAGTTTTGCTGCATAATACCAACGTTTACGCTCCCATTCCGATTGCTCATTCCACAGTGATGGAAGAGCAATATGAAAAAATGAAGCAGCTTTTGATAAAAATAAAATATGCTGATCATAACTGGAAAATTTGTGGAGATCTGAAAATTGTAACAATATTGCTTGGCCAACAGTCAGGGTTTACACTTTATCCCTGTTATAAATGTCTGTGGAATAGCAGAGACAGGGAACGTCATTATAAGAAAAAAAATTTGGCCAACAAGAGAATCGTTCACTCCTGGTGAAAATAATGTATTGTTTCCACCATTGGTAGATCCAGGAATAGTTCTTATTCCCCCGCTTCACATTAAGCTTGGACTTATGAAGCAATTCACGAGAGCATTAGATACAAACGGCCCATGTTTCAAATATTTACATAAAAAATTTCCGAAATTTTCTGAAGCTAAAATTAAGGCAGGCGTATTTGACGGTCCACAAATAAGAAAATTGTTTCAAGATTCATTATTTGTTAACAAAATGAATAAAGTTGAAAAAGCTGCTTGGCTTAGTTTTAAAGAAGTCGCAACAAACTTTTTGGGAAATAATAAAAGTCCTAAGTACAAAGAAATAGTCGAGAAAATGGTAAAAAATTTTCAAACATTAGGTTGCTTAATGAATCTAAAATTACATTTCCTGGACTCCCACATCGATGATTTCCCAGATAATCGTGGTGACTACAGTGAGGAGCAAGGGGAACGTTTTCTCCAAGATCTGAAAATCATAGAAAATCGGTATCAAGGACGATGGAATGACCATATGCTAGCGGACTATTGCTGGTCGCTAAAAAGAGAAACAAGTCCTCAAAAGCGTTTGGGCAGAAAGCCTTTAAATAGGTCATTCGCGGAAAAAAGAAGAACAAGATACAGCCAAAAAAAGGAAAGTTAGGCGCGGGTCTAACCTTCGCAATTCTACGGCTTAAGGGTCTACTATTTGAGAGTATATGGTTTAAAAGTCCTGGTTTTGAGTTTATTGGGTCTCATTTTTAAAGTTACAGGGTTATTGAGGTCTATTTTTTGAGGTTACAGGGTGTGGGAGTCTAAGGTTTCAGGGTTTAGGGTATAAGAGTATCAGGTTTGAGGATTCCCCAACTGTATACCAAATTTGGTAGGAATCGGTTGGTTTTCAAAAATTTTGTCCGCCATCTTGGATCCGCCATTTTGAATTTTGCAAATCCTCAGATTCATGATCAGCAACCCAAGAAACCCCCGTGTACCAAATTTGGTAAGAATCGGTTGAATTTTAATTTGAATTCGTTTTTGCATTCGAGAAGCACTATATCTGTCTGATTTATTGAGGTTAGAAAGAAAACAGAACTGTATGGCTTAATCCAACCGATGAATATTAGCTTAGCTTGTCCGAATACATATTAATACATCTTTGGATTCATGAAAAAGCTTGAATCAATTTTTTAGGAGTATATTTTTCTTAATTTTTACTAATTTTTACCTATTTTTTGAGGTTAGAAAAAAATTGAGATGTGATAGCGATATTCTGACGTCAGATTCGGAATCAGCGGGCAAAAATACTACGGATCTGATATATCGCATCAAAAGTATACCCCACTTTTTTTTTGTGGGGCTGTGTTATTAGTTTCGGCACAGACGAAAGAAGTATTTAATTATTTCCTATAAGACTGTGAAACTGTATAAAATTTAAATAGCCAAATAATTTGTAGAAAAGTAGGAGGTTAAATGTTTGCAACAATAGAGGCAAAGCAGTCGCGAGGTAGTATTCCGTATTTTCATAGATTTGATAAGACAAAATTTGTCCCTTTTAGTTCCCCATCTATAAACCTACTTGAATTTAACGGCATTCAAATATCAACTTTAGGTGTCAGTGAAAATGTTAAAATTCAAGATATATCTAATTTTAAATACTTGGGAACAAAAATATACTCCCTTCATCGATGGGATACCCATATTACATATGCCTTAAAAACATTAAGTCTATATTAAGGTAATTAAAAAGATTTAAACAAAAGTATAATAAAAGACTGTTTTTAGTCAATTTCCACTGCTTTATTTATAATTGTGATGACGAGTTTCGCTGTCGATGTAGCTTCTTCGGATCTACATTTTACCTTGTCAAATTAGGTTTAATGTTTACAATTTTATATTATATATATTATTTATTATATATAATAAATAAACCAATGAAAATTGACAAAAAATAATCTTTTATTATATATTTATAATGAATTTCCATCAAGTAGAGGCTACAACCATCTGAAATTTAAACAAGTTTTCAAATTAAGCAATTGCGCATGCTCTATAATTTTCTAATTGAAACTAATATTTTGACGGGATTATTTCATGGGGTGGAGCGGCAAAAAAACTACATTAGTTCCTTAAAAAAGTCTCAAAAGTGAGTGTTAAAGCTACATTACAAAAAAACTATAACTACCTAACGGACAGCTTATTTAATGAAACAAAGCTCCGTGATGTGCGGCAACTTTTCTTCCTGAAACAATACATAGGTAAAAATCTAATAAAGTTAGACTATTATTACCACACTAGAAAATGGGACCCGACTGCGCGTACTCCTAGAACTGACAAGACTATCCCTCAAAGCAGTTAGTACTTCCAAGGGCCTAAACTTTATTATACTATCCCCCGCTATCCCGAAATTAAATAAACACTAAAACCCGGATTAGAGATATATATTTTAATTGACTTAAAAATATTTGCTATAATTAATTCCCATAAAAAAAAAACTGTTAAACAAAACCAAACTCAATAATTTAAATATTTATAACATTAAATCATCACTGATAAATTTTGTTAACCAATGGTTTCATTTCATGTTAGTATTTCTTTTCCTTTTTTATTTTTGTTTTTTTTTTTATTATGCTTATTATTTTTAGAGGATGGAAACAACTTTACAGTTTGCGGTATGGAATCTTCATATTAGTGTTCCGTACAGAACGATTATGGGATCACTTCGGTGTCCGTCTGTCTGTCTGTCACACTCCATTTTCTCTGAAACTGTTTGACATAGAAAGTTGAGATTTGGATCAAATATAGGAATCGATGGCCCAATGAGAGCCATGTAATTTTGGAAGTTAAATTTGGCCTTAGGGGGTTAGTGTTGGGGGGTGAAATCGGAAGTGAAAAAAAAAATTTCCAGGTCATCAAGTGGGATGTCAAACGAAAGCTTGCCAAAACAACAACAAAAATATATATGATGTAATACTTGTGCACACTTTTCTTCACATTATTTTAAAAAAATAGCCAAAAATCGCTGCTCTTTTCTATCTCGAAAAGTACTGGTCAAAAAATTTTGAAAAATTCTGAAATATTCTCCACAAAGTGTAGAGTGAGCTAAAATTTAGTATATGTACCGCCGAAGCGAGTACTTTGGCGCCAAATGATCATTGATATCGACGCGCCCAAACCCCCCTAACTTCATTATCATCATGAGCTAAAATTATCACGTATCACTTTTTCGTACACACATTGGTGGTCAACGGAGAGGTACGGAGATAAAATAATTTTATTTTATTTGTTTATAATTAAACAAGTATTTGTGTAGTCAAATAGTTTTACACTTTTATTACTAGATTCTAGATTAAGCTAGATTGATTTATGGACTATTAGGCAGCTAAGATACTATAACTATTATACATTATTGCCTAAGAAAAAACTTGAAAGTACATATGGGATCTTTAGATATATACATCTTAGGGACCTAATTAACTTAGCCTGGGTAAGGATTTTATTTTATTTTAAAAGTAATCACTGGTACCGTACGGAAGACTAATTGCGCAAGTCCGTCTTGCACTTGACGACTATTTAGTATCATACTAGAGGATAAATCACTTAAATATTCTAAATACAGGTAGATCAGACCTATGGTGATCAATAATTCATTTACATTTACTGTCCTGTATAAACATCGCATTTGTAATATTTCTGTTTCCTGTTGTAAGTAAATATATTCAGTAATATCATTATTAGAATATCGGTTCCTTCTTTCTCTATGTTTCTAGTATCGCCAAATTGAAAAAAAAAACAGCAAAACTTCTGTTGAAAGAAAATATCTAAAACTACTTTTTAAAAAGTAGAATTGGCCGAGAACTTTTGTTAAAATATTGCACGAAATCATCAAAGATATCATCATCATCATCATTAGCTTATTCCATCCATAGTCGAATGTAGGCCTCCCCAAGTTGTCTCCAAAGAACTTTGTTGTTTTTGCATCCAATCGTGTCCTGCTAATCTTTTTATGTCGTCCGTCCATCTTGTTTGTGGTCTACTTCTACATCTTTTGTATTCTCTAGGCCTCCATTCAACTATACGGCGTGTCCATTTGTTATCATTCAGCCTCGCGATATGTCCCGCCCCATCAAAGATATGGTGAAAACTTATTATTATCGGACATCCATTTACTGATGGATTTTCCATCTAAAACCGTACATCAGTCAAGCAAAAAGCATGAAATTTTGAAGTTTAAAGTACAATTTAAAGCAGTCGTAAATAAGAAGACATCCTAGCGAAGGATAAAATTTGACTGATACTTCTAGTATAGTAGATAATATTTTATTATTCATTTATCATTATCTCAACTGTCAAGGAAATAAAACAAATGTTTAAAAATCTTTCTATGAAATCATGACTCCTTTATAACACAGCATACGACTTTTGCCGACAAAGTTTAATGAAATATTTGTCAAACTCATGAAAAAAATAGAAGCAGCTTATTAGCACCGGACATTTATTTATTGATGGGTTTCCATCAAATAGAGAAACCTCTCATCAGGCGAGTGTTCTCGCGTGCATTCCGCTTCTCTCGTATAATTAACCTGGGCAGCGATACAAATTACAAAGTACGGGATGGCGTTTTTTTACGGAAAGCCTGCTTGCGAGCAGGCATTTGTCCAAAGATTGAAGCACTATACGAGGGACACTTTAAAAATAAAACTGGTCTAGCGCAAAAGTTTCTTATATTTTTAAATATTTTTTTACTTCCTTTGCCAACGGAAGTATTCTCCACGAGTTTTGCATGGCTTTACGTTTTAGAGTCCCCAGATTAGAGAAAATGTAGTTTCCCTTCTCCATAGCTTTGTCTGTAGGGTTCTCTCTCTGTCTGTCTCCCTGCGGGAACAATAACACACCAATTAAATGAAATATCGATTTTATTTTTGGTACGCATATAATACTTGAAGTGGAAAAGGACCTTCAGTTTTTTTGAGATATATTGCTTCAGGAGAAGGTGGTGGTAGATAAACTTTGTATACTTTTAATGTTATTGTAAGCATTTTTTTTTTTTGTTTTTTTCTTTAATATATATTAATATGTTCTAAAATCAGCGGACTAATTTTATTTTTTTTAAGTACCCGCGTTATTACAAACTATTAAAGTGTTTGTTTCTTAGGTTAGTAAAACTGTTATTAGCAGCTCACAATATTTTTTATGACATTTTCTTTATTTGGTTAGATATAAAAGCGTGTTTTGTAATTATCAAGATTTATTATTGTTAATTTTTAAAAATTTATGGCGTAAAGAATTCGCATTCAGTTTTGTCTTTAAAGCGATTTTTTCTTGTACTTCCATGTTAAAAATGTTGAAAAAGTACAGTGATGAATGTTTAGCTAGCTCAATAGGTTTAAGTAATACAAATCATTTAAAATGTTTAGAGACGCATTTGAAGATTAACAGCGATCTACCAGACTATCCACCACAACTACGGAAGAAAGCATCAACAAAATCAAGAATTTTATAATCTCTAATCGCCATTTCAGTATTAAAGGCCTTATTGATCTTACAGAAATATCAACTGAATTATTACAAGCAATTTTGAATAATGATTTGGCAGCTGAAAAATATCACCGTGCTGAGGCCACTAAAAGAATACTTCTTTTAGATGGCTCCACTTTGCAATACGTGAATTAAGAGTATTTTCCCGTGGATCTGTTCATATTACCTGAAAACAACTCAACAGTCAAGCGAATATCGTGCAAAAGGTCAACAAAAACAGAAAAACCACGTCAAAGTCGTTTAAAGATTAAGGTCCTGTTTTTTTCGATTACTGTAGTGTTGTCGACAAAGAATTCCTTCCGACTAACCCAAGAGTTAATCAAGAGTATTATTTAAGCATGATACATCGTTTATGTGAATCTTCTTCTTCTTCTTCTTTTTTAGGCCAATCGCCTGTTTTCATATTCGACATCTTGCCTCTCAGCCTCCAGATTGTCGTTCCATCTTTTTCTACGTCTTGCTGTACTTCTGCGACCTAAAGGTGATTTGTCGCGTACTATCTTTATTACTCTTGAATTTTCCATTCGTGTGATGTGATTATCCCATTCTTGCTTTCTTTTCAGTACCCACTCGTTTATGTTTTCTATTTTACAAGTTCTTCGTATATTTACGTTTCCCTCTCTATCTCGTAAGGTCTTCCCCGCGATATTGCGAAGAACCCCCATTTTGGCTGTCTCCATTATTCTTTTTGTGTTTGTTGTATGTCATTATCGGCCATATCATGGTCTTGTAGATTCTTGATTTTGTTTCGATGTTGATACTTTTATTATACCACATGGTGCTAATGAGACATTCTGCTATTAAGATTCCTTTAATTGTTTTGTCCCTTTCTTCCTGTTCAACATCTCCAAAGCCTGACAGTTCGATTCCCAGATTCCTCCGCCTGCATGGTTGTCGGATGGATTGAGTAGTTCGACAGCCATGTTGCCGGTCTTAAGCCCGGATAAAGGAAGACGTTTCTTAGGTCAGGCTAGGCTAGGGTAAAAAACCAGTGCTGGTTCACAGAACTGAAAACTTGCCTCTGAACAGGATTGATTATGTGAATCAATTCGTAAAAAGGTCTGAATCGTATGCAAAACAATTAATCAATTTTGCGTCACGACGACGCAACGTCGCACAATAGAATAATTATTTGTAGCCGTTTTAAGTAAAAATGAAACGGCAGTCGTTTCGCATGTATTTGCCGACTTTTTCCTGTTATCAAAGATAAAATTATCACTCCGTGGACACCGTTCTGATAGTGTAAAAACTATATTAGAAAATTCATTGGCTGGCTGTCTTGAATATAATAGAGGAAATCGAATATAACAAGTACAGTCGGTCAAGTAAGAACGTGTCGCCAGTAAGTTTTAGTCTGTAAAAGAAATTCCTTTTTTTTGACGTTATTGTTGGCATCCCTGCAAATAATTCTTTGAAGAAAGAAATTCATTTCTAACCTTATTTATGGTTAAAAAGTACATTATCGAAAATGAGTGCTAGATATGCTTCGCGGATGTGTTCCTATGTAAACATCCGGGGTCCGAAAATAACGTCCACGTATATGGACAAGTCCAGGGCATTCATTAGCAAGTGGGTGAAAAGATATTCTCAGTTACAAAATGTTGATAATCTACCAGGACGTGGTTCGAGAGGAAAAGTGTCGGACAAAGACGAAAAAATGCTTATTAACATGTTTTCTTTTCTCCGAAATCCTCAATTAACTTTGCTCTAAGGAGCGCAAACACTAAAGCAGAACAATTTGAATATATCATATGAAACGATTCGCACTCATCTAACGATTTGAAGTGGAGTATAGTAAAGAAACAATTATTCTTCTTCTTCTTTCTTATATGGTGTGTCATATAAGTAGGCATACTTCCTGTTTTATCCCCATTAGACCCCTTCCGATGTGAATGTTCGGCATTCCTTCCACCTTTTCGGAGGTCTGCCCCTAGTTCTTCTACCGCAGGATTTATTCTTCTAGTTCTGGTCCATTTGAATATTTCTTCGATCTTACTTAGTTCTTGTAGCTCTTTTGCGGATTCTGTCGTGGATAGTTTTTCCATGCATGTCCCTAATCATCTTCATTCCTGTTGTCCTCATCATTTGTGCTGTTTTACATGTATTCAGCTCTTGTTCGGTCTCACTGTTGTCTTGTATATTCTTATTTTGTTTTCCACCGTGAGGTATTTATTTTTCCATACCATATCTGTGAAACAACCTGTTATTAGTGATGCCTTTATAGACTGTTGTTTTATTTCCCTGTTTAAATCTGCGTAGCTTGTTATCATTGTTCCCAGGTATTTAAAATTATATTAACCTGTTCAATAATACTTACTTGGATATCCAGCTTGCATCTTAATAATTCTTTTGAAGCTATCATACATTTTGTCTTGGTTGTGTTGATAATAATCATGTTTAGTTTTTTTCTCACTTCCAAATTGTAAGATCTTCTGAAGTTTGTCCTCAGAATGGGAGATGAGCACTGCATCATCGGCGCAACAGATTGCGTGTAAGTGTGTGTTACCCATTTTATATCCTCTAGTTTTTGGAAGATTCCCCACTATTCTGTCCATGACGAGGTTGAAGATAACCGGACTTGTCGTACTCCGGGGTTTATTTTTACTTCCTCGCTCAGTAGATGTTCCACTTTTATATTTATTCTATATTCTGTGTTAATGTCATATATGATTTTTATTAGCTTCTGGTTTGTCTGCTTTTCCTGTAAGAATTTTATAATATTTGTTAATTGCACTCTATCGAAGGCTTGAGTCATGTCGACGAAACACATATACGTAAGTTTGTTTAATTCTTTAGGTTTTTCCATTCTCTGCCTCACTATAAATATAGCATCTATGGCCGATCGATTTTTGCGGAATCCCTGTTGTTCCTCTCTTATTTGAATATCCTTATTCATTTCTTCCAGTATGATTTTTGTTAATACTTTTAAGGTAGTATTTAGAAGCGTTACTCCGAGAGAGTGAGAAAAGCAACTGCTAAGGGAAAAAAAAGAGAGAAACAACTCGCGTTGATAGAGAAAAATATAAAAAGCAATGTAATTTCTTCCTCTTCATTTTGGGTCTATATCACCCCACGACACACAAACCTGGTCAATTTCCACTAACTGATTAGTTCAACATACCATAAATAGGTTTCGAGAGACTTTTGATTTTAATCTACAGTTTAAACGCTTTATAAAATGCACCAGATTTACAAGAAGGTATTAGTATCGGTACTGCCAAATGGTGATTTATCGATAAAAATGAGGATTGGATTCTTCAAGAGGATAATGACCCCAACCATCGAAGTAAAACGTGTAGGCAGTAGAAAGGGAATCCGGTATCGTCACACTAGATTAGACATTCATCATACATTAAGCAGCAGCTTCTTAGTAAAAAGGTGTACACAGTAAAGAAGCTGCAACGGTAAATTCGGGCAATTTAGAAATCTTTGCCCCAAGAATAGGCGGAAAATCTTATCAAAAATATGCCTCGAAAATACTATGTGATCATCGACGCTGGTGGGGACTGTACGAACTACTGAGTGATTAGCATTTTAGTGGCAATCTTTTACTGTCGAATGGTGTAAAAAACGTTCAAATAAATACATGTTTTAATGAACAATGCGTGACACATGACCGACTGTATTTTGAGGAATGAAAAATATGTTGGCATAACGGTGTAGTGGAAGAGGATTATGGTATATTAAAAGGGATTAAATAGATTTACATTAATAGTTTATATTTTAGTTAATCAATACCTTTAATTTTTGGACCTACTAATTTATGTAAGCATAATTATTTTTAATCCAACTTATAAGAGTTTACAAGGATTTAAAATGGTAGGAGGAAGGAATGAAAGGTTACTTCGTATGAATATTAAAATAAGTCGTATTTTTGGAATTTTTTCGTAATTTATATTTTTAACAAAAACAACGTAAGGATATAAATGTCAAGTTTCAGTTCTAAATATCTGTGAAGCCCTTTCTCCGCTGAGTAGTGTTCCTAGATCCATAAAAATAGAATGGTGTCTCCCCATAGAAGGTCACCGTTACAGCACTACTTGTATGATATAATTCATATTAACTTCATCAAACAATTCTTCATGCATTCTTTACTGGATTAATTGGAAGTAATAAGAAACTAGATATCTAGTAGAAGTTGATGTTTCATGTTATGCTGTTACAAAATCATAAATATTCGGTGCAGTTTACCGACAAATAGAATAGAAACAAAAAGAGTCTCAAACATATAAACATTTTTTGGCAGAATTAAATGTTACTATTGATTTAAAAAATCAGAACAATCATTTTCCTTTTTTAATATGATGAGGTCACAATGTTTAAATATGATGGTCACATTTGTATTTCTTAGAATATAGGTTTGTTAAAAGAAAATGTATGGGAAGTAAATATTCTAATCGCCCTATTATCTTAAGACTTACTAATTGTTTTGTTTTTTAGAACTATCTTACCAGGTGTACAAGTATGAAATGCGGATTTCAGACAACAGATGGTGCACCAATGCAGTTTGTGCTATAAAGATTTGACAACCGCTGTTGAATCATACCGATTACTTCGAGAAGATTATGGTGAACATGCTCCATCGCAAAATACGTGTGAACGATGGTTTCGGCGTTTCAAAAGTGGTGACTTCGATGTTGCAGACAAGGAACGTGGAAAACGAAAATACGAAGATGTGGAATTGCAAGCATTGTTGTACGAAGATGATTCGCAAACACAAAAACAACTCGCCGAGCAATTGAGCGTTAGTCAACAAGCTTTTTCCAATCGGCTACGTGAGATGGGAAAGATTCAGAAGACCGGTAGAGCGGTACCACATGAGTTGAACAGGGAATGAAAAGTGGATTTATTTTAAGAATCCCAAACGCAAAAAATTATGGGTAGACCCAGGCGCACCATCCACATCGACCGCAATACCGAATCACTTTGGCAGAAAGACGATGCTCTGTGTTTGGTGGGACCAGAGGGGCGTGGTATATTATGAGCTGTTAAAATCTGGGGAAACGGTTAATATTTAACGTTACCAACAACAATTAACCGATTTGAACCGTTCGCTGTTTGAAAAAAAAAGCCAAAATACCGAAAGAGGCAACACAAAGTCATTTTTTCTTCATGACAATGCTCCATCACATACGGCAAAACCAGTCCGCGACACGTTGGAAGCACTCAGCTGGGAAGTTTCTACCCCATGCAGCTTACTCACCAGGCTTGGCTCCTTCCGATTACCACTTGTTTGCATCGATGGGTCACGCACTTGGTGAGCAACGCTTTGGTTCGTACGAGATGTGAAAAAATGGCTCGATGAATGGTTCGCAGCAAAACGGGAAGAAGATTTTTACTGGGGGGTGGTATTCACAAATTGCCCGAAAGATGGGAAAAATGTATAACAAGCAATGGAGCATACTTTGAATAAAGCACTTTTTATCCTTCTTCCGAATTGAACATGTTTTTTTTAGAAAAAAAATCCGCATTTCATACTTGTACACCTGGTAAACGTTTTAAACTACAAAAAATTTGTTCATTAGAGTATTATACTTTTTAATGTTCTTAATTTATTATTGTTTTAGAAATGTAATTATTTAAAAAATTTATATTGTAAAATTTTTGTAAACAAATAGACTGACAGTCGTTTGTTTTCCTAATTACGTTACGGTGGAAATAAATATTTTAAACCAAAAACCACAAATTATTGATTTATAATTTAAACAATTCAAATATAATAAACTACTTTAGTATAACTAAAAATAATAGTACAAATGATTACAAGTAATTTCCAATAATAAAATATAAACTAGGGCTCACTATTGTCATATTACGGATAAATAAGAATCTAATGAGATCAATCTGACCACAAAAATACAATATAAGTGAACGTAACATTTACAGTGTTTTTTTAATTAACCTATAATAGTGCATGTTTTTCAGTTCGCTATTTGTTTTACAAGTACCTAGGTTGTGTTTTAGTAACAATAAATGTTTGTTTCTTATTCTGTTTAACGTAGAGAGAATTTGGAAAAATTCTTTTAATGTAGACCAATGAAGATACTATTAATTAACGCTATGTTGTACAAGCTAGGTTTCGTGGATGCCAACTAGTAATGGCCCAAGATCGCCACGACCTGAACTACATGACGAGAAAATTATTTGACGAATACAAAGATTGTGGTTTAGAAGTCAATATAAAGAAAACAGAATATCTATGTATTGGAGGGCAACCAAAAGATCTTATACTGGATGACCGAATCACGATAAAACAGTACGGCGACTACAAGTATCTAAGAAAAAAAACTTCGGAGGATGGAAAAGTGAACAGGGAAATAAGAGAATGAAAGACGGCAGGGAGAAAGGATAAGTCTGTAAATTAAAGCCAACAAAAAGAAGGTAGATGAAACTAATGTAAAACTTATCAGATTATATACCTGTGAAGTATGGCCTCTGAAGGAAAGAGCATTAGCCACGCTGAGAGCAGCTAAAATGGACTTCTGGAGAAGAGCAACAGAAGGAATCACCAATGATCGTATTACAGAAATCATGAAGATCAAACGCAGTATTGCAGACGATATTCTAACCAAACAACTTATCTAATTTGGACACATTCAAAGAATGGATAATTACCAAATCCCAAAACAAATGCTAAGAAAGCAACCAGTAGGCAAGGAAAAGCGAGGTAGACCGAAAACAAGTTGGAAAGAGGAGATAGACAGGGAAATTGAGGAAGGAAACCTGGAAGTTCTATGGAACGACCGAGAAAGATGGAGATCGGAAGTCGGAAAATGTCGGAGAATGTTATAAACCGATATGCTTTTAATGATAATTCTATCATTGAGGTATAAAAATTAAACTAGCTTCTGGTTAAAAACCGCAATTTTAGTGTTGAAATTGAAGAGGTGGATAAATTAAGCGTCAAGTTGTTAATCGTATAATACTTTTATTACACTATTTTAGAGATACCCGTGAAATTAAACGTATAAGATATTAGTATCCAACAGAATATGCACTTACCATAAGTAAAAATTCATTTAATATTACAATTCATATAATTATTTAATTAAATATTTATTTATTTTTAAATATATGTATTATTTGAATTTTAAATATTATCAATCCAATCCTAACATATCAAAAAAGAAATTTTTTGACGTATAAATCGCGTTTGTCGCGAAATACTAACTGTTTGATTGTCAAAACTGGTCTAATTTTAGCAACTAATGATTGAAATTGATTATAATACCAGTAATTTAGCTAAAGAATGGCACTGGACAGTACACAACGAAATAACTCGTTGTGACTTGTAGGTCACTCGATAAAAACGAAGTATTATGTTAAAATTGTGAAAAATGGTATGTTCTTCATTTGTTTCAGAGCTTTAACTCTCGGATGTTTATATTAAATGTGCTTATGAAAACGTTAGTTTGGTGATATTGACAGCCCAAAATATTACTTCGTCGAAAACACAAATCAATTCGATAATTAAAGAAGTGAATCTGGCTGTAAAATTATTTTTTGCTTTTCTCACATCCCTCACACCATTTATTTCTATCCTAAATATCATTTCTCCAGTTTATTGCCCCCTTAACTGCTTGGCTTTTTCTCGTCCTTCCTCGCCTCTGATGTCTGCCAATAGATATAAAGTTTCTTCAATAGACAACCAATATTCTGATGTTCTGCGCATATAGCCGTAATATATTCCCCTCCAATCTGTTTATAATATCCTCTCTCATTCCCATCCTATCTTTTACTCCGATGCTTGTAATGTATTTCACACTTAATATTCTACAGCTTCGCCCGATCGAATCCATCACAAGTATCTAATTTTTTTTGCGTGTTTTTTATTCATTTGCCATACTGCTCAATTACACACCGCTATATTTTCTGGCTGGATGGGGTGTGAAGTGGGGTGTGACAACGACAAAAGTAGATGCCATGGAAAAGCTAGTAGTAACGGGGAAGGTAGAAGATCAAGGGGACGGTCTTCAACAAGATGGTCCAACCAAGTAAGATCTCACCTCCCAATTAAAGCCAAACTGACCACAGTTGTCGACGCGTCTTACATTTTAACATCATCCTCCCCAATTAAGGGGGTTAGTTTTTAGGGGCGAAACCGGAAATGAAAGATACGACGAGTCAAGTCAGATCGAGCAGGATCGAGATGCCTGGAGAATGACTGCTGAGGCAGCAACCGCTGAGTGTCACCGATATTCCTATTGAGGCGAAAGGATTGAGGGGAAGATACTTTCTACTATGGACCAGTATACTGCTTTTTGTGAACTTTTTAGTTCAGCAGATGTTGGTTATTTAATTACTTTATATTCTTATTTTATTCCATTCCCCAGTGTGAGTGTTTGGCTAGTGGCTAAATATAGATCCCTAACGCTTAAATCTGTACAATTCTTTATCACACATAGTGTTTTCACTCACATTAATATTTTTAAATCTCCCGTCTCCCTCGTATATATGTCCAGTTCGCCCCGCTTACTTATTAGCGACTGACATTCGATTTGTCTTGTCGCCCGGAAAGAAGCAAGAGCGATCGCTGAAGGGTCTCTTGGCCGACGGTCGATGCCCGTCAATTTTCTTCTCAGACCGAGAACGTCGGTCCGGGGGCGGGTTTTAATTTGGCAACTGCATGAATATTCGATTATTAATTGACGCTAATTTCGTTGATGTATTGACCTGGGCTCGAGAAAAAAGTCCCCCGTGACTAATTGTCCTTTCACGGTTTAGATTATTGCCTGTGCTTTTGTATGCATTGAATTAGTTAACTAATAGAACGCCTACAAGTCATATCTATATTACTGGTAATTAAGAACGTCTCTATACAGAAAAGAACAAGAAATTAGTTTGAAATTATAAATAAGTGCCTCATATGTCATGGATGTTACAACATTTCACAATTACCCAAAAGCTATTGCAAATACCTCAAAGTTATCTACTTCAAATTTAATACTCACAGAACACAATGCAGAACGGTAGCTGCATGTGTAGGCTTTAACTATTTATTTGACTCTAGAAATCAATTATTTTGATGTCAACTAGTTGAGCTGAATTTTCAACAGGATTTACTATTTTATTTGACTTTTATGC